>OX465576.1:5854883-6541078 GCA_950022955.1 Xestia ashworthii | reverse complement strand
CCCAACTAGTGTGAATTCTGGGGGGATGGCGCGAACGCAGTCCCCACTACCAAAAATTACGCATCCGAGTTATCCGCATTAGGGATAATCGCAAGGGTCAACCTAACCGCAGTGCAATGGGAAGGCCTCGCCCTGGGGGAACCGCCTATTTGATCACGGTTTCCCCTATGCCAGGTAAGTATGATTTCACTACAGTACCGCGCGAGGGTCGTTCGACGCAGGAGAATCTTAACACCGCGATTCAGAAACGTGACGTTATTGTACAGCGCCATCTAGTTTAAAGATACGAACTAAAACGTGCGGTACTTACGCGTCTACTTTCCCAGAATAACGGTACTTTTACTTAGATTGCACTCACAGTACAATGTTAACAAGTTATTAATATATCAAGTACCATTGACAAGATTGCACTTAGTGAGATTTCTAAGTAAGATAAATTGAGAACAATCAGTTACGAGATACGTCAGTGACGGATCATAGCAACAAGGGAATTAAGTCATCTTCTTTAGTGGTGTGATATATATTTACTAGACTATAATAAACAGGGTGAAATTTTACAATGCTACCTGGAGGGAAAGTACTCTAAATACTGGAGAACGCAAATTTTACTCAAAGAGACATACCTTTATTTTTAAAAAGAAACAAATCTGCATTCAAAGATTTTCTAAAAATATTTTACCACACTCGGGAATCGAATCCGGGATGGATCGACTAAAGTTCGAAAAAATAATATACCTTTTTGATATCAATCGATAGGTTCAATCATACGGATCAAATCTTTCTAATAAACATGATACGATTTAAGTTCGACAATACAATAATTGTACCTATCGGGTACGGACCGGGTTTCTGCTATACATACCCAGTCTGCGCACTAGTAAGCTCATACTGGGTAATTATACCTGTACCAGTATACAGGATGTCTCATTCAAATCGGTCAGTATGGGAAAGTCTGAAACTATAAGACATACTCGCGAAGATCTCTTCTGAGGAACCATGTCATCGATTTTAATAACAAGAAAAACTGCATTCATACATTTTAAAAAACATCTGTACTCCGTTCGGGAATCGAACCTGGTTATTTTGAAAAAAATAACCTACACTATTTCTATTTAGATATCGCTTGTGTGTCTGTATGAAACATGATGTCTGAAATGAATAAAATGCATTGTTTCCACATAGTTTAATTTATTTTAGTAGGTGCTTGAACTGACCACGTTTACAATATTAAACAAGTTCAGGTATTTAAAATTGTCTGTATGGTTGTTTGTACCTCTTTGCTGATGTTGCAACTTGATACATACACCGCTTTACATACATATGACATTGGCATTGCATTACATACATTATTGGCTAAATTTTAACGCAAATTCACCACATGAAGATTGAGATCACGTGTTGAATATTGTATTGAAAAAGGCGGTGGTCACTTCGAGCACCTACTAAAATAAATTAAAGTATGTGGAAACAATGCATTTTATTCATTTTAGACATCATGTTTCATACAGACATTTACTGCTTAAGACCTACACAAGCGATATCTAAATAGAAATAGTGTAGGTTATTTTTTTCAAAATAACCGGGTTCGATTCCCGAACGGAGTACAGATGTTTTTTAAAATGTATAAATGCAGTTTTTCTTGTTACTAAAATCGATGACATGGTTCCTCAGAACAGATCTTTGTATGTCTTATAGTTTCAGACTTTCCCATACTGACCGATTTGAATGAGACACCCTGTATACGTATCATCCATAACAGGCCCATGGAAAGGTTTAAGTTGGACCGATGTAAGTTGTTATCATAACTTAAATCCTTACAAAAAACTCCCAACAGTAGGAATAGAAGCAGCAGGCCCGTCGTTAGTTGGCCTAATGTTGTTTTAGTAATTTAAATCCCTACAAAATCTCCCAACCGTAGGAATAGACGCAGCAGGCCCGTCGTTAGTTGGCCCAATGTTGTTATAATAACTGAAATCCCTGCAAAAATCACCCAACAGTAGGAATAGTACCAGAAGGACCTTTGTTGGCTATTCGTTGGGCAAATAGTGCATGTCAATGGGCCTATTTTAAGTTTAGGTTGGCGGAACAACTAACCGTCTGCCAATACATTCCCAACTGTTGGCATAAGGAAGCCAACGGCAATTGCTACTAGGGCGCGGGACAAGCCACGGACATAAGCTAGTATAGAATATTTAAAAAAAACGGGGATGCTTATATTGACATATTTCTCAGAGATTGAGCACTCATCATCTGCGTAGCCTTTTCCCAACTATGTTAGGGTTGGCTTCCAGTCTAACCGGTTGCAGCTGAATGCAGTATTTTACATGGAGCGACTGCCTATCTGACCTCCACAACCCAGTTATTACTGGGAAACACGATACCATTTGGTAAGACTGGTTGTCAGACTACTTGATAACGACTGTCAAAGATAGACAAATGACAGTCGGGACCAACAGCTTAACGTGCATTCCGAGGCACGGAGGATACTCAGTATGTAAGGGTGGTCACCCATCCACAGACCAACCTAGGCAAGCACGGCTTAACCTAACGATCGACCCGAGCGGCTTTTATTATTTAGCCTCGAGAGATTTAGCTCTGTAAGGTAAAATCATTTGCTGGACTAGGTACGCAATTCGTTTCAGTGAATGAACTCAAGACCTTGTTTGACCTTCGTTTGTTTTTAAAGTATGTAAATACACTCGAGAACAAATACACATTCATATCTCAGAAACTAACCACTCACAAGCACTTTTAAACTAAATTTATTTTAATTTAACGTGTATACGTCACCGTAAAATTGTCAAATTCGTTATATTGTAATATCTCTAGCGATATTGTAAAGTCTCGAATTATTGTCAAATGAACATACTGCTTACAATAAAACGCATTATTTTTCGTGAAATGCATGCGATGGTAGTCAACTCACGCGGTGTGGAGAGAAGGAGGGGTCCCCCTTGCCCAGTGGTACCACTCTTATGAAAAGATACTGTACCATTCCTGAGAAATATCGATTAATATAACCTAACCTTAAAACACTTCATATTCCCCTAAAAAGCGTAGTCGACGGAGCCCCGCTTCGCGGGGCCCCTATTTCCGGGTGCAGGGTTTAAAGGAACCTAACTAACCTAACGGGGGGGTGCCCCAAGTCCCGATTATGGGGCAGAGATACTTCCGTATGTTCAGTTGACAATAATTCGAGATATTACAATATCGCTAGAGAGAAACACGTTATATTGTAATATAACGTGTTTGACAATTTTACGGGGACATATACACCTTTTTTATAAATTGGGACAAGCCCGCCACACTATTCCCAAACCACTAATTCTTGAGAGGCAGAATCAACAGTGGCGAACACCAGAAAACATCGAGACAATGAAGCTCGACGAAGTCCCAGAGCATGAATTTGACTGCCCTGGATCGAAATTAATCAGAAAAGTATAGCGGAGGAGTAGGAAAAACGTGTACACATTAACTTTCAGAAATCACATTAATTAAGGGGACTGCAGGAGCTAAATTAGCAACTCTATTTGTGGTGGTTCAAACTTCGTTTGAAATATTGTTAGAATAAAGTTCTAATCAGCTTGCACTACAAAGTGGTTGTTACGTCAGTCACTGCGGGCCGAATAGTGCAAAATGAGTGGTTTCGATCGATTTCCAAAAAATCTATTGATTGGACTAAAAAAATAAAACACTATGATGCTAATAATGTTATAATACAGGATGTAAACCACCTCATCACTTTTATTTTTTTGGGGTGAAAAATCACTTTTTGTGGTACCTATAACTCAATCATCAATGTAACGCACTCAAAACATTGTGCTGATGGATGGATTGAATAGTACGGGGGTCGTAGAGTATTTAATGTATAAATCTTTGCGGTAAAACTTGTATTTAAAAAAAAACTTAATATGTAACTTTGACCCCCAATATCTCTGTAACTAGAAGGTTCCCAGGTATGGTGTAGAACAAAAAAAATATCGGAATGACAAGGAGAACAAGTACGCTTCGGCTTCGTTAAGAGGTGTTTTACACCCTTTATACTTTCAACTCGCGTTTAGCTCCTGTAGTCGCCTTAAGAGGGAACAGGGCCGGCGGAGAATTTGAAAAATAGGTAAGTAGGTATTTCAAATACCTACCTATTTTTGGCAGTCAGCCAGGCAGTCGCTTCAAATACCGTATATGCGACTGCCTGTCCCCGTAGAGTACAATATTTGACAGCTGTTGCTCAGACCATTCTATCGCAAATATTTTGACAATATCGACGTTTCGTGTTCCCCTTTTTTCTCCTCGAAATCAGAGCTGATTCAAAATTATTTTTGACATAAGTACTTAAAACATGTTGATAAAGAGTATTATCAAGGTTCATTTCAATTTCCTTTATGTTGAAAACTCTTAGAATTTGTCTGGTAGTCCTCTAATCACGGCCGTAAAAATAGGGTACCTATTTTGGTAAATTTTGAAGGGTCAAATATTTTCTTTTATTAGTTGCTGAAAAAAAAGAAATGACAAGGCCGTGTCTACACTAGACCTTGATTTTATGAAAAATGAGAGACATTATTCAGGAAGAAAATATGGGAATACGAAACGTTGATTTCTTCAACATTTGTGTGAAGAAATCACAGCCAGTCTCCCCCTTAAATTGTTCATTCCAGCTGCAATTCGTTGATCTTTGACAGTTTTTTTAAGGGATTACTTTGATTTACTTAGATACCCTTAAAAAACTGTCAAACGGTACACAGTTTTTGCGTTATGGAAAACAATAGCTGCTTCAGTTCAGCTGCATACGGGTAGACTAGGGAAGCTTGGAAAAGGGCTAGACAGATGAAGATTATACATGCCTTATTCAGTACTTTATTTTGAACCACCTCACATAGACATTTTTCACCAATAATTAAAAAAAAACTACTGTCCCCCCTTTAATATATTAATGAATATTCTATACATTTTGACCATATTAAATTAATTTTAACTTCCTACGGATCCATGTCATGTCATGTTACGTCACGTAGTTTGTTTATTTCCAAAGTAAATTAGCGGTTTTCAAGCATTGCGGATAGTACTCCGAGTAGCAAGCGAGAGTTTGTTGAAATAGCGCCGGTAAAGTTTGCACAATTGAGATAATCATCACCTTTGTACCCACTTTAGTATTTCGTCGCAAATTATTTCGACAAATACCTGCTTATTCAAGAGTGATGGGACTTAAACATCATTCTGTCTAGCGTTTACTCGACTATGTTGGGGCGGGTTCCAGCTTAACCGGATACTGCTACATAATCAGCCTATAATGTTCCCACTGCTGGGACACACGGCCTCCTCTACGAGAGGGAATGAGCTATGCTATAATCTACCACGCGGGCCCAAAGCGGGATGGTAGATGAAGATGTCACATGTCATGGATGCTGCTGAATGCCAGCATAATACATGAAGTGACTGCCTAGCTGACATCTTCGATCCTGTAACTGGGTAGTAACCATAACGTAGCCCGAAGCAGGGCACATTGCTCGCAGAACGGATGGCCGATGGGGCTGAAAAGCGGCGCGGTGACCGGATCAGGATCGGCGATCTTGAACTGAAGACGTTGAGTTGTAAGGCCTCCCAGTAGGTGGATAGATGACCTGGGGAAGGTTGCGGGAATCAAAAGTAGTGAGTTCAAACTCAGACTGGCTCTTTACTTTGTGTGATTTATTTCAAGGCGATTGCTGTCGAAATGTTGAAGGAAAACATCGTAAGGAAACAAAAGTTTTGAAGAAATCTATCAACCCGTAAGCCCGCGTGGTGACTTACAGCTCACAACCTAGACCCTCTAACAGATAAGAAATCTGTGTCCAAGCAGCGATAATACCGAATATCATCATTCTTTCTCCTACCCTTATCTCAATGAGAGGTTTTCTTTTAGAGAATTAAAAAAATATATAGTTTCCAAGAACTCGGTAGATGGCGTTGAACTGACTACGTTAGGTGCTAAAGTCAAAACGCTTGAAAAACACACGTCACATACGCTCGTTGACTGACACTTTTGTTTGCATAAGCTCCCAAATAGATGCTCTGTGTTCCGAATATAACCATAGGTGCAAGTGAAATTATGTGACGTTCTGTTTCTTGCAGTAACATACCGAGATCAGCGCCATCTATCCAGCGACTAGGGAAGAGTTGTAAAATAAAAGAAATAAATATCACTGGACATTACACACAGCGCCATCTAGTGCCACACTAAGTAAGGAGGCTTGTGTCGTGGACGCTAGATAGTTGATATACTACATAATATATGCTTTTTGTTTGTAAATAGATACCTATTACACATATAAACATCCATGCCTCGGAAACAAATGTCCATGCTCATCACACAAATTTTTGCTCGTACCGGGATTCGAACCCAGGACCCTAAGAACGTAAGGCAGCCTCACTGCCACTGCGCCATTCGGGTCGTCGTTCAAAATCCCTCATTGATTTCGGGGTTGGCACAGCATACTTGTTAAATTTTACATAAATACGCATTATAAAATAAGTAATGTAAAATTATATTTGGATGCCCTAAAAAGGCAAAATATGGTTTGTGCCTAAACCACCGACTTTAACAACTGGTAACACCTGTATTTTAAGCAAATAAATTATTCTAATTCTTCATCTCATCAGACACCTCCTTTCTAGCCATATTATCCTTCACAAAGTTCATTCAGTATTTCTTTGGTCTTCCTCTACTTCTATAGCCATCCACATTCATAATCAAAACTTTTCTTACGACATTTCCTCATTCTTCCCCATCTATAAGTACCGCACAACTTTTCAGTAACCCACTCTCCAGATTTCGGATTCCTCTGTGTATTTTTATTTGATTCATGTCATTTTAATTAATTATAATTTCGATTTTAAATGACTTTATTTATTAGTTAATTTTAAATATATATTTTTTAATTTTTATTGTACTTTTTCTAAATTTTATATTATAAATAATTATTTTGTTGATTGATTGTGTAGTTTGTATTTATATGTCTCTGATTTTTAATTACAAACATTACGTTTTAAGTGTACCTACTAACAAAATTATGGATCATTGTGTCTGAAATAAATGAATTGAATTATAGCCCGATTACGTAACCTACGGAACTGCAACACTTTATAATCTCGGTCAAAACTCTTTACCTACACTTCAAGTGAACGTTTGCGAAACTTTTGGTCAGCATCGCCTTTTTAGTTTATTCTTCATGTGTATTTTTTGCGCTCAGTTGCAAATCTTGCAGTGAGCGGACTTGTCAAGTAGGTATTACGAGTTATTTAAAGCTTGTGTTAATTTTTAAACCCCGATGCAAAAACGACGGTGTGTTATAAGTTTGACGTGTCTGTGCGTGTCTGCCTCGTAGCTCGATCGTATCGTAGCTCCCAAACGGTTGAACCGATTTTGATTTAGTTTTTTTATTGAAAGATGAATTAGTCGAGAGTGTTCTTAGATAAGCTTGATAAAAATATGTCCAAGATGGCCGCCGCCACATAATGGCGGATTAGGTACATATTTATTCAACAACTCCCTCAATATGTGTATCAAATGAAAGGGCTTGACTAGTAGACTACACGCTATAAAAAAAATCAAATCCAATATAGGCGCCACCACAAAATTGTGAATTATATTTTATTTCACGTTAGTCGGATTCAATGTCAACTGTCAACACGCGTAAAAGTGCTGTTGGTTATTTTCGTTAATTTTAGTGTAAAACTGCTTAACAGTGTTTGGAAATGCAATAAAAATGTACTTTTGATAGTGATAATTATGTGAAATTGTTAGTAGCAAAAAGTGCGTGTGATTTAATAAGAAAAAAGTGATCAAAACTACGAAGTGACAATCCTCTTTTTCAAAGTTTCTTCACATACCCACATATCTATTTACTTTTCTGTGACAATTACTGTTCTTATTGTGTCATGTCAATATGTCATCTGACATTTGGAAGAGTGTTGCCATTGTGAAACTTAATATCTACTATGAATAGTGAAACTAGTAGTAATATGACTGGAGTAGTAAATATTACTGATGAATCGCTATCACCAGAATCGCCTAAGCAACCAACGCGTGCAACCGCCCCCACAAGCAGCAAAAAATCCATGACTCAACAAGTATTTCATCCTTCTCTCTTTACCAGACAGAGATCCAACTCACTCACTGAGCCTACGCCCAAAGGATGCAGTACAGCCACTGTGCCTATAATGCTTAATCCAGGCGCACCACTAATCAATTCAGACAAAACAGCGTCTGATTCTCAAATGCCAAATATAGCAAAGCAGCCCCCCACTTGGCAACGTGTGCCATCATCTAAAAAACGAAAGGTCACGGAGCTGTCACCTCCGCCTGCATCAACCCAGGCAGGAAATAGATTTGCTGGCTTACCCATCGACCTGAAAGAGGATGAAACTCACCAACCCAAGCAAGATACTAAGCCTCCACCGATCATATTGTATGGAATAGAAGATCTAAAGGAATTAACCAAATTGATAGAGACGGTCATTAGCCCTCCTGAATATAAATACCGGATAATCAACAAGAACAGCTTACGTGTTATGATAAACACAATAGAAGCCTATAAAAAAACCATTGATATCATTAGAGAAAAAGGACTTATTGGACATACGTTCACACCTAAAAACACTAAGTGCTACCGCTTTGTTATCAAAGACCTCCACCACACTACCCCTCATCAAGCTATAAGGGAAGCAGTTGAAGCCTCCAATAACGAAATCGTTGGCGAGATAATTAATGCTCGTTATGGCTCAGATAAAAGACCCACCTCGACCTTCTTTGTGAATGTCAAACAAAGCATTCACAATCGCGAGATAAAGAACATTCAATATATTTTCCACCAAAAAGTTAAAATAGAAGACCCCCGCAAATCAAAAAGCATTGTTCAGTGTCAGCGATGCCAACAATATGGGCACTCTAAGAACAATTGCATGAGACCTTATAGATGTGTGAAATGCGGAGAAGGCCACAAAACTTCAGAATGCACAAAGAAAGATAGAACTACACCAGCCAAATGCGCACTATGCTCTTGTGACCACCCAGCCAACTATAAAGGCTGTGAGGTTTATCAAGAGATCTTAACTCGGAGAAACAAAAACCGCACTCCACGAGAAAGGGTGTGTACCCAAACTGCCACAAAAGACCCGGCCGCTCCAGTTACTACATCTGCCTTCAACATACGAGCGCCAACAAACACGCATGAGAAATCGTATGCAGAAGCAATATTTGGACCAAACTCTACAACCCATGATCTACCACAAATTCACCAACAACAGCATGAGTCACTACATCATATTCTAATCAAACAGAGCGAAAAGATGGACCTCTTAATCCAACAAATAGGCTCCCTAGTGGGTCTAATCACCAGCCTCGTCACCAAGCTTACAAAATGACTTGCTTATTCATAGCAGCCTGGAACATCAATGGCATTGCACCCAACACAAATGAACTAGAAGTTTTCCTAAAAGAAAACAAGATCGACATATGCCTGATATCAGAATCACACACAACCGCAAGAAGTGAAATACGTATTCCAGGGTTCTGTGTGTACCTTACCTCTCATCCGGATGGTCGAGCACATGGAGGCAGTGCTATCGTAATAAAAAACACCATCAAACACTCCTTACTAGAACCTTTTGTGACAGAACACCTACAATCCACGGCTATAAGAGTAGAAGATCGATTAGGCCTTATTAACATCTCGGCGGTATATTGCCCTCCTAGACACAAAATCAATGAGGAAATGTTTACCGAGTTCTTTAAGAAGCAAGGCCACAGATTTATAGCAGGTGGCGACTGGAACGCCAAACATACGGATTGGGGTTCTAGACTCACCGTAACCAGGGGCCGTGAACTAAAAAAATCTATCGATGCAAATAACTTGTCAACTCTGTCCACAGGTGAACCTACATACTGGCCTACGGATGTTAACAAAATACCTGACCTTCTTGACTTCTTTGTCACAAAAAACATATCAGGATTATACAGTAAAGTAGAGTCATGCTTAGATGGCTCCTCTGATCACACACCAGTGATTTACACAATAAGCACCACAGTCATCTTGAAACAACCGCATGAGACGTTATACAACCATAAAACTGACTGGGAAGCCTTTCGAGATTACATTGAAGAAAAAATTAACCTGTGTATACCTCTTAAAACGGAAGATGACATAGAAAATGCTGCGTGTTACACTACCAATTTATTTCAAAAATCGGCCTGGCTATCAACTCCTTACATAGAATCCAAACCACATAGTCAAAACATCACTCTGGAAATTAAACAGATGATAGCTGAGAAGCGGCGATTAAGACGTCAGTGGCACACTAGCAGGAATCGACAAGACAAAAACGCACTAAATAGGGCGCAAAAAAATCTAAAAGAATTACTTAAAGATAATGAGAATAACACCTTGCAAGACAAACTAAAGACCTTATCGCCCTATAAAGCAGAAGACTACTCACTTTGGAAGCTGACCAAGTCATTAAAAAGGCCAACGAAACATATACCCCCACTAAAAAAAGCAAACGGAAATTGGTCAAGAACACCTGCAGATAAAGCCGAGTTATTTGCTGAGTTTCTAAAGAACGCCTTTAAACCCAATGAACCTGACAACATACACTCGGAAGAAGAGATTAATAAAGTCTTGGACAGCGATCAACAACTGTCACTACCTCTGAGACTGATTACACCAGCAGAAGTTCGGAAAGCCATAACACAACTAAAGCAAAAGAAGGCGCCAGGGTTTGACCTGATAACAGCGGAAGTCCTGAAACAATTGCCAAAAAAAGGAATAGTCCTACTGACAATCCTTTTCAATGCAGTATTGAGACTTCAATATTTTCCAAAGCTGTGGAAAGCTTCCATTATAAACATGATTCCCAAACCAGGAAAGCCTCCTACTGAAGCCACATCTTACAGGCCAATAAGTCTTCTCCCTTTACTGTCAAAACTTCTCGAGAAGCTAGTTCTGAGACGGATTCTGCCAGTTCTTGAAGAACAAAATATAATACCAGATCATCAATTCGGTTTTCGTGGGCATCATGGAACGACAGAGCAAATACACCGAGTAGCTCACACAATACGGCAGACGCTGGAAAGAAAAGAATACTGCTCAGCAGTTTTCCTCGATATCCAGCAGGCTTTCGACCGTGTCTGGCATAAAGGCCTCTTATATAAGATAAAACTTCAGTTGCCAAATACTGTCTACATGCTCCTAAAGTCTTATCTGCAACACCGGACATTCCAGGTTAAATGTGAAGGCTGCCTATCATCCATCTGCCAAATAGAAGCAGGAGTACCCCAGGGTTCGGTACTGGGTCCAATTTTATATATAATCTACACTGCTGACTTACCTCTTTCAGAAGAAGTAATCACCGCAACCTATGCAGATGACACTGCAGTCCTCTCTAGCCACAAAGATCCTACTACAGCATCCACAAAATTACAAGAGCATCTTGTGAAAATTGGATCCTGGCTGAAGAAGTGGAGAATAAGAGCTAGCCCTGCCAAATCGGTTCATATAACTTTTGCATTAAGGAGAGGGACTTGTCCACCTGTGACGCTTGATGATGCTGTCCTGCCGCAAAAAACAACAATCAGATACCTGGGTATGCATCTGGACAGGAGGCTTACTTGGCGAGAGCACATAAAAGCTAAAAGGGATCAGGCAAACAAAAAGTTTTGTGAGTTGTATTGGCTAATAGGTAGACAGTCGTCACTAAGTCTAGAAAATAAGCTTCTCATTTACAAAACCATTATAAAACCAGTGTGGACATATGGCATACAACTCTGGGGATCAGCAAGTCACTCCAATATAGAAATTCTCCAACGCTTCCAAAACAAAGTATTGAAGACCCTGAGCAATTCACCATGGTTTATACGGAACACAGAAATACATGAGTACTTGAAAACTCCAACAGTCAGAGAAGAAATAGAAAACTCCTGTGAGGCATACAAGATAAGACTCAGACAACACAGAAATCATCTAGCCACAACACTGTTGAACACCAACAACTGCATGTTCAGATTGAAAAGGACTAGATTAGCCTCAATCTGATGATTGTTTGAAAACGGGAGATGACACATCACTGGATGTGCAAATCGAAAAGAGATGACAAATCAACAAATCTGATTAAAGCTAATAGGGCTGATAGCAGATATGATAACATAAAAAAAAAAAAAAAAAATATTTTATTTCACAACTCCCTCAACGTGGGTGTCAAATGAAAGCCGCGTTGAGGTACTTCTTTCCAAAACAGAAATACCTTGAAATAATGACCCTTGACGTCGGGAGATTTTATAATTCAATGTACTTAACTTGTTTTATATTGTTCAATCAATCTTTAGTAGGTACACCCACTCACAGATCGTCAGTTATTATGTTAAACTAGCTTATAACCCAGGCTTCGCCCGCGGGGATTTTAATTGTCCCACGGGTTGCGTGTTAAATCAGGTTATAAATTATCTGTGTGCCAAATTTCATCCAAATCCGTTCAGCCGTTTGGGCGTGACAGAGTAACATACATACACACATACAAACTTTCGCCCTATAAATTAGTGTGATTATTAAGGGGGCGAACTTAATGCAATCAATCCCGACGTCGTGGACGCTACTGTGAAATTTCTGATGAAAAATCTTTAATAATACTTTGCTCGACTTGGAAATCGAACTTGAGACTTCAAGCTCAGCATCAGCAGATGCGCTTGCGACCATTGGATCAACAAGACAGCGAGTTTTAGTCAAGCAGTAGTTTTAGTACTTAGGTATTACTTAGACCTAAATATCTTCAGCAGTCTTTAATGAGATTTTAGCCTTATTGCTCATAATGTTCAGACCTTATGTTATCACTTCATATTATAAAACAAAGTTCTCCGCCGCGTCTGTCTGTTTACAGCATGGATAGAGTGGTTCTCCGAGGAAGGTTTTAGTAATTAATACGCGGGCGAAGCCGCGGGCATTAACTAGTTCTATATGTATATACTTATTTATTTATTTATGGACTTTTTCGAGTATACTATAACGAGATTAAGTTTGTGAGTTTAAAAGTTTGGATGAAGAAGGTAATTTTCGAAACTGCAGATCCGATTCCGTAAAATACTGGTATTCAGTTGCGTCCGGTTAGACTGGCAGCTGACCCCAATATACGTAGGAAAAGGCTAGCCAGATGATGAGCTATCCGCGAGTGTCAATGTGTCATAGGTTATATTAAAAACGTTCCTGATCATAATGTGAGTCAAACTGCGGCAAAGCTAGTTTAGAATCAATACAAAGTTTACTATGTAGACATATAAGGCACGTACAATGTGCATACCATACCTTGAATAAACTTATAGGGTACTTTATGGTATCCAAATTAAAATACAAAACTTAAATGATTTTAGTCGAACGACGGAATAATTAACTGTCGACATTTAGGATGAGACTCGATTCCGGAGAGTGGTTTATGTGTAAAATACATTGATTTTAAACTTATTCTTGGTAAAGAAATCTCGATGCTATGTCAATTCGAAGCAGGGGCAGGTCGCTAGAATTACAATGAAATAAAACTTCAAAATTAAACATCTACAATTTAATTTTGTATCTTACTGAATACAAATTTTGTGGATTCTTACACTTAAGTTGTAACTACATACTTACTAGGTCATACGACAGGCAGACCTGGCGTTAGGTAAATCTAAGATAAGTATATAATATTACATAATAATAAATACTACAATACGGGCTAGAGATTCAGACGATTTTAGACAAGTTTAGTCAAGAGAAATTGAAAAGGTAATGATTTTTTAACTAAAACAATTCAAATACGGCATTAAAATCATCTGAAAAGATAATTTTCAATTTGTATGTTGATTATATTGAAAGTTTTACAACAGGTGCAAACAAAAATTAAAATGTTTTAGGCACACTGTATTTTTATTTTCTTATAAAGTAATTATGCAAAATTCAAATCCATTCTACGTAATGTACTAAACATGTCTAAATGTCTTTAAATGTAACTAACATTACTAGGTACTTAATTTATCCATCTACATAAAATTAGATTTTCTAATTCATTTAAAAAAACATGCGATTTTGAAAAAAAATAATACGCATCTTTTATTATTACAATAGTAAAATTATTTAAGCTTATAATATAATTCTAAAGTGCTATCATAACAGGGCTTGATGTCCTTTTTAACAAATGAAAATACGACAAAATTTACAAATAATAAATTCCTTATTTAAACAAATAAAATAATCTTATTTCGTATTAAATAAACATAAAATTATTTTTTCCTGATAAAATTATTCTGGAGAAAGTAAAGAGAAAAAAGCCATGTCTTTTTAATTGTTGTAAATATTTTCTAAGAAAAAACAAAGCTGCCAACATACACTTTCTATTGCCAAAATAAAATAAAAATTTTGAGAACATTCTAAAAAATAATAACTTAATTGGAGAAATAAATAACTTGTGATGTTTTAATTAGTAATATGGCAAGAAAAAACACTAGCCTAGATTATTTTAAGCTTATTTTGTAAAGCTACTTTCATCCTAGCCTGTTCTGTACCAATACCTAACAGGGTTAATTTTTTAGGCATAACTCGTAAAGGATTGAAGTTGATGCTGATTCAGCACGTAAATTAGTATCTTTATTTTTAGTATTTTGAAGGTTTATTATGGAATTTTATGGCTGTATATTATGATAGGTCCAAAAGTTTATATATAGGACTTAGAAAACTATATTTTCCATTTTTTTTTAATTTTAAAAATCCTTCACGAAATAAAAAGATTTATATATTTAATTTAAAAAAATGTAATAATTTGTGTCATGTATTTTTTGTTACTTAAAATTTTAGCATCCAAGATATAATTCTTTGTTTGTGTGGTCATTAGAGATTCTCTTTTAACATTAGTCAGATCATAAGTTTAGTCAATTGCTGAGTTTGATTTTGAATACGAATAGACATGACTAACGAGAAACTTACAAATAAAGAAATACCTAACAGTAAAAATGTACTAACATTTTGATACAGTTAATATAAATTTAACACTGAGAATTTGAAGGTTTTTAGAAGCCATACAAGGACTCTTGAGATTCTGGAAAAACGAAAACTTTAGATTAATTCATGAGATTTATTATTTTAATTTATAAAATAACATGGCGCCTTATTCCCCAAAATCAAAATATGAATAAATCGCAGATATTTCGTCATATGTAGAGTTTATTTACTTGAATTACTTACTTTCGTAAAGTTTTTTAAACTTAAAATTACTGACATTTGTATTATTACTGCCTTTTCTTGCTCTAAACTTAGTTGTTCCTGGAAAGCGGCGCCATAATGTGATGTAATGAAAGTAATTCCTATAGTTTATACAATACAAATACTTATATACTAATTAAGTACTGGCTTGGAATGTATAGATACTATATCTACGTATATTTGAAATTATTTCCATAATTTGTTTATAAAAAACACTAATTAAGAATTTGTCACTGGAAAAAAGGCTTTTTGTGGAAAAAAAAATGTTGCCGTCAAAAGGCATCGTATATGTCAGAAATCAAAGTAATCCTGCAATACCAAGACACCACCGCTCTCAAAACGGTGGTAACCAAATAATTGAGGAAATATTTGATATTACAGCTGGTCTATCACTTCACATAAGGCGAGTTGCGGCCAAAAATAAGTATATTTTAGTAAAAAATATAGAAAGGAAAAGCATCCTCTTGCAAAGAGGAGGCTTGTGTCACGGCGGTGATAAAATTATAGATTGATTTGACAGTGATACCTAATCTTTTCTTAATAAGTATTTTTTCTTGCAAATTATTTCTATAATAAGTATTAATAATAGCAAATCCTTTTGATATGATATAATTATGGCTCAACCATGGTTCAAAAATAAAAAATAATTTCATTATCTGAGTATTACACTTACATAATTTCAAACAATACAACTTATAACTATTCAAAAAATAATAATTAATCTAAAAATAAAGCTGCAAAAATACTTAAAATAATAGTAAAATAAATTCTTTATTACAAAAAAAACCTACTATGTACTAAAAATAATATAGTCGCTACCACCATTTCTAGTTTAAATTGTGTAAAAATATTATTTAATTAACAAAAAAAAAAAAAAAATACAATCCAATTCCTTTAAAAATATTTCTAAATTGTAACTCATTTTTATTATATCCCCCTTGGGATAGGTCGTTATCCAAGTAGTAAAATACCTTTAAAAAGGTATTTTCTTAAACAAAATAAATAATTTAAAACCTCTTTTTTGAATTAATGTCATTAATGATGGCATTCTCATATTTCTTTTTAATTTGTGTTCGAATCAAAATTAGCTTGACTTTATTTTTCAGCGTTTCTACTGATTGAAACAGTAAATTATTAACAAAAATAATATTTAGGTTTGTGTAAAATTGTGACAGATTTAGCACCAGAAATGCCATTAAAAATATTATTATTTAATAAAAAAATGTCAAAACATACAAAATGTCATGCATAATAATGGGAAATTATTTATAACAAAACAATAAGCCACTTATTCAGAATCGTTTAAAAGAAATGTTTATAGCCGTTTTGGCTATTTCACGAATTAATAATCCTTAAACGATGAAAGGGCTATAAAATGGGTTTTATTGTTATAACAGGACGGATAATAATTACATAATTGCACTTATGGAATGTGTAATATATTATAATAATAGATTTTTTTCACTATTCATATACTAATAGTACTAAAATACTTAATAATACATAATTATAATAATTGTGTTTTTACTTGACCTTATTGATAAGTGTTCAGTGTTGTTTTTAATTCAGTAAAAATTAATAAAAAATAAAAAAATATAGGTATATTCTAAAGAAGCACTTTCACAGGGTTTTATTTTCATTCACTGGTAAAAGCAATGGATTTGATTAAAATAAAATGCTTTCAATTTTTTTACAAAAAAAGTTTTTTTTTTTATAAATGCTTTAATTAAAATACATTAAAAGGCCTATCAAAGTAATACAAAAAAAAGTTTTTTTTTAAATGTCAAATGTCAACTTTACCCATACTTGTCACGGGCAAAGTTGACATGTCTAAACATTTATCAATGAAGTCAGGGTTGAAGACAGGGTTTGTCTGTGTCATGTTGTCCAGTAGCGAAGGGTACATTTTTGAAAGAAGTAAGCCGGAGCACAATCTTTATTGTGTTTATATAATTTGTCTATTGAATACCGACTGTGTCATTTTTCACAAAAGAAATCCGGTAGGAATCGAGTTGTATGGAACCTTCGCCACTGATACTGTCTTATCCATAACACGTTAACACGTTAGTTGTGACAATGTCTGTGGATACGTATGTTGAACTCTATGAACGGTATCTTGTGATCATGGATTGGGTAGCATAGGTCCTGAAACAGAAATACTCTAGTTAATCAAACGTCCTTCATTTTGCTTTACAGTTCCTGTAGTCAGCGTCTCATTAATAAAGAATAAATAATAAAAAAATTCGCTGGACATTACACACGAGGCTTGTGTCGTGGACACCAGATAATTAATATACTACATAGATACTTTTTGTTTGTAAATACAGACTTATTACAACAGGCATGACGACAGTATCAAAAAATTGCGAATCTATTTAGTCTGTCAGTTATAGAACTTACTGAAAAATAACGGACACGTATTTATTGTTTTTGTAAATCAATGAATATTGACAAAGATAAAACGCATCAAAACTCGGGTGTAGGACTAGCTACTCCGTGACGTCAGAACTAGCTAAAACTATACCGAGGCGTGACATCACGATTTTTATGTTTTTTTTTTAGTTTTGTCGAACAACACACAACGGAACAACTTTTTCGGGGTCACTGGCTCTGCTAGTAATATGATTACAAATAGTGCGAATTTTTCAAGAAGCGAATTACTGTAATTTATGTCATAACCATTGCTCTCAAAACGGTGAAAGAAAACATCGTGAGGAAACCAACAAGTCGTAGAAACAAAACTACGAAGACATGGTGATATCTACCAACCCGCACTGGGCCCGCGTGGTGGATTACAGGCTACTCTCTTTCATACAGAGGCCTGTGTCCCAGCAGTGGGAACATGAACTGATCCTGCTATACTATGATTGTGAAACAAACCTTATTTGGAAACATCTTCATCGGGAAGCTGGCTCTGACCCTGAGCATACGGTCGACATTGCACTCCAGCGCCATTTTGATGCTCCAGGTGTTGTCAGCTAATGCTGGTTTAGGAGGCTCCTTGGTAGAGAGGCAGGATTTGGACGAATCGTAGGTGCATTGAAGGTCGCAGAGACGGAACTCTTTGATTTTTAGAGACCTGTATCAGAAAAGACGTATGATATTGTACATATGCATATAAACCACTGCAACTCCTGAAAGCCAGAATCAACATTGGCGACCACCAGAAAAGCACCGAGACAATGAAGCTCCACGAAGTGCCATTGAATTTATTTAACTGTCTTGGATCCCGCAACGAAATTAATGACGTCTTTGTGAAGGATTTACACCCTACATGTATGTAAGAGGCAGACTTCTGGCCGCAGCATCTGGTGTTTCTTCGCTTCCGTGGACAAGTTCCACTGTACAACCAACATAAGTGAAGTGCTACTAACATAGTTTTAAGTCTTATTTATCGACACAAGTTTTGTCATCATCATCTGCAGAGCCTTTTCCCAACTATGTTAGGGTCGGCTTCCAGTCTAACCGGATCCAGCTGAATACCAGTATTTTACATGGAGCGACTGCCTATCTGATGTCCACAACCCAGTTAATACTGGGTAATACAATAAATACCACTTGGTAAGACTGGTTGTCGGACTTTTTGGGTCACTGACTATCTGTTACGACTGTCGAAGATGGACAAAAGACAGCCGGGGGACCACGAGCTTTCCGAGGCACGGAGGAAACTCGGTATGTAAGGGATGGTCACCCATCTACAGACCAAAATAGACAAGCATGGCTTAACCTAAAGATTGACCCGAGCGGCTGTTATTATATAGCCACGAGCTCTTCTATCGAGGCAAGTTTTGTATTAACTTTACATAATATGTTAATTATAAGTATTAACTTTACATAATATGTTAATTATAAGTATTAACTTTACATAATATGTTAATTATAAGTATTAACTTTACATAATATGTTAATTATAACTTTACATAATATGTTAATTATAAGGTATCTATGGGCCATTGTAGCCTGAAATAAATTGATTTTGTTGTTGTAAATCCTTACCTGAACGTCAAATCAACGTGCTTATGACTGAGACAGGGAGATAGCGGCACGCCGTAGGTAAAGTTGTGTATGTTGTCTGCGCAGACGTGCTCGGTGAACAAAGACGAGTTGATGATGGACTTGCTGGAGATACCGACGCGGATTGTGTCGCATTCTACAAATTGGAGGACAGAGGTCATATAAATAATAAAAAAAACGCTGGAAATTACACACAGCGCCATCTAGTGCCACACTAAGCAAGGCTTGTATTGTGGTCACCAGACTGTTGATTTACTACATTTATACTTTTTTGTTTGTAAATACATACTTATTATACCTACATATAAACATATTGACTCGGAAACAAATGTCCATGCTCATCACACAAATACGAACCCGGGACCCAAAGAACGTAAGGCAGCCTCACTACCGCTGCGCTATTAGGGTCGTCAAAATAGCTTGTAACTGAATGTACTTTGGAATTTGTTTTAAATATTGAGCAGATTCGTTATTTGGTGATAGTACAGTCAGCCTTGAAAGCGTTCGTCAATACAATAGCGTATATGACACCACAAAACAACAATTCCAAGACACCAATCTCTTAAAAAACCCGATTTATTTTCAATTAATTGCCAAATTCGACTTTTAGTGGCTTTGAAATCAATTAAGAGTCATTGAGTTGACTTAACAGTGACGTCACAGCGTGCTATTGCCATACAAAATCTATGAGACATGCGTTTTGACAGCTCTTAAAAAGTATGTCAATTGATTGGTGTGTCCATCTGCCTTACTGGGGTATCCAATTGATGCAAAACAAATATAAATTAGGTTCGAATTGGGGGCAACAGTAATGGCTACAGTCAAATGAATCTTCCGTTTACAGCATTGCATTGATTTATTAAAAGGCGGAAGATACGGACCTTAGTCACAGCGTCTGGTTCTACTAAACTAAGTGAATGCCCGTAGTTGGCACTCAGTCGCGCACGGAACATAGTTAATCACACACCTCAATAATTTCAGTCTTTTTGTAATAAATACGCATCAAAATGACTTTTTGTGCAGATAAACAGTGTTTTAATAAAGAAAAATAAGACACACGGGATTACTTACAACTCATAGGTACAGCCAAAAATGATAATTAATTGAAAATTACAATAAATTTTAATGTTTTTTTCGCCATGTTCTCCCAAAGAGCGGAACAGATATTACAAACATGGGAGACACGATACGCACATAATTCATAATCGTTAACATTCGGCGGCTAGCGCCACGGAACAGTAAAAACAGTGGAAGAAACTTGAGAATAAACATTGTACCAGAACCGGTGTCGCCAAACTCATACATTTGCGATTTACTCTTACGACTAATAACCGGGAAAAGAAAATCAACTTTTTTGTAATCCATTTAAAGACTATTTTTGTTTGTAAGTATATATGTTATGCAATGTTTGACGAAATTTTATTTTTTCATTTTATTAAAATAAATCCGAAAATAAAACTTATTGGTGGTATGATACACCTCCATGAGTAAGATTTTTAGTCCGACTATGGTTTTTACAGTCCAGTATGGCACAATAAGGCATTTTAATATTATTTTTCGTTAATATTATGTTGACGCAGTCTAGTTAGAGAATGAGAGCGCTTGAACAGCAAGTGCGTCACACATGACTTACTAGCGGCGACAGTGCCACGCCTACTTACTTTTTCACTGTTTTAACTGTTCCGTGGCTAGCGCGATTGTCTCGCACGACAGCGTCGGGTCTTATCCCTGTCCTTGTCTATCGGTGACTGTAGACTTGCGACTGTGATGACAATAATCATAGATGTGTGAGTTTCGTTGCATAGAGTCGTGCACCGAGTCCAGGTTTTCCGATGTTAGCCCGTAACATATCTTCCTCCTTTTAATATATCAATGGTTTACACCTATTTGTGAGTAGCCTATGGCACAGTCAACAAATGAGCTAGGTATGCAGGTTTGCAATCTTCTAGCTTCTATTATAAATGTGGAAGTTACATAATGATTTTCTGTAGTTTGTGGCAAACTAATACATTTTTGCTAAGATTCATTCATCATCATTGTCCTGTACTTTTCCCAATTCATTTTGTGGTCAGGTCAGCACGTCTTCTTCTTCTATACGTCTCTATTACTCGTCATCTTATCAGACACCTCTTTACTTACCATACTCGTATTATTCTTTACACAGTCTATCCATCGTTCCTTTTTTGCTAATATCTTTACCAAGTAACATAAGCTTTAAATTGTATTGATATCATGAAAATTAGCTGAGCTATCAAAATGTTCGTGGGCGAAGTCGCGGGCGCTAGTCGCTGATAAAATGCTAGTGTGAACCCTCTGCTACAAATGAGAGGTTTTCTTTTTTGAGAATTAAAAAAAAAATCCAAGAACTCGGTAGATGGCGTTGAACTGACTACGTTACTAGGTGCCAAAGCCAAAACGCTTGAAAAAATACACGTCACATACGCTCGTTGAATGACACTTACGTTTGCATAAGCTTCCGAATAAAACCATTAGGTCCAAGTGAAATTATGTAACGTTCTGTTCCTTGCAGTAACGTACCGAGATCAGCGCCATCTATCCAGCGACTAGGAAAGAGTTGAAAAAGAAAATCCCTCATTGAATAAAAGCATTTGAAACTTACCATGAGCTCCGCCACTCTCACGCGAGTCACCCAGAATATGCATCTCTTCCGAACTGCTCTTCAACTCTTCTCTATTCTCCCTTTTAGTTCTTATATCTCTCTTCATTCTGCTACCATTGTCTGTCCCATTTTGTTTAGAAGCATCCATGTAAATGCTATTAGCTATAATCTCTTCATGAGTTTTGAAAGAATGGTTTTCATTTCTCGATTCTGCTTCGGTTTTCAGTGTATCAGTGTTGTTTTT
This sequence comes from Xestia ashworthii, assembly GCA_950022955.1. Lineage (NCBI taxonomy): Eukaryota > Metazoa > Arthropoda > Insecta > Lepidoptera > Noctuidae > Xestia > Xestia ashworthii. The sequence goes on along the minus strand of OX465576.1, from coordinate 6,518,949 downwards.
CTCTACGATTCCAGGAAAGCTGGGTAGTTTCTCTCTTGGGAGTGGTTCTAAGGGTCTGAAAGTGTCGTTCAATTCCTTGTCTGGTTTGGCCCTTTCTAAAGGCTCTTGGTTGTCGTAAGTTTGGGGTGGGTCGAGGCCGCATGGTGACTGGAAATAATGAAACACGTTTAGTATTTGGTTTATGTTGTGGGACGTTATATTCGCGGAATTTTCAGGCAATTTTTTTCCTAAAGTTATGGAGAATCAGATAATTTGACAGAAAATATTCAAGTATTTTTACTTGGGTTTTTATTGATGGCGAAAAGACACGATATTATACACTGAGGAATGTTAATAACTTTCTGTTAACACTGGACATACTAGAAGCTAATAGCCACGATTATTAAGAGCGTTCATAAAAAAAAGTAGGTAACGTCGCAAATAGCTAACTATAGAATTAAAATAATATTTAATATCGAAAAACTGAATAATCAGTTTTAGATGTAAAAAAAGTACACGGAAACTTTCCAAATGCCTTTTCTACAACTAAAACGGTTACAACATCAAATTCAGTGTTTTAATTGCAACTTTTCAATAATATTCTAGTTCACTAGTTAGCCATAATTATATCTTATTTCCCTAAAGTAGGTTATATTGTCAAATTAATCAAAACAGCGAACATTATTTGACAGCTGTTTGACATTTAACTTACGTTAGAAACAAAAGGTCACAGAAAAGTATTTTTTGATCCATGAATCAAAAAAAAAAATGTAGGTGACGTGGATAGGATATTCCAAGTTGAAGTGAAGAATCACCGATAGCTACGAGACGTAGGCATATTAACTAACAGTTATATGTAAGTAAGTTATAGAAAACGGCCGTAAAATACGTCGATGCTTTAAAAATTGGCTGCCAAAAATGGTTATCCTGAAGATTATCGTGATATCTTACCAACATCGATCTGATCCATGCTGTGATCCTTATTATTTCCTTTTGAAGCAGCGTGTAAGTAATTTAAAACAAAAATCAGCACGATATCAAAATTACAATACCTAAGGAAACTGTTGATAAGTCCGTCAACATTACAGTGATCTTTATTCTTATTACAATAAGGTTGCTTTTAAAGGCAAAATAACAGTGAAGACTAAGGCCCGTATTAATAAACGTAACTCAGCCCAAGATACCGCACTTGATATGAATGTTGAGATCCTGATCGTATTAATAAACGTGATTATACCTACATGTTCTCAAGATGCGGATTAGGTTTACGTCATCAACTGAGTGATGGACTGATTAATAAACGAAACTCGACCCTCAAGTACGCATTGAGCGCGGGTCCCTGAGATGCTATATCGTGAGTGCAGATCGTCCATGACTTGAGGAGTGATTAGCGTGGCGCGAAACATGGAATTGAAAATATTTTGAGTGATATAATATTAATTATTACGATGAAATAGGTTACTATGACGATATTTTGTGGCCTTTGGGATTACGTTTTTCAAAAGTTTATCTATGCGATGCTTTTGTTACCTACCTAAAATTTAAGAAAAAACGATCTAGATTTGTTCAAATTGCAGTGTTATCATTAATCAAAAACTCATTCGTAAAATATAATAACAACAGAGGTCTTCTAATTTCTCCAGAAATAGCCGTACTTTTTACTTTTATGTTTTATGCAACAGCATCATTTTAGGTTAGTATGTAATATCGTAAGTAATTAACTACATACATAGTACAATTTTACAAATGCTTTTATTTTTTGCAAAAAAGGTTTTTACTTATTCTTCCATTTTCAGTTTTTCCCAAACAAATATTTCCCATGAATTTATTTTAAGTAGGTACATTGTGAACAATACATGTCATAAATGTCGAAATCTGGGTGTATTGTACACATCTGCGTACCCCCCTCAAAGCATACAGGCGTTATATTACGTCATGATGTTGTCTAAACAATAAACATCCAAGCGATTACACCAATCAAGACAGGTATGCCGTCTATTTCTGAAGAGTATTATAGAAAACCGAGAAGTATCATTCAAAACTTCGGTCAATTTGACGACATCGTTCACGAGATCAAGCCCTCAAGTATAGCTAGTTGAGGAGCTGTCTTGGTAACTGAGATACTGTACTTATGCGTCTATTAATTAGCATCAATCTTGAGGTGCTGATGACGTCATAATGGCGTATCAAATGATAACGTACTTGAGTACGGTGTTGAGGGACGTTTATTAATACGGGCCTAGGCCTAAAACTGCGTTAAGCGGACGCCCGCGCGGTACCATACAAAAGTGCACCGTCGCGGGGCCCCGCGCGGGTGTACGTTGCGGGGAGGTGGGCCCCGCACCAGCGCAACGGTGCCCGCCTCCGTGCGACGGATACCCGCGCGGGGGCACGCGCCGGACCGCTAGCGGCATGCGGCATGCATGTTCAGTTAATAACGCTATGTGATACGGACCGCACGGAGAAAATCATGTCTTTCGATACGGAAAGACTAATTATAGAAGTGCAGTGTCGCCCTGCCATATGGGACCAGGCGAATGACCTTTATAAAGACAGAGATGCAAGAATAGCGGCATGGCTTGATATTGGCAAAGAATTATTTGAAAATTTCGAAAATTTCAGTGAAAATTTCACCGATTACTCGAAGACGCCTGAACCGATTTGAAAAATTCTTTTTTTGTTTGAAAGGGTATACTTCCAAGTTGGTCCCATAGAAATATTGTCATGATCTGATCACGAACTTCGGAGATATGGAACGGAACTCTTCAATAATAGACAGCAAATCTGTCGTGATTGCTGCAATCGCTTGGATGTTTATTGTTTACACAACATCATAACATAACATCACGCCTGTATGCTCTGAGGGGGTACGCAGATGTGTACAGTATACCCATATTTCGACAGTTAGGTATGTTAAATAGGATAACGTACAGCAATTTTGGTATGTTCTACAACAAGTGAAGCATTTGCATTTGATAAGAACCATTCTACCATCAGATCTGATGATGAAGCCAAGAGTCACGAAACTCCATAATGAGACAATGTATCCTAGTCGTGTTTGGGCTTGTTGTAATTGTAACGGTATGCACTTTCCATGTGTACCAAGCACATATGTGAACCTTAATTTACCGAACTTTACAACAAATTCCCCGCATAGCAATCTAGATTCAATATACGGGCTTACTGGTTGTCGTTTTTTTTTTGCTAGTCGTCGTTTTGCTACGTAATAATATATTAAACTCTCCATCGACACGACTTTACATGCACACCGTTAAAATTCAACTAGCGAAACTGCGTAAATAAAACGCCGCGACAAGTACCCGCGACGGTGCCCGTCGCGTGTCACAGAAACCACGCGCGTGTCAACGCGCGTGTCCACGCGCGTATCCACGCGCGTAGACACGCAACGGTTGCACGTCGCGGGCGCCCGCTTAACGCAGTTTTAGGCCTTAGTGTTGTCTTAAAACAAAACACTCCTTTTTTTTTTCTTTTTTTTTTGTATCTCTAAATATCAATTCAAAATTCGAACGGTGTCTCGTTGTGAATCCGCGATGATTTACTTTTAAAACAAATGTGCTCGCTTTCATAGAAGGTAGATGACACACGAATCAATTGACATACTTTTTAAGAGCTGTCTAAATGCGGTTCTCCCATAGATTTTGTATGGCAATAGTACGCTGTGACGTCACTGTTTACTCAACTCAATGACTCAACTATTTATTTATTTCGAAACAACTAAAAATCTAATTAGGCCATTAATTGATAATAAATCGGGTTTCCACTTTTCCAAGCTCAAAATAAGGTTTTTTTGGAGATTGGTGTCTTGGAATTATTGTTTTTATGGTGTCATTTACCCTACTGTGTGCTGAACTTTAAATACCTTTATAGATAGTTTTCTTACCTGACATTCAGGATCTAGTTCGTTATTAGTGTTGACTGCGAAAGAGCAACCACCACCGATGACGTCAGCGATCCTTGATAGAGATATTGGTCGTTCAGTTTGAAGAGATTGTAGTGTAGGTACCGTGTCTGCAAATAGAAGAATATCTATGTCAATAAGCATGACGACAGAATCAAAAAATGCAAATCTATACAGTCTGTTAGTTAGAGTATTGAAAAATAATGGACACGTATTTTTTGTTTTTGTAAATCAATGAATATTGACAAAGATAAAACGCATCAAAACTTGAGAGTGGCGGCTCGTGACGTCAGAACGCACTAAAAATTATACCAAGGCGTGACGTAGAGCGCCGTATTTAAAACGCGTCGTATCTTCGTCAATTTTGGTTTAAGTAACAAAATAAAAAATACGTGTCAAATATTTTTTGATAATGTAACGGACGGACTAATTAGATTTTTTCAGTCGACAAGCCTATTGAATGGGTCATAGTTTTTGTATTTACGTTCTGCCTGGTTTGACTTCTGGACATTTGCACGTCACATCATGTGGCAAACATGCTGTACCTAATAATGTTGTTTTTGTTACCATCTTGCATGCATGTATTTTCTTGTATGTATGACACATGTTTAGCAAATAAATATTATCTTATCTTATTTTATACTTTGTCGAATGGTTGCAAACGCGATTACTGAGCATGCGGTTCTGGGTCCGATTCCCGGATAGGGCCAAGTGTTATTAGGGAATTTCTCAGTAGCAGCCACGGAGCCTGGATTGTGTCCGGTTGATGGCAATAGGCTCGCCCCACAACACGCCTTCGCAACTTGTGATAGACCCTCTGCCTAAGACCTCGCTGTATGAGGAGGTAGCTAAAATATCGTTAGGGAACTATTGTGCATTAATGGTCTAGTATTGTGAACTATTGGCATAGTATTGTGCATTACTGGTGTAGTATTGTGAATTATTGGCCTAGTATTGTGCATTACTGGTCTAGTATTGCGTTATACTGGTGTAGTATTGTGAATTATTGGCCTAGTATTGTGCATTACTGGTCTAGTATTGCGTTATACTGGTGTAGTATTGTGAGTTATTGATATAATGTGACGACCGGAATGGCGTAGTTGTGGCTGCCTTACGTTCTTAGAGCCTTGGGTTCGAATCCCGGTAGGAGCAAATGTTTGTGTGATGAGCATGGACATTTGTTTCCGAGTCATGGATGTTTATATGTATAATAAGTATGAATTTACAAACAAAAAAAAAGTATATAGGGTGACTGGTAATTAGTGTACGAAATTTAAACACGTGGTTGTGCTCATGATAACAAACAACTTTTACTATGGGACCAAAGCTGAAATCGCGATCGAATCGAGATTTCGGGTATGTGTCCATAGTAAAAGTTGTTTGTTATCATGAGCATAATCACGTGTTTAAGTTTCGTACACTAATTACCAGTCACCCTATATATGTAGTATATCAACTATCTGGTGTCCACGACACAAGCCTTGCTAAGTGTGGCACTAGATGGCGCTGTGTGTTAATATCCAGCGATAAAAAAAAATGTTGTGCATTATTGGTCTAGTATTGTGCATTATTGGTGTAGTATTGTGAATTATTGATCTAGTATTGTGCATTATTGGTGTAGTATTGTGAATTATTGACATACTATTGTGCATTATTGGTCTAGTATTGTGTATTATCGGTCTGATATTGTGCATTATTGGTCTAGTATTGTGTAGTGGATACTTACTTATAAGATTACTTCCATAGTTCTTCGTAGGATGAGCAGAAGTGGATACCGTATGGGGAGATTCAGTTGGCGCTGTCGTTATGTATTCTTGAGTTGTTTTGTGAGGTCCTTTCTCTGGAAGAACATAAAAAAGAGGCTTTTTATCAATCTGTGTGGTTTAATATGAAATTGATGGGTATATGAGCAGAGGAATACCAAAGAAACGATGGATGCACTGTGTCAATAATGTTATGGCAAGAAAGGAGGTGTCTGATGGGATTACTAGTAATAGAGGAGTATGGAAGAAGAAGACTACTATTCTCTCTTGATCTATGTGTAAAATATAAATACAGATATGCATGATAGTTACGTAAGTTTAGTCTCTAATATTAATTTGTATTACTACCCTAGCATTTCAATTAATTGTTAATTATATTCCACAGTTAATCTGTGTACAGCGTTGTGGGCTGCAATATTGTATCCTAAAAATGTTATGTGTATCTCCTTTTTTATACTTTATATTGTAGCTGTTTGCTGTTCCTTTTGAATAAAATAAAAAATAAAATAAAAAAAAGACATGCTGCGCCGACCTCAAATGAATCCGGATAAGGGCATGAGAATGATGATTATGATAATGTGGTTGAGCAGTGCTGTGCACTCAGTCAGGTTTACGGATAACCATGTTTTAAACAGAATAAAGTTTTAGAGAGGCGGTCAGGTAATTTCTTAGTGAGCAATGAGTACTTTATAAAAAAGCTAGCTTATGCCCGTGGCTTTGCCCGCGTAGAGTTCGGTAAATGTCCCACGGGATCGTAATACTGGATAAAACGGTAGTAGTTTTTGCATGAAAGAGTAACAAACATTCAGACATACAAACAGACTTTCACATTTTTATCAGTAGGATAGGAGATTTCAACAAGAATTTAAGCAGAGTACTTTGGAAGTTTTAAATTAAATAGCCTAACTCACCTTTTGCAGTTTTCTTTGATGCTGTGTGTTGTGAAGATTTTATATTCTGAAACCAAAGAATAAGTACTGTTTTAATTTCCGCGATAGATATAAAAACAGACCAATTGCATTGGTCCCTAGAGGTCAAATTAAACGATTATGCCATTATTAGCGGTTAGGTTAAGTAGTTGGTCCCGGCTGTCCGTTGTAGATCTTTGACAGCCGTTACAGGTAGTCAGTGTCTCGAAAGTCTTACAACCAGTCTTACCATACGGTACCGTAACACCAAGTACAAACTGGGTTGTGGAGGTCAGATAGGCAGTCGCTCCATGTAAAATACTGGTATTCAGCTGCATCCGGTTGGACTGGAAGCCGACCCCAACATAGTTGGGAAAAGGCTTGGCAGATGATGATGTTTTATAGTAACATACCTGTATCTGGTTGGGGTCTGGGTGCGTCCGGTGTGCGGGCGGCTCGTTGTTCAGTTTGCCGTAGTGCGGGTACTGCAGTTTGTCGTGGACGCGAATCTCCTTCATTGACATCAGTTCTTGGTGCTCGCGGAAGTATAGGGCTGATATTACGACGAGGCTGTAGTAGGAAAAATATGTTCTTAAAATTGTGCAAGATTGCTCAACGATGTGGATATATGTAGTGTCATCGTTGGGCCTTGTTATGGACAATCTTAATTCTTAAGGCGCTACCCCAAGCAAAAGCCGTTTTTTGTGCAGTTTTTTGGAGCCAACTCCTCTTTATCCAAAAGAAATACCAAGTAACAAAAATACATTAAATTTCTACATATTCTTAGACTGCAAAGTGGTAGTTTTATTTTTTATTTTAAGTCTCATAATGTGTAATAAATCCCCTCACAATGAAACCACAAAAATGAGAAAAAAATATTTATAACATGCTTCTTCTCGTAAAGTTAACATTATTTTGATTTGCTTCTTATACTAATGGATAGACAATTTAATAATGAACATTATGCTAGTTTTTTTTTTTTTCAAAAGACGGAAATTTGATTTTATAAAGAATAAAAATCACTAATTTCGCACTATTCGACCCGCAGTGACTGACGTAAAAACCACTTTGTAGTGCAAGCTGATTAGAACTTTATTCTAATAGTATTTCAAACGAAGACTGAATCACCACAAATAGAGTTGCTAATTTTGCCTGGGGTAGCGCCTTAAGGACTATGTATACGTGAACGACCTTGGACGCTGGGGCGTGGCCAAATGTTAAGCGCTCCGCCACCCCCGTCCGAAACATCGCGCCGCGAGCTTGCTTTACGCTCCTAAATAATACGCTATATTAGTTAATGCACTCGCGGTGCGATTATGTTAAATTTCTTGGGTATACAGTCCTGTTAACCTCAACTTATCTCGCATAATATGTAAATTTAATTTGTGAATATAACACAATTTTATAGTATTCATTTTTTCGACGCCCCCGAGCAGTAGGTAGGTAAGTCGGAAATGTGTTTACTATGGACTTTGATTGTTGGGCATTTTTGTGAAAAAATGTACCTACCTAGGAAAAATTGAAATGTCCCAGAGCATTTTTATTTTTTATAACCGAATCTGTACCCAAAAGATTACAACTCAAGATACGAACGTAAACTTGAATTATGTGTCACGTATTTGTAACCAAAATTATAGAGAAATAATACATAATTATAGCTTGAAATCAAATTTCAAAATAGACACATTTTCGTTTTCATACTGTCCCAAAAACTTACAACTCCTTTATGAGGCTATTGTTTGATTTTTTCGCTTAGGACCTATTATAGTTGTTTTCATTTTTGTAGGATAAAATGACCTAATATCTTTCTAAATAATACAAAATATATCAAGAATAGTTTTAACTAAGTACTAATTTTTTAATAAATTGAAATTTTCAATAATTATGAATGGCGCCTGACAGGTCAGGGTATGTTACGATATTTACGAGAAAGTAAAACCTTTTACCCCATATTTCTTTACAATTCATAAAATTGGCAACATTTTGACCATAAACAAGCAAATATGAAGTCATTCTGCTGTCAGATCTAAGAGTGTAACGAATAAAACTTTCGAGACGAACGTTGTAACGGTTTTTAGCCAAATTGAATGACAGGGTTTTTTACGCTGTATTATAAAATTCATAAGTGTTTCGGTGTTGCCTTTCTTCAGACATTTAGTCGAGTTTTAGTAGAATACAGGTATGTATAAATTTGAGTGCTAAATGTTAAATTATAGGTCTAAAATTATCTTTTGAGTTGTGTAGTGCCATGTTGTTACGTCAGTTACGTTACGATATGCAGTGTAACATATACGGCTGACAACGAATGTTGTTTTAACCTGACAGCTAAAAGTTAGTGACACACTCAGGTTTTTATAGTGTCGGAAAAATATACCTCCTACCTACTTTTTTATTATAGTAGATAGTTTAAAAAGTAATTCATTTATATAGAATGCCGCAAACAACTGCGGAACGGATGAAAAAGTACAGGGAACGCTTGAAATACAATCCAGAAAAGTACGAAGAACAGCGGAAAAAGAACTTGGAGAGAGTTGTCTCGAAAAAAAAATGATGAAATGAGTGAAGAGGAAAAGTTAAAGCAGAAGAAAATGTGGCTCAAACAAAATAATAAAACAAAGAAAAAGGGATGCTGAGAAAAAAAAGTCATTTAAGTAGAGTAATTTTAGACTGAGTGTGATCTCAACCTTACTGTGTCAGTTAAGCTACAAATCTGCCAGGCGTTCAATTGTCCCAGATTTTATTAATTAATTATTGAATGTTTATGTTGTTTTAAAGTATATAATTTGGTTACAAATACGAATTACTTTTTTAATGCTAAATTTTGTTTAAAACTTAGACAAAAACTATAAAAGTTACTCGAAAAATTAACAGTCTGATTAGCTCCTAACGTAACAAAATGCTCTAAAACGCACTTCTTATTTTGTGGCATTTTTATATTTCAAATTCACAACACTATTTAAACAATTACACAGTAAAAGAAATGTATACGATAAATTAAAAGTACCTATTGAAACAATTCGAAAACTATTACACAGTAAAGTACAAAAAAATAAGGTGCAAATTAATCAAAATATTCCTCCTGCAAAATTTAGATTTTACGATTACCGACTTATGCGGGAACGTCGATTTGTAATTGAAATGATAGAAATACGGTCGATGCGAGAGCGGCAGCGGAGCGCGCGACCTTCCCCCTCGAATGCCTGCATAACACTGATCCCCGTCGCCCGCGCGTTGCCATTTAAAGTGGAATGTTGAATAAAATCGTTTTCTTCAAACGTAATTGTTATTATTCAATGAAAAATACCCAGTTTTTAGATACTAGATTTACCAATATTTTACTGTAAGAACCGTGAAAATATCACAAGTAGTTTAGGAGCAGACGCAAATTTTATGTTTAAAACAGCCCATCTTTAAAAATTTTTTTCGCATAGTATTTGATATGCCTCGAAATTTTCAAATACCCAGATTGGAGTATACATATCAATATCTAAGATATATTTTTTCTGGAATTTTCTGTGGGCTCGTTTTGGAGTTATGGGCTTTCAAAAATGACCTTTTAGGGTAGGACAGGCCTTAAGCTTTCCACCAAATGGCTCAGATTGGAAAGGATTCGTACGGTTGCGGCGACACCCGATCGCGTCCGACAGCATGACGCATACGATCGCCTTCGTACTGTCGCTTGCGAACGTATCCGTTTCTTTGCCTTGTCAAATAGTTTAAGGCGCAGATACATGACTTTTAGTGATTTTAAATTGATCATCACGTCTTAACTTCTAGTCTAATTTATTTGAAAAAAAAAAATATGTTATACTAGACCATTTCTTTCATAATTTGATATGTGAAAATGTGAAGGAATATTTTTATAACTTAGTGTAATTAATTTGTAAAGTAATGTCTAACGCGGCAAAAAAACGATCATCACGCAAAAACTATCGGGCGTATTTGCATGAAACTTAGATCATCTCAAAGACAATTTAATGCCCTTTATATCAGTATACGGCTTTTATCCGTATTGTGTTTGATAAATCAAGGTGGGTTGTTTTTTCGAATAATCTTGGTGCGCATTGAAGCGAGGCTCCTCGAGGCGACGGGCGGCAGTGTATCGCTGACCACTCTCACGCGCGGGTATACGCTATTGCTAAACTTCTCCCACTCGCTCAAGGTCGTTGGCGTGAGGTAGCCCCTTAATTCCTACTGTTTCAGCCGAGAGGATCCGATCGTACACGACGGCAGGCGAACGGAGCCGTTCGTACGTCACTGCGTACTTTCGGCTACGATCTAAGACACTCGCGGTCAAGCTGCTGTTTGCGTCTTGTTAATTTAGACTTTAAATACTGTGTGTACGATTTAATATCGTTTCAAGATTGTTAAATCCGTTCCGATCCGATGCGAGCCGTTTGGTGGAATTTATCCTTAAATGTTGGTTTTAATCGATTGTCAAGTGATATAATGAAACGTTGAAAGTTTTCGTCTATCTACCACATTTAACAAGACTGATTTGAAATAAAGATCATGGCTGTACTGTTCGAGAGCCCAATATAACTTTGGCAGATGCAGGGATCACAGAGCATCATATAAAAACAAACCCACACACCCAGGGGTCAAACCCACGCTAAATAGACGACTACGCATTGAAACATTTAGAATAATAATTAAAAATAAATACTCCGAAATGCACTTACCAAACAGCCATAATGAAAATTAATATTGTAATAACAATTTGCAGAAACTTATTAGAAATCAATTCACTGCTGGTATCCCCATACTCTTTCCGACAGCAAATACCATACTTAGAGTTGCCATATGAAAAATTATCGTCACTTTTCAACCATAGACAAGTGTCCTTTTTCTTTGTCATCGTACTCTCATAGCTTTCGTCCGGGTATTTTTGAATAGGCTCTGCGTATGTCGGATTCTCAACATTTTCGGCCTTTTCGAGTTTACTTGAGTGGTACCTAACACTAGTTTTATTATAATTGTAGTATTTTCCATATTTTGAGTAGTTTCCGTGGCAGTTTTTGCACTGTTTTCTGGTATATTTCGGGGAGTTATGGCTTAGTTTATGGCAACACTCGTGCTTTCTTATGTTGCGTGCAATATCCCTGATTTGGTGGTCTATGGAGATGTTGCCGTCACTGTAGAGGGATTTTGATGAGTTTGATATTGCTGAGTAGCGGGAATCTGAAACGAAAAAGTTAAGAGTGAAACATGAATTTAAAAAATCAGTAGTTTATTCTTTTAGATGCTATTTTATACCCTACCACAATGTTGTCTTATTTAACCCAAAGAGAATGCCCTGTGGCATTCAAGTCCGCCTTGGTACCACTATTGTATATGAAGTGTAAATAAATGAATGAGTTTTGAAGTTGGGGTTCTGACTTAGGTATGTAATGCTGTGGCAATAATTATTACTAATTGTAGCATACTCACTACACTACTAAATCAATTGCAGCAATATATTTTTAGTTATCTGATTGTTGTATAACATTAATTTTGTAATAGTATCTAACTCGTAAAATGATATTTTACTTATTTCTTCTAACTTACCATTACTAACACTGGACCGCGAGCTATCCCTTCTCTGCAGCACGCTGATCTTACACAGCTCCTTATTCATCCTCTCCAGCCGGTCGATCCTGGACTCTAGGTTGCCAGTTACCTTGCACAGCTCTTTGACGGCACCTAGGTTCTCCATGAAGATTCGATCCTGGAGACAAATGTTTAATTAATAAATGTCACATTGAACAAAGTTGACAAGACCACATTATTTGCTAGAGATTGTAAGTTCTACTTTACACTATATTTTTACGCAGTGAAACAGATAAAACAATGGTTTGTGAGCTACATTATTCCATCTCTGACCATCTTTGAAATGAAATGAGAGTGAAAAAATATTACTGTTTTTGCCAAGTGTTTCATACAAACTAGTGATTGGAGTTTCGTTTTAGGCGTCTAAATCCTTCTAACATTAACACACTTTTTTTTTCAATTATTTCAGAAAAAAATCTTTGGTAAAAAACGTTCATTCTTGCCTAGTCCATTAAAACAGTTTAATCTTCTACATGCAACAACATACATAATGATTTTGTCGGACTAGCTTCAGCTACCTCAAGTAGTACTAGAAACTTAGATGAGTTTCATTAGATGGATTCATTGATAAAATCCTTACAGCGTATTCTAAAGAATTTGTTAGCCTATAGAGTCTCATCTCCAATTTCACTAGCAACATTTTCATCCACCATCACTAAAGTCCTTACCTTGTTAACAACCAGAAACTTGTGTATGGTGTCCCCATTGGGCAGCGTGACGTCTCCCGCCTCCTTCACGGCTTCCGGTATGACGCGACGCACTTCCTGTGCAATCACGCCGGTGTCCAGCTGAGGCGTGGCGCGGGATGGGTCGTAGCCCAGTAGCCCGGAATGCTCCGCGAATGAGGGGTCGTAGTTGAACCTGAAGGGGGAGAAAGACCATTAGAATTATATTGGTAAAACTTCTTCTTACACACTTACATGGGACTTCAACAAAACTGAGCGAAAAGTGGGTGTCGTTTTTGAAACATACTCTTCTGCCTTTGGGATCTTTTGGGGGTATTATATTTATGTTAAGGCCTATTTACGGCTATTTAAATAACGTTTAATTATTTATTTACACACAAACACATACAGGAAAATAAACACAGATAAACCGCACGAAGATACCGCTATTTGCTAATTATTGATGATGACAAAAAAAATACCAGTGTGCTCAATATTATAGGGTGACTGGTAAGGCGGGAAAAGAAAATTTGTTGTACAGTATATTAGGCGAACATAAATGTACTGAACAGCTGTTCTTTTTTCGCGATTTCAGGTTTGGTGCCATAGTAAAAGTTGTTTGTAATCATCAGCATAATCACGTGTTTAAATATCGTACACTAATTACCAGTCACCCTATATTGTGACATGAGACTAGCCTTTGGCCATGTGGACCATAATATTTTGCTAAATAAAATGGACGCTTACGACGTTAGATGTAATGTCTTGAATTTAGTAAAATTTCATATAAATAACAGGAAACAATGAGCTGAAATATTTAAATATTATTTTTATTAATATACAAGTCGGATTATGGTCTTCCCAAGGGAAGCGTTTTAGGGCCACTTCTGTTTATGGTCTGTAAAAAATGTAAACCCCGAAGAAGAATATTTTTGTATCGGCTACTAACTTGACAACTCTGATGCTCTGTATATTCTTCAGTTGCTGCTCCGTGTCCAACTCATGAATGTTGTGCTTGGCACGAGCGTCTGATGGGTGCAGTATGTGACCCATCACTTTGAGGTTACCTGGGGAATTAAGCAGTTGTACCTTGTTACTATGAGTTTATTTTTATGCAGAAATTCTTTCCAAAGAATCCAAAGAAGTTTATGAACAAAATAGTAAGGTATCCAAAGAAGTACATAGATAACATTTGTATAAAAGCTGCAAGTGACTGAATTCACAGCCTGTGCAAACCAGGAAACAAGTTTGGATTTCAATACTGCCGATTGATGCACCTTTGTAATGAATTGTAGAAGTACTCGAAATGGAACCTTACCATTAACAACACAGGACTCATCCGGCCTGTCAGTATTGATGCCAACCCTTCCAGTAAAATGGACGCTGTTGTCTGACACTCCTCGCTGCCACCAGCTCTCGGTGCAGTCTGACTCGAACTGGCCCGGGTTTGACGCCTGAGGGATGAAATGAAAGATAGAGATTTGTAAGTTAAAAGCCGCAGCAAGTCTATGTTCTACATTGATTCTAACCAAAACGACTTGAGCAACTAAAGTAAACAAGAAAATGTATGTCAGGTAGGCCCTTGTGGAATTCTGTGGCTTGTTGAATCAGCACTTATTGTGTCGATAGTCGTGTAAGCCAATGACTTAATTTACAAGAGCCTCTACCAACACCTGAGGAGGCTCTTGTTAGGTAGCTAGGTCAGGGGCCTGATTCAGAAAGCTGTACTCCTTGACACGGCGCGCATTGTTACGAGGTTTCTCTCTCCGGAGTCCCGGCTGCTGGTAGCTTGGACTCTGATCCCGATACCGGTGGGCTACAATTTTTGTAAATTTTAAGATAGAATAATAAGGTAGATGACACTCCAATCACTTGACATACTTTAGAGCTGTCAAAATGCGGTTTCTCTCGTACATTTTGTATGGCAATAGCACGCTGTTTCAGCTGTTTGGCAATTAATTGAAAATAAATCGGGTTTTCAGGCCCAGGTTTTTTTTGAGATTTGTGTCTTGGAGTTAATGCTTTATGGTGTCATAGATCATCGATCTATTATAATAAGTCAGTATGTTAAATAAATAAAGAGATCAAAAACTAACATGACTTACCCGCACAATAATTCTGTCACTAGCAGAAGCAGCAATGATGAAATCAGTGTGACCCACATGTGCCCTCAGAGCTACGACCAGCTGGAAGTGTCTCTGGTCAGGGTTGGGTCTGCCTTTCTTTCTCATGTTATTGTTGGTGGTTTCAGCGAAGTGCAGACGGCCGACTGTCACTTTGGCTCCTTCGCGGCGGATTTCGACCCTGCAGATAGTTGGAAATTAATGTTATAGATTTCAGTAAATATTTTGAGGAGATTGTTCAGTTTCCTTCTCACAGCTAGGAAACCTGTGATTGTACTTAAATTACTTGACCAATAGCGTATTTGGCTTTCATAATTGGATAAACAGACGATTTGACAAACTACAGCTTTGACCAATATCAAATTTGACGAATTGCCGGTTTGACGAATATATCAGATTTGACCAATGTTGTTCAACCAGTCCCAACTCCCAACAGTGAGTAAAGTGTAACTCCACAAAAACTGCGGAGACCACCGTCAGAAAAGTGATGAAACAATAATGCTGTATGAGTCAACTGGCTTAAAACCAATGATATTATAAGTATTTTTTTACTTATAATATCATTGCTTGTAACCCATAATCAATAAATAAAAAAAAAATCAAATTAAAGTGTCAAAAATACTGAATCAAAAATATTGAATATACGAGTTACTAATGGTTCAATACGATCAGTCTGATAATTCAAAGACTGGTAAAAAAACTAAAACAAGCTCATTAGCCACTAGACTGTAGAAGTGTAGACCCCACCATTCGATAAAAACCTGTCCGATTCAGGGTGCCACAAGTCCTGAGGTGGCTTCGCTCGCTCTTGCTCTCTATGTTTTCCTTGTCCAATGTCCGGGGGAATAGTTACTTGGTTCATGGTGGTCAAGATGTACCTTAACTTTTAGTGATCTAAGACTCAGAGGTATACTTACGGTACAGGATGAAAGGGTTTCTTTGTTCTGTCTGATTGACTTTGTTCAATTCTCACTTCTTGACTTGGGTCCTCCGCCTGAAACGAACATGTTCGTATGAATCCGGAAGCTTAGGCCAAAAAAACTAGAGCCGTCCTAAAGCTCGTTGGGTCAAAGTCGAGAGAAACACCTGGATAAAGGACGCACATAAAGGGAAGTGTGGCAGAAAAAAGGGGAGACCTATATCCAACAACAGGTGATTCCGGGTTGATATGATGATGAGTATGTCCTGATCTAAATACATACTGGACAACAACACTAGAGTTATCGGTGCATTGCTATTCCAGTGACAAAATAGGAGTGTGTGGAACGTCTTTGCGTGCAAGACGTGATTGGACGTCTGCGAGATCTTTCTGAACAATACTACGTGTAATAACTACTGCCTTCTTGGTCGAGTGGTAGCAAGTGCGACTGCTGATGATGAGGTCCTAGGTTTGTTTCTTTGTTCGGGCAGAGTGCTATAGGGTTTTTGCATTTAGGAATTTCTCAGCAGCTATGGAGCCTGGAATCGTGCGTTGATGGCAATATGCAAGCCCCCTATTCTATGAGACTTAACTCGCGAAATGCTGGTGTACTATTAAATACACCTCTGTCTACATTAGCTCTGAATTGAAACAACTGGAAGTCTTGTGAGGCCTTTGTTGAGCAGTGGGATGATGTAGGCAAACAGTATCAGTATACTTCATTGTAAACCAAAATTATATCATGCAACTCTATTACTTTATCCACTCTTTCGCTCATCATTTTCGTCATCATTTCAGCCAAAAGACGTTCACTAGGCTTCCCCAGGTGTCGCCACATTGATCGGTCCCGTGCGACTAGCATCAAGCGGATTCCCGCAACCTTCACCAGGTCATCGGTCCACCTAGTGGAAGGTGGACCGGATGACCTTAACCGACCGAATCTTTCGCTTTCTTTATCTGTTATACTGGTTCCCTCACCTTGACCCCGTAAAAGTGCAAACAGAAATTGCTGATCTTCTTGAACCCCTCTCCAGTCTTCACGTATTGAGGGTCGCCTTGCATCTGTATCTGACAGGTCACCTGAAAGTGGTTCTTCTTCTGGCAGACGAAGGCTTCGTCTATTTGTGAGAAGTTGAAGCCTTTGTCGGCGCCCACCACGTAGGAAGGTGGTTGACTGGAAGAGAATTTGAAAACGGTTGAGTTGATATTCAACCTGTTCGAAAAGTGGCTTATAGCTATCAAATTGAAGCTTTTGATGGTTTCTTTGATAACAATTTAAATTAGAACATTGTAATATAAGTTGCAAGAAACACCAATGGTGGGGGCCACAAATTACGAGCAGTAAGTCGTGGGTTCGGGCAGGTGCATTGCTTTGTGTAATGCACGGAGCTCAGTGGGGTATTGATCGAAATCTGCCTGTAATAAGAGGCTTGCCGTTGGTAGCTTGTCACAACACCTCACTCGTACTGCGGAACCATCGCCTTCTTCTCCAGTTTCGTCACCGAACCGAACCTGAAGAAGAAGTTTTAAGTTTCAAAATACTCACAGTGGCTTCAAATTGCAATCATACAGCGAGTGCCAGACGTTTTGCTGGAAGGAGCCGAATCGGATGCACTGCAGAGGAGCATCGTCACCCGCCTCCGACCCATCCACAGAGGGGGGCGCGGGGCGGGGCACGTGGGTTACACTCTCCGGAGATAAAGCCGCTGGGGAAAGAAATATATTATGAGCTAGATACCAAATGGTGGTTGGTCTTTCGAGCTTTTTTGATCGATAACTACATGAAATTGTGATGTGTATTTGTGAGATTAAAAAATAGTCTGGGACCTATTTTCAGACCTACCAAAAATACACTAAAAATCTGTACACAAAAATCGGTCAAGCCGTTTCGGAGGAATTCGAAAAAAAATACTGTGATATGAGATTTTTATACAGGGTGTAAACCACCTCATCACGAAGCCATCAACCAAGCATTCTGTACATCAAACTAAGTTAGTTTATGCAAAAAATAATGCTGGGAAAGTACTTTTTTTTTGGGGTGAAAAATCATATTTTTGGTAGAACTCAATGTAACGCACCTAAAAAATTGTGCTGATGGATGGATTGAATAGTAGTACGGAGGTCGTAGAGGTGATTAAAGTAAAAAAAAATCCAATTAAAACTTGAATTAAAAAAAAGTTGGCAAAATGTTGAAACTTTGACCCCCAATATCTCCGTAACTAGATGTTACTTATATTATTTACGTAGCTGCGGGTTATCGTTCGCGTGTGCTGCAGGTGGTCGCGGATGACGCCGACTCGGGCGCCAACGGCCGCGTGATGTACAGGTCTCCCAAAGTGATAATGCGCATAGAAATCTTCGTCACTATTCGGCAACGGTCGTATTCCCCGAGCGTCGGAAGACGATATGTACATATATAGAGATTAGAGTGGTTAAGTGCATTTTCTTCATGTGCATAATTTAGGCTCTTACGATTCAATGATTCGGGTGTTTCCGTCTATATGAATACGACAATTAGCGAAGATCTGCATGCGCATTATTTATTTAAGAATAGTGTACTCGATCGCCCGTGGCGGCCGCGACGGTCGCTTCGCCATCCGATGCCGACACCGGCTACCTATCGGTAGCGGCGCCGCTGGAAAGGAAGACTGCACCGGCCTATGTGTTGGAAGTGCACGCGCGAGACCATGGCCTTCCCACTCTCGAGGCCTCCACTCTAGTTAACATCGAAGTGGTCCACGCGAACGATAACCCGCCGCTGAGATTTACGTACGTATGTAGACGTAGGTTCCCAGAACAAAAAAATGAATGCAATGTCGAGGAGAACACGTGCCTTTCAGCTTCGTAAAGAGGTGTTTTACACCCTTTATATTGGAGAAGATCATAAAGCTAAGAATTTATTTGTTTGGTTGAACGCGCTAATCTCAGGAGCTGTTGATTCGAATTGATAAATTCTTTAAAAAAATATTGTTATTTTGATAAATTATTGTTTTGCCAAGTTATGTTCTAACTCTAGTTACATTGTTGATTCTTACCAGGTTCACATTTGACTTGCGAGTTCGTATCCTGTGAATGCTTCCTCTTCTTCGTGCTGGGTTCCTGCAGACTGGTGTACACTGGCGCCAGGGTCTCGTGACCCAACGCCACCAGCTGCGGGTTTATCATTCCCTGTTCCAGCTCTGGCATATCTACCCTCATCTGACTGTATCTGGGGAAAATGCATGGCGTTGCAGATTTTGGTTGAGTTTGTGTTCGATCTAACTAAACACACTGTTAGTTAAAAACAATTAAACAAACAACAATGAGCATCGAAAAGCTCCTCCTTAACGCTGTCAGCTGGTAATGTGCCCAAATGACTGGCGGCGTTGCAAGGTTAAAGCCAGCCCTTGGGTCACGGGAACTGTCAACTTGGCGTTTTGAATTTGTTTGAACAGGCTATGGGCACTACAACCCCAAACGACTCGAAAATATGGTTACCACAAAGGTTTATATATTTACGCCGCTTGAGGTTCTCTGCATCTTAAAATTATAGTTACATTATAAATTCTATATCTCACCTATTTTGGTAAACATCTCCCAACCCCAAATCATGTCTTACAGTCCTAATCCCCAGCTCAACTATATTAGGATCCTGGGGCAGCACCACCACATCATTCAGATTACTCCTCAAGACTTCATGGTCAATGTTATCCGTCTTCAACTCCTCATAAATGTAGTCTCCATTTTGTTGCAGGATTTCGTGGGTAGGCATATGGTCGTGGACCAGCATGTAGTCTGAGGACAGGACTGTTTGGGGCACTGCGATAGCATGGGTCCCTTGGGTCTCTGATGGACTGTAGGGGTTCTCTGATCCCGAGTCTGGTGGACTTTCTGGAAGTTGGTGGCCCCTGAAATTGTTTTTTTTTTAGTTTAAAAACTTAACTAAACAATCAAAGCTTTTATTTCAAGTAGACCAGTTATATGCACCTTTGAATTGTCGATACAAAGATGAAAATTAAATTTAGCTACAGCTCAGTCACAAGACAGACAAGATTTCTATGGAGAAGAACGGGCAAAAATCTCCAGCAAAATATTGTTACAAAACCTTGGTTACATCATTCATGTTGAGATGAATAAAAGAAAATGAATCATGATTAATTTATTTCCAAATCTACTGGGGGTAATGTCGACCACTGCTGACTGGTTCTATCCAGTTCAATCCGCCATCTTCTACGAGGTCAATCGCGTCCTTTGGTTTTGTCAAGGCTCCACATCGTTGTTAATATTAAAGTCATGGGGAAAGATCTCTGTCCAGCAGCGGGAAGACACTGACTGGCAGTAACAGTAATTTATGCTGTAAGATAGGCTTATATTTTATCATCATGTTGCTGTTATTTCTGTTACTTCTGTCCACCTTATGCATCAACTGAGGAATATCTTTCCCATCTCAAACAATTTCGCTCTGCTTCCTAACCTTACCTTCCCCACGCATACCGTGCATTATGCAATTTGCTTGCAATTGTTTATTTCTTTTCCTTTATTTTATTTTGGTGAATTTTATTTAATGCACTGTTTTAGACTTAAAGTACTTACGGGATTATATCCGTGATTTTCTTTTGTTTCGAGCACCGATATTTCGACGCTGTGCAAGCATCATGATCGCGGGAATTTTATTTAATTTATAGTTTTAATATAAAATTTAATTGATATTTTTTTCTGGTGTAGGTAGGCACTTTCCCATCACCTTTGTAAACGACATTTTTTTAAATAATCTAAATACCGTGTGGTGGGACCATGGTGTTCTTCTCGCAAACTTATCTAGCTATCGTAATTTTAAGATCTACATACATACTAACACTTAAGACATGTTTGTGAAGAAATAATATTATTATTGAATTTGACCTTATCCAATAAATGCATTATTGCAGTACTTACCCTGTGCGGCGCGGGTCGATGGTCTGAGGAGCATAGCAGCCCTCGCCCACGGAGCTCATGTACGCCTCTATGTCCAACTCTTCGATAGGGAAGCCCGGACCTGGAACAAGACAGATTAAGCTATTAGTTGGGATACAGAATGAGATAAGAACCTCTCTGATTAAGTAGGTATGTACAAAAGGGTAGACGACAAAAAATTGTAATTAAATAGATTATCAAAAAAATATTTGACCCGTAGTTGGGTAATGTAATTGACATTTAATATATATCTGTTTCGCTTGGTTTATTTTTCATTTAATTATATTTTTTTTTCTTCATTTAATTTAATTTAATTGACATTTAATTCTCATTTGACAGGCATTTAATTTACATTTAATTCTTATGAAGTCTAGCTAATATGAACGTAGTTGACATGGTTTTTGTTTGAGCTTCTTATGGTTGGACATATAAACAGTGATTTAATTGTTCGTAAATGATATAGAGATGTTGTAGGTATTTCTGCTTTTGTTATATGGTTTGACTTTTTTATGATTTTAATGCTGTTTACTGATTTTTTTTTTTTGTGCTTTATTACTAAGAACAAAATTCTTAATAATTAATTACGATCTAGCCTAAAAGACTAATAAGTAATTTAACTCTAACTTAATATGTTACGTGATAGAATATGTTAAAACTAAGAATAGTGTTCATTTGCACTTTTACACAAGTCCGTAGCACTTTCTTAGAGTCTAATATAATTTATAAAACACTATGTTCATGTGTTATTATGTATAGCACAACATTGTTACTATTACTCATTCACTTTGTACACTACACTAATTCAAAAGGTTTAGTTCTTTTTAGCCTACGCACTAAGTCTGTGTTGTCTAGCAGCTGGATTGCCTCAACATTCACGTGTCGATGGAGTCTGTGTTCGTGGGCTTCAGCAAATTTTTGGATAATGGTGGTGACGAATTCCATTTTAAGGTCACGATGAAGGTCGTCAGTTCTTATGTACCAGGGTGCATTGACAGCATCCCTAAGTACTTTATTTTGGAATTGCTGGATTATTTTGACGTTGCTTTGTTTAGTACAGCCCCAAAGTTGGATGCCATACGTCCAGATTGGCATAAGAATATGCTTGTATAGGGTTATTTTATTATGTATTGATAGACAAGATTTCCTTCCGAGTAACCAATACATACTTTTATATCGTATATCGAGTTCCTGTCTTTTCTTTTTGATGACATTCTAATAATGGTTTATATTTTGTTTTGCTTGTACTCGATTACTGCTTCTGTTATAATTTTAAATGTTATTTGTTGTATAATTGTCCGATTTGTGAAACAAAAAAAAAAAAAAAAAAAAAAAATTCCAACACAGTGTAAATTGTTTGATGAATGAATAAATAATAATAATAATATATAATATAAAAAATAAAACTAAAAACCAAATATATGAATACTTATTTAAATGCCATCAAAGCAAATACTATTTTAGTTTAATATTTATTTAATTTGTTTCTTAACAAACAGCGCCTTCATCCTCTCTCCTATTAAAAATTAACTTTGCTGTGCCCGAAAGGGTCCATAATTGATTCGATATTTTAAAATACCATCTGTTACATGTACACATTATGGAACGCAATAAAGTATTGAGTATTTTTTCTTTTGTTACGTAAACCAAAATTGACGAAGATACGACGCTTTTAAAATTTTCAATACGTCACGCCTTGGTATAATTTTTCGTGACTTCTGACTTCACGAGCCTCCACTCCCGAGTTTTGATGCGCTTTATCTTTGTCAATATTTATTGATTTTCAAAAACAAAAATACGTTTCCATTGTTTTTTAATACTCTAACTGACTAGATTTGCAATTTTTTGATAATGTCGTCATACCTATTGCAGTTCTGAACTTCCGAAGTGAGGCTGGTAAGAATGGAGTTCTATTCGGGTAGGGACACGGTGCCCCCGGTGAACTTCATAATGAAAGAATCCATTGGAACAGTAATTCATGAAAAACTCTTGTTTTTTTAAACACTTTCCCCTTTAAACAAGCGAAAAAATGGTGGACGTCGACTCCAGAGTGTAGGCAACCCAAGGAAGTTATGCCATCCCTTGAAATTAAGCTGAACAAGTGCCTTCTGCGCCTGGACAGAGATAGCCTACAACTGGTGGCGGGGACCATCACGGGGCACTGCTCAGTGAAGAGAAACACTTCCACACCGTCCCCTGTGCAGAGCGTCCATGAATGCTGAGGAAAAGGTAACGCATGTACTCCTTGAGTGCACCGGAGCTACCCAAATCAGCGAGGAGACTCTTGGAACACCAAGATCCCTTGCAGATGTCTTGAGAAGAACAGGAAGTTTGAAGGTGAGCTGGTTGGAGTAACGGCCTCCATGGCTCACTTACAATAGTCTACTTTAAGGACTAAGTGCGGAAATAAAAACCCTTAACATAGATCACACAGGGTAGGTTCTTCCATGAAATTGATATTCAATGTATTCGATCCATATGCATCGATACTGTATCGATTAGTCCGAAGTCAACAACTTTTCATTTTCCGCCACTC
Source organism: Xestia ashworthii (assembly GCA_950022955.1). Lineage (NCBI taxonomy): Eukaryota > Metazoa > Arthropoda > Insecta > Lepidoptera > Noctuidae > Xestia > Xestia ashworthii. Next base: position 6,495,619 of record OX465576.1, on the reverse strand, counting down.
ACTTTCTCAAATGCATTTTAATTATGAACACAGTACCGTGTATGCCTCATTGGTATATTAGTAGCAAGCGCTGATGGCGAAAATGGAGTCTTGCGTTCGATTCCCAGGTATAGGGCAATGTCCAGCCGGGGCTGCGGGACAGTTCGAAAGAGATACCGTGACCCCGAAACATAAATGGCGAGGAAGGAACATAGATGGCTTTTAGTCAGAAAAAGTCTGACACTCCCTCCCGCTCCGCCCGGAGTGGGAGAAGTTATTTGATGATTTCCCATCCGAAAAAAAAGGTAGGGCAATGTGCTAGTAGGAGCCTGGATTTGTTTTTTTTTGTTTGAGTCTGGATTATTGTCAACAAGGCCACCCCATGACATGGAAACATGGCATGGGATATGTGACTGTTCAATAGATACGGCTCTGTCTACTCCTAAAGAGAAACAGGTGTGATGTTATGTTACGTTATATCATCATCGTCTGCCTAGACTTTCCCAACTATGTTGGGGTCGGCTTCCAGTCTAACCAGATGCAGCTGAATACCAGTATTTTACATGGAGCGACTGCCTATCTGACTTCCACAACCCAGTTAGTACTGGATAATACGATACCCCTTGGTGAGACTGGTTGTCAGGACTTTCGGGCCACTGACTACCTGTAACGACTGTCAAAGATCAACAAATGACAGCCGGAATCAAGTGCTTAGCGAGTGCATTATGTTACGTTATGTAAGAAACTGTTTGTATACTGTACTTACGTGTTTTGTAATTTATTTTACCCATCCTCTAGGCGCACATGACGCACAAGAAAAAATTGCATTTAAAATAAAGTTGTTTACGCTCCAAACGTGGTCGAAGCTTAAGAATATTATTTATCTAGAGTTCTATACGTTCGGCCATAATGGAAGAAAAGAAAACGATGTGAAATGATGTGTACTTGTTATTTTTGTTTTTGAGATCAAAACTTAGCATTTAAAGCTTTGTTGCTTTACTTAAGAGATCGTACGTAAAAACTGAATGAGACTCCAAATATATGTCTTTTTGGTATCTGTCTGATTCATATTTGTCAATTTATTTGGACTCATTCAAAATTTTTCTACCAAATGTGGTCAGAATTTAACTGAATTTAGCTGCTCCGCTGCATTTTTAAGCACCGAAACCATACAGAATTGAAATCACATTAAATATTTATCTAAATGACTTTAGAACCACCATTAAAGCAGAAAAAACGAATGACATCATATACGATTTGATTTGACAAAATGATAGTACAAAGATTTCTTCTGGACTTCGGCGTGGTATTAAATGTGTATAAAAGAAATATCAGTATGAGTATGTTAACATTAATAATCCCCATACTTCGTAATGTAGCAATATATGCGGACTCTATAAGGTTTTCCTCCGTGGAAAATGCACCAATAGAAGTAGACTCTATAAGTTCGTCCTCCGTGGACTCAAGAAAAAATAAAGAAACACCACTTTTTAAGATTACACCAATTCCAAATTCGAATTTCATTCAGACCATGATTGCACTCAAGACACACGCACAGTATTATAAAACTATATTAAACTTTTTACTCTCTATAGCACAACTTGCGTGGTTTGATAGACAATAGATACTGCTCGTCTATGCTTGCGAAATACACGCAATTGTTTACGCATTGGTGCAGTACTTCCGCACCCTCCCCTATGGAGTGCGCACGCGCTTCATACAGACTACAGTGTTCTAAGAGATTGAGATCTTTCTGCCTGTGAACTTAGGTAGTATGAGCGAAGTTCTTTGAGTAAGAGCGTTAAGGGGACTAAAGGAGCTAAATTAGCAAGTCTATTTGTGGTGATTCAAACTTCGTTTGAAATACTGTTAGAATAAAGTTTTAATCAGCTTGCACTGCAAAGTGGTTGTTACGGCAGTCACTGCGGGCCGAATAGTGCGAAATGAGTGAGTTCTGTCGATTTACAAGAAATCTATTGATTGGACTAAAAAAATAAAACACTATGATGCTAATATGTTGTTTGTAGAATTATTTTCCAAAAACTCTGAATGATCGCATGTATTTTGGTATGGTTTTTACTCGTTAAAAGAAATTTTTAGAGATAAGTTCGTGATTCTTTTATCGAGTAAAATTAAGTGTATTATGTTTTTAAAACACTATCATATTACCAGATATCCTATCCTGAAGAATGTAATATATTTTTCTGGTTATGTTTATTGCAGTGAATCATATACTTTCAGGCATTACAAAACTCGCGTTTAGCTCCTGTAGTCGCCTTAAGAAAAAGTCTCCATTCTTATTACACACCGGAATAGCGACTGTCACCTTATGTATATGTCACCGTAAAATTGTCAAACACGTTAGATTGTAATATAACTAGAGAGATTGTAAACTCTCGCAAGATTGTCAAACGAACATACTGCTTACAATATAACGCATTATTTTTCGGTAGATTATAATCTATCGAAGTGAAACCGTGATATTGTGAAATGTATCCGATGGAAGTCAACTCGCGTGGTGTGCAGGAGGGGGAGGGAAGGAAGGGGGACCCCCCCTTGCCCCATGATACCTATACCATGAAAAGATAATGTACCATTCCTGAGAAATACCGATTAATATACCCTAACCTCAAAACACTTTATATTCCCCTAAAAGGCGTAGTCGACGGAGCCACGCTATTTCTGTCTGCAGGGTTTAAAGGAACCTAACTAACCTAACGTGGGGGTGCCCCCAAGTCCCGATTATGGCGGCAGAGATGACTTCTGTCGCAAGCATTTCACAATATTACAGTTTCACTTCGATAGATTACAATGTAACGAAAAATAAATCGTTATATTGTAAGCAGTATGTTCAGTTGACAATATTTCGAGAGTTAATAATCTCGCTAGAGAGATTACAATCTAACGTGTTTGACAATTTTACGGTGACATATATGTATATCTCCAATCGGGGACAGCAATATTTTTTCTCATTGGTCGACAATACAACAGTTTCGATGATGCGTGAACATCTACAATTGACAAACGCAACCGAAGTTGCATGTTTATACATTACGGAATAATAAAATTAATGCGTAGCGTACAAGAGTTCCATAAGTAAGTACTTTTGTAACAGATACATAAAAAAAAACTTGTAGAAAGACTTATGTCATTAGTCATTTGTTTAACATAGGTAATATAATAATGGTGCATCAAAGCAATAAAGAGTGCGCCATGTTATGCCAGAGAGCGTACAAATGTTTGTAAAAAAAAAAACAAAAACTATTTCTCTTTTTTTTTTTTTATAAAATGTATCAAAAAACCGGACTTCAAATTGTATTAAGTATGTCCCTACATGTATAAACATATTATTTGTGATCTCTTTTTAATTTCCATCATTTTGATACCTTACTACTTACCGATAGATAGGTTTGGTTGAAAAAAACATGTACGACTTACAATTATTAAGCGCCAAAAATCCGCCATTTTGTTTTTTTTTTTAAAAACCTCAAAATCAAAATCCGCAATCTTTAAAACACCTGTCTAAGGACACTTCGGTTTTTATGAAAAATTGAACAATGCCTTAACTGTCCAAATCCATCCAGCCATTTAGAACATAACAAGGTTGTAAAGAAATGTACAAACACACAAGCTATGCGCGAAAAAGTTACCCTTCCTTGGCAGTCGGATAAAAGGCATCCCATATGTTCGAGTTTAAATCGAACACTAAGCGAAAATGCTCAATTGCATCGAACGCAAGTATGCACGTTCGCTCGTCCACCAAAATGTGGGCCAGTTCGTGTTCAGATCTCGTTAGAGACACTGCGTACTCAAAAACCATTACCATTACCATAACCATTGTCTTGTAATTAAGTGTTGTAGTGATTTAATATATAGCTATCTCTCTTACAACTCAAGACTTTAACTTTTACCATAAACCATACCCTATTATTACTAGAAAGGAGTGTTAGGTCACCATAGCGCCAACCACTACTTTTTACACCATCTTCCCGAGACATTTCCAAGTCTGGAAAATTTCTCTGATGGTAACTTCATTTTCTTCGCATCAAATCACACCTAACCTGCCTAGCCTTTGCCCAACTATGTCTTAGAGTGGCTTTCAGTCTAACCAGGTTCGGTCAGACACCAGTATCTTACATCAAACGACTGTGTATCGGAGGATATAGCGGGAATCCGCTGGATGCGAGTCGCACGGGACCGGTCAATGTGGCGACACTTGGGGGAGGTCTATGTCCAGAAGTGGACGTCTTTGATGATGATGATGACTGTCTATCTGACCCCTGCAAGTCAGACAATGGGAGACACAACACCCCTTAGTAAGACTGATTGTCAGAATTTCGGGTTTCTGACTACCTGTAGCGACTGTCAAAGAAAATTCTACGAATGAACGCCAGGTCCTACAACTTAGCGTGTTTTGCGAGACGGGTTGACTTCGTATCCCACCCACTTCATATTCGTTGACCCATCCTCGGAACAACCTCGGCATGTGTAACTTAACATTAATTTGACCCGAGTAACATAATCAGCCTACAATGTTCTCACAGCTGGTACTCACGGCATCATTGCTATGAGAGGGAATAGGCTATAATACACCACGCAGGCCCAGTGCGGGTTGGTAGATCTCACATGTCTTCGAATTTTTGGTTCTAGAATATGCCGGTTTCCTCACGATGTTTTCTTTCACTGCCTTGAGACTTGCGAGCAGTGGTGATGAAATAAATCACACAGTAATGAGCCCACGACTCACTGTTCGTAAGTCTGAGCTGCCACCCGGCGGTGGCAGCTCAGACTTACCCACCTTAGCCACCACTGCTCTTGACCCGAGTGGCCTTTGTTACTCGTATTTAACCACGAGATTTTCAACTTTTATTGTCACTTACTGGATATCATCCGTGATTATTTTTTATTTTGAACTCCCGATATTTCGACGCGGCTATTGCAAGCGCCATGATCGCAGGTTAACTGGAGAATGCGGGTGGATGGCCAGTAATTTGTTAGGAGCAGACAAAACTACTGTCTGCCTATCTTTGTCTCACAATGAATAATCACGGAAGATATCCCGTAAATGACAATATAAGTTTAGTTTTAAACCGTGAAAGCTTAAAACAGTACACGAGCTCCATTTACTCTCGATTTGAAACCTTTTTTGCTCTTTTTCTCGCTGCCTTTACAGGAATCTACGGCCATTTCTCTCAGCTGTCATTCATAAATCGGTAGCCAATACACATAACATCAATAAACTCTGCCTGTACTATAGTTTCACGACGCGGCAATGCGTGACCGGCTCAAGCAGTTACTGCATCAATTATCTGGATATTTGCAAATCCTATTGCTGCTAATCATGTATGTGGGAAAAACTTGGTAGTGTTGTGTTTTTGATGTTGAGGTTCTGCATGCATTCCGTATTTATTTATACAGGGTGTAAACGGTACCTTCAAGAAGACGTCAACCCAGCATTCTGTACAACAAACTAAGGTCCATGTTCACCAAACAGATGACGGACGATTATCTAAAAACAGCTGTTTAAAACACATTTTTGTATGGGAACATGTCACAGTGACAGCTGTTTTTAGATAATCAGACCGTTATCTTCTCGGTGAACATGGACCTAAAGTAACTCTACGCAAAAATTATTGCTGGGAAACAACTTTTTATGAAAATAAATCATGTTTTACGGTAGGACTCAATTGATGGATTGATTAAATAGTACGGGGGTCGTCGAGGTATTAAAAAAAATTATGTGAAAAAGTTTAAACTTTGACCCCCAATATCTCCGTAACTACAAGGTTCCCAGGTATGGACTAGAACAAGTGCTTTTCAGCTTCGTTAATGGTTTTTTTACAACAAGAATTATCTGTTAGCATTTAGCATCGATACCAAAAAATAAATTAAAAACTATTCCGTATTTATACATTCAGAGATTACTTTGCCAATCGCAGTCGTTTCAATACCTCAACCACAACATTAATTAAAGTGACATAACACAACATTAATTACGATATAAAAAACAATTTATCGTAACCTCAGGGAACCCTGCCGATAGCCATGTTGAGTTAGTTAAAGTCATCGACACTGGCTGAATAACTAAGTGATGATCGAGTGAAAGGACCGGGGTGAATGGCTTGTACACGATTGGCATTTTGTGAAGGTACTTGCAGAAGTACCATTAGCATAATCACTTAATCAGCCTGAAATGTTCCCAAGCTGGGACACACTGTCTCCTCTCTATGAGAGAGAATGGGCCACGCGGGGCCAGTGCGGGTTGGAAGATGTCAAACGTCTTAGTTTTCTTGTTGTTTCCAATCGTTCATAGCGGTAACAACTGCCCAAGCCACGTCAAATGTGCTTTCGAGTGCTGCCTCTTAGAAGCTATTTAAATGTTCATAACGGCGAGTTGGCTATTATTTGGGAGATCTATCTTCTACTGCTAAAATGCCAGTACACAATAGTACTTCGCTCCTCTTGGAGAACCGCGGTGGCCCAGTAACAGTAAGTCGTGAGTTCGATCCTACGCAGGCTCATTACTTTGTGTTATTTATTGCAAACAGCCTGGAAATCAGCATGCCTGAGTGATATTTCTCGACGGCAAGTAAAGCCAAGTCTGAGGCAATAACCACATTATAAGAAAGATTTCCCTACATTTCTATAACTGGGTATTTGTTTCAAACGTGACTTGAAGTAGTACTTCTGTGTTCTCTTCCGTATCTACTTATTACTGAATCTAAAACGTGGTGTGTTGTCATACAGCTCCCAGTAATGGTGGATTCATGTTAATTTTGTGCTATTTTATCTAAACTTCATGACCTAAGTCTACTGTAGCATGAGGAAATAGAATTTATTGTATTATCATGATCTTTCTGCCCTTGTTCCATGTTACTTGGGGTCGTAACAGGAGCAACTTTCAAGCTTCCGATGTAAGCATGATTGTACTTTAGACGAACATAAATTTACTGAAAAGCTGATTTATTTCGTGGTTTCAGGTTTGGTCCCATAGTAAAACTTGTTTGTTATCATGAACACAATCACGTGTTTAAGTATTGTACACTAATTATCAGTCACCCTATATATAAATGTCACGAATACTAATATCTAGTTATCTTCGGAACTACGGATGCGTTTTCGAAAGGCCTTAAAATAACGGAAAGCTATATACTTACATTATCCCGAGAGTCGTAGGCTACATTTAAAACGTTCCTTATGATACCATTTGCTCAACCCAACACGAAATGAAAAGTAATGTCATCATATTAAAGATTAATCTATGATATGAAACTCATTAATGCATGATTAAGAGTCAAGCTCACGTTGTGTCGTGACTGATCATGGGATTGTTTAGTTAGGATTAGGGATGCATCCGATACCGATACCGATATATCGGCGATACTTCGGGTTTGCCGATAAATCGGTATCGGCGATATTTTTATGGCAGATTCAACGATACTTTTCAAATTTCGCGCTTTAAAAATGACGTCTTATACCCCAACTTGAAAAAAATGGCGCAGAAGTACTTTAGTTTCCAAATGAGTTCAGTCGCATCTGAGAGACTATTTTCCACCGCAGCCGCGCAGGTCTTATTCAAACAGACTTGCGAAATCGCCTTTGCCCGCAAAACTTAAGAATACATTGTTTTAATAAAAATCTTATAAATGTTAATTTTTATTACTAAAACTATTAATTAATTGTGTTTTATTTATTCTACCCACCTTTTTAATTCAATAAGCGTATCGCTATCAGTATCGCCGATATTTTTATAACAGTATCGGTATCGGTATCGTATCGGCAAAAAGGCGTATCGAGGCATCCCTAGTTAGGATCCTACCGCGGCTATCATTAGACGTCTGCAACATCTTAAGTGTTTAGATTGCAGCATCACTGACGAAAGCTTTAGTAAACCTATTGTTTGTAGGTACTATATGTTTAACACTAGTTTCTTTCCTCTACTTTGTTCACAAGGATTTTTTTATATTTATGTAGGACTTGGTCCTATTGCATGTGGAAACAGTGTAGGTACATAGAACTCATCACCATCATTTTCTTGCTCTTATCTCAATTTATTTGGGGTTTCCGCAGCATGTCTTCTACTTCCAAACTTCTAACTTAACAGACATACTTTCTACACACAGTCTATTCAACGTTCCTTTGATCTTCCTCTACTCTTATATCCACCCACATTCATATCCATTATTTTCCTCAAGACATTTTCCTTCGTCAAGCAACTTCATCATCAGCACCATTTTGAGACTAACTCATATGCCCTTATTTTAAGAAAGAAAGAAAGACATAGTATATTTTGTAACGAGGGACTAAACGAAGCCATTATATACCCGAAGTGGTTTGGCTCCCGAGCTAGCGAGGGAGTCAGTGAAAGCGAGGGTATATTAAATTGGCGTTTAGCCTCGAGGTGCAAACTGTACTTTTCACTTCGAGTGCGAGAAAAAAAGTTTTAGAAATTTAAATAAAACGTTTGATAAGTTACTCTTTTGTGACCATGTTTCAGAGTAAAAGATCGTTCCATTTTTAAATTACTTTTTACTCCCTAGGGAATAAATGGTCAATTTAATCCCACTTCGTAGGGCTATAATGGCGTACTTTTAGAGCATGAAAAGTGAAAAAGCATTTATTAGCCCGTACCCCCCACACACCCCCCTTTGCATCACCTCTTAGCTACATGCAAATGACTTCCATTCATCCCGTTAGAGGCCCAACATTTTGATCCATACAAGACAGCAGGTCTTACCACGGTTTTATAAATCTTCCATTTCCTTTTCACTCGACTACGGCGAAGCAAAAGGAAGGGTTACGATTTCCACCGTACGTATGACGCACGTGTGTTCCACCGTAGCGCCTAAACTAGTCATCCAATTTTGATGAGTAAGATGTTAATCGATCCGTTATGTGACCCGGGTAACATACATAGGCTACATTTATATTAAGTAGTCGAGTTTTTAGTGGTAGTTATATCTCACAAATATTTTTTACTATTCCTAATAGATTACCAGTTAAGTGTACAATAACAGTAGAAACAACGCTAACAGTTATGAAGTTGAGGGTAGTTATAGTCAGACAAAACCCTATAAAAGACTGTAAGAAAGACTGAAGATCGACACGAGCTGCTGTTATTAATTAGCCACGAGAAGAATTACACTTATATTAAGGTAGTTGATAGTTTCTACCGTGCCATCATTTTTTTTTTTTTTTTTTTTATAATAAAGTAGTTTTCTACCGCAGACGTGGCCCTCTTATTTACATTTTATTAATTGTTTGATTGATTTAAAAGAAAAAATTAAACCTACGATCGTGCTCCATCATTGGACACGATTGCCCAATGACCTTTCGCATGCTGCCCCGTACTAACTTACGACGAAACGACGAGAGAGAGAGGGACGAGTGCGGGAGTGACAAAGTGCTTTTCGCGTAATTTCGAGTTTTTATAAAATATTTTTAAATATAAAAAGAAATAAGAGAAAAAAATCAACACAAATTGTTAAATACGTCATTACGTATTTTTTGGTATAAAATTCATGCCGAGTTATTGAGCCGTTATAGAGAGAATTTTCAATTTAGGTTGAAAAGGACCTATTTGTTACGATTTTTTGATAAAATTTGAGTAAGTTTATTAAAATTTTAAACAACACAATCTATTTTATAGTACCTTTAGTTTAACATACATTTTTTATATTGAAAACGCACAAGTGGATTCATCTACAAACTTCTTTAAACACACGGTATTCAAGGTCATTGGGCAATGTAATGCCCTTAAACTAAGCTTATTATTAGTAACTTAAGATCTACGTGAGTCCATCCAATTGTTTTTTTTTTCTTTTTTTTTTTGTGTCCGTGCCACCATTGCTCAGTTCTAACTAGAGTTCATTCAAACGTTCGAATTTCCGAAAACAGACGATGATTCACGGAGCGCAAACATTTTCTAGGAAATTTGCACCTAATTATTATGCGAAAAAGTCGAAACAAATAACCAAACAAACATATTATGTGAATTTGAAAGACACATTAAAGTTAGGTATTATCAGTTACTAAAACTGACTAAACTGGTATCGAAGTATGATATCACCAGAGATTTCAGGTCAAGGAGACTATTGACACGCGTCAGGCAATAAATTATACTTTTGTACCAAAATGTTTATATTTTCGTCTGCTTGAGTTAAAAGATAAAGATGAAGTGTAAAATGTGCAAAAGATAATGGCTGGCCAGGAAGTGATTACTGCCAATGAAGTATGATATCTCTATCTCTAAATATTATAAAACAAAGTGCTACGCCGCGTCTGTCTGACTCTCTGTTCGCGATAGACTAAAAAACTAAGTACTGATCCGATTTTCATGCTGTTTGCATCATTGAATAGAGTGGTTCTCGAGGAAGGTTTGAGTATATAATTTGTAGGCGGGGAAAGTTGTGAGCATTAGCTAGTTCACTTGATAAAGAAAAACACGATGACCAAAATTACATTACTTTGGTTTGCGTTTTCCTCCGTGCCTCGGAAAGCACTATAAGCTGTTGGTCCCGGCTGTCATTTTCCAGATCTTTGACAGTCGTTAGGTAGGTAGTCAGTGGCCCGAAAGTCTGACAACCAGTCTTACCAAGGGGAATCGTATTACTTAATATTAACTGGGTTGCGGAGGTCAGATAGGCAGTCGCTCCGTGTAAAATACTGGTATTCAGCTGCATTTTGTTAGTCTGGAAGCCAAGCCCAACATATTTGGGGAAAGGCTAGGCAGATGAGATTATGAGATACCAACCCAGCACAGTTCAGGTGTAGAGATAAATGAGATTCGTCCAATAATATTTTTAATGTAATGTCATTGGATTCGTCCTAGAAGATCTTAGATTTGCAATTATCCTCAAGAATTCAACTTAAACAATAAACAAACTTAACAAAACATCATTAGGGTCTAAAATTCAAAGGTTATCACTAAATATATAAGCTATCCTTGACCGAATATTATTATATCAATTTGCACTTAAAATTAATTGCTGGGTCGGTCAACAAAATTCTAAATGTTCTACACTCGAGTGCCTGACACGAGATAAGTTATCTAGAGCCGTCGGAACTATTAGAGAAAAGTAGAAGCTCATAATCAGTCTATATAATCAGCCGATAATGTCCGCACAGCCGGGACACACCACCACCTCTCTACGAGAGGGAATGGGCTAACCACCACGCGGGCCCCAGTGCGGGTTGGTAGATGTCACATGTCTTCGAATTTTTGGTTCTAGGAAATGTCCTAGAACTAACAGCTTAAAGTGCTTTCCGAGGCACGGAGGCATTCCTCCGTGCCTCGGAAAGCACATAAGCTGTTGCGTTGGTCTCAGCTGTCATTTGTAGATCTTTGACAGTCGTTACATGTAGTCAGTGGCTCAAAAACTCTGACAACCAGTTTTACCAAGTAGTATCGTATCGCCCAGTACTAACTGGGTTGTGGAGGCCAGATGGGTAGTCGCTTCATGTAAAATACTGGTATTCAGCTGCATCCGGTTAGACTGGAAGCCGACCCCAACATAGATGGGAAAAGGCTAGTCAGATGATGATTTACTTTTACCAAACTATAACGAACAGAACACCTGTTTCCCCTCCAAACTTACCCTTTACAAGGGTAAATAATGTTTTATTTGAGCAAATCACACAGTTGACCGAGCAGGCTAATATTGTGGACACCCCACGCTAATTTATAAACTAAATTGTGTGCACCCCACGGCATGGGGTTTGAAACTAGTGATCCATGAAAATGCATCTGGTTTTAATCGTTATAATTTTCGTTTAAAGTTTTTGGGGTTCATGGCTAAATAGCAACAGCCCGGGTTGATCAAAGGTTAAGCAACGTTCGGTGAGGTTGGAATGTGGATGCATTCAATAACATTTCGAGACCGACTAGAGTTTGGATTCCCAGTTCAGGTAAATTGTTAATGGGTTTGTTTTTTTTCCACAGAAATGACTCAATAGCAGCCTCAGTATGGATTTGTACCAGTTGACGGCAATAGGCGGGTCCCTATCACTTGGCAGCGACTAGATGAGCTAAATCAGCAACTCTATTTGTGGTGGTTCAAACTTTGTTTGAAATGCTGTTAGAATAAAGTTTTAATCAGCTTGGACTGCAAAGTGGTTGTTACGTTAGTCACTGCGGACCAAATAGTGCGAAATGGGTGGTTTCGATCGATTTACAAAAAATCTATTGATTGAACTAAAACACTATAATGCTAATGTAATGCTTGTAGAATTATTTGCCAAAAAACCAGAATGATCGCATGTATATTAGTATGTTTTTTTTTTGGTTGAAATAAATTTTTAGAGATTAGTTCGTGATTTTTTTTATCGAGTCAAATTATTGTATTATATTTTCAAAACACTATCATACTAGCATATATCCTGAAGAATGTCATATATTTTTCTAGTTTTGTTTATTGCAGTGAATTACATAATTTTAGTCATTATAGGTAATACTCGCGTTTAGCTCATGTACTGGCAATACGAGGGTGCACTATGGGTAGGTACAACTCTGCATAACCTCTTAAGCAATACAAGCATGATGATAAACAATACGTCATTAACAAAACAAAATTCTGTCCGCCGCCGTCTCATATTGTAAGATCCATTCATCAATTTCAATTCACAGTACTAAGTTGGTACTACTTTGTGATTGGACAACTCGTCTTTTGTAAACCGTTTTGTGAATGGACATCAACATTCATTGATAAACAAGCGGATTCTCTGGTATTCTGTCGTGTTGGTTAAGGTCAAAAAGGTTTATGTATTTTGATCTGTATCAACGTATTCATAATCTTCCTAGCCTTTTCCCAATTATGTTGGGGTCGGCTTCCAGTCTAACCGGATGCAGCTAAATACCAGTATTTTACATTGAGCGACTGCCTATCGGACCTCCACAATCCAGGTAGTGCTGGGTAATAAGATATCCCTTGGTAAGACTGGTTGTCAGACTTTCTGGGCCACTGACTACCTGTATAACGACGCGACTGTCAAAGATCTACAATAATCGTTAACTATTGGCTAGCTAGGAATACAATTTTATCTAAACTTAATGATGATCTGCATTTGAATAAAATCCTTTTACAAAACCCACTTAGATGCATACTTACCTACGTCAATGGATCTGCATAAATTATAAGAATCAGAAAAAAGTGTAGAATGGCGTATGTAACCGCGGGAAATACCATCTTTGTTTTTTAGAAGCTCAATGAAAACCATCTTATCTTTGCTGTCTTACTTTTGTTAGTTCTAAATACCTATTCTATGTTTTTGTTTATTTATTTATTGACACACCAACGATTTATTCACTAACTCATTACATTAAATATATTCTATTTTAACAGCGTTGCGGTGAACTCGTCACTTATAGGTGTGCACAGCACTTGTATCTACACTATAATAATAATATTATAAAGAGGAAAACTTTGTTTGTTTGGTTGTAATGAATAGGCTTAAAAACTACTGGACCGATTTCAAAAATTCTTTCACCATTCGAAAGCTACATTATCCACGAGTAACATAGGATATATTTTATCCCCGTACTCCCACGGGAACGGGAACTATGCGGGTGAAACCGCGGGACGTCCGCTAGTAATCAATAAAAAAAAATCAAAATGGAAATATATGTCAGTAACAAAATTAAAATTTAAAAAGTATACATTGAATTTAAAATGTCAAGTAGTTAAATTAAATTAAAATACAGTAGGTACAATTAAAAAAAATAAAAAAAAACATAGATTAAATTGGATTAGAAAAACAATTATAAATTAAAGCTACAAAAATAATAAATAAATTAGAACACATTGCAGTAATTGCAATTAAAATTGAAAGAATAAAATAGATTAAAATTTGAGTTAAGAAATTAAATTAAATCGTACAATATAAAATGCATAGAATGGAGTCACACAAATTAAACTTTTGTAAAAGTAATCAAGTTTTTGTTACTTGATAGATATTTTTTACACTACACTCTACTATTCGCCCTTAAAGTAATTAAAACGACAAAAAAAACGGTGTATAATGTTATAAATATTATAAAAAGGAAAGATTTGATTTGTTGTTTGTTTGTGTGTTTGTTTGTTACACTTTAACTCTAAAACTACTCGACCGATTTTAAAAATTCTTTCACCGTTAGAAAGCCACGTCTTCACTGAATAACATAAGCTATTTTATCTCCGTGCTACCACGGGAACAGAAACTACGCGCGTGAAACCGCGTGACGTCCGCTGGTATTAGATAAAATGGTATTAATATTATAAATAACCACCAAAAAAACTTAATAATGAATGGTTTTCCCCATCAAAACAACGCATAACCAGTTGCGTACCAGGCAGTAACAATGAATCTGCCGATATCTCCCGGAGTTACGATATCTGGCCGGTAATACGATCCGTCTGGCCGGAGATAGACTCGTGCCGATGTACTGTCCTACAGTTTAGATGGTGCAAGTACATGACATACAGATTTTTTATGGAGATACGTAATTTTTACGTTTTTACTATATGGTCAGTTACTATTGTGAGGAGCTTGTGGCCACATAACAACAGCCGCTCGGGACGGTCTTTAGTCTTAAGTTAGTCTTAACCGTGCTTGCCTAAGTCTATCTATGGATGGGTGACTACCCATAACATACAGAGTTTCCTCCGTGCCTCGGAAAGCACGTTAAGCAGTTGGTCCCGGCTGACATTTATAAATCTTTGACAGTCACCCAAAAAATTTACAGTCGCAGGTAGTCAGTGGCCCAAAAAATAAGTCTGATGACCGGCCTTGTCAAGGGATATCGTATTACCCAGTACTAAACGGGTTTTGGAGGTCAGATAAGCAGTCGCTCCATGTAAAATACTGGTATTCAGCTGCATCTGGTTAGACTGGAAGCCTACCTCAACGTAGTTGGGAAAAGGCTACGCAGATGATGACGCATTTGTTAGGTACTTACTAATGATCAGTAACTATTGTTGTTTTGCACAAATGTTTTCCCTGATGAAATTAATCGCACAGAAGATCACATGATCAAAATTTGACGACCCGAATGGGTAGTGTGGCTGCCTTACGTTCTTAGGGTCCTGGGTTCGAATCCCGGTAGGAGCAAATGTTTGTGTGATGAGCATGGACATTTGTTTCCGAGTCATGGATGTTTATATGTATAATAAGTATGTATTTACAAACAAAAAGTATACATGTAGTATATCAACTGTCTGGTGACCACGACACAAGCCTTGCTTAGTGTGGCACTAGACGGCGCTGTGTGTAATGTCCAGCGATATTTATTTATTTTTATTTTTAAATGGAATATTGTAGATTTATCGACATCGTGAGGAAATCGGCTTGTCCTAGAACCAAAAAATTCGAAGACACGTAACATACTGCCTTGTATAAAATAAAACCTATGCTGTTTGTGATGAATTTGAATAGTATATTTTTTGTCCTTAGTACTATTCTTTGTTATTATATTATGATAAGTTATATTTTTAATTATGCTTAGATATAAGTTTGTGAAACAATAGTTTAGTGCTAAATATGGAGGCTTGTAAATGGCTTTTCGTTGATTACCTTACTACATAATATGTTTGTATTGTTAGCTGTAAGCCACCCAAACACAATAAAATAAAATAAACATACAATCCCAACTGGGCCCGCGTGGTGGATTATAGCCCTTTTCCTCTCATTGAGAGGAGGCCGTGTCCTAGCAGTGGGAACATTAAAGACCCACATCACGCTTGTAATCCCTGCAGGGTTAAAAAGAGGTGCGCTATAGTACGCCCACACTGCGCCAATTTTATTTCAAGTCCCATGTAATGGGAGCGTGCCTATTGCCATCAACCGGGCACAAATCCAGACTCCGAGGCTGCTACTGAGAAATTCCTGATGGATTAATTAAAATAAAATAAAATAAAAATGCATGCATGTCTTCTTACATGCACCTCCTTTCTAGCTATAACATCCTGCACACAGTTCATCCATCGTTTCTTTGGTCTTCCTCTACTCTTATACACATCCACATTCATACTCAAAACTTTCCTCACAACATTCCTCAAATTTTTTAAAGCATCCTAAATATTATTATAACTTCGTTTAGTGCAAAAAGCTTAAATGTCACAATTTTAATCAACAATGACACATTTTTGAGGAATTCCAATGGCGCGAAATACGTCACAAAAATGAAAATGTGGTCTTCGATAAGGCACTAATATGTTTTGTCTTATCTAAACGTTTTTTACACAGTTTTGAATGGGCGCCAGTGACGACAGTACATCGCGATTGTTGCAAGAGTCATCTGTATTTCGTTAGGTTATTCTAAAGAGCGATGGAGCGTAGCATTCTAAATATTAGACTCTCCGATCGAATGTGCAACACCTTAATACGGTCAAAGACAGGCATCGCCGATGTTGGCAATAGGTCTGCGAAGCTGAAATGGGTCTGGGCGGGTCGTCTCTAGAATGATGCCGGACAGATGGGCGAAGATAGTCACACAGTGGGTGCCTGAAGACGGCCGTCGAGTCAGGCCCAAGAAATGCTGACGTGATGATCTGGACTCGTTCTCAAAACATTGTAAGGAAACCAGCATGCCTGAGAGATATTTCTTGACGGCATGTAAAGCCAAGTCAGAGAGCCATGCGTAAAAACTCTGACACCAGGTTAGGCACTAAACACAAGACGATAAAGAAAGAAAAGCATCTTGCGTTCACATTATTATACTCGTACTATGTACACTTATACACGAACTGGACAGTTCCACTCAAATCTGTGTGGTTCTTTCTTCAAAAGACCATCTCAAACACTTATTTGCATAGTCCTTATATGACTTGACTAATGTCTAGAGACTTTTCAGAGTAGTCAGGTACGAAACACCATCTCGTTTTAAAACTTCACATGAAGTGACGTGGAAAGTGTTTTTTGGAAACCAATTTATAGAAATTAACATGATTTAATAAAAAACCAGTTCAGCCCAAAGTCCGGGTATGCAAAACTAGAAAATACATTGCAACAACAAAACATGTAACCTTGGTTTGTGTGAAATTATTATAAAAATAATACTTCGTTCTTTCTGAATTGGATTTTGTCAACAATTTCAAGTTTTTTTTTTGCACGGAACTCAAATTATAAAAATAGATTAAATATTACTCCCTATAACATCAGCTGCGAGTAAAAGTCCCGTCAAAATCGCTCCAGCCGTTTTGGAAATTAGATTAGTCATGAAGAAAGTTCTGAATATAAATGTGGATGGGTATAAGAGTAGGAAGAGCAAAGAAACGATGGATGGACTGTGTGAAGTATGATATGGCTAGAAAGGAGCTGTCTGATGATATGACGAGTAATAGAGTAGTACCTATAGAAGAAGAAGACGATGACACTAAACCTAGTCTGATAAGACTCCCAGATGAAATATACAATGGGGATAAACACTGAGGAACTAATGGCGCTAGCATAGCTGGTTCCAAGCATCGTCATTGGTTGAAAATCAAGGAATATCATTTCATATTTTAAAATACCTTGATCTCATTGGTCAGATTGAAACCAGCTATAGTGGCGCCATCTACAATTTGCTTTTAACGGTCTTCCCCATTAGTCACGTTTTAAATGGGGGAACACGAAATACAAATAAAACCTGGAGGAGCTATTAAAAAGAAATACGTTTTCTAGTATGATAAGGCTCCAGTAGCGAAGGGTTTTTTGTAACAGATAAGCCGGTACGGTGCATATTTTGAATAATGTTTCAAAAAACCATACATCGAACCTTTTGTAGTTTTAGTCATGTTTGGGCAATCACGTCCTAACTGGATTACCTACATTGTTTTACTTTTGGCAATAGTAGACTCCAGTTCAGTGGTTTTTCCGAAGGGAAGCCGGTAGGTTTCGAGTTGTATGAACCCCTCGCCACTGGTGCCTGAGATGATGCTGACGGTTCCATCAAACCAATTTCGACCAAAGCGACTGCATTCGATGGCTTTCTATGGAGGTTGTCAAGCTTTGGTGTGCTGCTCTATCATAAGCTCTCAAGTGGCTAGCACATGCAACTTTAAGGCTCTCTAACTAAAGATAGCAATCTGTGCCGACCCCAAGAAAATTTATGAAAATTCAAGAAATATTATAATCATTAGAACAACAAGCCATACGAGAATTTCACAGCATAACCTATCTATTATGATAATTTGATTGCCGCACAAACACGTGCGTATATATTGCGTTATAATCTTGCGCTTGCAAAAGCGCGCAAATAAATAATAGTAGAGTTTTTATTATTATGTGGTTCTATGAATGAATAATTAGCAAGTTAGAGTGCATTTGTTATGGAGCGGTAAATTGTATAATTGTAGATTTGCAGACACGAGTTAAGATAATACCTTGTGTGTAAATACGTTAACCGGGCGCCTGGCTAATAAATCATAATTTATATTTATTTGTGTAAATTGTTTTTCAAAAACGAAATAAAGCATTTATTTCAAATAGGCTTTGCTTCTTTGCTTTGCGTTTTGCTTCGGTGAAGGAAAACATCGTGAGGAAACCAGCAAGCCTGAGAGATATTTGTCGACGGCATGTTAACACTTTGAGCGGAGCAACGTTATAATACGTAAAACTTGATAAACGCTATTTGACACAACGTTTAATCACGTCAGTAAAAAATATGTCTTTCTTCAAAGAACGTGTATAAACGGCTGAGGCTTATACAAATTCCTTCAAGCTACATCATCGCGCCGTATCACTTTAAATTTTGGGACTGCTAGCGCCACTCCACGTTGGTTTTTTTTGTGCACTTTATAAAGCTACTCGCACACATATATTCTAGTTACGCATACATTCGCAACGTCGTAATACGTCCCTCGATGCCCCCGCTCCCATACTTCAGTCGTCCCGTGTGCCGTGAGCGGGAGAGTATTCAAATGCAGTGCCGCGGCCGTGGTTTTGCGAAATTACGCCTTCGAATTATCGTAGGAAGGTCAGATGGGAGCGATAGTTCAGAAAGTAACGAATGACTATTTCACGGAAGACCACGAGCAAGAATCAAGGATAAGCGTTTAGATTCCGATCAGTCCAGTTCCAAGACTTCAGATCACAGTGCAAGTTCTGGAAGTATTTTTGACACCAGAAAATCAAAACGGCCTAGAACTAGGTCAGAGCATTCCATGCTGATCGCGATACGGAAACAATGAGCTCACCTGAGCCACAGTCGCGTCAAGAGAACGAATTTGAAAGTCATGACCCGCCACCACTATTAGATATAGAGGGTAACCTCGAAATGCCTAACCCACTGTCGCTTCTAGATATAGGGAGAAACCCCGTAATTCTCGAGCTGCTGCCCCGTCTAGACATAGAAGGTAGAGTCGGAAATCCCGAGCCACCACAGCTTTTAGACAAAGAAGGCAACCCGTAAAATCCTGACCCACCACCGCTTCTAGACACAGAGAGCAACCCCGGCAACCCACCTGAGCCACCATTGCCTTTAGATGTAATGGGCCATTCCGTAACTCCTGATCCGGCGCCATTTATAGCGCTAGGCGGTAATTCATCTTCTCCTGTCTTCCGTCCACCTGCTACGATAGAGGACAATCCAACACCAGGCCCATCTCACGGTCGTGCTCGAGATACTTCGAACACCGCGCGACGGCAGCGAAGATACCGAACACCGTCTCCAGTAGCAGATTGGACAGACTCTATAGCAGATATACCAGAATTTGACTTTGACGACAGTTCTGTCGGTCGTAGAACGTCGACTTGTTTAGACGTTGTTCCCCAATTTATTAATATATATGGACAGTTTATGACACATCGGTTAAGAACGTCAACGAGGTTAGACTCTGTGCTTTATTTATGTACTAAACGTGGATTGCATATGACACAACATGGATAAACGTCGACGTGTAGTAACGGTTGTGTCACATTTCATATTATCTTTGGTTGTATGAAAAACAAAACGTCATTAATCGTCATTTATTTTGTATGACAAAATAGTGCGCCGCACAACAAACATTTGAATACCCAGATGCTCAGCTGAAAGTGTTAAGCAAGTCTGAGACCCATGGGCGGCATAAAAAGAATTGTTGAAACAAAGATGAGAATTAAATGTAGCTACAATCTTAGCTACAAGACATAAAATCTGTGAAAGTACTGTAGTTGCCCATTCCCTAGCGTAGATCTCTATGGAGAAGAACGGGCAAGAAACTCCATGGTCACTCTTTTATGTACATGTCATATCATGACATTTTAAAACTAGATGGGGCCGGTGTTTCGTACCTGACTACTCTGAGAAAAAAACAGCCGAAACAAACTCAGAGGTAGCGTATCTTTTAAAGTCCATGTCATATGAGGACCATGCAGAGTGTCCGAGATGGTATTTTGAAGAAAGAACCACACATATTTGAGAGTGGACCTGTCCAGACAGTGCAAGCATTTGACAGTGATCAAATGTAGCAGCTCGATTCATAAGCATAACTGAAGGAGCTCATCGATACGACGAACAATACCGAAAGGACATTTGGGTAGGCCATTTGGGTAGGAAAATCGATTAGCAAGTAGATAACTCTTCTAGCGTACTCCGTGATCAGTGATAATAAAGAGTGTAAAAAGGACCAAAATGAAGCTGGAAGGCACTTGTTCTCCCCATCATTGCGATCAATTTTTTGTTCAAGACCAAACCTTCAAATTACGGAGATGTTGGAAGTCATAGTTTTTAAATGCGACTTTTCAAGTCATAACTTTAATTACCTTCATGAACTCCGTACTATTTCAATGCATCCGTCAGCACAATGTTTTGAATGCGTTACATATTGATTTGTATCGTAAACCTATATTAATAATATATTTTATTTAATTTGACAACATTGGTCCACTGGTTAGTATACAAACAACTTATCAACTAGTGTTAGTATTTATTAACTAAGTACACATACATAATTACTATTTTCACCCCTGCCACACGAGCAACCGTACAAAGTGCCTTACTATCGGTGCATCGTGCTGTTCAGCTAGGGTTTTCAAAATGCTGTTGCGGCTAGCCCTCATTCTGCCTATTAAGGATGCGGTCTTTTTCCTCATAATGGCATAAAAGTCATCAGTTCGTGCTGCAGCAAACATGCTTGACGCGCTGCAGAACCTGGGCAACCTCAGCAGCACCCTGAAGCCATTATTATATTGCACACGCAGAGCATCTAGAGCCCTCCGCGTATAGCTGACCCACAAACTGCTCGTGTAGAACCCTTGACAATAAGCTTTAAACAGAGTTATTTTGACTTCGTTGCTACAACGAGCGAATCTGTGGGCCAGCATGTTGCATCTGGCTGCTAATGCCCTGCGCTCGCGATCCATATCTACCTGATCTTTGAGGTCCTCGGTGACATAATGTCCTAAGTATTTAAATTGGGCTACCCTTTTAAGGGTTCGTCCATTGAGGGATATAAAGGGCTCATAGTTTAAACGCTTCCCGGCAGCAAAGATCAGGTACTCACTTTTATTTACATTGTATACCAGGCCGTGGGCTGCTGCATACCTTTCACAGACGCTCAGCATGTCCCTGATTGAGCCAGCCGTTGGACCCAGCAGCACCATGTCATCAGCGTAACTTAAATTATTGACGCTAACTCCACCTATTTTGCATCCAACTGGTCTGCTGCTGAGTTCAACGATCAACTCATTTACATACAGGTTGAAGAGCTTAGGTGAGGTTAACCCCCCCTGCCTCACCCCACACTCCAACCTGTATGCTTCAGACAGAGCGTCTCCCCAACGAACTTGGTTTAACTGGCTAGAGTACCAGTACTGGAACAAACCCGTCAACTCCGGTGGTACACCCGCTCCCCTGAGCTTATCCCAAAGTACATCATATGACACAAGGTCAAACGCCCTTGAGAAATCAAGGAAGCAGGCATACACCGGAGTACCTCTATCCTTATAGTATTGGACGGTCTGCTTGAGACAGAGGATCGCACTTTCAGTGGAAAGTCCAGGCCGAAACCCGAACTGTGCGTCATGTACAGTTATCCATTTATCAAGTTCCTTGTCCAGCAAACCGTCCAACACCTTAGCAATTACAGTCGCCAAGGATATCGGCCTATAATTTGCCTCATCAGATACATCCCCAGTCTTATTTTTCACGATTGGTACTACTATTGTTTTCAGCATATCGGGTGGAAGGTATGAGTGGCTAACGCAAAGCGTGAAAAACAGCGCCAGCACTCTAGGCAAATGTACCCCCGCACACCTGAGGTGCTCAATGCTGAGACCGTCGTGACCTGGAGACTTACCCTTAGCCATTCTTCTGATTACTTCAGCTACATTCTTGGCAGAGAAACGGATCAGCTCATCATCACGACTAGTCTCACCATTGATCACCCCCTGGGCCGGCCCAAGTGGAGATGATACCATAAATCGATCCTTAAACATGCGCGCTATTTCCTCCGGCGAACCACATTCCCCTACACTCACAGGGCGGCCCGGTCCAACCTTCAGCTTATTGGTCGACTTCCAGAACTCAGAGAAATTCTTAGACGCCCGGTGCGTCGCCAGTATGTCCATCCTAATCTGGTCCTGGTGATTTTGGCACCATTTAAGCCTACCCCTAAAGATTTTCTGACTCCGTCGCATGTCTTCCCAAATTCTACCGGATTTTGGCTTATTATAAAACAGCCACGTTTGATACTTAGACCGAGCCTCCCCATAAGCGCCCCTTACGTGTTTGTTCCAGCCTGCCACTTGTCTCACCTTTTGGGGTTGCTTGTCGTCCCAGGCCTGCACAGCAGCCCCCGACAAGGTATTTACAATATTGCCATACATACGATCTAGAGCATGCCTATGTTCCACAATATGACACATACTATCACCACACTTCTCAAACAACTCTGGATAGTGGATATTCCTCAGCTCTTTATTACATAGATCCCGATACCTATCTATTTCCACCTTATCGCGCTCCCGCCACAAAACTTTATTCTGTGCTTTAGTTTCCTGCGCCAGTTTTGGCACTATTGTATTTAAATCGCACTCAATTATTAAGGGTAGATGATCTGACCAATAGGTATCGAGATCTACGATGACATTTGTTACAGTGTGCCACGCTGACTTCGTAACGATACAGTGATCCAGCCATCGCCGACTGCCATTTATGTCACTGATATAAGTAAAAACATCCGAGTCAATACCTAACTTTTCTACATCAGCGCATATCCACTGATGATCTTGACAGTGGTTACATAGCTCAGACCAAAACGGCTGATGTGGATGAGAATTAAAGTCTCCTAGCATGAATATTGTTTCAGTATCATTGTTATCCACAATGGCACTGATTTCACCTAAACAATTTGTGTATTCTAGGAGATTTTCTGAGTTGTCCGTTGGCATGTAGACACTAAATATTATCACAGAGCGATTGTCACTTAATGTCGCTCTTATGGCCGCTAGTCTGTCACTATTACAGTTAATAACACTCACCGTTTTAAACAATCCTTTGCGCCACAAAATAGCCACTCCCCCATGAGGACGCCCTTTAAGAATACCTGCGGATGTATCTACCGCAGACTTCCCCGTGTATTCAAAGTCTTTATGTACAGTATTGAGAATGTGCAGATCATGGGGCAGGAGCCAAGTCTCTTGAAGCGCTAGCACATCCGCAAACTTACATAAATCTCGAGCACTGTCTAACGACCTCTTTAACGACTTACAATTAAATGTAACAAACCTGTTTAAGCACGCTTGTTTTACGTCACTATCCATTATGGTTGTTTCTGAATGACACCCGAATCAGAGCTTACATTAACTCTGCCTTTATTTTTAAACTGCACAAACTGTCGAAAATAAATACCTTCCGGCCAAAGAGTATCATTCAAAAACAACGGCAGTTTGCTTTTGTCAACAAGGAATTTATAAGAATTATAACTACGCTCCTTCTTTGCTACAATTTTTTCCAACTTAACTGTTATTTGGGTCTTATCACGAATATAGTTTACAATGTCATTATCACTAGTTTCCATACATATGTTAGAAATATAAAGAGGAACCTGGGTCCACGCTGCCCTAAACTTCGCATCTACATCATAAGTTGCCTTTCCCGTGCTACTAATAAACTTATTTCGTAGTCTCTTTTTATTTGTTACCGTAATCCACTCGTCATTTTTGTCCCCTACTATCGCACTAGAATTCACAACTCGCAACGATTCTCGATTAACACTCGCCGCCAGCGTCGACGCGTACCCGGACACAGACGTATTAATCACACTCGCGTTCGACTCGGGCGCACTCGTGGTAGCGATCACTGGGCCGCAGGTGGCACGCGGGCGCGGGGGTGGGGCGCTGGTGCACCCAATAACCGGTCGCCCGTTCGAAACCGCCGCTGTTGAGGCCTCCACGCGCGGGCTGTCTTCTAACGATGTCTTGACGTGTTTGCTCGTTGCTACCGCAACCGGGGTACGGGCCTCCACGTGGATAATGTCCTGAGCTTGTACACTCATGACCGCACTATTTTTTATTGTGTTGACGGTAGAAGTATCTTGTGTAGAGGTACTTGTCTTATCCGGTACATATTCTAAGCCTATAGGCCCACTATTACACTCAAAACTATTAAGTATGCACGCTCCACGTCGTTTATTAACAGGATCGAAAAGCATTTCGTTTGACTGCTTCAACTTAAGCGATTCATTCAATTCTTGCCGTGTAACAAATCCATTTTTTAATTCACCCATCTCACTCTGTAAGTTTGAAACCTGATCTTGCAATTTCAAAATATCTTTCAACAGACGTGTCGCATCCAAGTGGTCGAAGGTTACGGGAGGTAATTTGTGCAGCTCCCTCGCCACGAATATGGGTAGTTGCTCAGGGTCTGTAGCATCTATATGTTTCAGCATGTCGATGATGTCTTCTAAGTCCTTTCGTGATTTTTCATCCTTCTTTCTATTAATCATTTTCTTGATCGGAACAGCTTCAAATAATAGCTTCTTTGCTATCAAAATATCTTCCGCCGTAAACGCCGTAACACATATCCTTGTTAAACTGATTTCATCCATAACAGATATTTTGTTATGCACGAACGTAAGCACTTCATTTATAACAATGTTGCACGAACTACATTTTACAATACTCGAGGTCATTGCCCCGACAACAGCTGTTAACGCGTACACGACAAAGTTGCGTAGGTCCGTCCTTGACAAGTGTGCGCGCGCGACTCCACCCGAAATCCACCCGAAAAAAAATCAAGTCTAGTTTGATGTTTGCAATACTTGGTTCATGGCTCCCTACCCTTTCACAAGGTGGCGTTCTGTGGTATCTACCTACCCCCATGGTGAAAAGGCGTGACTTTTTTACCCGACTACGGCAAAGCCCAAAGGAAGGGTTTTGACTTTAGCAGTATGTATGTAGGTCCGGGGTTGCGAGACTGTTCGAAAAAATTACCGTGACCCCGGAACATAAAGGGTGACGAAGGAACATGGATGGGTTTTAGTCAGTAAAAGTCTGACACTCCCTTCCGCTCCGCCCAGAGCGGGAGAAGTCATTTGATGATTTCCCATCCGAAAAAAAAACATTAAAAGTATGTATGTATGTGTGTTTGTTTGTATTTACGTATGTTCCTCCGTAGCGCCTAAACTATTCATCCGATTTTGATGAATAAGGTGTCAATCGATTCGTTATTAAGGCCCGGGTAACATAGGCTACATTTTAACCGACTTCAACAATTAGAGAAGTCAATTTTTCCTTCTAAACTCCGACTTAAATTCTAGCTTGATTTAGTAGTGGTCGGGTTTCTTTGTTGCAATACACAACACTAATTCTTGTTGTGTACATGTATCACGCATACAACATAAAACATCTTTTAATTAGGTTAAACTTTCCACTGTTCAGTCCACCTGTGTCCGTTAGTCTACGACAGATGAACGCCCCAGTAATCAAGCGGTTAATTATTTAATCACTAACATGTCAAGTTTCATCAGACATTGGTAACCGGTCACCTACATACTGCCGTCAATGTAGTTTTAATTTAAACCGTTCGATGTGCCTTAGAATAGGTTAGTTTCCACAATCAATAAATTGCAAATCTATTTAGTCCCTCAGTTAGAGTATTGGAAAATAATGGACATGTATTTTTTTGTTTTTGGAAACCTATGAATATTGACAAAGATAAAACGCATCAAAACAAGTGGGGGGGTTCGTGACGTCAGAACGCATTATAAAATTATACCACAGCGCGGCGGCGGTGTGACGTATTGAGAATTTTAAAAGCGTCGTATCTTTGCCAATTTTGGTTTACGTAAGAAAAGAAAAAATACGGGTCAAATACTTTTTTGACAATCAAACTAACGGACTTATTAGATTTTTTTGGCATCCACCCTATTATAGGTAAGCTGAAGTGGCAATGGGCCAGTCGTAGAACCGATGACCGATGGCCCGGCAAACGTGTTCTTGAATGGCGACCGCGAATCGGCAAACGTAAGATGGTCCACCCTCAGGCGAGCGTGGAGTGATGATCTTCGCAAGGTGGCTGGTAGCAATCGGATGAGAGTTGCTGAGAATCGAGTTAAGTGCCGATCGATTGAGGAGGCCTATGTCCAGCAGTGAGCTGCTGTATGCTGGCTGATGATGATGACTGATGACAACGTTTTGTGTGACATCACGGACCAACCTAGAAGACAACCTAAAGATGGACTCGAGTGAGATACCGCGGCCCCGGAACATAAGGGCGAGGAAGGAACATGGATGGGTTTTAGTCAGTAAAAGTCTGACACTCCCTCCCGCTCCGCCCAGAGTGGGAGAAGTCATTTGATGATTTCCCATACTAAAAAAAAAAAAAAAAAGATGGAGTCGAGTGCGAGCGGCTGTTATTACTTACTAACCCTTCGTAGATCTACACAAGACACAATGCCTTTTTATTTGTGTCTATATATAATTACGGCACACAAGAGGTTAAGCCACGAGCTCCTCATCATTTGAGCCTAAAGATATCGATATTTTTTTAAGGTGACGAATAATTTTATTCGTATTCCCGACTTCCTAAGGGGTCTATAACAGGGGTAAGGCGATTTAATAAAAGTAATTTGAAAGTTTGTTATTATAGGAAGGATATAGGTCGGTAACTTTTAGGGTCTTTCAGGCATTTTTCTAGCTAACAGAGATTAATCACTTAAGGCGCCTAGAAGAGCTAAATTAGCAACTCTATTTGTGGTGGTTCAAACTTCGTTTGAAATGCTGTTAGAATAAAGTTCTAATCAGCTTGCACTACAAAGTGGTTGTTACGTCAGCCACTGCGGGCCAAATAGCGCGAAATGAGTGGTTTCGATCGATTTACAAAAAAACTATTGATTGGATTAA
Source organism: Xestia ashworthii (assembly GCA_950022955.1). NCBI lineage: Eukaryota > Metazoa > Arthropoda > Insecta > Lepidoptera > Noctuidae > Xestia > Xestia ashworthii. The sequence continues at coordinate 6,468,361 of OX465576.1, read as the reverse complement.
AAAACTAAAACAGTATCATGCTAATATATTGCTTGTAGAATTATTTGCCAAAAAATCAGAACGATCGCATGCATATTAGTATGTTTTCTATTGTTTGAAAGATATTTTTAGGGGTAAGTTCGTGATTTCTTTTCATCGAGCCAAATTAATTGTATTATGTTTTCAAAACAGTATCATGCTAGCATATATCCTGAAGAATATCATATATTTTTCTGGTCTTGTTTATAGCAGTGAATCATATACTTTTAGTAATTATAAATCTCGCGTTTAGCTCGTGTAATCGCCTTAAGACAGGAATTGAAAAGAAATAACATCTAGGATACTGCTACCGGTCCCAGATGTTACGATGTCGTCGAAACCAACAGTTGGCTTTACTAATGGCATTGCTTACGTTGGTGACATTGTCATTAAGCACTTCAGACAGCTTTATAATTTTGGTTAAGCACTGCGGTGGTTTACCGTTAAATTAATATGAAATAATGTACGGAACTTATCCAGTAAATAAAATACAGGACGAACCTCAATAAAATAGTTAAAATTTCAGTTAACTTCAATCAAACAATCAGGTAACCGTAATATGTTATTGCGTTATTAACATTAAACAGTGAACCGTGTCAGTTAGTTACCTTACCTGTGTAATTAACGTAAATAACTAAATTGATTGGCGTAGTTAATGTAACGTAATACAATTATGCTGTTGATTTACTTCATTTGATAATTGATCATCATCATCATCAGCATACAGATAGAAGGCCTATGTCCAGCAGTGAACTGTCACTGCTGGACCGGCCTTCAATGACCTTCTCAATGACACGATCGCCACTCCACCGAGCCTGTGGGCGTTTACGTTTGCCGATTCGCGGTCTTTACTCAAGAACACGTCTGAGGTATGTGTCAACGGTCATCGGTTTTACGGGTAGGTATTATGACTGGCCCAATTTCACTTGAGCTTACTTATTCTGTGGGATATGTCAACAACTCGGCAAAAAAGGAACTACATTAGAGCTGCATTTGAAAAAAAATTAGACTTATTTCGTGCACCACAACATAACACCTAGTTGTGTTTGCAGCTCAAAACCGATGTGTTTATATTTCGTCCCAATAAGTTAACTCAAAGCTAGCCTAAGTATAGATGCGTTCAGCCTAGCTTTCATAAAGGCCAAGCCTGAAGCTGCTTTCAGACTACACTATACTATTGTGCTATATAGTAGGTACAGCAAAGCAGGACCTACTGCTATAATATATAGCATGGCGTTCACATTATGCGATGTTATCGCAAGCATTTATAGTATATAGCAAGCTCAGAAATAATTCAAATAAGTGGGGAAAAACGTGTGCGGGGGTGAGGGAAGAGGAAGAGGGCGGCGCGTTTAGCATAGCATGAACTCAATGTATCGCACCATTTTATAGCATATAGTAAGCCAATAATTTATAGTATAGAACAGTGTGAACGTGTCCATAACAAATGTATGGAGCGCGATATTGCTGTGCTATGAGCTATTATATTATAGCGTAGTCTGAAAGCGGCTTTAGCCTTTTCCCTAGGCTTTGAGTTTGTGACGTAATGGGTGCAGATGATGAAATAATAAACGTTTCTTATGCGACTTGGTAGTTTATTATTGTAGAAATCGTATGATTAAAAAAAAAAAACTGAAACAATAAATAAAAAATACATGGTTAAAAAACAGTCCTAGTATGACTAAATTTTTAATAGGCGGCGAGGAGCCGCAGTTACAAGATAGTATTTTATAATCACAAACTTACCCCGTGCGTCGGGTTTTTTTAGAACTTCTTCATTAAATAGAAACTAGCTGTGCTAGTTAGAGTAAACACTCAATACTCTGGTACCAGGAAGAAACTTAGGAAGATGTCTATCGTTACATAATTTTGGTAGGACTGATGATAAAAATGGCTGTGCAGTCAATGCGACAAGCCAATTTCAAATTTGCATTTTGAAAGGACTGTTACATTTCTTTCTTTGAGTACAAGTACTGAGACTGTAAATGAAACGACATCGTTACAAGTTTAACTGGATGCAGCTGAATACCTGTATTTTTTTATGGAGCGATTGCTTATCTGATCTCCACTCCATCACTCAGTTAGTACTGGGTAATACGATATTCTTTGGTAGGATTGTGAAAATTTCGGGCCCCTGACTACTGAAAACAACTGTCAAAGATCTAGAAATGACAGCCAGGACCAACGGCTTAAGTGCTTTCCGAGGCACGGAGAAAACTCGGTATGTAATGGGTGGTCACCCATCCCCGGACCGACCTAGGCAAGCGCGGCTTAACCTGAAGATCGATCGAGCGGCTGTTATTATTTAGCTACGAGCTCCTTTAGAATTAATATGAGCTGAGCACGATTTTAAAAAGGTAAACTCAATAAAAAATTGCGCAGATTCCATTTACACGGCACACTGGTCATATCGAGCGTATTAACGAAACCGGTATGTAACTAAGTATGTACGAATTAATAATTCTATTTAAATACTCAGTACGAAAGCGGGCAACGCTCCATTTGCTAGGCAGCGTGATTCTGAAATATTTTCCGGTAAAAACGCAGCGATGGCGCTTATTTTTGCAGAATTAAGTTTCGAGTTCGAATTTTGAAGTTTGAAAGTTCGTTCTTGATTACAAATTGTGCCAATAATTAAGATTTATAATGGCGCATTTATTTTAATGGCATTTGAACTACCTTTTCTGACTAAGCAATGAATTTCAGTATGAAATAGTGCAGTTCAAGGTGCAATCGCAAAATTTCAATCGATATGTCACCGGGGTTTGAATTTAATGACTTGCTTAACTTCCGCCATTTTTTTTTTCAAAGTTGCGGTTATGTCTAAAACTATACATATAAATCGATAGCTGGCTTCAATACAAACAAGTTTTGTATGAGACATAATGTTCCAAAGTGTCACGTTTCCGAGATATAAGCTGTCATTTGAAAATATTTGACAGTCGTTATAGGTAGTCAGTGGCCCGAAAGTCTGACTACCCGTCTTTCCAAGGGGTGTCGTATAGCCCCGTGTATCCTGGGTTGTGGAGGTCAGATAGGCAGTCACTCCATGTAAAATACTGGTATTCAGCTGCATCCGTTTAGACTGGAAACTGATCCCAACATGGTTGGGAAAATGCTTGGCAGATGATGAAGTGTCCATAATATAACAATACAAAATCAGGGTAAGGTTTCAACTGCTGGGCTGCAGACCTCCTTTTTGAAAGCCGAGCACACGCGGGCCTATATAAAGGGTGTAAAACACCTCTTCACGAAGCCGAAAGGCACTTGTTTTCCCCATCATTGATAATTTTTTTGTTCTACACCATACCTGGGAACCTTCTAGTTACGGAGATATGGGGGGTCAAAGTTGCAGCTTTTTGACAAGTTTTTTTTTAAATACAAGTTGTTATTGTAAGATTTTTACTCTAAATACCTCCACGAACCCCGTACTATTCAATCCATCCATCAGCACAATGTTTTGAGTGCGTTACATTGAGTTATACGTGACTTTTTCCCAAAAACGTGACTTTTTCCCAAAAAAAAAAGTAGTGTCCCAGCACTAATTTTTGCGTAAAGTTACTTAGTTTGATGTACAGAATGCTTGGTTAATGGCTTTGTGATGATGTGGTTTACACCCTGTATTGAGCAGGTTGGTAAATGCTTGTTTTCGAATTTTTGGTTCTGGGACATGCCAATTTCCTTACGATGTTTTCCTTCACCGTTTAATACACGTAATTTTGCACTCGTAACCTTGCCAGCAATGAGACAGTCTTAACGATCGAGTTAATTCTACTCGTTTCATGCATCTGTTGAATGTTTTTACTGTGTCAGTGCATAGTAAGTTGTAGTAAAACTATAAGAGCAACAATATTGAGTATATCCATTCTTTGATTGTTGGTGTTATGTGTGCGTAAGTTCTACGTAACTGCTTAAACTACTACTTAGATTTTGGAAACAATTCGCTTCTAAACTTTTGTTACTGGCAATTGGTGTTATCAAAACTCAATCTTCTCGAGCTCTAACGCTCGACGAGTCAACAACTCCTGAGGATGCCCCGTGGAGGGGCGAAACACGTGTCGAGTAAAGGTTTGGTTGCATGGCATGCTAATTATTTCTCACTTGTTTTGTACGTGTGCATATGCATGAGGGCGGGAGGGTGGGCCCATATGTGCATGTGCATATGCATGACGGTGGGATTTGTGTCCTGCTTTCAGACCTGGATATTTTTGTCCAGCGGTATTAAAACTAAATATTTTTCATAGCATTTAATGCCATGGATTTCCGCAAAGTAACGCCTGATTCCATAACTTACCTTCTTAATCGTGTTTATGATTCCTTTAAAATTAAGTAACTTTCGATGAGAATTCTGCCACCTCGATAGCGTTGGTAGTGGACTTTCGTTTCTTTCGGGTGGGAAACATCAAATGATCCGGCTCTGGGCGGAGTGAGTGACAGCCCTGCACTGACTAAAACCCATTCATGCTCCTTCTAGCCCATTGTGTTCCAGGGCCGCGGTATCTCTTTCGATCAGTCCCGCAGCCGTTAGGCGTGTCGGCGGAGTCGCACAAGGAACAAGAATTGATGAAAATAAAAAGCGATGATTTTAAAATTGGGTGTTGTTATTTGATCAAACCAAAACAACTTACCAATCGAACCATAGTCGTTTGGAAGGTAGTCAAAACATGGTTTGATACTTCAAAGACCGACTATCTGCGAAAATTGCCAAAACGTTATAGAAATTACATTAATATTATGTAGGCGAAAGTTTGAATGTGAGTATGTGTATAATATGTTTGTTACTCTTTCACGCAAAAACTACTGACCGGATTTGGATGAAATTAGTAATAGCACACAGATTGTTTACAACTTGGACTAACACATAGGATATTTTTATCCCGGTAGGTAGGCATAAGCTAGTTAGATGTCATTTTGACCGATTTAAAACGAGAACTTCCCAAAAAAAATAGAAATATCCCCTCACATTAACAACGGAACTTCAATCAGTCCTCCTAGAAACAGACACATTGTCATAGTCAGTCAAATGGATAATCGCACAAATGATTCTAGCGGGATTACCAGAGAACACAAGACTTCTCAGTTCTTTGCATTTTCTACCTTTTCCTCGTTATTTTAATGTCGTAATTGTATTAACTAGCTCTAGGTCACGGTATTTCTATCTAGCCAAAAGGAAGGGTTTTGATTTTAGCAGTCTATTACGTATGTTCCTCCGGAATGCCTAAACTATTCATCCTTTTTTTCCTTTTGATGAATAAGGTGTCAATCGAATCATTGCTCTGGCTCGGGTAACATTTTAAGCTACATTTTAACCGACTTCAATAATAGGAGGAGTCGATTTTACCTTGTCAACCCCGAATTTAATTAGAGCGTGATTTTCAGTAGTACTTAGTTAGTTTTTTAGTTGTAGCACATCTTGCTACATTGTTCTCACATAATACACCATCTCAACATAAATGATGTAACCAAGATTTTGTGAAATCATTAAGATTTAAAAGAGTGTCCATGGAGTTTCTTGCCCGTTCTTCTCCATAGAGATCTACGCTAGGGAATGGGCAACTACAGTACTTTCACAGTTTTTATGTCTTGCGACTGGGACTGTAGCTACTTTAAATGTTCATTTTTGTTTCGACAATTCAAAAGTGCCTGTGTAACTGGCCCACTTGAAATAAATGCTTTGAAAATCAAAGCATTTATTTCAAGTAGGCCAGTTACAGTGCTATGTATTATATGACATAAATCCTTGTTTTCAATGACTTCGCGTGCCCATAGTCTTATAAGGAGTTGGTCGTTTAATAAGACACACGGTGGATCTTCAAGGTAGCCAGATTCGGTCCGTGGATGAGTTTCTCCATGCCTCGGAAAGAATGTTAAACCGGGTTGTCCCGGCAGTCCTTTTCATATTTTTGACAGACGTTACAGGTAGGCCAAGTAGTCAGTGGCCCGAAAGTATTGAAATACTTTCGGGCCACTGACTACTTACCAACTAACCAGTCTTACTAAGGGATATCGTATTACTCGGTACTAGCTGGGTTGTGGAGGTCAGATAGGCGGTTGTTCTATGTAAAATATTGTTATTCAGCTGCATTCGGTTAGACCAGAAGCAGACTCCAAGATAGTTCATGTTCCTTAGCAGAAAAAGTAAAATAATAAAACCGAAATTATCGACAAGGAGGTAACTGGGACTGATTATATGTATAGAGACGAAACGCAATTTGGGAGACGCCTAGTTCCAACATTGCACTCCTTTACGCAGAGTAGTTTTAAATTTGAATGGAGACATCATTATCATCATCATCATTTCAGCCGAAAGACATCCACTGCTGGACATAAAAATTTCCCAAGTATCACCACATTGACCGCTCCCGTACGTCTTGGATCCAGCGGGTCCCCGCAACCTTCACCAGATCATCGGTCAGTATTTGACTAGAGCCAATCTTCGTTTAAAAAAAGGCAAAATTAATTAAAGCTGTCATCAGAAGTTATAATAGTCATCATTATTCAAATTCGCGTTCAACGAGGTGTAAATCCTATTTTAAAATGTTTAATTAACAGCTATTCACAGAATTAAATAAACAATTAACATTGGAAGTTTGATTAAAGAAGAATTATCTATGACTCGCTTATTCGAAGAGAAGAAGCCTTCGCCGGGCAGCTTCACCCGCGCGGTGCCCGATATTTGTCCCAGGGGATCATAATACTGGGATAAAAAATAGAACCGACTTCAAAAAAGTGAAAAATAACTTTAGCTTCAGAAGTCGGTGACCATTGTTTGATTGATTTATTAAGTTTTTTTGTCACCGACTTCTGAAGCTAAAGTTATTTTTCACTTTTTTGAAGTCGGTTCTATTTTTTTGCAAAAAAGTTTTTATTTTTCACTTTTTAGTGGTTCACTTGTGCTTACCCCTTCACAGCGTACCGGTGCGGTGGCGTGATGTTATGTTATGAACTGGTGTAAACAATAGACAGACAATAGATTTCAGCAATCCCAGTCCATTTGCTATCATTTATTGAGGAGTTCCGTCCCATATCTCCGAAGTTCGCGATCAGATCATGACAATATTTCTATGGGACCAACTTGGAAGTATACCCTTTCAAACAAAAAAAGAATTTTTCAAATCGGTTCAGGCGTCTTCGAGTAATCGGTGAACATACATAAAAAAAAAAAAAAAAAATACATACAGTCGAATAGAGAACCTCCTCCTTTTTGGAAGTCGGTTAAAAAGTATCCTATGTGTTAATCCAGGTTATAAACTACGTGTGTGCAAAATTTCATCCAAATCCGTAAGGTAGTTTTTGCGTGATAGAGTAACAAACACTGTATACAAACATGTCTTTATAATAATAGTGTGATCGTGTGGTGTCCTTTGAAAAGTCTGGAACTGGTTTGGAAAGAACTTTGATTTAGTATCATTATTCTCTTGCCCTTTCCTTATTTATTTAGGTTTGGCGCAGTATGTCTTTTCTCCTAGTTTCTTTGGTCTTTCTTCTACCCCTTGCGATATTCCCCTTTAAGCACACATCTCTTTTAGCATTCTCATATCCGACAAATGCAATTGGCTTTCAAACATTGTCATCTGCCTGACCTTTTCCTAACTAAGTATGTTGGGGTCGGCTTCCAGTCCAATCGGACACTAGTATTTGACATGGAGCGACTGTCTATCTGACCTCCACTACCCAGTTAGTATGGCTTAGTATCATCTCTCAATAATAGGCTAGTTTCCACCATCAATAAATTGCAAAACTAATTAGTCCGTCAGTTAGAGTATTGGAAAATAATGGACACGTATTTTTTTGTTTTTGTAAATCACTGAGTACTGACAAAGATAAAACGCATCAAAACTTGGGAGTGGGGGCTCGTGACGTCACAACGCACTAAAAACTATAGCACGGCGGCGTGACGTATTGCGAATTTTAAAAGCGTCGTATCTTCGTCAATTTTGGTTTATGTAACAAAAGAAAAAATACGGGTCAAACATTTTCTTATAATCTAACTGACGGACTAATTAGATTTTTTTAGGACACAAGCCTATTGTATCTTTCTTTATCGTGTGGTTATTGCTTAACCTGGTGTCAGAGTTTTCATGCCACCCACGGGTCTCTGATTTGGCCTTACATGCCGTCGAGAAATATCTCTCAGGTACGCTGGTTTCTTCACGATGTTTTCTTTTACAGAAGCAAGTGATAATTATACAATACGCACATAAATCCGAAAAATCAGAGATGTGATTTTATAATGTAAGCCCAAATCTATCTAAACTACTGAAGAACTACTCTCTTTCTTTTTATTTCTTTGTCTTTATTATTCTTTGGCTCGTATGTCTTACTTTTCTTTGCAATCATAATAATGAAGTTATGCATCATAAGTATTCCTTGTTTTGAATCAGAATGGGACGTTTTTAAACAATATACATTCTTGTATATTCTGAGGTTTGTACTTTAAGTATATTTTCTAGTCCGTGTGTTATTTTTTCATTTTAATAATGTACTGTGTTATACATTATTATTCTGTATGCGGTCCCTTTAGGAAACCGCCAACCAAGCACTATGTTCATCAAACTAAGTAACTCTTTACGCAAAAATCGTAGCTGGGAAACGACTTTTGTCTGGGGTGAAAAATCACGTTTTACGGTAGGAATCAATGTAACGCCCTCAAAACACTGTGCTGATAAATTGAATAGTACGGGGGTCGTGAAGGTGTTTAAAGTAAAAATCTGACATAAAAAAATTGCAATTTTGACCCCCAATATCTCCGTAACTAGAAGGCTCCCAGGTATGGTGTAGAACAAAAAAAAGATCGCAATGACGGGGAGAACAAGTGCCCTTCGGCTACGTTTAGAGGATCTTTACACCCTTTAATATTCAAGTAAAACTCAACTTTTTGGGTATTTAGGAAAGCCTTTTCAAATTTATATTGTAGACAAAGAACTAGCTTTGATCCCGTGTCTCAATTTTGGCAAGTTACACTTAAACTAGACAAGCAAGAAGAGGTCAATTACCTATTACAAGAAAATCACCTCCTCCCGTGTATTTAAAAGTCACGGAAACTTTAATAACCTTACAAATAAATTGATATTTATTTACCTTGGCCTCTGCTCTGCGACCGTGTGGTCCGTGAGTTCGATTCCTGACCCGCGTCCTCCATATGCCAAGTATATTCCATCTTAGTTCAGTAAACACGCATTTTTTATCTGTATTTTGATTTCACGTTGCATCGAGAACGAACCCAATGTGACACATCGCGATAAACGCCAAATGATTGTCTTTTTTTTTAATGTCTTTTTCTTAATATTCTTCAAACGGATATTGCGTGAATTTAATTCTTTTCCGCTATGTAGTTAATTGTTACCACATCACGTGTCTTTAGTGTTTTTTTGTTATAGAATTTCGTTTTCACTTTTAAATCACATTTCACAGCGAAATTAGTATGAGCGTCGGACCGTCACGATTCAGCCAGTAGCAAATTTAAAAACGACAAAAAAAGTATTTATTCACTTCTTTTTAACACTTGCAACACTCGTTCTTTTTTTGTATTTACTTTTTTATTGTACTCAGATTAAAACCTCTTTTGTTTGAACGGTACGTCCGTCATTAGTTTAAACATAGAAGGCACTGACAACAAACGTCAACAACGCGTTTCACCCCTAGCGTTGGAAAGAGATGAAGAGAAAGTTAAACGAGCGTGACGGTGAGGTAGAAAGGGACAGGTATATTTGCCTTTTAACGGTTTCCGCGGAAAACATTGGTGGTTTGGAGGGAAAATGTTGACCAATAGCGTGATTTTCCTTTTACGAGGTAAACGGTAGGGGGATGATTTTGGGTAATTTGAATATTGGGGTGGACGATTATTTACTTGCCGTGTGGAACAAGTACAATAATATTTGCTTATTTTAACATGGTTTGCAGAGACTTTCTAGATATTTTCGTTAGCATTCATTAGTTACGTTCGTTTATAGGTATTTGGAAGTCTCTTCAGCATCATCTTTTCCGAATTACTTACATATGTTGGGGTCAGCTTCCAGTCTAACCGGATGCAGCTGAATACCATTAATTTCCATGGATCGACTGCCTATCTGACCTCCACAACCCAGTTAGTACTGGGTAGTGCCCATACCCCTTGAAAACGGCTTAACGTGTTTTCCAAGGCACGGAGTAAACTCAGTATGTAACTGGTGGTCACCCATCCACAGATAGCCTAGGCAAGCGTCTGTTATTACTTAGCTGTAAGTTGCTTGTAATAAACCGTAACTGTACTTGAGTAAAAAAAACTTTAGTGTACCCAATTATAATTCTGCATCAAGAAGTAAGTGAATAAACTATGTATTGAATATCTAATAGGACGATAAATCAGTTACTGGAGCATAAATATTTATGACCGAAGTCTTATTAGAATATTACAAACTAGCTGACCCACGCAACTTCGTCTGCGTCGAGAAAAACGAAAGGCAAAAAAAACCCGTTTTTGCAACATTTTTCATTCCTGCTCCGCTCCTAATAATCTTAGCGTGATGTTATATAGCCTAAAGCCTTTCTCGATAAATGGACTATCCAACACAAAAAGAATTTTTCAATTCGTGCCGGTAGTTCCTGAGATTAGCGCGTTCAAACAAACAAACAAACAAACTCTTCTGCTTTATAATATTACTCGTATTATAGTATAGAAGTATAGAAACTAACGGTAATCCATGGTTTAGTGTCCAAGGTTCGATTACCTGGTCAGGTAGAGTATGTCATCATCATCATCTTTATGCCCTTGTACCATTAGTCTCTGGGACAATGGTCGGGTTCTTCAGTATTCGTAAGGGATCTTCCATGCATCGATATTATTAAACTAGCTTCTGCCCGACGACGTGAAGTTTTGATATCGCAACGCATCGCCTGCTCAACGGAAGGCTTTTTCCCGCTTGCAACATTTCTTATTGCTGCTCCCCTCCTATTGGTCATAGCGTGATGTTATATAGCCTATAGTCTTCCTCGATAAATGGTCTATCTAACGCTGAAAGATTTTTTTATTTCGAGCCTGTACTTCCTGAGATTAGCGCGTTCAACCAAACAAACAAACTAACTCTCCTGCTTTATAATATTAATAACAAGTATAGATTAGTATAGATTCTAGCGCACGTCACTCGGTTTCCCCCGCGTAATTCTCGTTCCCGTGGGGAGTACGGGGATAAAATATAGCCAATGTTACCTTCCTTTCCAACCTTGTCATTTTCACACAGTCCATCCATCGTTTCTTTTTGGTCTTCCTCTACTCTAATCGCCACCTCCATTCGAATTTCGACTCAGTATGCTTGTGTCCTAAAAAAATCTAATTAGTCCGTCAGTTAGATTATAAAAAAATATTTGACCCGTATTTTTTCTTTTGTTACATAAACCAAAATTGACGAAGATACTACGACGCTTTTAAAATTCGCAATACGTCACGCCGTGCTATAGTTTTTAGTGCGTTGTGACGTCACGAGCCCCCACTCCCGAGTTTTGATGCGTTTTATCTTTGTCAGTACTCAGTGATTAACAATAACAAAAAATACGTGTCCATTATTTTCCAATACTCTAACTGACGGACTAATTAGTTTTGCAATTTATTGATGGTGGAAACTAGCCTATTATATTCAGATTTACTAGACTTAGATCTTCTTTTGAAAGAAATCTTCTCTTGAAGCACAAATCATCTGCCTAGCCTTTTCCCAACTATGTTAGGGTCGGCTTCCAGTTCAACCGGATGCAGCTGAATACCAGTATTTTACAAGGAGCGACTGCCTTGACCTCCACAACCCAGTTAATACTGAGTAATACGATACCCCTTGGTAAGACTGGTTGTCAGACTTTTTGGGCCACTGACTGCCTGTAACGTCTGCCAAAGATGGACAAATGACAGCCGGGACCAACATCTTAACGTGCTTTCCGAGGCACGGAGGAAACTAGGTATGTAAGGGTGGTCACCCATCCACAGACCAACCTAGGCAAGCACGGCTTAACTTAAAGAGCGGCTGTTATTATTTTGCCACGACCACTTGAAGCGCAATATTAGGGGTAAGTAAATAAATATACGTAGCGTGTCCTGTTGTTTGTGCTCTACAGGAACTGATGGATGCTACCGAAAGCGCCCAAACTAGTACTTAGCTCAGTTCTGGCTGACCCAGTTTAGATTGCCAATGGCACGCAAAGAAGAAGATGAGGTAAATGTTATAGTTTACATTTCAAAACGCTTAGTTCACACTTCCCGTGACCCAAGGGCTGGTTTTACCTAGGCCAGGGGTTGCCATTAAGGCGATTACACGAGCTAAACGCGAGTTTTATAATTACTAAAAGTATATGATTCACTGCTATAAACAAGACCAGAAAAATATATGATATTCTTCAGGATATATGCTAGCATGATACTGTTTTGAGAACATAATACAATTAATTTGGCTCGCTAGAAAGAAATCACGAACTTGCCTCTAAAAATATCTTTCAAACAATAGAAAACATACTAATATGCATGCGATCAATCTGATTTTTTGGCAAATAATTCTACAAGCAATATATTAGCATGATACTGTTTTAGTTTTTTAATCCAATCAATAGTTTTTTTGTAAATCGATCGAAACCACTCATTTCGCGCTATTTGGCCCGCAGTGGCTGACGTAACAACCACTTTGTAGTGCAAGCTGATTAGAACTTTATTCTAACAGCATTTCAAACGAAGTTTGAACCACCACAAATAGAGTTGCTAATTTAGCTCGTCTAAGCGCCTTAAACGTGGCAACGCCGCCAGTCTCCATGGGGACATTACCAGTTGACAGCGTTGAGAAATTTCGAAGTGAAAACGTCTTTAGGCGCGTTTAGCACTTTTTGGGTGAACTAAAATCGTGGAACTTGCGCTAGCATCACCGAACGCTTTCATAGAATGGTTAGTCAAAATCAACCTTATTTGAATTGTTTTTGTTTTTTTTTTTTACAAACATTTGTACGCGGTCTGGCATAACATGGCGCACTCTTTATTGCCTTGATACACCATTATTATTGTACCTATGTTAAACAAATGAATAAATGAAACAAACAAACAAACAAACAAATACACACAAACAAACACACACACACAAACAAACAAACAAACACACACAAACAAACACACACACACACACACACAAAAACAACACACACACACAACAAACAACACACACATAAACAAATTTTTTGATTATTTAGTTTCCACTTCTATCCGCAGTTCTAGACTGCTGATTTTTTCCTTTTTTCTTTACAACGTCCAAACATACAGTTCCCTGCTTCAGCCATGTCTACCAGACCGTATCACAGGTGCTCAGTGATCAATAAGTCGCCCACCAGTAGTTCACCGGTTCGATTCAATGGTGCGTTACATCTCATGAATGTATCGACATAAATTAGGGTACATATCAGGTGGTGATCAAAAATACCAATGAAGTGTGAAGACCAGCTGGTTCTTTTGTTTTAAATGTAGAACCGTAACTAAAATAAAACTTTTGATTAAATGCATGACATTGCAGCGGTGGCCCAGTGCTGGCGGCCCCGACTTACGAACAGTAAGTCGTGGGTTCGAATTCAGGCAGGCGCATTACTTTTTGTAATTTATTTCATCACCGCTGCTCTCAAAACGGTGAAGGAAAACATCGTGGGGAAAACGACATGTCCTAGAACCAAAACATCGAAGACATGTGACATCTAACAACCAGCACTGGGCCCGCGTGATGGATTATAGCCAAAGACTATAAAACCTATGATTATAGCCAATTCCCTCTCATAGAGAGGAGGCCTGTGTCCCAGCAGTGGGAATTATGCTTTAGTAGAGTATATTGCCTGTTTGGTCTAGTGGTCGCAAGAGTGACTGCTGAGCGTGAGGTCCTGAGTTCGATTCCCGGGTCGAGCAAGTGTTATTGGGGTTTTCGGTCAAAAACTTTTGAGTTTAACACGAACCAAACCACACTGGGCCCGCGTAGTGGATTATGGCACACTGCCTTTCATAGAAAAGATCCCTGTGTCCCAGCAGTGGGAACATTACATGCTGTTTATGCTAATTTCTAATTGACTATCGAATAGGCATGACGACAGCATCAAAAAACTTTTTTTTTAGATTTTTGTTGATCTAAAAAAAAAGTTACCAAGAGCTCGGTAGATGGCGTTGAACTGACTACTTTACTAGGTGCCAAAGCAAAAACGCTATAAAAACACACGTCACATAGGTACGCTCGTTGACTGCCACTTTCGTTTGCATAAGCTTCCGAGTATAACCATTAAGTCCAAGTGAAATTATATGATGTTCTGTTCCTTGCAGTAACATACCGAGATCAGCGCCATCTATCCAGTGACTAGGGGAAGAGTTGAAAAAGAAAATCCTTCATTGCATTTCAAAGGTTCCTTACCCAACCAGAAACGATTACCCATCAATAACTCACCTGCCCTCCAGCCCCTCTTAATTTCAATAACATACATTACAAGCCGAGCTAAACGCGTCACGATAAAGGTCATCTGCTGCCCAACCCTCCATTGTGTAGTCGTTATAATAGCCAGCGTGGGAACATGGCAGAACTACTGATTGTTTTTATAATTACTTGTTGGGACAGGTAGATGATTATTTTGTTTTTGTGGAGGTACTGGCGAATATGATTCGGAAATGATCGGGTGTTCTCGGATTTATGATTACGGACGGTACCGTCAAGTACGCTTGTTTTACTTCTCTTTAGATGAGAAAGTTTGGTTTTCATGTTGTCGAAATGCAATGCTGCTCTTGATGAGGATGAGGTCTATGATGGAACGAGCGTGCCCAGATGATTCACTCTTGCTTGGAAGGCATGCGGGTTGAATGTGGATGGGGAAAACAGATGCAGGCAGAGAGTTCCTGCCGGGGCTGCGGGACTGTTCGAAAGAGATACCGTGGCCCCGGAACATAAAGGGCGAGGGAGGAACATGGATGGGTTTTAGTCTGTAAAAGTGTGACACTCCCTCCCGCTCAGCCCAGAGTGGGAGAAGTTATTTGATGATTTCCCATCCGAAAATAAAAAGAAAATGCAGAGAGTTCACACTTTGGCAGAGCGCGTAATAAAAGTGGAGGAGAAGCGCTTAGTACGACTCGTCGGGATTTCTACCAAGTGCGAATACGTCTCAGTACGTCTGCTTGTTCGGTGGTAAAAAGCTTCTTTCTTTCGGTTTTAGGGTTCTGTACTGTACCTTAAAAGGTAAAAAAAGGAACCCTTTTAAGATCACTTTCTTGTCCGTCTGTCTGTCACCACCGATTTTCTCAGGACCGGGTGGACCTAGCAAGTTGACATTTATACCAAATACTGAGGTCTATAGTCTCTATTAGGTGTATAAAACAAGGTCCTGAGTCAACACGATAAAAAGTTTGAGCAAATTTAGATTTTGCACAAAAACTTGTACCAAAATTTATCTTAATTTTCAACTATTTTTATTTTTCGGAATTTTCCCTTTACTTGCTTCGACTAAAATCGAACTATACAAGCTAATTTATAACTAAATTGACGTACGTCATCCCAGATCCCATAATTAACTCCCCCAATAACCCCAGTATCATGAGTTGTCACCAATTATAAACGGATATACGCGTCAAACGGGGTCGTGCGACTGACCTGTCAGTCATTACTACATTACAGTAATAACGTTAATTGTTTCACACCCCTATGTTTTAAAATTAATCGTTTATATTTTTTGTTAGCTAAACTGCAATTTTACTTTTACTTGAACTTTTTTATTAGTTATAATTATAATTCAACCATTTATTTTCAACCGACTTCCAAAAAGAGGAGGTTATCAATTCGTCTGTATGTTTTTTTTTTTTTTTTTTTTTTTGTGTTTGTTACCTCATAACTTTCGACTGCGTGAACCGATTTTGATGATTCTTTTTTTATTTAAAAGCTGGTGCTTCCCATGTGGTCCCATTTTAATTTGCTGAAGATCTGATGCTGGTCTTCGGAGATATACAATGGAACTCTTCAAAAATGTACGGCAAATCTGCAGTGATTGCTATTATCGCTTGTAGGTTTATTGTTTATACAACATCATGACGTAATATCACGCCTGTATGCTCTGAGGGGGTACGCAGATGTGTACAATACACCCAGATTTCGACAGTGTTTGTTACCTCAGTACTTTCGACTGGGTGAACCGATTTTGATGATTCTTTTTTAATTTGAAAGCTGGTGCTTCCCGTGTGGTTATATTTTAATTTGCTGAAGATCTGATCCGGATCTTCGGAGATATACAATGGAACTCTTCAAATATACACGGCAAATCTGCAGTAACTGCTGCAATCGCTTGAATGTTTATTGTTTATACAACATCATGACGTAACATCACGCCTGTATGCTGTGAGGGGGTACGCAGATGTGTACAATATTCCCAGATTTCGACAGTTAGGTGTATTAAGTTCCATTTATTGGGGATAAGTTTTTTTTTTTATTTTATTGGCAAGGGCACTTCAAGGGTAGTTTGATGAGAATTTGGTTAGGTTCTGATTATGGGATCCATGACAAAGGAACGGAACTCTTCAATTCTTAGAAGCAAATTACCGATTCTCGGCCAAATCTTTTAAAGGCTATCCGGATATTTGAGTCACGTACCATAACGTCGTTATTAACCGACTTCAAAAAGGAGGAGGTTCTCAATTCAATGTTCCCCGATTACTCGCAGATGACTGGACCGAATTTGTTTCTTAATTGTTTGAAAGGGTATACTTCCCAGAAGGTCTCATAATCATCAAGTCAGGATCCTGATAATGGGATCCTGGAGAAATAGAGAGAACTCTTCAAATTTTATAGGCACACCAGAAGCGATTTGGTAGTTTTTGAAAGAGTAGTTTCTCGGAGTGATCCCATTTAAATTTGGTAAAGATCTGATGAAGAACTTCGGAGAAAGGCAACGGAACTCCTCATTAAATGTAGCAAATGTGTGTCTCTTACTGGAATTGCTGAAATCTCATGTCTGTCTATTGTTTACACCAGTTCATAACAAAAAATCACGCTGGTACGCTGTGAAAGGGTATGCACATATTGTGAACCACTAAAAAGTGAAAAATAAAAACTTTTTTGCAAAAAATAAAACCGACTTCACACAAAAAAGTGAAAAATAACTTTAGCTTCTGAAGTCGGTGACAAAAAAATTAAATCAATCAAACAAAGGTCACCGACTTCAGAAGCTAAAGTTATTTTTCACTTTTTTGTGTGAAGTCGGTTTTATTTTTTGCAAAAAAGTTTTTTTATTTGTGTGTTTTGTCCTGTCGGGCATAAATGCTTTTTCTTTCTTTCTGCAGCCTTTGGGTACTAAATACCCACTAAATGGACAGATTCTTCAAAACACCTCGGCAGCGCGACGAAATTAGGGCAACTAACCTCCCCAGCAGATTCGAGGATAATTGGTAAAATTCGACAGTTTGGGTAGCATGGTGTGAAGAAGTATCCTATATACATCCGGTTATACTGAAAACCGACAATAGGCTAGCCAAATTAGTCCCTAGAAATAACATAAGAAAGGCCAAACTAGACAGCAGCAGTGGTGGCGGCCCTGACTTACGAACAGTAAGTTGTGGATTCGAACCCAGGCAGGCGCATTACTTTGTGTAATTTATTTCATCACCACTGCTCTCAAAAACGGTGAAGGAAAACATCGTGGGGAAATCAGCATGTCCTAGAACCAAAAATTCGAAGACATGTGACAGCCCATACGCAAAATACGCGCTTTGACGTGGAGTTGCGGACACCAGCCCGCTGTACAATACAACTGGCTGGTGTCCGCAATACAAGGCCAAACTAACGTTGATTTAATCTAACGTAGTTAACATAAAAACTCTCTTTGTTTAACTGCTATACGAGCCCCAGAAATTAATTGTCCGCACCAAGCAAGTACGGCCATATTTTTTCGGTACAATTTCAAGGAGGATTTGCATAACTAATTTACAAATGGTCAACGATAAAAGAAGACGTTGTTTGAGGTCAAAATCTCGGCATAAAATTAATACACGATTACAATCAGTCATTTTGATTTGGAGGTCTACCTTTTGTTTGAGTTCAATATTTCTAGCAGAAATAAATTGTTTGAGTTTGTGTTCCAGATTTATTTGTTTGTTTGTTTTATTGATTTATTTGTGTTCCAGATTAATTTTTGTTTGCCTTTTATAGTGTTATTAAATGACAGTGACATTTATGTCATTAAAATAAAATGACAACTTGGTAAGCTTTTGGTTAATAAATTATTATCATTAAGTAAAGAATTTGTATACTTACCTATGACTTCATTCATGTATAATTTTTTTTTGTTGAATCTGGGTTTGTGCCAAAAGCTTTTGTAAGGTTGGGAATATAAATTCAATATTGATTTTTTTCGGGTTAAACAATTTTAAATCCCAGTATTGAATGGACCATAAACAGTTTGGGTATTATAAATGTAGATGGCTATAAGATTAGAGGCAGATCAAAGAAGCGATGATGACGATTCCGAAGACGTCTCCTATTTTCTCATTAACCAAAACCCTTAGTATCCCCCCAACTGCTGACAACATTAGCTCCGTTTTACAACGTTAACTCTGATAGCAAGCCACGTCATCATGGGGACACGAAACGGTTGCTATTCGCTGGTGAACAGTTTGGTCGATACGAGGCCGAGGGACTATGGTTTGCCCATGACATTATAGGAGACGTGCTTGTTTGCTTGTTAGGGTGGAAAGTTTTGATATTTTAGAGGTAGGTATTCATAGCATAGTATTATCAGCTTATAATGTTCCCACTGCTGGCATCCTCTCTATGAAAGGGAATGGGTTCTCCCAGTGCGGGTTGGTAGATATCACATGTCTTCGAATTTTTGGTTTTAGGACATGCCGGTTTCCTCACGATATTTTCTTTCACTGTTTTGAGAGCAGTCGTATGAAATAAAGTAATTCTGGGTTCGGACCCACGACTTAATGTTCGTATATCGGGGCCGCCATCACTGGGCCACTGCTGCTCCAGGTTTTCATACTATCTTTAAAAAGGAAACAAAGGGAGGAAGGACAGGACCCTTACAGACTACTTCAGTTGAGGTTCTACCAATGTTATCTGCCTGCTCTATTCCCAATTATGTTAGGGTCAAAAGTCAAAGTCAAAGTATTTATTAGTGTGCTTTTCGGTGGTCGGGTTCCAGTCTCACCGTATGCGGCTGAATACCAGTATTTTACATGGAGCGACTGCCTATCTGACCTCCACAACCCTGGTTGTACTGGGTAATACGATACCCCTTGGTAAGGTTATCAGATTTTTGGACAATTCGCTACCTGTAACTACTGTCAAAGATCTACAATTGCCAGCCAGGACCAAAGATTTAACGTACTTTCCGAGGCACAGAGGTACCTATCTCGGTGTGCAATGTACTCGAATGTTTTTTAGTTTACATACGTTTTAAGTTTATTTTTATTTTTGTTTTGTTGTATGCACTTGTGGCACTTGGAACTTAATTAACTGGTTTTGGGGTCCCGTCTGCCCAGTACACCATTACAACATACGAGAAGTCTTAGGTATGAACACATCCATAGGGCGAAAGTGATGCCTTGCTTTTTGAAGTCACTTTCACTAGTTTATCGAGTCCAATGTTGTCTATTAGTTAACTTGTGGCTCTCATATTAAGTAGGACAATGTTACAAGTCTTTCCTAAGCGTTACTGCTGAGGATTAGGTACCGGATTCGATTGCCGGGTCGGCCAAATTGTTATTGGGTATTCCCATCAGGAATTTCTCAATAGCAGCCACAGAGTCTAGATTTGTGCCCGGTTGATTTGTGCCCGGTTGATGGCAATAGCAGCCACAGAGTCTAGATTTGTGCCCGGTTGATGGCAATAGCAGCCACGGAGTCTAGATTTGTGCCCGGTTAATGGCAATAGCAGCCACAGAGTCTAGATTTGTGCCCGGTTGATGGCAATAGCAGCCACAGAGTCTAGATTTGCGCCCGGTTGATGGCAATAACAGCCACGGAGTCTAGATTTGTGCCCGGTTGATGGCAATAGCAACCACAGAGTCTAGATTTGTGCCCGGTTGATGGCAATAGCAGCCACAAAGTCTAGATTTGTGCCCGGTTGATGGCAATAGCAGCCACAGAGTCTAGATTTGCGCCCGGTTGATGGCAATAACAGCCACGGAGTCTAGATTTGTGCCCGGTTGATGGCAATAGGCTTGACCCCTATCACATGGGACTGGCGAAATGTGGGTGTACAATAAGATACACTTCTGTCTAACCTTTCCAGGATTACAATCGTGATGTTATACTATGTATTTTCTCTTTTTTTGTAACTTTTTTTAAATATTGCTGTGTGTACCTACTGACGTGAGGAGCTCGTGACTAAATAATATCAGCCTGTTTGGGTCGATCTTTAGGTTAAGCCATGCTTGCCTAGGTTGGTCTGTGGATGGGTGACCACCCTTACATACCGAGTTTCCTCCGTACCTCGGAAAGTACGTTAAGCTGTTGGTCTCGGCTGTCATTTGTCCATCTTTGACAGTCGTTACAGGTAATCAGTGGCCCAAAAAGTCTGACACCAGTCTTACCAAGTGGTATCGTATTTCCCAATATTAACTGGGTTGTGGAGGTTAGATAGGCAGTCGCTCCATGTAAAATAGGTGCTGGTATTCAGCTGCATCCGGTTAGACTGGAAGCCGACCCCAACGTAGTTTGCAAAAGGCTAGGTAGATGATGTTGTGTATTCTGACGTCAAATAAACATTTTTTCTTTCTTTCTTTCTTTCAATTCGGAAAGTTTTCAAAATCCATGTTCGACATCAAAACCAGTAAATGCTTTGTTCAGGAGTTCACCCCAAAAATGGTTCGAAGAAAACCAAAGTCCATCAAATGTATACCTTTGTACTTGATCTTTCGATCGGGTGTCTTCGTGAATACTCGGCTGAAATCGTTATAATTCAAGGTATCTGACTACCATTCCAGCATCGACCAAATAAAGGTAGTATTTCGTAGTTGTAGATGGGCGGGGTTTATCCCCTCCCTATTGTGAGGTTTCAGCCAATAGGGTGCAAGGATTTAAATTGGGAACGCGTGCCGATGCGTCGCTACTTTACAACGTCAAAAATTGACGTATCGTCAAAACCAAAACAGTTGTATACAGGGTGATTGAGTTTGTAATATTACTGTTTGAACGTGTTTGGTTTAGTACTCGCGGTCCTGGGTTCGATTCCTAGGTTACTCAAGTGTAAGCACGTCGGAGCGAGGTTTTTATAAAAGGGAGGATCCTTAGACTAGACGGGTGTTGGATTTCTGTCAGCTATCAAAGTTCTGCTGAAGATGCTATTAGTGAATGGGCTTTGACGGCTCATATCTCGAAAACGTGACACTGTACAACATTTTGTCTCAAGCAAAACTTGTTTGTATTGATACTATAGCTATCGATTAATATATCGGTTTTAAGAAAAGCATTAAAATGGTGGAAGCTAGGCCAGCCAGGCTTCATACAAAAATCTTCCAAGCCCTTTAGTTTTCAACTTGTAATTCTTCTTAATAAGTTTTTTTTTTTATTTTTTTTAATTTTTCTTTTTAATTTTCAATTATTTGAATTATAGTCCGAGAGTGAACCGTTGCAAATAAAAATGTCATAGTAAGCCGGCTGATAATGTCATCGAACGTTGATCTTATATTACTAATAAGTAAACCAACCCTCAGCTGCTCAAGTAGCGGTGGGTTACAGAAGTTGTATAAAGAAATAAAAATTAAGTCTAAGTATAAAAACGAAAAGCAACTTAAGGCGCTTAGACGAGCTAAATTAGCAACTCTATTTGTGGTGGTTCAAATTTCGTTTGAAATGCTGTTAGAATAAAGTTCTAATCAGCTTGCACTACACAGTGGTTGTTACGTCAGCCACTGCGGGTCAAATGGCGCGAAATGAGTGGTTTCGATCGATTTACAAAAAAACTATTGATTGCATTAAAAAACTAAAACAGTATCATGTTAATATATTGCTTGAAGAATTATTTGCCAAAAAATCAGAATGATCGCATGCATATTAGTATGTTTTTTATTGTTTGAAAGATATTTTTAGAGGTAAGTTCGTGATTTCTTTTTATCGAGCCAAATTAATTGTATTATGTTTTCAAAACAGTATCACGCTAGCATATATCCTGAAGAATATCATATATTTTTCTGGTCTTGTTTATAGCAGTGAATCATATACTTTTAGTAATTATAAAACTCGCGTTTAGCTCGTGTAATCGCCTTAACACACACTCTGTAACTTGGTGGTAGATTGCTTTTTGTTTTTCAACAGACCTGTATCATTTACAAGTTCATGACGCATAATCCCCCCTCCACCATACAACTAACGATTTTTTTTTTAAGCTCATTTAGATGTAAGTAAACAATTTATAAAAAAAAGTTTCAGCCGGCGTACTATGACTTAATTTTAATTTGTTTTCTGAACTAACTTAACCTCCCAATCCTACACCCACCGCGGTTGCGTCAGCTGACGCTAGGTTTACTTATCAGTAATTCGAGATCTGTTGAACAAGATACCAACCGACCGGCGTTAAATACTACCTAAAATGCAACGGTACCTCCTGGACTATAAGAACTCCCCGACCTCTATAAAGGCAAAACTAATACAAGCCGGTACTTTCTGTTGAATGTAGTAAAATGTCAAGGAGAACGACTATCTTTGTATACCAACAAACATAAACTGAACGGTCATAATATGAACATGCACAGTTAAGTTGATTATAGAGGAGCTCGTGGATCAATCTTCACGTTAAGCCGCGTTGGACTAGGTTGGTCTGTGGATGGGTGACCACCCATTACATACCGAGGTTCTCCCGTGCCTCAGAAAGCACGTCAAACCCTTGTTCCCGGCTGTCTTTTGTAGATCTTTGACAATTGTTGCAAGAAGTCAGACAACCAGTCTTACTAAAGGGTATCATCACCATCATCATTTCAGTGTTTACTGCTGGACATATAACTCCCCCAAGTGTTGCCACATTGACCCGTCCCTTGGGACTCGCATCCGGTGGGTCACCAACTTGAGATGTTCAATACTGAGCCTGTCATGTCCGGGAGACTTGCCTCTGGTCATATTTTTAATTACTTTTGCAACTTGTCTGGCCGAGAAGAACATTAACAACTTATCTCCCTGAGTTTCAGACCCAGCATTGATCGCATCTACTGAGGGACCCAGAGGAGATTGCACTGTAAAATGTTCCTTGAACATATTCGCAATCTCCCCCGGATCACTCCTCCCGCCGACATTCACCGATACGCCAGGCTTTATATCAAGCATATTAATAATATCAAGCGTATTGCCCATTACTAACTGGGTTGTGGAGGTCAGATAGGCAGTCGCTTCTGTTGTATACAATTTGACTGGAAGCCAACCCCGACATAGTTGGATAAAGGCTAGGCAGAACTGTTACTACTGTACAACGTGTAACAGAAAGGGTATAGTCATATGGAAGGGGTGTGCTACAGACCACACACAACTTTCTCCATGGGACCACCATCGTTATCACGAAAAAATATTCAGCGGCCCCATACAGAATTCCAATACTTATGCCCGTTTTCACCGACATCCCCTAAGTTTATGGGATCCCCTAAACATAGATAGGGGACCGATAGGGGATGGTTTCTGTTTCACCAACATTTAGGGGTCACTTAAACGCTAAAAGGTCCCCTAAATTTAGGAGGTCGAAATTCCGGCCCATAAACCGGCACCTAAGTAAGTGATCTCCCAAAACACGAAGATGGATTCTGGTTTCAACGAACTTTTTGTAAATTTAGAAACTGTTTCTACAATATTCAACGCTATAAACGTAAAAACAGCCGCAGACCAAAAATATATTGGAAACGACCAAATTATGATGAAACTGACTTTTAAAGGAGATTATAGGTTAAGTAAAACTTCAGTGTTATATTTTTTAGAAAAGATTAAACTCGCCTTAGTATTTCCTGATAATAGGTGACTACATAACACATGCAAGTTTTTACATGTCCCTTGCTCTTAAAATAAATTACACCTTGTGGTACTTTTTCGTGGTAACATGGTTTTTTGTTGACAATACTTTATCAATTTACCTACCTACCATTCACTTGTTAAGCAGGTACCTTATTACTGTACTGAAATCATTATGATATTGTAAATAGACCATGATTAATTAATAACTGTATGCATTTAGGTGTTTATTTAAGAGATTTTAATAAAAAAACTCATGTTTCAGAGTATCGATAAATTCAAAAACGAATCAGTCACCACTATCGAGAACAAAACGCCACTTAGTTATGAGTCCCCTAGCTAAGTGATGGAAATGGTGGTGAAACAAAAATTTATTTAGGGGCTAATTTAGGGGAGCTTTTAAGCTAAGGGTCCCGTACGTAGGTGGTAGTATAGGGGATGTCGGTGAAAACGGGCATTACTTCACCAAATGTATGAGACAGCTGAATATTTTTTCGCGATTTAAACATTCTTTTAGCAATGGATAGAACACAGGCTATATTTTATCCCCGTGCTCCCACAGGAACGGGAACTACGTGTGTGAAGGCTTATTCCTGAAATCCCCCCTAAAAGTCCCCCTAAGGGGGAAAAGTGGAATCTAAAAAATACTTATTCCACAAATCCCCCCTGAAAGTGCCCCGAGGGGGAAAACTAAACCGCGTGACGTCCGCTAGTAGAAAATAAAGGAACAAATATTTTTTCAACACCCTCTATAAACTAATGACATCAGAGCATGATAAATTTTCACTGCCATGTCGTGAAACGGCGATAGTACACACGAAACGACATAAATTATTTATTTATAACAATAAAAGCCATAGTTTTTAACAAAAATAAACTAATTGTAAGCTCTTTTTGAGATATGAAGGACATTTTTGTTTACTCGTCACGACTTTACCTCATAGGGGTAAGCGGGGGTGTATGGGTGTACCCCAGGTAAGTAGGTACTTATATTCACATGGATTAAAAAGTCGTATAATATCTAAATCTTCATCATCTGCCTAGCCTTTTCCCGACTATATTGGGGTCGGCTTCCAGTCTAACTGGATGCAGCTGAATACCAGTATTTTACATGGAGCGGCTGCCTTTGTCACTTCCACAACCCAGTTAGTACAGGGTAATACGATACCCCTTGGTAAAACTGGTTGTGAGACTTTTGGGTCACTGACTACCTGTAACGACTGTCAAAGATCTACAAATGACAGCTGGGGCCAATTGCTTAACGTGCTTTCCGAGGCACGGAAGAAACTCTGTAAGTACTTAATGGGTGGCGAAAACAACCAATGTATCCAAATTTTTGATATTTGAAGGACTGATCATCATTGTTTGGATGAACAAAATAATGTCCGCAAAAGATTATTTTATGAATAATTATAGAAACTAAAACCCTTTCTTTATCTTTTACGAAAACCTTGGGTAAAGTAGTCAGACTTGACGCACGCTAGACTGTGCAATTTTGTATGGACACACTCACGCTTCCGAGCCGCTACCGAGCAACGGACAATAGATTGTGCTATGGCCGACACTCGGTTCGGACCCGGCACGGCGAACTACCTTAAAGGCGACTACAGGAGCTAAATTAGCAACTCTATTAGTGGTGGTTCAATTTTCGTTTGAAACACTGTAAGAATAAAGTTCTAATCAGCTTGCACTACAAAGTGGTTGTTACGTCAGTCACTGCGGGCTAAATATTCTTAAATGAGTGGTTTCGATCTATTTACAAAAAAAACTATTGATTGGACTAAAAAAATAAAACACTATGATGCTAATATGTGGCTTAGAATTATTTTACACAAAATCAGAATGATCGAATGTATTTTAGTATGGTTTTTACTCGTTAAAAGATTTTTTTAAAGATAAGTTCGTGATTTATTTTTATGGAGTAAAATTAATTGTATTATGTTTTCAAAACACTATCATACTAGCATATATCCTGAAGGATATCATATATTATTTTGGTTTTGTTTATTGCAGTGAATCATAAACTTTCATGCAATATAAAACTCGCGTTTAGCTCATGTGGTCACCTTAATCCTTTAAAAAGCTTTCGACAAAAAAAATAGGTTGCTATTATATTCAATAGCCAACCATTACTGCCATAGTAACTCCCTCTGTTGATATGTGTGGAAAAGAAAACACCCTTCTTATTTTAATTAAATGAAGTTAAGGCCAGGACTCTCAGAAACGACCTATTTTTAATTCAACCCTAAACAATCAAATATTCTTTGTTTTGATCAGATTAAAATATATGTTGTAGTTTGTGATAAACATTCTTGGTTATTCTATGGTTCAAAACACGATACTTACAACTTCACTCGATCATAAAAAATCGCGAAAACAGGGAAATTATTGATCGTTTTTCGAGTCGTACTTGAAGTAGATTCAACTTTTACATCCAAAAAACATGTCAAAAAATAGGCAATGACGTTTAGAAGAATATTCTACGGTTATTTTTCTCAAAACAGTAAAACGTTCTAACAAGAAATTATTATAAAACAAAGCGGCTTGCGCGCTTCGATTCAGTAGCCCGTCAGGCGTCACCGACGCAGGACCTGTGTCGCTTTTGCTGGCTCGCTGCGTTCCCCCCGCTAATCGATCGAAATATAATAAGTTACATTGTTGATATTTTCCGTTTTTGTAAATCTGTCTGTAAAATAATATTGTTGTAGGTAGGTTATAATTAAACTGTATATTAGTGTAAGTTGTAATATAGGTATAGTGATTTTATTAAAATTAAAATTATGGGGAATAAAAACAGACGAAAGAAAAAAATGTCCAGAATTGAACTGCGGAAACTTAAAAAAAAAATAAGGTATGTATTATTTTTCTACGTATTTATATTGACATAACCACCTACACATAAAAGACGACGCGACAGAGCAATATTGTAGTTGCATATAATAAGTAATTAGGTACCTACTTGCTTTCGTCACAGTACTGGCAGTAGTAGGTAGGTACCATCAATTTATAAGTATAGTTTTATATCAACGTAAATACAAACTAGTTGGTATTTTCGTTTTTAATATTACACTAAACAGACAATAACAGTAGAACAACTACAACAAAAAAAAATCTAATAAAACGTTTTATCTTTGCAGTTCTTCGATACCAAGATCTAAAGGCGTATTTACAAAAAGAAAATGAGCCTGATAAGTGCGCATCCAGTACACACTCTCTGCCTCAACCAGATTTGCAGCAACGAGGTCCTAGCACGAGCGTTATTAATATTTGTGATTTTTGATTATATTTTGATTACTTTTTTTTTGCTTTTGTTTTAATTGTCGTGAGTAAATGATTATATAATTATAATTGTAGTATTTCTTATAAAGAATTGATTGTCATGTGTCAAATTGTCAATAAATAGGACAATCAACTCTTTTTTGCAATAAAATTGGGTTGACGACTAAAAAATCTAATTATTCCGTCTAATTGAGACGATTACCAAAAAATCACGCACACGTATTTTTTCTTTTGTCACGTAAACAAAAAACCGGCCAAGTGCGAGTCGGACTCGCACACGAAGGGTTCCGTACCATAAACATTTTTTTTTTGGTCTGTATCTCATGATCCATAATAGATAGACAGCTGAAATTTTCACACGAAATGTATTTCTATAGCCGTTTTATCAACAAATAATAAAAATAAATTAAAAATTTAGGGGGGCTCCCAAGGAAGCCCCCCTAAATTTTTTCTTATAGCGGCAACAGAAATACACATTCTGTGAAAATTTCAACTCTCTACCTATTACGGATCACGAGATACAGCCCGCTGACAGACGGACGGACGGACGGACAGCGGAGGCTTAGTAATAGGGTCCCGTTGGTCACCCTTCGGGTACGGAACCCTAAAAATGAAGACGATACATTGCGTTGAAATTTTGCGTGACGTTTCACTTGAGTTCAAATTGTACCACTTTTTGGTAAAAAGTGACGTAAGAAGCCCCCACTCCTCAACTTTGATGCGTTTTATCTTTGTAATTTTTATTGATTTGATAAAGCAAAAAATACGTGTCAGTAATTTTTGATAATTTACGGACTAAATAGATTTTTTTTTACCCTGGAATCATCCAAACCACCAGAACTACGAAACGTTGAAACTCCCATCGAAATACCTTCATAGTTTTGGAGTTTTAATGTAACAAACGTACAAAAAGCAGACAAAAATAAATAATCATGAATTCCGTCAAACAAAGTTAACTGTACCTACTGTAACAATTTAACGTAACAAACATACAAACAAACAAATGAACAAATAAGAGACACAAAAATAAATTAACATGAATTCAAAAAAAGTTAACCTTCTGTTATAATTTTATACTGGGACGCACAATTTTTGCACAGCGGGGTCAGCGAGTTCATTTGAACTGCGCGATCGCGCGACTTGCTGCGCGCGGAGAGAGGTAACGTTAAATGCCTACTGCGCTCGAATATCCTGGCCTTAAATCACTCTTCCCTTCATCACGAAAAACAAAACAGATGACAACCAAAATAAAGGGTGTAAAACACCTCTTAACGAATGCGAAAGGCACTTGTTCTCACTGTCATCGTCATTGCGATAATTTTTTGTACTACACCATACCTGGGAATCTCCTAGTTACGGAGATATTGGGGGTCAAAGTTACAACATTTCCACAAGGTTTTTTTTTAAATACAAGTTTTTAATGTAAGATTTTTAATTTGAACACCCCCGTACCATTAAATCCACCCATCAACACAATGTTTTGAGTGCGTTACATTGTTCTACCACAAAACATGATTTTTCACCCCAAAATAAAGTCGTTTTCCAGCAATAATTTGTGCATAAAGTTACTTAGTTTGATGTACAGAATGATTGGTTGACGGCTTCGTGATGAGGTGGTTTATACCCTATAAAGTGCTAGTGAGGACTTCGTGGCTAAAAATAACATCAGCCGTCAATCTTTAGGTTAACCCGTTCTGTGCGCTCTGAGGAATACCCCGGTCTGTGGGGGTATTCCTCAGAGCGCACGTAGGTATTTCTAAGCGCAACCATCTAAGCGCCACTAAATCATTCCTCAGAGCGCAACCATGATTACAAATAGAGAAGGGTTCATAAAGCTCGATTCCCTCTGCTAGCCCATCAAAATGTACTAGGCTAGCAGAAGTTCAAGGAGTAGTTTTTTATATATTTTTTATATTCCGGGTATCTAAGTAGGTAGGTACTTACCTCAGAGCAAACATGTGATTGAAATACCATCTTCAATTCCTGATAGCCTAGTACTTCTGTACATTACTGACCAAAAGTTGCTTGAACACTTAGGCCCAGATTCTCAGTCCTGACTTTACTTTACAGCAAAGGAGTCTTCACAAAGTAAGCTTTGCGTTACCGAAGTATACTTTCTATTTATTCAATTTCAGAGACAGTTGCTTGACTTTCCTTAGAAAAGTACGGCTCCAAAGTAAAGGATAGGGAAAGACGTGTGGCTGTTACGTCACACGTACAAATGTTTTGGAGAACATATTTTTAAATCAAGTTTTATTTCCTTAAAAAAATAGTTATTAACATATTATTTAAGACGAGTGTTTATATCGTGCTCTTGCTTAGATTTATAATAGTAATATTATCATTTTACATGAAAAGTAAAGGTGTTTGGAAAAAACAATATGTACGAAGTACGTGGAACGAAACGAAACATCGTTGACGTGTGGTTGACATTCTGTTTGCTATATATGTTCGTAAAAAATGTTTTTCATGTATAATATTATTTATTAACTTGATTATATCTATGCATTACACGTTGACGTGCCAACTTTCGTGGCGAAGGAGCTACATAAGTTACCGCCCGTCACTTTCGATCACGTAGACGTCACCAGGTTGTTAAAGGACATTACATTGGTGAAGTGAAGCCTGACCGAGGTGCAGTGTAACTTGGAGAATTCTGAGAATACCATCCATGAACTACGTGCCGAGATAGTGTTGCTACGCAGTGCGGTTTCGGAAAGTAGGACAAATGAAGATGCCAACATAAACACGCGTCGTGGTGCAGAAAATGCTTCGGACAGCAGTTTTGCGTCGTAGAAATTGGATTCGTCGTCACCTGCAAACAGCGAGGGCGATGCACCGTGCCCCGCCGCACCCGCCCCTCTGCTCTCCGGTACAGCGATGTCCAGCAAAGCAGGACTGTGATGAGGACGGCTTCACCTTAGTTCAGAAGAAGAAGAAGAAGCCTACTTGTCGCAATCAATGCGGTACTGGACTGTCAGGACCAAATATGCTGCTGCGTCCAGCGACACCAGCGACGTTGCTGTATGTGTCCCGACTGCATCACTCCACGAAAGTTGAGGAGATCGTTGAGTACATGAAGGTGAAGACTAGCTGGACCTTGAGGGTCAAAAGGTTAGAGCCGCGTCACAACACCAACTTCAAGTCGTTTGTGGTGCGATTTCCGACACAATATCTCGACATGTTTGTCAAGGAAGAGTTTTGGCTGAAGGGTGTAATCTACCGAAGTTTTCGCGGCAGGCTACATGACACCGCACAGCGTAACACGACTCCGCCACTTCGTGTGTTATATGATAGTTCATAGCTTATATGTTAGATTTTTTATGTGTTAGTATATTTTTATGTTGTTATTTTGTGTATGTTACCTATGGGTCTTATGATGCCTGATAATAAAATTATTAATGATTGATTGATTACTTTTGGACTCCCGATACTGCTTCACCTGTTAGCTTGTAGTTTTTGACCTGCTGCTCGATATGGATAACGACGAAAAATTGACCAACTTTTAAATCAAATTAAAAATATCAGAAACCAGTAGACACAGCAAAATTGAAAGAAAAGAAACGACGCGACGCAACCACCAACACAATACAAACAATAAAAAAATTCACTCAAATCGACGTGACTTTTCGAGCTATAACCCAACCATAATAAAATGTGTTTATTTTCTAGGAAATTAGTTTGACAAGAATGACTACATTATTTAAACGCATAGTAATGCAAAGTTTACTTTGAGGCCAAAGTCATGATTATAGACTACTTAGCCTTTACTAAGCAAAGTGTCATTTTTGGAAAGTAAAGAAGAGCTTGACAGGACTAAGAAATATTTTTTTGGGTGAAAGTAGACTTTTCCATCAAAGTAAAGTCAAAGTGCGGTCTGTGAATCTCAGCCAGTAAACATCTGTTTGCCCGGAAGTCCGTTTTAATATATAAACAGTTAGGACAGTTGATTTAAAACTGTCTATCGATATAATGAATGAATTCATCATACCCCTCTCTATTTTTTTATCATGGTATGGTTGCGCTCTGAATGATTTAGTTGCGCTTAGATGGTTGCGCTCAAAAATAGGTGCGCTCTGAGGAATACCCCGGTCTGTGGACCACCATATCGAGCTTCTGACGTGCCTCGGAAAGCACGTTAAGCCATTGGTACCAGCTGTCATTTGTAGATCTTTGGCAGTCGTTACAGTTAGTCAGTGGCCTGAAAAGTGTTACAACCAGTCTTACCAAGAATCATATTGCCCAGTTCTAACTGGTTTGTGGAGGTCAGATAGGCAGTCGCTCCATGTAAAATACTGGTATTCAGCTGCATCCTGTAAGACTGGAAGTCAACCTCAACATCGATGGAAAAAGGCTAAGCCAATGATGGTTAAGTAAATTGAGGGACTAAAAGAAAAAACCTATAAAAAAGTACAAACCTAACATAAAACTTAAATCGTCGGTATGTCATAAATAACAGTAAAAATTTTTTCACAATGAAAAACCTTGGCAATGGTCAACCTTGAATTACAAATATAACAACGATAACTGAAGACTTAGCACATTTTATGCAACCTCTAAACTTGCAAATCGAAATTCATCATAGCATGACTATTAAGATTTTTTATTCGCATTTTTTCCGTCACAAAACTATTGAATAGTTGTAACTGAAGGCTGTATTGTTAGTTTTTGTGCAATCCGTCTGTTCGTATGTACCCTTGTATCTCTAAAACGGTTGAGCAGATTGAGATTAAGTGTGAAATCTTTTATATTTAGCACGATTTTTTGGGTACTTGTCATTGAAAATTGATTTAGGGTGAGGCTAAAGGAACGTAATAGGCTAGTTTCCACCACCAATAAATTGCAAAACTAATTAGTCCGTCAGATAGAGTATTGGAAAATAATGGACACGTATTTTTTGTTTTTGTAAATCACTGTCAGTACGACAAAGATAAAACGCATCAAAACTCGGGAGTGGGGGCTCGTGACGTCACAACGCACTAAAAACTATAGCACGGCGTGACGTATTGCGAATTTTAAAAGCGTCGTATCTTCGTCAATTTTGGTTTATGTAACAAAAGAAAAAATACGGGTCAAATATTTTTTTATAATCTAACTGACGGACTAATTAGATTTGTTTAGGACACAAGCCTATTATGAGTAATGAGTCGCGTAATTTACTTAACATATTCATACTAATGTCTGATTCGTGTCACGTGACGACGTAAAATGCGCCCAACTATGTATGAAACCGAATTTACGCGACTCATGTGAGTCGCATAAATTCGGTTTCTAAATGTGAATTACGCTCGTTTGGACTCAACAATACTAAAAACTTGCTAGGTCCACCCGTTCCTGAGAAAATCGTTAGTGACAGACGGACAGACGGACAAGAAAGTGATCTTATAAGGGTTCCTTTTTTACCTTTTGAGGTAAGGAACCCTAAAAAAGAGGAAGATAATGCTGTTTTTAAGGCTGGTGCTCCAGGGTAGCCCGCGAAATTGAAATTTTCTTAAGTTTTTTTGCAATTTGCAGGCCAGTACTAGGTTAAATGTTGATTAAAATATTATTCGCGACTGTAAGACGTATGCAGATCCAGAATTATAATCATCAAAATCATCAATACAACGCTCCAAGTTCACAAAAATCGAGGAACGATATTGACCTTGAAAAAGTCAAAAATTCAAAGTCGAAAACGTTTTAAATTACTCTAGTTTAAATCTTGTAAACACACAAGGTCTATTACTAACGGTTTCTTAAAATAAACGGTTCCGTAGCCAAATGGCAAAAAACGGAACCCTTATAGTTTCGCCATGTCTGTCTGTCTGTCTGTCCGCGGATAATCTCAGTGACCGTTAGCACCAGAAAGCTGAAATTTGGTACCAATATGTATATCAATCATGCCGACAAAGTGCAAAAATAAAAATTTAAAAAAACATTTTTATTAGGGTACCTCCCCCAGACGTAAAGTGGGGAGCGATTTTTTTTTTAATTTTGACCCTGACGTGTGATATATTGTTGGATAGGTATTTAAAAATGAATAGGGGTTTTCTAAAATCATTTTTTGATAATATTAATATTTTAGGAAATAATCGCTCCGAAAGTCAAAAACAATGTGTCCCCCCCCCCTCTAACTTTTGAACCATAAGTTTAAAAAATATGAAAAAAATCACAGAAGTAGACCTTTATATGAACTTTCTAGGAAAATTATTTTCAACTTGATGAGTTGAATAGTTTTTGAGTTATATAGCACTTTTTCAAAAAAACGCAAATGATAACTTTGTTTTTCATACAAATACTATGAAAAACAAAGTTATTTTTGCTGACGAAAAATGTTGGTATTTTTAATGGTCTGGGAAGCTACGGAACCCTACAGTGAGCGTGGCCCGACACGCTCTTGGCCGGTTTTTCTTTCTATCTTAGTTGACCTTGGCGCCAATAATCACGACGCCATATTGGATTCATTTCGACAGCCATGAAGGTCGAAATCGCACACAAAAATTTTTTCCTTCCTCAATGAATTAACAGTACTATGAACATAGTCTATAGTTTTAGTAGTATAACCGTACAGTTTTTCGCAATGCTGTGAATCTATGACATTTAAAGGTAGGGCAGGTATTGCACAAATTGTAGTAGGTACAATAGGTTTGATGGAAACTCATGAAGTTC
This sequence comes from Xestia ashworthii, assembly GCA_950022955.1. Taxonomy (NCBI): domain Eukaryota; kingdom Metazoa; phylum Arthropoda; class Insecta; order Lepidoptera; family Noctuidae; genus Xestia; species Xestia ashworthii. The sequence continues at coordinate 6,434,480 of OX465576.1, read as the reverse complement.
GTCTCTAAATAGCAACAGCCGCTCGAGTTGATGTTCAGGTTAAGCCGTGCTTGCCTAGGTTGGTCCGTGGATGGGTGACAACCTATTAAATACCGAGTTTCCTCCGGGCCTCGAAAGGTACCGGCTGACATTTGTAGATCTTTGACAGACGTTACTGGTAGTCAGTGGCCCCAAAAGTCTGACAAACAGTCTTAGTAGGGGGTATTACCCAGTACTAACTGGGTTTTGGAGGTCAGATAGGCAGTAGCTCCATGTAAAATGTTGGTATTCAGCTGCATCTGGTTAGAATCGAAGCCGACCTCAACATAGTTGGGAAAATGCTGGGTAGATGATGACATGTTTTGATGTCGACGTAATTGGTATGAAAATCCGTCTTTAGAAAAATCATCCCAAGTGCAGATTAAGTGTATGATGAGTTTTTATTTATCTTTGTATTTGATCAGCTGCTTCTTAGAGGGAACGAGATAGCGATATTTTTCTCAGCACCTTACTTAACAATTCACAAACGATTATAAGACTACCTATTTTTAGTCACAATAAAAATAATCGCAGAAGGTTTGTCATTTAGTGATAATTCGTTTTTATTTATGAAATAGGTACTAGCTTATATGCCTGTGGCTTCTAAATAACATGTTTTTTTTTTTTTAAATCATATTTCAAATCGTTTATTGCTTTATCCATGATGTTACACATGGCGGTACGGCGTAGCAACACTACGCCGTAGCGAATCGGCTACGAGTTCCATGTGTTTTTTTTGCCCAAAAAGTGCTCAACGCGCCTCAGTTTTCACTTCAAAGATAATAAAAACAATTATGGACCTTGTCTGTCACATCATTTTTTTTTTTAATAAGTAGGTAGAGGACCAGCGCTCTTGTTACTTTTCCATGTTGTTAAGTTTGAATTATTTTACATCACTTTTAGTATAAGCTTAAGCCAGGCACGCTCGCATCTGTGCTGTGCTTACATTCCACCACAGCATACGTCTTACGAGAGCAGTAGGGCTTCGACTTACGAACAGTTATTCGTTGGCATAGATAATACACTATATAATACAAGATAGATGCGCAACTCTGGTTTTCGTTTTTAAAACTGTGTACCCAAACTGTTAGATGACGCTGTTAGTTTTTGTTCAACCAAATAAATGCAAAAAGAAATTCTGAGGATTCGAACTTGTGAACTATTAGTCACAAGGGCAACCGCTGTCACCGCTAGGCTATCTACTTCACTAGCAAGTAGTCTAAAATAGCTGTTCTCGTTATAACACTTGAAAACTTGGTGTACCTAAACACACAGATGGCAGCACTATCTATGAAAATTTTGTTTGAAGCCAACGTATGGAAGTTTCACCCCCCTGGTCGTTGGTTCGATCCCAGACAGGTGCATTACTTTATGTAATTTATTTCATCACCACTCCTCTCAAAACGGTGAAGGAAAACATCGTGAGAAAACCAGCATGTCCTAGTACCTAAAATTCGAAGACATGTGACAGCTACCAATCCGCACTGGGCCCGCGTGGTGGATTATGGCCCATTCCTCTCATGTAGAGGAAGATTTGTCCCAGCAGTGGGAACATTATAGGCTGATGATGATTCTTCTTCTTTTTTAAGTGTAGATTTTAATAGAATTTACGCTGTTTTTTATCCCATAGGAAATGCATTTGTTGTACTTAAAGCTTGCACCGTTATAGATATTTTTTCAACACAATCGCATGAAATAAAATATTTATAAAGCACTTAGACGCCATAAAAAAGGTATAATAATATTTTATTTTATGGATACGGCATTTTAGTACGTCATAAAACATTATTTGTTGTGTGTTAAGGAAATACTTTGAAGTTATGTGTTTATTTTCTCACGGTTATTAGAGGCTCGTTAAATGTATAGAATATTGTTTTTTTATAGTTTGGGTGTTCAGTTTGATGCTCAGCTAGGTCAAAAGAGAGATTGGGTTCGTAAATAAGCTTCGTCGAAATATTCTACCAAGGAAGAGTTATTTTTTCGCGCGTATCTGTATGTCTTCCAAAATGCTCGATGGATTTCGAAAATTAAGATATAATTATATTCGTTTTAGAGTAAAAAAAAAAAAATACAAAATGGTGGATTTTTGGCGCGAAATTGTAAGTCGTTAATATTTTTTTTTCAACCAAACCAATCGAGTATGGTATCAAAATGAAGGAAATTTTATTTCAACTTAAATTGACAGTACATATTATTATACTAATAAACATCCATGACTCGGAAACAAATGAATTAAAATAAGACCGTTTTCCACCCCGAAGGGAAGAAAACGAATATTTCAGGTCTTGCCGAGGCTTGACCTTCGGAGATAACCTACCCTACCTAAATGCACACACATGTATCTACTTACGTTCCTTCGTCTCTGTTGATGTTCCAGGCGCGGGGGTGAGGCGCGGGGGGCGCGCCGTTCCCCGCGCGGGGGGCGGCGGCTGCCGCGCAACGGGAGAGCGCGCGTTCTCGTTAGTATGTTTACTCCGAAGAGCCGGCAAGGGCTTGCTTCGGTCAAGCCTCGGCAAGACCTGAAATATTCGTTTTCTTCCCTTCGGGGTGGAAAACGGTCTTATTTCAGGTCTGTGCCTTCGGCTTGACCTTCGGAGACGTGTCTATTTTCTGCCGGCGCCCTCTAACTATAGCGTACTGTGACAGAAGTAGGTGTAAAGCATCCTTGAAATAAAACCCAGATTTACGTGAATGAAGACATTTTTATTTCCCTTAGGAATCTTAAATCTAGTACAAATTTTATCTTAAAAATATTAGGTCTCATTTACATCGTTCAAACAGTTAGTAACAGTTAGTACTGCTACTATAATCGAACTAATTAATGGAGCTCTGTCTAATAGTAACAAAATAAGACGCTGGTCAATAAAATATTCGTTATCAAATTAGACTTTTATAACACAAACATATTAGAAAATTATATATGTTAATTAAAATAGTGAGATATCATATGTCTTTTTAAATCTCAGTAAAATCACAAGTACACTCATTAGATACATTAACAGCTAATCAAACTGCCGAGAATGAATTATTAAGAACATTTAAGTTTTCATTTCCAGGACGTTCTAGCGATTTGCAATAATGCTTAAAGAAATTGTCGGAACCTCTCCAGTTCCCCCTTTTCAAAATTAAATCTAACGGGACGTTATTTTGATAGTCACTCGACGCAACGGCTGATCTAATTGAGCCTGGGCTGTAATTTATACCTAAATCTCTAAAAGGAGCCTTAATCCAACCTGCAATTATAGCTCTTGTGGCGGCTTTAACTTCACCACGCGTAGTGATAAATAGACTATGCAAATTCGGCCGAGCACTTCTTCTACTTGCTGACAACTCTATTAAACAATTCACCCATTTGACTAAACTCAATGCAGGGTCTTCTGAGCAAGATAACTGCCATCCTGACTGCCGATTCTTGATGTTATCGGTCTTAGAGCCAAATTTAGGCCAGAACGTTATTGCAGTGCTTGATCTATCGCAATGTTGATCGTCAATGCATAAGAGTGTAAGGTCGTGGATACGACGTCCTGACGCCAACAATAAGAGCAAGGCTACATGTCGAGACACCTGGAATATACTATCTTCATTTGGGCAATGAGATCTCAACCATCTTAGCAGATCGTGGACGTCCCAGATTTGTGACTTCGATGATGAGGATGCGCACTTTTTAATTCCTATAGCTTTGACTATAGTTGAAACTAAAGGATGAGCTGCTAACCTTTTTTCCTGTGTAGGATCAGCCAACGTTAATATGACTGACTTTTGGACTAAAATGGTTGAAGCTGCGAGCTTTCTAACACGCGATAAGTATCCTAAATAGGTAGCTAAATCCTGAGGTCGAGGATTACTAGGGCATTTCCCATTTTGTTTACACCACGAGACCCATTGCTTCCAGCTAGACTCATAAGTGCGCCACGTGGAATCACGCCATGCTGACTGAACAAGTTCAATATCGCCAGGATCCATATCTGCTATAAGTTCACTCCACCCCGTATCCTCCAAACCTCGAAAGAGAGGTCTCCTGCGTTCGGCAGAGGGCGATCGGTGGACAGGTCGATCAGGCAACTGTTGACATTGCGTATCTGAAAGGGGGCTTCCAGAGCCCTTCGTTTCAGATCGCCTCTCCAGAAAACTGTTTCCCAACGAGGAACCATCAGCAGGTAAGTCCCTGAAGATTGGTTGAGGTGCCGTAGTACTCTGGGTATCAGAGGTGGAGGTGGAAAGATCCATGCCAGTTTGTAATGCCAAGTCTGGCTGAATGCGTTGATGAACATCGCCTGTGTGTCCCATGCTTCTATCGACGCATATGTCGAGACTACTTTCGATCGACTGGTTGCGAACAAATCTATCTGAGGGGTACCCCACTTAGGGCACGCCACGATAGTGGCGGTAAGTCCCCTCTTTGAGGAGTGGCTAGAGAGGCGCCACGGCGTCCTCACCTTCCGCCTGACGCAGGTCCTCACCGGACACGGATGTTTCGGGAGGTACCTGCACCGAATCGGGCGGGAGGAAACGCCCGGGTGTCTCCACTGCGAGGATCGACCGGAGGACACGGTGGAGCACACGGTGGAGGTCTGCCCTGCGTGGGCGGAGCACCGCCGTGTCCTCGTAGCGGCGATCGGCGGCGGCGACCTCTCGCGTCCGGCCCTGGTTCAATCCATGGTCCGGAGCGAGACGGAATGGGAAGCCGTCACCTCCTTCTGCGAAGCAGTCATGCTGGCGAAGGAGGTGGCGGAACGAGAGAGGGAGAGAGCCTCTCTTCCCGGCCGCCGCGGGAGACGCACCGGGCGTCGGGGGCCACGTGGTGGCTACCGGCCACCGTAGATGCAGGCCTGTGGACGGTTAGCTATGGGCTAGCTAGCCGTCCGTCCGTCTAGTGACGACAGGCCGTGTCGACGGCGCGTTCGTGTTCCACGCGCGCCTCAAAGAGATGTCAGCAGCAGAGAGGGGCCCGCAAGGGCCGAAGCCTGCCGGGGTTGCGGGACTGTTCGAAAGAGATACCGCGGCCCCGGAACGTAAAGGGCGAGGAAGGAACATGGATGGGTTTTAGTCAGTAAGAGTCTGACACTCCCTCCCGCTCCGCCCAGAGTGGGAGAAGTCATTTGATGATTTCCCATCCTAAAAAAAAAAAAAAAAAAAAAAAAAGGGGTACCCCACTTTAGAAACACTTTTGTTGTGACCTCGTCTAGGACATGCCAATCCGGGAGACTCTTTCCCCTTGACAAACTGTCGGCTATGGAGTTGTAACGGCCTGGAAGGTAAAAGGAATGAATCGTTACTCCTAAGCTCTCCGCTAGTAACAAGATCTTTTTGGACTCCTCTAACAACACCATAGACCGTGTTCCTCCCTGATTCCTCAGGTACGAAACCACAGTTTTGCTGTCGGATTGAATCATGATCGATTTTCCTGCTATCACGTTCTGACATTTTTCTAGAGCGATGTACACGGTGAATAATTCCTTCCTGTTTATGTGCCAAGTAGCTTGCTCTTTGGTCCATTTTCCCAATAGGTGGCCATCGCCGATCTGTACACCCCAGCCTTCGTCTGACGCATCTGTCGTAAGAAAAATCGTTGGCTCTGGATAAAATAATCTTCCTGGTACTCTCACATTGAGAGTCCACCAAAGACAGTCGTTCACAGCCTGTGGTGGTAAGACTCGCAGCCGGTCGGGCTGGTACTGAGATAGTTTGAGGCTGGCGCGCTGAATATACCTGGTGAACAGACGACCTAGAGGGGTCACCAAAGCTGCAAAACCCAGACGACCTATGAGTGAGGTTCCTAATTGCCACGTCCATTGACTTCTTTGCAATACCTTCTCTAAATCTGTCAATAATCGAATTATTTTCTCCTCCGGGAGTCTTTTCTCGTTTCTGTCTGTATCCCACACAATCCCTAGGAATTCTATGCTTGTTGTAGCCTCTAGCACAGACTTTTCCAAGTTTACACACCAGCCGAGACTCTGTAGGAGACCCACTGCGTAGGTCATTTGACGTTTTAGCACATCTGGGTCTTGATGTGCTAAAAGAAAGTCGTCTAAGTATACTAGGACTCGTAGACCCTTTGTTCGCAGAAACCCTGCTACCCATTTGGTGACGCGAGAGAAAGCTAACGGTGCGCTGGATAGGCCGAAGGGAAGGGACGACATCTGATAGATTTCGTTTGCATAACTGAACGCGAGAAATCTCCGGTGGCTCACTTTTATTGACACATGAAAGTAGGCTTGACTTATGTCTAGCTTTCCTAAGAAGTCGCCGGGCTGGAGAAAATCGGGGACTTGAGCCTGGTTTACCAGGCGAAATTTTCGGGGGTTTAAATAGCAATTCAGGCGGCGAAGGTCGAAAATTTGCCTGAGCTTTCCGTTTGTTTTTGGAATTAAAAACATTCGCGACAGAAATCCAGTCTTGGAGTGACACTTCTCGACTACACCTTGGGCTAGAAGTTGTCTGAGCTCTTTGGACATCGCATTCGAAGGTCTTGTCGCGAATCTTTCCAAGTTTTTTTGCAGCGGGATAGAAGGCGGTTTGGACACGAAAGGTATTGTGTAACCTGAAATTATTTTTAAAATCGCTTTTGGTGCCCCTATTTTCTCCCATTGTGCTCGGAACTCGCTCAGCTGTCCCCCTCGAAAACCGTCAATATGTGGCACGGGATTTTCGAAACTTCTTGTCGCTTCCACCTCTACCCCTACGTTGACCGTGATTAGATGGCTTTTTCGATGGCGGATTGCGAGATGATGAGTTGTGAGAGGATGAGTTGTAGGGTGATGAGTGGTAGTTAGCGGAGTATTGAGCAGCCGGTCGAGAACGCCAAGATGGTTTCGTGGCTTTGGATCTAGTCGGTGGAGCTGGTTTACGAAAGGAATTCACGGTCTTTTCTGTGGCTCTTGGTGAGATAAAAACAGCTGCCACTCCCCCGTTATCCTTGACTAAAGAACTAAGTTGTTTCTCCTCAAACAAGTGGGTCGGTGATGGAGGAATATTGTGGAGTGCGCTATTAAGGACCTCATTCCTTGTCTTGAATGCTTTACGACGAAGGTCGATGGTCTCGGACCTATGAGCGCATACAAACTGCAGAAGTTGATCTGAAATCGTCTTGAAGGTGGAGTCCTCCGCCACTAGCTGCCTTAATTCTGTGCTGGCACTCGGACACTTTTTAACAATTGTGTTCAAATTTTCCGCAAGGGCCCTACGTTGAAGCAGCAACCCGTGTGTGATTGTGCCAAGGAGATTCTCTTGCTTTGTAAGCCAGGGAGAAGGTTGAGTGGCTAAAGTGCCCAGCTCCATGTTTATTTTAAGAGCGCTAAATACTGACGCCACCTGCAAGTGCTTTTCCACTTCCTTATAACGGATCCGGTTCCAACTATCGGTGCCCAGTCTTTGGCACTCGATTCCTTCCCTCTTGAGTTGCGCTGAAGGCTCAGGTATCAGAGGGTCCGCTTCTTTAGTTGTGGGCAGAAATTCGAGCTCCTTCTCGTCTCCCTCGACTTGCCAACTTGGGTCCAAAACAGGTGCTCTCCATGACGGAGGATCAGAGGTCTCCGAAACTGCATCCTCTTCATCGTTGGAAAAGATATTTTCTTTGTCGGAATCACAGTCGGACTGTTGTCGCCGCTCTAGTTTGTCCAACAATACCGCAAACATCCCCTCCACTCTCTGTTCCAGAGCGTCGATTCTGGCATCCCGCGATGTGGAGGGTGAATCTGAGTTCCTCCTGCGTCTACGTGCCGAAGGCTCTTGATTTCGCGACGTTACAGAGGACGTACTCCTTCTCTTGCGACTAGTCTCTTCCGTTTCAGAGCGGGCACCGGAGAGAATTTGATCGGCTTCGGCTCTAGTGTGTAACAGTGGCCTTAGTGCCTCGACTGATTGTTTGAAAAACTCAGTGCGCGCTGCCGAGCCCCGAATGCGGTTTGCCACAGCCGGTGGCCCGAGAATAAGAGCCCGCGTAAAAGCCCAATCAAGAAGTTTACACCTTATGTCTCGATACCCCTTCTCCGAAAGGTGATCCGCCTCTGGTAAAAATGCACGGACTAGGCCCACGGTAGGCAGAGCAAATACTAATTTATTTAGAATATTGGGATCGATCTTCTCACCGAACACTTCTTCTTTTGTTGCTGTAGTCACCTCCCAACGTGCCCAGCCATCTGGTAGTTGCTCTTGAGCTAGCACCTTCACTCGATCCAAAATTTCCTCGTCCTGGTCCGTAGCTGCATGCTCGTCCAGTAGCTCGCCGAGGGTTACCAGGTTCCCTCGTTGGGTCATCTGAAGCCAAAGCAAAACGGTCATGCATACCCAAGCAGGTCCATTCAATCTGACCTCTAGCGGCTCATTGATTAAGCAAAGCCTAAAAATAATCGAGCCGAGGCGTACAATCTAAGAACTGCGCCACTCAATCAATGAGACGCACTGCCCAAATTTTTAGCCGCGCCGCTCAAGTTGCGAGCCGCGCCGCCCAAATCTTGAGCCGCGCCGCTCAAGTTTCAAGCCGCGCCGCCCAAATCCTGAGCCGCACCGCTCAAGTTCTGGGCCGCGCCGCCCAAGTTTTGGGCCGCGCGGCCCACTATTTGGGCTAGTCATAGCCACCTATGACTTGACGGACTGTGGCTGAATAGCCGACTTGTCAAACGAGCGCAGTTGCTGCGTCGTGATCGTCTCATCTAGGTACGTATATTGTGGATGGTATGTCCGACAAATACAATAAGAACTCGTGCATATTTTGCGGATGGCATGTCCGACAAAAACTATGCTAACGGCAATGACATCGAGCATGCTAAGCTTGCGATATTTCACATTCACAATAAATTCCGACTGAACCCGCACCTTGAACATAACAACACAGAAACAAAGAAATAATTGAATGACTTACCCCGATATCCAATGGTAAAACACTCACAAAACGTTTCAACAACGTTGAAATAGCACACTTTTCGTAAATAATACGTTTTATTTTAATCGTAATCACAACGTAAACAAAACATGTGCGTACATCAGGTAACGAGAACGCGCGCTCTCCCGTTGCGCGGCAGCCGCCGCCCCCCGCGCGGGGAACGGCGCGCCCCCCGCGCCTCACCCCCGCGCCTGGAACATCAACAGAGACGAAGGAACGTAAGTAGATACATGTGTGTGCATTTAGGTAGGGTAGGTTATCTCCGAAGGTCAAGCCGAAGGCACAGACCTGAAATATAATATTACATTTCATGTGAAACGAAATTCTATAAAACTTTTGTCTATAAAACAGTGTACCACCCTCTTTTTCAGAGTTGTCCTACTGTTGCATTGCTGCTTAACGCAATATTCCCACGTATTGCGAGACAATGGACCACAAAACGAGCTAGACACAGCCATTGTGTGCGCTGATTATATGCCGACGTGATACTCTCAGAACACCTGTATGTTATGAGGTGTTTAGCTGAATTTCAGATGAAAATTCAGGCCAGGAATTTAGGAGGTGAATGACGAATAACAACGTACTGACCATGTAAATTGTTTTACTAGATAACAGTATTACTAACTTCAACTCTAAAGGGTGTAAAAAGACTCTTAACGAAGAGGATTTTTTTTTCTGTACCGGGGAACATTTACTTACGGGAAATATTGGGGGTCAATGTACTTACCAACCTTTTTCTCAAGTTTTTTTTTTAAATACATGTTTTTAATGTAAGATATTAAACATTTTAAACACCTCCACGACCGCTGTACTATTCAATCCATCCATCCACCAGCATAATGTTTTTAGTACGGTACCTACATTGAGTTGTACCGTAAAACGTGATATTTCACCCGAAAAAAAGTCCTCTCAACGTGATATTTCACTCGAAAAAAAAAGTCCTCTCAACGTGATATTTCACTCGAAAAAAAAAATCCTCTCAACGTGATATTTCACCCGAAAAAAAAATCCTCTCAACGTGATATTTCACCCGAAAAAAAAGTCCTCTCAACGTGATATTTTACTCGAAAAAAAAAGTCCTCTCAACGTGATATTTCACCCGAAAAAAAAATCCTCTCAACGTGATATTTCACCCGAAAAAAAAGTCCTTTCAACGTGATATTTCACCCGAAAAAAAAGTCCTCTCCCAGCAATATCTTTTCGTTTAGTTAGTTACAGGGTAATTACGATTCCCCCTTGGTAAGACTGGTTGGTTGCTGTTATGGTTGTTAAACTGTTTGGGTCACTGACTACCTGTAACGATTGTCAAAGATCTAAAAATGACAGTCGGGACTGCATAACGTGCTTTTTGAGGTACGGAGGAAACTCGGTATGGGATGGATGATCACCCATCCACAAAAGCTAGGCAAGCACGGCTTAACCTAAAGATCTTAAGAAATTGATGGGCCCCTTGTGCCAGAACATATAATATCCAATTTGCTCCTGTAAATTATAGGGGGCCATGTTGAGACCCTACGCCTCGTTGTCGTGTTACTTAAAACCATTTCATAGAACTGTTGAATAATGGCTTCTGTGATATACTATAGGATTTATGTTGTTAGTGAATTTGTGATTCAAATATACACCAATACTACCTGCTTAAATGTCCGCGGCTTCGCTCGCGTTCGATAATTGTCCCACGGGATCATACTACCGGGATAAAAGTATCCTATGTGTTAATCTAGGTCAGAAACTATCCGTGTGCTAAATTTTATCCAAATCGTTGAGTAGTTTTTTGCGTGAACGAGAAACAAACATAACAAAACAAAAAAAAAATGAAAGAACCAAGAACTGTTAATATTGACTACCTACCTTAAGGTCCTTACAGGTAGTCAGTGGTAAAAAGACCGATAAACAGTCTTACCCGAGGGGTATTGTATTTCCCAGTACTAACTAGGTTGTGGAGGTCAGATAGGCAGTCGCTCCATGTAAAATACTGGTATTCAGCCGCATACGGTGAGACTGGAAGCCGACACCAACATAGGTGGGAAAAGGCTCGGCAAATGATAACGACTAAAATTTACAAGCAAAGAATGATCTTATCATCATCTAACAAAAAAGGCTGTTAGGTTTACAGGCTAGCAATCTTCGTACTACTATTATAAATGGAAAAGGGTTATAATCAATCTGTTTGCAATTTCATCCAAATCCTCTCAGTAGTTTCTGCGTGAAAGAATAACAAAAAAACTTTTTTCCAAAAAATATAACCGACTTCACACAAAAAAGTGAAAAATAACTTTATCTTCAGAAGTCGGTGACCTTTGTTTGATTGATTTCGTTTTTTTTGTCACCGACTTCTGAAGCTAAAGTTATTTTTCACTTTTTTGTGTGAAGTCGGTTATATTTTTTGGAAAAAAGTTTTTATTTTTCACTTTTTAGTGGTTCACATGTGCTTACCCCTTTCACAGCGTATCGGTGTGATTTTTTGTTATGAACTGTAAACAATAGACAGACGTGAGATTTCAGCGATCCCAGTACATTTGCTATCATTTATTAAGGAGTTCCGTTGCCTATCTTCCGAAGTCACCAGATCTTTATCAAATTGAAGTGGGATCACTCCGAGAAAGTACTCTTTCTAAAACTACCCAAACCGCTTCTGGTGTGCCTATAAATTTAAGGAGTTACCTCTATTTTTTCCAAGATAACTTTAAATGGAACTTTACACGTCTAACTGTCGACATCTGGGTGTATTGTACACTTCTGCATACTCCCTCAGAGCATACAGGCGTGGTGTTACGTCATGATTGACTAACAACCGACAACGACGACGGTTGTTTTTTGACGTCTGACAATGAACAACCAAGCGATCGCAGCAATTACTGCAGCTTTGCCGTGTATTTTTGAAGAGTTCCATTTATATCTCCGAAGATCAGCGTCAGATCTTAACCAAATTGAAATGGAACCACACGGAAAGCACCAGCTTTCAAATAAAAGAAGAATCATCAAAATCGGTTCACCCAGTCGAAAGTTCTGAGGTAACAAACGTTGTCGAAATCTGGGTATATTGTACACATCTGCGTACCCCCTCAGAGCATACAGGCGTGATGTTACGTCATAATGTAGTATAAACCATGAACCTGCAAGCGAATGCAGCAATCACTGCAGATTTGCCATCTATTTTTGAAGAGTTCCATTGTATATCTCCGAAGATCAGCATCAGATCTTCAGCAGATTAAAATGGGACCAAACGGGAAGCACCAGCTTTCAAATAAAAAAAGAACCATCAAAATCAGTTCACCCAGTCGAAAGTTCTGAGGTAACAAACACAAAAAAAAAAAAAAAAAAAAAAAAAAAAAAATTTCCTGCACCGTTTTTGAGAGCAGTGGTGATGAAATAAATTACACAAAGTAATGCGCCTGTCTGGGTTCGACCCACGACTCACTGTTTGTAAGTCGGGGCCGCCACCACTGGGTCACCGCTGCTCTAATAATAGATAAGTACATATCGATGATTGATTGATGATTAGCCAACATTTACATAACAATACGACTGTGACCCTTGAAGGTATAGGCAGATGAGTAACTAATAGAACACCCACCAAATACAGGGTGTAAACCACCTCATCACAAAGCCGATAACCAAGCATTCTGTACATCAAACTAAGGAACTTTACGCCAAAAATTTTGCTGGGAAGCAACTTTTTTTTTTGAGGTTAAAAATCATGTTTTGTGGTAGAACTCAATGTAACGCGCTTAAAACATTGTGCTGATGGATGGATTGAATAGTACGGGGGTCGTGGAGGTGTTAAAAGTTAAAATCTTACAAAAAAAACTTGTAAGTATTTAAAAAAAACTTGTCAAAAAGTTGTAACTTTGACCCCCCATATCTCCGTAACTAGAAGGTTCCCAGGTATGGTGTAGAACAAAAAAATGATCGCAATGATGGGGAGAACAAGTGCCTTTCGGCTTCGTGAAGAGGTGTTTTACACCCTTTATAAACTCATGTATTTCGATGATTGATTGATTGATTTATCTAGCCAACTAACATTTCGCCGGTGAATTCGTCCGCAAAAATTGTGAAAGCTCGGCGAATATGCAAGATAAAAATATAATTTATATCCCATAGCACCCACAAATGATGTATCTTTCAATCAATGAAAAAAGAAATAAGAATTTGATGACTGGTTCCGGGTATTTACCTCCTACATATCAACTTGCAACTCTTTACAACATTAGTATCTAGACATCATCTGCCAAGCCTTTTCCCAACTATGTTGAGGTCCGTTTCCAGTCTAACCAGATGCAGCTGAACACCAGTATTTTACATGAAGTGACTGCCTAAATGACCTCCACACCCCAGTTAGCAGAACGACAGCGTCAAATTCAAATTCATTTATTTCGTGAACACAGGGTACATACAGAAGATGTTATAATAAATAAGATCCGAGCTGTGTCCCGCCAAAAGGCATACAAAATATCAAAGGATCAGGATCATCATACAAAAATCTTCTATTTTTAAAAACATTACCTACATTTAACAATTCAAAAGTTCAATCACAAAGATCAAGTCAAAATTAGATAAGATGTCAAATTAAATAAAGTTAAAGGAACGAAATATGTAAATAAAAATGTCAATGCCAATAATTAATTAATACAAAAATAATTAAGATTAACAAAATAATTTATCATTTTCACATAACATAAAAATAGATTCAATTTGGAAAGAATTAATAATTAAAATCCGCGGAGGAATGAGGCGAGTAATACGATACCCCTTGGTAAGACTGATTGTCACTTGTTATTGACGATTAGCCCAATGATCGTATTGACAGACAAACGCCAGGTATTTGTGTATCTCTTGGCCTTCTATGTGAGTACGGCCCGACCGAACACATGCAGATAAGCGGGGCGTTGTCCAAGGTATGAGCGGCAGCGGATTGTTCCGAGTTAATAAATAGCTTGGGTGGTATGGTTGTTCGAAAATACTAGGTTTGGTTATTCTGTTTGATAGCTTCAAACTAGCATCACTTTATGTACAGGGCAGATAGTACGGTAAACGGGGCAGTAAGGGGGGCTACCTTAACCGTTGCAGCTGCACGAAAATGGTCTTAGATCATAATTTTTCGTGAAATTTTTAACTCCATTCGCAGTTTTTCGAAAAAATAATCTCTCCTCTTGCAGCTTGGCCCACAAACCCAACAACACAATACAAAGTAGATAATAGTCGATCTGGTTCCAGCGTTCGTGCCATTGTGCCGCAGTTAGGGCAGACGGATTTTTTGTACCTTCGTGCCTTGACATGATTCTCATCATCATCCAATTGACTCCATGGCGGGCGTTAGAAATCTTCTATATCTATATCTATCTTCTATCTTCTTCTATCTATCTATCTATCTATCTATTCTTCTACTTATAATAAATCTGTAGAGAGGTCAATTCTGTACATGAAATATATTTACAAAATAACTATCGGGGGGTGATTAGTGATCGATACTGATGCCAAAAATGCAATCAGTAAAATTTTTGTCTGTCTGTCTGTATGTTATTTATAGAAAAAAAAACTACTCGACGGATTTTAACGAAACTTGGTACAATTATTCTACATACTCCTGAGCAGGTAATAGTATACTTTTCATCACGCTACCATTAATAGGAGCAGAGCAGTGAAAGGAAATGTTGGGAAAACGGGAGAAGTTACTTGGTTTTTTTAGCTTCCGTCGCGTGTGCAGCCTTAATGGTTAAAGCTACATAGAAATCATGTATAACGGAAATATTCCACATAAAATTATATAAAAAATATCCCACGACAGCATATGTCTATCTTTTATAGTTGACTCACAATAACACGTGTAACTCCCGATAGCTTAGCAGTTCGGAGAATAAATGTGAATGTAAGTTTGTTTGTTGCGCTTTCACGCGACAACTACTGAACGGATTTGGATGAAATTTTGCACACAGATAGTTTATAACCTGGATTAAAACATAGGATACTTTTTATCCCGGCAGTAAGATTCCATGGGACAATAATCAAACTTCACGCGGGCGAAGCCGCTGGCAGAAGCTAGTGTTTACATAATACCATGCCTTAGTAACTCCTCAGAGGGTGAGGCTGAGGAGTACCTAATATTACCTAACGCCGGTTACATTTCACAAATCTACACTAATATTTAATAGAGGAATAATATTGGTTATTTTTTGTAACGATTTAAGTCAAGAACTACAAAACCGATTTAAACAATTCTTTCACTATTAGAAAGTTACATCTTTACCGAGTAACATAAGCTATAAATTATATTGATATCATGCAAATTGGCTGAGCTATCATAATTTTCGCGGACGAAGTCGCGGGGGAAGTGCTATAGTTAGTACATAAGAGGAAGTCTGAAAGTGGCGCCGCCGCGCCGTTGACTAAAAAGTTGTGTGGTTCGTTCGGTTGTCGCGAAATGAGTATGTGATGCGGAGGAATGAGGAAAATTTCGTGAGGAAAGTTTAGAGAACGAATGTGGATGGGTATAAGAGTAGAGGAAGACCAAAGAAACGATGGATGGACTGTGTGAAGTATGATATGGTAAGAAAGCTGGTGTCTGATGAGATGACGAGTAATAGAGTAGTATAGAAGAAGAAAACATGCTGCACTGACCAAAAATCAAATAATCTAGAATAAAGGCAAGACAATGATGATGAAATTCATAAGTCCATCAATTGAATTATCTTAATAAAAATAATGAGAGGTAAACCGGTAAGATAAGATAGTGCGTTCCAAAAACCGCAAAAATCTAAGAAAACCACAAAAAAATCTACATAATTATGATCTTGAATGACGTGTTCCTAATAATAGAAGTAGAAAAAAGGCAAGAACTAAACAGGAAAGGCACTCGTTAAACTAACAGCACACTTGAAAGACACACAAGTATTTATTGACTTTTCCTTATCTTCAAGAGCGAAATAAAAATAAAAGTTTAAGATGGCAGCTAGATTCACGGATCTTGACTTGAGTTTCAGAAGCTCGTGGCAAACAGCCACTTGGGTTGATCTTTAGGTAAAGCCGTGCTTGCTTAGGTTGGTCTGTGTTTGGGTGACCACCCATTACATACCAAGTTTCCCCCGTGCCTCAAAAAGCACGTTAAGCAGTTGGTCCCGGCTGCCATTTGTAGATCTTTGACAGTCGTTACAGAAGGTAGTCAGTGGCCCAAAAAGTTTGACAACCAGTCTTACCAAGGGGTATCGTATTACCCAGTACTAGTCGGATTGTGGTGGTCAGATAGGCAGTCGCTCCATGTAAAATACTGGTATTTAGCTGCATCGGGTAAGACTGAAAGTCGACCCCAACAGAGAAAAGGCTAGGCAGATGATGCTTTATAAAAGTTTGTCTTTGGCTGTGAACTGAAAATACTTTATTTTTGTACAGTTTTCTTTATTTTTTGGGTTCAAAATCATTAGCTTACAGTAGCTCCACTGCTAGACCGCCATCGACGACCCGAATGGCGCAACGATAGTGAAGCTGCCTTACGTTCTTAGGGTCCCGGGTTCGAATCCAGGTAGGAGCAAATGTTTGTGTGATGAGCATGGACATTTGTTTCCGAGTCATGGATGTTTATATGTATAGTAAGTATGTATGTATTTACAAACAAAAAGTATATGTGTAGTAATATATGTACTGTCTGGTGACCACGACACAAGTCTTGCTTAGTGTGGCACTAGATGGCGCTGTGTGTAATGTCCAGCGATATTTATTTATTTTATTTATTGAACTCGATTCTCGGCAATTCTCATCCAACTAAACCCAGTCACTCTTTTCGTCTCTCCACCTAGCCTGGGGGTGACCCACATTGAACTTCTCGATTCACGTCGCAGTCTCTACTCAAGAACACGTCCACCCCAACAATCACCGGTTCTACGGCTAATTCCTATATCCTGATGGAATGGCACCCTGTCAGGAGAAACAGTCAAAAGCCATCGGAATATTATCAATAACACCGTCAGTTCGGACCAGAACATCCTGTCATATTTACGCACAAACACGAGAAGATAACGCATTCGACTGAATTAGGGAATTTGATACCTTGCTTTGTTTTTACAAATAATGTTTGGCAAAATACTACGTAACAGGAAGTTATGAAGTTGACGTCAAATAGATATTATGAATTATTGCGTGCTATGCCTATGAAGTAGAAATTGCGGTTTTTCCTACTCCTCCGCTATACTTTTCTGATTAATTACGTTGCGGGATCTAAGATAATCAAATTTTTTCTCTAGGACTTCGTCGAGCTTCATTGTCTCGGCGCTTTTCTGGTAGCCGCCACTGTTGATTCTGGCTTTCAGGAGTTGTAGATTTCATGCCTATGAGTCTAATTTTAAAGTTCTGTCCTATGTTTCGTGCCAGTCAAAAGACGTAGTTTTTTTTAAACAAGCCCTGTTTTCTGTGGGTTTGTCCTTTGGCAAAACTGACGAATACCATAAAGACTTCACTGACTTATTTAGTTTCAGCATTTTACACAGACTGCGTAGGCCTCCTCAATCGCACACATTCAACTCGGTTCTCACCAGCTTTCATCCAGTGGCTAATGCTACCAGCTACCTCCGCAAGATTGTCGCTCCATCGAACCTGAGGGCGTCTAACCTTACGTTTGCCGATTCGCGGTCTCCACTCAAGAACACGTCTACCCCAACGGTCATCGGTTCTACGGCTAATATGCCACGCCATTGCCACTTCAGCTTACTCCTTCTTTGGGCTATGTCGACACCACCCTGACACTTTTACACAGACTCGGCTTATAGCAAAGTATCGAAATGAAAAATATCTCGTTTTGCTCTGGAGTGTAAATGCGGTACTGTTCCACAAACAATCATCTGCCCAGCCTTTTCCACATCTATATTGGGGTCGGCTTCCAGTCCAACCGGATGCAGCTGCATACCAGTATTTTACAAGGAGCGACTGCCTATCTTACTTCCACAGCCCGGTCAGTAACTGGGTAATACGATACCCCTTGGTAAGACGGGTTGTCAGACTTTTTGGGCCCCTAACTACCTATAAGGACTGTCAAAGATCTACAAATGACAGCCGGGACCAACGGCTTAACGTGCTTTTCGAGGCACGGAGGAAACTCGGTATGTTAGGGTGGTCACCCATCCACAGACCAACCTAGGGAAATCACGGCTTTACCTTTAGATTGGCCCAAGCGGCTGTAATTATTTAGCTACGAACTCCTCAAACAAAGTGGCACTTAATATCGTATCCGGTTCTTTGATATGATGCTCTGTGGTATTATCTACGGCCCGACTCCATCCATAGACAAATATGGGTCTCTCTAACCGCTTGACGGCAGTTTAAGTTGACCAGGAACCCGGTGACAACCGAGAGTTAATTCAATTAATCTGCGTTATTTGATAATGTAAGTGAGCGTGGCTGTCGTGGGTACTGTCTGTTACTGAGGTACTGAGGTCAAATTCCGATCTCGACAGGCATAACGATCTGGGATATAACATGACCTAATCTAGGATTGTTTCATCAACTACATTATTATTTATTAAGTTGTTTAGAATTATTTAGTTAGCAGTTCTTTGAATAAAGATCGAGTTTCTAACGTCGAAATCTGAAAACGCACAAAAGTTTTCGATATTGGAAATCGCGTGTACTCAAAGGTACTTGGGCAGGACACCTAGCAAGGCGCAGTGACGACAGGTGGACTAAGGCTGCCACCGAATGGCGTCCAAGAACTGGCCAAAGAAACGTGGGTCGTCCAGCGGCGAGATAGGCAGAGGACATAGTTGCCGTCGGGGGAAAAGCCTGGATGAGGCTGGCACAGGGCCGTGGAGATTGGCACAAGAAAAGAGAGGCCTATTATATCCAGCAGTTGATGAGTTCGGGCTGTAGATGTTGATGATGATGTGTCTTTTCTTTTTAAATATTTAGTTTTAATTACAGTGTTGCAAATTCAAATAACTGAATATGTACTTATACAGGGTGGTTTTAGGGGAAGAAGGGGTAAAATGGAGTATGTTGTTTAATGACTTAAGTCACTGTATAATTAACTGTTTTGGGAATTTAAGTCACGCGGATTTTTACGTGAGTTTACTTAACTAGATAGAACGACAAAAATGCGAACAAAAAGAACTGTTTTTTAACCAACCTAGTAATTCAACAAAGTTTATAATTAATTACATTCCACGTTACTTCACAATTGTATATTATTTCTTTTGAAAACTATTTTCCCATGCCATTGTGTCGTGTGTCCAAAATAAATAACATTTGAACATTTTTCTACGAAACTTGAATCAGGTTTTTAGTTTATACTATTTTTTTTTAAGTTACAAAACTAGTTTGCTCTTTGCAGATATCTATTTCTGTTATAATAAAATTAAAGCAATGTCGCAAGTTCGGATCCAGTCACGACTTTAATCATGATTGGAACTAAACTTGTTTGTACGTAAGATGTTGCAATATTATCGTAAAATGTGTGATCCCTGTAGGAGGTAAAAGTGCACTTAATGGAACACCCACCTAAGTATAAGCACCTAATAGGGAGGGGGGCTAAGGGAGCCTATTACCGGTTAGAGTGTATACCTACGTAACAGGGCAAACAAAAATTAAGCCAAAAAAGGGTTATTTTCGCAAATCATTTATTTTCTCGATTCCATAAATATGAGGCTAAAAGTGTCTCGGTGTTTTGTGTCTCTGACTAACCGTTTTTAAAAACGATGTCGAAAGGATTTCGTTCACTCAGACCACATAGCTTAGGTTAGAACTGTGACCAACTACATACCTCTAAATTGGTCGCAGTAAAAAATAGTGCCCCGTATCGTATCCATTGACCCCATTGTCACCAACTGGGCACAAATTCAGAATACGTGACAGCTACTGAGAAATTTCTGATCGAAACCCAATAACATTTAATCTGACTTGGAAACTGGAGCCCAAGACATCATGTTTAGCAGTTGCAGGCGATTACTAGACCAACAAGGCAGTCATAGGAATATGAGTCATAATTATCTAGTAACAAGTTCTTTATTCAAACGATTCAGCAAGGTTTCTTCGTACCATAACAGTTGTATGTGCAGAAATAGGCATCGTTAGGTAACTAATACCTGGGACATTGATAGTAAACATAAGTATGTATTAACTTCAACGGTGACAGAGGCGCCACCTGTGATTCGGTTAAAGGTGCAAGTTTGACAAAGTTTTTCGACTTTTTTTTTCAATTTTTACTATTCTTGTAGGTTTACCTTGATAAAAAAGTCGTAACTTAAATACAGGATTCCTATTTAAAAAACACGGTTTTTTTTTTCATAAAGCAGGTAAATTATATAAATAATAGCGAATAATACGAACTATGATGAAAATAACTGAAATAAAGAACCTTAAATCTAAAAAGTAGGATAAAAGCTTTTCAAACAAAGTTAGGAATAATTTGTTGATGCTATCTTCAAATTATTGAACAATAAAACAAAAAGTTTTTAGAACAACAAAAAGTTTTCGCCTGACCAATACCGTATGCAAATTCCACGAATTCCAATGTATGGTCGTAGACCCTATTAACGTGAATTGAATACCAATCAAAGAGTAAAGTGACCCTTTTCTTAAAGAAAGTCATACTCACTTAGAGGGGATAATCCAGTTATCACATCCATTTTTCTGCTAAAGCACAAACTATAAAATATGTTCTTTTCACTCTGTATGGATGTTTTAATCTGTCACCCATTTCTTTGACACTATTTTACACATAACACCAATTTAACTAAAGTGTGTTTGCACATTATAACAAGTTATTGTTAACAAAATGTCACTGATTGTGCATTTTTTATCCGTATTTACGATTAAATTACTAGACACTATCACACTGGTTTCATTCACCCGAGGTTTGCAGGTCGAAAAGACAATCACTCGCGTTCCCTTTACGAATTGCGACGAAAATCCTCTCAAAACACAATCAAAACTTTGTTTTTATGTACCAGAAGTGATGGTTAAAGGTTTATCTATTAAAATTTCACGTTAAAATCACTTATACTTGTTCCTCGAATCACATACGACACAAAAACATCACAAACGTCATCCTACTAAACAGTCAAACAGGTTTTGTTTTTTTTTCTTCTTGATCAAGTTCTTACCACGTGACGGTTTCGACTATTCCAACGTAGTTCAACCGCATTTCACTAGATGTCAGCACATGCGTCGTACGAAATCAAAGCCCAAAAGTAATTAAATCCAACGGGCTGGTATAAAGATTATTTCTTCACGTGAATCAACCATGGAAATTTTATTGGCATATTGAATATTTTCGTACGATGAAATGAATTTCTTTTTATGTTGATTAGAATTATTGGCGATAACGCAGCGGCCGACGACTTTTAGTTTACAGTTTTATGTGTCTGCAGTTAATTTTAAGGTCAACTGTTATTTTAAGAGATTTTTATAATCATAAAATAAAAATGAGCATCGAAAAACTCCTGCTAAAACTCCGATGTGATAAAGAGAAACATTAATATTCAAGATTTGTCTTCTTTTTTTGTACCTAGATATCCAATTACAGAATAGATGTTCGACAGTTTTATGGATAGGTAGTTCTACTATCTTTGTCATCTTTAAAGTTAAACCTAATAGGTAACTAATAAAAATATTATTGAATTAGTACCTAGCCGTTGGTTCAACATACATTTTGTGCAACTTGCAAATAATGCAAATAGCTAGCTAATGTTACATACATAGGTAGTACCTACGTAGTGGTACCTAGCGGTACCTACAGGGCCACAGCAAGTTTTATAAAACGAAACAAATTTTTATACATAAATTACCAAAATATCCTCATAACACGACTGGTCCGTTTTATCCCCAACTCACCCCAACGATTTAAATGTGGTAAAAATAGGTGTAGGTATATTTTAATTTCTATTTTTTTTAAAGGCAACAGTTCACTATGCTTGTTTAAAAAAACCCAATTTCCAGGTTCAAAATTAAGCGTAGTTATAATTACGAGTACCAGAGAAGTAAGGAATAGGAGACGAGCTGCACCGACCCCAAATGAATTGGTGTAATGGCAAAATAATGATGAGAAAAAATTTAATACTATGTTATTCGTTGATATTCGGCCGTCGACACGGTTAGTCAGAACTCCGAAGGGTTAGGTTTAATTGTGATACCTAGGCCTTTATAAGCTATTGCTTATAGCTTCTATCGCGGGCCTTGAGCGTGGAGACCGAATCCAGAAATTCCGTAACAAAAATTAACACCCCATGCCAGATAATGACAATAACAAACTAGTTTTCTTTTTAATATATTGCCGTAACTAGGAGTAGGTTGTATGCATTTAATGTTAGACCTTCTTTGTAACCATTTTATTCTTCTATGTTCTAGAACCATCATTGTAAAATTTATAATTTCATCGTGATGGGAAGCCGAGCATGAACATGCAGTCTGCCACAGAGCATCTTACAGTCTGCGTTTGGTCCTCGAGCCGGCAACAAGCGGAAAAATAAAATAAATAAATAATTACCTATAATTGCTTAAGTTGTTAAAAATGCTTTGATAAAAAATGCTATGCAATAGCTTAACCGCGGCAGTCCCCGAGTGCCACACGTTTTTTTTTCGTATGGGAAATCATCAATGACTCCCCCCGCTCTGGGAGGAGCGGGAGGGAGTGTCAGACTTTTACTGACTAAAACCCATTCATGTTATTATTAGCCCTTTATGTTCCGGGGCCACGGTATCTCTTTCGAACAGTCCCGCAGCCCCGGCAGGGTGATACCTAGGCCTGGGGGCTAGCTTATGGAGGTATCGTGCAAAAAGCAACATGATAGTAGCCTCCCATAAATTATTCAAGTCGTTCTATACTGTCTGCCATGGGAAACATAACGCGTTTTTATATTTGTTTCCAAACAAAGTAGGTTTCTGTTAAGTTTCTGCTTACCTACACGATAGAAGAGGCGTGATTTTTTATGTAGGTATGAAGGAAGACTTTATTAACTCCAGTATTAACCATTGTGTAAACGCATGGTTACCAAATGCCAAAAGACTTGTCATGATATTTTGACCGTTGCCATGGTAACGCTGTGTGTAAACTCAAGTGGATCTTTTCATTTTTATGTGGTGAGTTTTTTAAACAGTAAATTCTTAGTAAATACGTTTACGAGGCAAAATTAACTTTTTTGAAGTATACAGTGCGTTTACACTTAGGTAAAGTATATAAGTTTCATTAGTAGTATTCGCTTGCCTTTATTCCAATGTAAGTGTCTATTTGTGGTCGTCGCAGCAGCATATTTTATTCCAATGTAAGTACCTATTTGTGGTCGTCGCAGCAGCATATTTTATTCCAATGTAAGTACCCATTTGTGGTCGTCGCAGCAGCATATCTTCATCTTCCATACGGTACTTCTTTATTACTCGCCATCGCAGCATTAAACTTCTTTCCAGCCACATCATGCTTCACACAGTCCATTTATCGTTTCTTTTGTCCTCCTCTACTCTTTTATCCATCCACATTCCTACACAAAACTTTTAAGTTCCGACTAAAAGGAATATGTCGTAACTTTTTCTTATGAGTACTGAATCCTGGAATAGCAGCTAACTAAACACTGTTTTAAGCTTTCACGGTTTAAAAGTAAACTTATACTTATTGTCACTTACGGGATTTTCCATCCACCCGCATTCTCCACTCAACCCGCGGGCCGCGATCATGGCGCTTGCAACAACGTCAAAATATAGGGAACTCAAAATAATAAATAATCACGGAAGATATCCCGTAAGTGACAATTTAAGTTTAGTAGATAACTACCTACTTCCCAGAAACCGTATATTACTTAGATTAGTAATTAAAAGAACTGTTCTTGTAGGCATCGTATTTTCAGGAACTAAGTTGCGTTGCCACGGGCATAGACCGCTATGTAAAATATTGGTATTCATCTGCATGCGATTAAACTGGAAGCCAAACGAGATGCAGTTGAAAAAGGGCTAGGCAGAAGATTATGATTTTAAGTGTAACCATGATTTATTTCGACTGTACTCCAAATGCTGTTTCAGCCGTACAGAGTCGGTATAGGTATTACTAGCGCCATCTATGTTACTAACATTGAACTACTAAGTCGACTTGCGAACATTGAGATGGAATTTAAAATTGATTCCTGAAATACAGTATTTAACAGTTCTTCTTTACATAGCATAAAACAAAGCGCTGCTGCTGTTTGTATGCTTAGATCTATTAAACTCCGCAACGGGTTATAATGCTGTTTTCAGCAATAGCAAATCACTATGATTTAGAAGGAAGAAGGTTTTTATGTGCCCGTGCGAAGCCGGGGCGGGTCGCTAAGTATACAATAAATACAGTTCTTAAACTGTGGTTACGGGCTGCGAGGAGCCTAAGTCTGACCACCAGTCTTAAGGCGCTACCCCAAGCAAAAGCCGTTTTTTGTGCAGTTTTTTGGAGCCAACTCCTCTTTATCCAAAAGAAATACCAAGTAATAAAAATACATTAAATTTCTACATATTCTTAGACTGCAAAGTGGTAGTTTTATTTTTTATTTTAAGTCTCATAATGTGTAATAAATCCCCTCACAATGAAACCACAAAAATGAGAAAAAAATATTTATAACATGCTTCTTCTCGTAAAGTTAACATTATTTTGATTTGCTTCTTTACTAATGGATCGACAATTTAATAATGAACATAATGCTAGTTTTTTTTTTTTCAAAAGACGGAAATTTGATTTTATAAAGAATAAAAATCACTAATTTCGCACTATTCGACCCGCAGTGACTGACGTAAAAACCACTTTGTAGTGCAAGCTGATTAGAACTTTATTCTAATAGTGTTTCAAACGAAGTTTGAATCACCACAAATAGAGTTGCTAATTTTGCCTGGGGTAGCGCCTTAAGTTAAGACTCATAACAGTATTAGAGTACCATGACGTACGGTGCTGAGACGTGATGGACGCTCTCATAGGAGGCTATGTACAAACTCAAAGTAGCACAGACAGCCATGGAGCGTTCCATGCTCGACATAAAATTAATAGATCGAGTTCCAAACCTCGAAATCCGGAGACGTACGAAGATCTTCGATATTGGAAATCAAGTAATGGTATTCAAATGGAGTAGGGCAAGACACCTAGCAAGACGCGATGATGACGGGTGGAGTAAAGCTGTGACCGAGTGGCATCCTAGGACTGGAAAGAGAAGTGTTTGATCGTCCAGCGGCGAGATGGCAGACGATATTCTTGCAATCGCGGGTATCCTTAAGTCCTTAACCCTTTCAGACCTGAATTATTATTTTTTCTCCCATCAATCTAAAAAAAATCCTGTAACTAGATTAGGGTGTAAGAACAGAGGGAAAATAAAGAAAAAAATCCTGCCAGTAAATTTTTCAAGCAAAAATAGTTTTTCTTTTTGTGTACAAATGTGCACATCCGTCCTAGATAATGAAAAAAAAAGTGTTTTAGGATGTTTCTCCGAAATAAAAAAATGTTTTATTAGTATTGTTTATTAGAAAATTTTAATTTTTATAAAATTACCAAAACAAAATATGTATCATCATTCATAAAACTAACAAAAAAAAATTGATTACTTCTTTGGAGCTTATCAGTAATTGGCAAATAAATCAGTCTTAGATACAATTCGTTTACAAATTAGTTTATTATTTTAGGTATGAAATGCTAAGAAACAATTTTTATCTTTAGTGAGGCACAAGTGAACTTTGCATTTTATGCATTTTATCCGGGTTCTGCCCTTGCACCCCACCATTTTGCACCGCATCCTAAGTCCCTCATCATGTGCAGGAAAATGCCCAACACCATCTCGAGCTATTTCAGCTGCAGGGCGAATCTCTCCTGGTCGTCTTGGTATGATCTGCGGAGTTGGGCTACTGCCACTTGGCCGTCCTCTTTTACCAAGCGTAACTTTATTTCGTAACACCAAACATTCAGCTAGCCGACGACGAAAGTGAAGCAAAGTGAGTTGTTTATTTTTTGGTACGCCTAGCAAGTCACTATCAATTTGGTACTCTCGGTATGCCTGTCTAAGTGTCTAGTTCTATGGTCGGTGTTACTTCGGGTACTGCCTCATTGTAGGTGTCAGGAACATTTAGTTCCTGGTCAATCATACCGACCCAGGATGAGCTAGGTCCTTCTTCATCATCGTCCGAGTCAGGTGGGAATACCTCGCGTTGGATGTGGTTTATGACATCTGCGTCAACGTTCGAGTTGGTGCAGATGTCATAAACCACAACCTCCGCAACTCCCTTTCAGACGTAAATCCCAACCGGTCTTCATCATCAGATGATAATTCCAAATCAGAGAGATCTCTTTCATGTAGCGCTCTCAAAGCGTCTGGGGTAAAAATATTGATGTTTTTCGTCTGAAAATATAAACTAAGGTTTTACACCAATTTATAGGATGAAACTACATCAAATAGTATCTTCAAATAACATTCATAATAGATTTTTGTAATATCGTTACAATAGTTGGACAAACTGTAAAGACATTTTTTACGCCTGATGTGTACATTTGTGTACAATTATAAAAAATGAGTTATTGGGTACAAAAATTTAGTAAAAATCTCAAAATATAGCTTACATTTCACTATTGTAATATAACACATCAATTCATATTTTTGCAATGCGTATATTTCGCGATATTCTATTTTTTTAGAAACAAAATAATTAGCTTACCTACTCAGCTCCAACTTTGGTCGCCCACTGGTCGAAAATTATCGAAAAAATTACAAAATGTGCTAAGAGATGGCGTTAGTTGTATCGTATTTTGTACTTTATAATGTGAACTTTAGTGTACAATCGTCCTCAATTGCACTTCATGTGAAATTAATACTTAAATATTTTTTTACATTTAATGTGTACATTTGTGTACGCCAGGTCTGAAAGGGTTAATGAGGCTGGCACAAGAATGTGGAGTTTTTCCCAAACAAAGAGAGGTCTATACCCAGCAGTGAGTGATATCGGGCTATGGATGATAATGATGATTATAGTGTTAGTCAGTAGGTAGAATAGGTAACTGTGATGTGTAGGCTAGATAAGTATCCGTTCCCTGTCATCATCATAATCTGCCAAGCTTTTTCCCAAGTATGTTGGGGTCGGCTTTCAGTGTAATTGGATGCAGTATCCATGTAGAATGCTGGTATTCAGCCGCATCAGGTTGATCTGGAAGCCTATTTATTTATTTATTTAAGGACAACCAACAAAGCGTACACCAAAAATACATGTACGAACTCATTTTGAATAACATTTTATAGTGTAGCCTTAATTAAAGGCTGCCACGGCATGCATTGAACATAGGAAAAAGAAAATACAAAAAGAGTCTTTCTTTGTTTGTGTCTATATTAACTGTATTTATATACCAATGTATTGTTACATAAATACAGCCAATTGTGACTTACATCTGGCATACAAATTTATATGAAAACCCACATAATACATTTTGGTTTGACGTTGTGCTAACCAGAAAGAAGAAAAAAATAAAAATACAAAAAATACAACGCATTCTCAATCGTAAAGTACATACAATAAAGTACCAATCAAAACAAAACAATCAATATTCCTATGCAGTTGGGAAAAGACTCAGGAGATGATGAAATAAGTAATTCTTCATGTTTGGCTTGCAAGGGTATTTTGGCACTTGAACGACACTATGGGCCTTGTCTGCTATTTTTATAAATTAGTCATTCCAACACAATCCCATTCTCATCCCATTCTCATTTTGCTATAAGTTCGTAATCTGCTAAATTCATAATGGTCGATGATTGGTCGGTCAATGGTCTCGTAATAAAATTGTGTTATAATGACATTTTCGTACTGCCATTATTATTAAACCCGCCAGATGTCATTTATACATATTTTAAACATTATTTAATAGTTATAAGCAATCTGAAGTAGTAAAAAGTTCGTAAATAGCACCAGTCATTCATTTGCCATTATGTTCGAGATATGCCATTTCTTTCAATGGAGTGGCAGTGGTTGACCATTGCAAAGTCATAATGCCATTATGTTAGTAGATTACCAAACTTTTTAAAATCAACAATTATAAAGTCAATGATAGACTATTCTGACACTATTGTAATAGCAGACTAGAGGCGCAGGACATTGTTGTTAACTTAGTGAATTGTTTGGTTTGAAGGCACGATTGGCGCAGAGGCTGAGCGCTTTTGTTCTGCGCTTAGTGTCACGGGTTCGATCCCCGCACGGAACAAATATTTGTATGGCCTCTAGGTAGTTGTTCCGGGTCTGGCTATTTGTGTAGGTAGTATGTGAGTTTAGATGTTTGTAAACGCACCCACTAAGTATGCAGAAGAAATTCCAGGGGTAGGGCAATGTATTAAAACTAAAGAGTCTATAGGTATTGATATAACAAGATGACTGTGTACAATTTTACACTGCAACTAATTTATCAGTTAAAGCGGGAAAACACAGAACTAAAATAAATGTACTTACAACCAAGTTTGGCAAGTCGATGCAATTTTTCTTGACCAGCAGTGTCACTTTGAACTTCACAAATAAAAGTCGTGGTCGTGCTTTAGTTAGTTAGGCATGTCAATGAATTTAAATTTTATTATTTTTCCAGCTATAGCAAGCTGACGACAACTCTTCAAAATGCCGGAACTGATCGAGCAAATGTACTGCTCGCAGCAGATTGTGATACCACCGAGGTACCCGTACATACTCAAGCGATATTGTAAAGGTGAGTTCTTCTGATGTAGCCCGAAGAATTGCCAAACTG
The DNA here is from genome assembly GCA_950022955.1 of Xestia ashworthii. NCBI lineage: Eukaryota > Metazoa > Arthropoda > Insecta > Lepidoptera > Noctuidae > Xestia > Xestia ashworthii. The sequence continues at coordinate 6,405,894 of OX465576.1, read as the reverse complement.
AAGTGGCAGTGGGCAGTTCACATTGCTCGCATTACGGATGGCCGTTGGGGTCGAAAAGAACTGGAGTGGCGGTTGAAAGGCCTCCCACTAGGTGGAACGATGTCCTGGTGAAGGCTGCAGATGCGAGTCGCACGGGACCATTTAATGTGGCGACACTTGAGGGATGCCTATGTCCTGCCGGGGCTGCGGGACTGTTCGAAAGAGATACCGTGGCCCCGGAACATAAAGGGCGAGGAAGGAACATGGATGGGTTTTAGTCAGTAAAAGTCTGACACTCCCTCCCGCTCCGCCCAGAGTGGGAGAAGTTATTTGATGATTTCCCATCCTAAAAAAAGAAAAAAGAAGGGAGGGCCTATGTCCAGAAGTGGACGTCTTTCGGCTGGAATGATGACAGCTCCCATTTGGATTTTTACAATTTTGGGCGACTTAGCCTTAACTTGTATCATTACATTCCGACAGCGGCAATAAAAACCCAACCGTACGATCTTCTCCGCTGGTCGTTTGAATACTTCAAGGCATTGGCTGAACATCGCCCTCCCCCCGTCAAGCTGAGGCTGGAGTACCCCATCTACAGCACCGAGGGAGGACTCACCAGGGGATGTCTGAAGGTGTTGGCTCATCAGGTAATAAGTCCTTTATTTTAAGCAGATCTTTCAAAAACTTAACATTAACGACTCCACACCGTGCAAGTTGACTTCCATCGCATGCATTTCACAATATTACGGGTTCACTTCGTTAGATTATAATCTACCGAAAATAATGCGTCATATTGTAAGCAGTATGTTCGCTTGGCAATCTTTCGATATTTTATGACAATATAATGACACTAATGACACTTTCAAACAAATATATAAAAGGTGGTTTTTCTACTGGGGTACAAAACTACGGTTTTGATTTTGCCCGTTGACCCCACCATTGTATAAAAATGTAAGGGCCCTGTCCCCATTCACCAACAGACATGGTACTAGTTTCAATACTAGTATAACGTCCCACGAAAATATTTATAACCATTTCCAATCCAAAAATCGAAGGGGTTTTAAAAAAAAAACTATTTACAAAAATCTGTTTATTTTAATTCAATAATTATAAAATAACACTTTCAAACAAATGTAATAAACACAAAAAAAAGAAAAATAACTTTAGCTTCAAAGTTCACCTTTGTTTAATTGATTTATTTAGTTTTTTTGTCACCGACTTAACAGATAACTTAAGACTGAAGCTAAAGTTATTTTTCACTTTCTTGTGTTTTTTGAAGTCGGTTTTATTTTTTGCAATAAAGTGTTTATTTTTCACTTTCTAGTGGTTGATTTGTGCTTACCCCTTCACAGCGTACCAGCGTGATGTTATGCTATGAACTGGTGTAAACAATAGACAGACAATAGATTTCAGCAATCCCAGTCCATTTGCTATCATTTATTGAGGAGTTCCGGTGCCTATCTCCGAAGTTCTTCATCAGATTTTCACCAAATTGGAATGAGACCACTTTAAGAAAATATTCTTCTAAAAACTACACAAATCATCAAGTTTGCCTATAAAATTTGAAGAGTTCTCTCTATTGCTCCAGGATCCCATCATCAATCATCAGATCCTTTTTTTTTTTTTTTTTTAGGATGGGAAATCATCAAATGACTTCGCCCACTCTGGGCGGAGCGGGAGGGACTGTCAGACTTTTACTGACTAAAACCCATCCATGTTCCTTCCTCGCCCTTTACGTTCCGGGGCCGCGGTATCTTTTTCGAACAGTCCCGCAACCCCGGCAGGCTTCGGCCCTTGCGGGCCCCTCTCTCTATGCTGACAACTCGTTGAGGCGCGCGTGGAACACGAACGCGCCGTCGACACGGCCTGTCGTCGTTAGACGGACGGACGGCTAGCTAGCCCATAGCCAACCGTCCACAGGCCCGCGTCTACGGTGGCCGGTAGGCACCACGTGGCCCCCGACGCCCGGTGCGTCTCCCGCGGCGGCCGGGAAGAGAGGATATCTCCCTCTCTCGTTCCGCCACCTCCTTCGCTAGCATGACTGCTTCGCAGAAGGAGGTGACGGCTTCCCATTCCGTCTCGCTCCGGACCATGGATTGAACCAGGGCTGGACGCGAGAGGTCGCCGCCGCCGATCGCCGCTACGAGGACACGGCGGTGCTCCGCCCACGCAGGGCAGACTTCCACCGTGTGCTCCACCGTGTCCTCCGGTCGATCCTCGCAGTGGAGACACTGTCCGGTGAGGACCTGCGTCAGGCGGAAGGTGAGGACGCCGTGGCGCCTCTCTAGCCACTCCTCAAAGAGGGGACTTACCGCCACTATCGTGGCGTGCCCTGCACGGGGTATCATCAGATCCTGACTTGATGATTATGGGACCACCTGGGAAGTATTATACCCTTTCAAAAAAAAAAAAAATCAAATCTTCGAGTAAATTAATAAAAATTAATAAAAAAGTTTCCGACGAATTGAGAACCTCCTCCTTTTGGAAGTCGGTTAAAAAGGTGGTTTATCTACTGGGATACAAAACTACGGTTTTGATTTTCCCGTTGACCCCACCAGTGGGGCAAAGCATTGTTACTTATGTACCAATTAACAAAAAAAGAAAACAAATCACAACTTTCCGCGAAAAAGTATTTTAAAGCCGTGAAAAATTGACTAAATCAGATTTCTGAATGAGTGTAACTGAAAGCATTTTTATGGGGGAAAAACAATTGAACTGTTATAAATTCTAAATCTATTATTTTTAAATAAAGGATTTAAAAAGAAAGAATTAATCGTAATATAATCTACCGTAACAAAAAAAAAACGATTTTTCCAAGTAAAGCAAACTTCGTAAACTTTTTTAATGTGTGTAGATATTCATGCATCAGTGAATCAGTGTATATTTTTTAAATATGTGTTTGGGAACGTATTTATTCTGTAATCCAATCAAAATATGTTTCATTTTCAAATTATTTTGTAATATCATATCCCGCGCATGAGAAAATTTGAAAAGGACGACACGTAAACTTTTTTAATGTGTGTAGATATTCATGCATCAGTGAATCAGTGTATATTTTAAATATGTGTTTGGGAACGTATTTATTCTGTAATCCAATCAAAATATGTTTGATTTTCAAATTATTTTGCAATATCATATCCCGCGCATGAGAAAATTTGAAAAGAACGACAACCATTTCTGTTTGTTTGTTTACCTATTTTGACGGGTTTGCGCACGTGATGGCTTGACCTATTAATAAATAGACCTGGCAACATTTTAATAAAGATTTTTATGAAAAATGTTACTCATAATAAAAAGTGGTTCGATTGATTCTGCTCGTGATTCTGATCAAACTATTTTCAGGTTTTGCGCATTTAACGTTACAAGTTGTATAAATTTCACGTAAAGTTAAAAAAATTCGTTTTGTTATCATCCCGCATGACGAGAACGAGAAAGACAAAAAAAATAAAATACCTCGATTTGGCACACGAGGTTGTCAACACGAGGACTGTGAACTCGGTTATCATTGTGCCGATTTTCGTGATGGCAAATGGCCTCGACACCATGTTTTAAGGCTCTCCCTCCTGATTCAGAAGGCAGGTTCCTCGATATAGAAGAAAGAAAGAAAGAAAAAACATTTATTCGTCGCAAAGTCATGACGTGCATACAATATTAATAAACATAGAACGCAATTATACAAACACAAACATTTAGACTAAAACCGAAAATTAACACAACAACATTAACATTATAATAATTGCAAGACAAAGCGGAAAAAAAATAAAAAATTGCACGTCGTGAGTGCGACAAATAGGTTACCACTCAGCATGATGCTGTGCTATGGGGAACCCACAGAACAGCGCTGGTTTTCAGTGGTCACCTGTCAAAACGTACGGAGGCCAATACAGCTATATATTTGATTAAACAGTTAGGACTTAGATTAGAACATTATCAGCATAACAAACACATTTCATAATAAAAAGCTCGCGTTGTTATGAGGTTCCTGTCTCTAGAGCCCTAACCACCGGCGGTGGCTTGGACCCTGATCCCTACACCGGCGGACTATTTTTTAATATCTTTTTTTTAAAGAAACTCGTCTAATACTTACCTAGCTATAAAATGGTATCTTTCAACCCCAGCTATACGGCATGAAAGAGATCCCAGCAGATGTCTTACGGCAAGCCTGGCAGGGCTTCTGCCTAGACTCAATGGAGCTGACGAGGATCCTGTGCCTCTGTGAGGTATACAGGCGATCGGAAGTGGTGCCCTTCTTCCACTTCTTGGCGGTTGCTGGAGGGATGCTAACGAAGGTTGGTACATATTTAATTTCTTTTTCACATGCTTTTATGGTGCATCCCCGCTGAGTAATATTTTATTACTCAAAAAAACGGTGGGGTCAACGGAGACAAATTTTAATTCATTTCTACTGAGCCCACGACCCGTCGCCCGGGAATATACAGCTTTTATTAGCTTCACCTTAACTAACTATGTATGACATATAAAATCAACCCAGTGCGTGTTTGCAGATGTCAAATGTCTTAGATTTTTTTGGTTCTAGGACATGCCGGTTTCCTCACGATGTTTTCCTCCATCGTTTTGAGAGCAGCACAAAGAAATGCGCCTGCCTGGGTTCGAACCCACGACTTACTGTTCGTAGGTCGGGTCCGCCATTACCACAGGGCTACCACTGTTCTCATAATTTATACTGTAAACTTTATAAGCTGCGACCTGGACGTTGATGTATTGGCCAGCGGGCCTAAAATGGCCGCTTTAGAAGAATCATAATTTGAATCATCTTAAAAAAAAAATTGGTAAAATGGACCTTATGACTACAACTATAAAGTCCATTTTAAGAATTTTTAATTTTAACGTGATTCAAATTATGATTCTGCTAAAGTGGCCTTTTTAGACCCCCTGTTCAATCTATTCTGTACTATAAATAGACGGACAGCTGTTATTGGCAGTAATGGACGGCTTTCCCTTCGTGCAGTCCCACCGGATCATACTTACTACCGAGACAAAAAGTATCCAATTTGTTAATCAAAGTCATAAACTATTTGTGTGCTTAATACCTTCCAAATCCGTTCAGTAGTTTTTGCGTGAAAGAGTATAAAACATACAGTATACAAACTTTCACCGTATAATTTTGGTCACCTTCCGCAGTGTCTCACCCACACAATGATCCTGCTCTGCGAGTCTCTAACCAAGGAACCCGACGGAGGATCAGCCGCCATACCGGTGCAGGAGTTCCTGATGATGTACCGTTATCTAGCAGCCATGGATGCTTCTCAGAACGTGCAGTACCATAACGGGTATAGAGAAGGTAATTTCTTAATTTACTGAGCTTTTTTCTGTGGCTTGATTCGGGTCTAAGTCGAATCAAATCTTCCAGGAATTAAACTCTTTAGTTAGCTACCCGTGGCTTAACTTACTCCGACCCAAAAAAGGGGGGTTTTAAGTTTGACTTTGTGTGTCTGTGTGTGTCACTTATATGTGTTTGTCTGTGGCACCGTAGCACCTACACGAGTAAACCGATTTGAATGAGATTTTTTTATTTGAAAAGCTTATTTCTTAGCAATAATTCCCGCTACTTGAACCCGCTAGATTTGCAACAAAAATTTGATCGTATCGAAACAAGTTGAATGGAAATTCTAGTAAATCAATAGATAGTCAATCGAATAAAGCGTCTGATTTTGCTTAGCGGTACTCCGCCGCAACATTGTGGCAACATTTTAACGAGCAAACGCTAAAGCGCCATCCATCTATTTCTATTATTATTTTTTTGTGTTTTTTTACATATATTATATATTATTATTTTATTGTATATTTATATATTATTTTTATTTTCGTTGGGCTTAAATTAAAGGTAAAGTTCGCGATAAATACCCGTTTACATATGTTTTATAAGGCATCTATTTCTGTAATTAAATGGCCTATTTACCTCGCAGTCAAAGTGAAAAGTACAGTTTGCACCTCGAGATAACGCTAGCTTAATATACCTTCGGTTTCATTGACTCCCTCGAACGCTCGCGAGTCAAACCACCTCAAGAATATTATGGCTTCGTTTAGCCCCTCAATATACAATATACTATTTTACATCTGTAAGAGTTAGATTTCAAGCACACAAATGAACAGAGCAACGCAACGCTTGACATTGCATAAGGGCGGACCATATTTTTTTGATTTTGTTTTTATCGCCAATTGTTATGAAACATATTGTTTCAGGCACTCAACCCGAATCTTTTCATGAAGAAGCAGAAGAAGAATCTGCATCGGTAAGTGAATCATTTCTATCATAAATCACTGTTTGTGTGTGTGTGTTTAAATATCTGTAAACGCTCCCACGATACAGGAAGAAATTCCTAGTGTAGGGCAACGTTTTTAAAAGAATGAAGGAAGTACATTCTGGCGGTTTTATAGAGTCTTTATGTAGTAGAGAATGAGCTTTTTGACATCGATTGGACACAAATTCAGACTCTATAAACCTTCTTCTGTTAGCGAAGTAGACACAAGAGTAAAAAAATGGCGTCAGACCGATTCGGTTGCGGTTCACAGACGATGGGAAATTTCTGGTGCCTTAATCTCAGTAACGTTTGTGCATTGTGCTGATTAATGCATTGAATATTACGGGTGTCGTGGAAGTATTTACAATAAAGTCATAACATTAAACAGTTGTATTTAAAAAAAAATGTGAAAAAGTTCGAAATCTGACCCCCAATATCTCCGTAACCAGAAGGTTCGTAGGTATGGTCTAGAACACAAAAATAACACAATGACGAGTAGAACAAGTGAACACGGCTTCGTTAGGGGTATATTTAGATCCCGGAACATGAAGGGCGAGGAAGGAACATGGATGGGTTTTAGTCAGTAAAAGTCTGACACTCCTTGCCGCTCCACCCAGAGTGGGAGAAGTCATTAATTGATGATTTCCCATCCGAAAAAAAGAGATACAATATTTCTTGTACTAATTTTTATCTTGTCTTGTAGGAAGATTCCCATGTTACGGTAAGTTCAGAAAATGATAATATTCAGTGTGGGATCTCATAAAACCATTACTTTGGAAGGTAATCTTTGTATTCTATAAGTATGTAGGTATCGTTTTTGTCTAATTAGGTACTCTTAGTGTTGAAGTATTATTATTCTGTAAAGTTAAATTATTGGGACCTAAGCGACTGTGAAACTAATGGCTGGTTCCAATGATTGTCATTGGTTGAAAATCTGGAAATGTCATTCTATATTTCAAAATAGTTTGAGCTCATTGGTCGGATCGAGAACTAGCTATGGTCGCGCCATCTACAATTAGCTTTTAACGGTCTTCCAAATTCGAAAACGAATTAATTTATTTTAAAAGTAAATCATCGCAGAATCACAACGAGACACCGTTCGAATTTTGAAGTGATATTTAGAGATTGACTGTACAGCGCTCGGCTATGCTAAATATGGGTATTTCTCATTTCGATTAATTTAAAATAGATTAGAAAAATATCCATTTCCACTTACACTGGCTGACACCTCAAGAAATACCTAAATCAAAGTGTACTGTTGGATTTTCACTTGGATTTGCGTCGAGGGTTAAAATTCCCACAGTACATTACTGCACGCATGCATGTGTGGTGATATACGAGAACTTTGCGGCTTATAAGAAGATAACATAGTGATAAAAATTGAAAAAGTATGCTTAGATGGTTTGGTCAGGTGCACAGGATGAGTGAAAGACGACTACCAAAAGGTATTTACAAGGCACATGTGAGTGGCAACACTGGCAACGGAGGAGACGTCCTAGAAGGACGTACACTGACCTTATTGGAGAGGTTCTTCAGGAAGGTCTGGGCCCTGTTTAATAAACGTTACAAATTGTAAATTGTAATTGTATTTTACAAGTTTATATCTACAAGTTTCTGTTTAATAAAGAATACAATTTACAAATCTATCACGGACGAAAATTCACAAAATTGTAAAATTGTATACTAAAGTTATAAAAATTGAAAAAGTATGCTTCTTAGATGGTTTGGTCATGTGGAGAGGATGAGTGAAAGGCGACTAACAAGAGGTATTTACAAGGCACATGTGAGTGGTAACGGAGGAGACGTTCTAGAAGGACATACACTGACCTTATAGGAGAGGTTCTTCACGAAGGTCTGGGCCCTGTTTAATAAACGTTACAAATTGTAAATTGTAGTTGTATTTTACAAGTTTATATCTACAAGTTTCTGTTTAATAAAGAATACAATTTAAAAATCTATCACGGACGAAAATTCACAAAATTGTAAAATTGAGGTACTAAAGTTATAAAATTGAAAAGTATGCTTCTTCGATGGTTTGGTCATGTGGAGAGGATGAGTGAAAGGCGACTAACAAGAGGTATTTACAAGGCACATGTAAGTGGTAACGGAGGAGACGTTCTAGAAGGACATACACTGACCTTATTGAAGAGGTTCTTCAGGAAGGTCTGGGCCCTGTTTAATAAACGTTACAAATTGTAAATTTTAATTGTATTTTACAAGTTTATATCTACAAGTTTCTGTTCAATAAAGAATACAATTTACAAATCTGTCACGGACGAAAATCCACAAAATTGTAAAATTGTATACTAAAGTTATAAAAATTGAAAAAGGTATGCTTCTTAGATGGTTTCGTCATGTGGAGAGGATGAGTGAAAGGCGACTAACAAGAGGTATTTACAAGGCACATGTGAGTGGCAACGGAGGAGACGTTCTAGAAGGACATACAGTGACCTCATTGGAGAGGTTCTTCAGGAAGGTCTGGGCCCTGTTTAATAAACGTTACAAATTGTAAATTGTATTTGTATTGTATTGTATAACGGGCTGGTGTCCGCAACTCCACGTCAAAGCGCGTATTTTGCGTACTTATGGGCTATAATCTACCACGCGGGCCCAGTGCGGATTAGTAGATGACACAATATTTCGAATTTTTGGTTCTAGGACATGCCGGTTTCTTCACGATGTTTTCCTACACCGTTTTTGAGAGCAGTGGTGATGAAATAAATTACATAAAGCAATATGCGCCTGCCTGAGTTCGAACCCATGACTTACTGTTCGCAAGTCGGAGCCGCCACAACTAGGCCACCGCTACTCATTGTAAATTGTAATTGTATTTTACAAGTTTTATGTCTACAAGTTTTTGTTTAATAAAAATATAATTAACATTACCATTATGGAAAACTGTCAAAATTTACATCGAAATCGGTTCACAATTGGCGAAGATCACTGAATATACAAAAAAAATAAAACAGAATGGATAACCTCCTCTTTTTGGAAACTAGTCGGTTAAAGACTGTCGTTGCCGTTCACGCGTATATTTATCATCACTACTGTCTCTACTTTCACTACTAGTTGTTAGGACCATTTTTTTATGTAGGTACGGGTATAATATCAATTAACAGTACAAAATTGTTAATTTCTGACACAAGGCGAGTCTACCTGTCGGAATTTTTCTACAATTTACAAAATATGTAAACTTGTAATTACAATTTTGTGTTCAATAAAACAGAATTCCTTAAAAATATGTAAATGTCACCTGTAAAAAGAAAATCTTCATTAAACAGAAATATGTGAAATCGTAGATACAATTTTATAAATTTTCGTCAGTGATAGATTTGTAAATTGTAAGTATTCTTTATTTAACAGAAACTTGTAGAATTGTAATTTGTAAAATACAAGTACTATTTACAATTTATAACGTTTATTAGACAGGGCCCAGGGGCCTAATTCTGCTATATTAATAAATTCATCACTCCAACACGATTCTATTCCCATCCCATTGTCATTTTGGTTAAAGTTCGTAATCTTTTAAATTCACAATGGTCGATCATTGGTCGGTCAATGGTCTCGTAATGAAATGGTGTTTTAATGGCATTGTCTTATTGCCATAATTATAAAACCCTTGGTACAAATGGTTTTCGAAATCTACTACTAAATGCAAACATTTATTCATACCCGATTTCATGTACATTTCTTTCAATGGACTGTCAGTGGTTGACCATTGAGAAGTCATAATGGCAGCATTATATTATTAGATTAACAAACTTGTTAAACCATGACAGGACTTGACCATTATAAAATCAATGATTGACTATTCTGACACTATTGTAATAGCAAATTGAGGCCCTGGTGTGTAGTACTCGCAACTTAACCGGTGTGCATGTATGACCTGATGTATGAACGCGGACGAGACGGTAGGTGTATGTAAGGATCGTAGCAGCTAGGTGGCGTTCTGTGGTTTCTGACTACACTCCTGGGAAAAAGACGTGAGTTTGTGTATGTATGCAATAATATTTAGACATTTAGTGAAAATGGACATGGCATTATTCCGTAAAAGTAGTATAGTACGAAATGCACAATATTGAGGTCAATCCGAAGATCACCCATGTGAATATCACCCATGCATAGTATGAAGTAATATGGGTGATCAGTCTTACCCAGGGCTATCGTATTACCTAGTACTAAATGGGTTGTGGAGGTCAGACAGGCAGTCACTCCATGAGAAATACTGGCATTCAGCTGCATCCGATTTAGACTAAATATCGACCCCAACATAATGTTGACTAAGAGCGATATGACCGATACCTGGTGAAGATTGGGAATCCGCTGAATGCGAGTCTCACGGGACCGGTCAATGTGGCGAAACTTGGGAGAGGCCTATGTCCAGCAGTCGACGTCTTTTGGCTGAAATAATAATGATGTTGATGGGTGATATTCGCACCGGTGCACTTCAAATTGCTATCAAAACGGTTCAAATATACATCTCCCTTTGCACCGAAATACAGGCTGATTCAGATGAGGAAAAATACTGGGAAGATGAAGATCTTCAGAGACTTTCTCTGATTAACGACAACGTCTCCAGAGCACCTAAAATCAGTGAGAGAATGAACCGTCCAATCCTTGGCTGGATACAAAGGTCACCGTCCATCGAAAAGTTGGCGGAAATTGACAGAGAGAATTACAGAAGGGAGAGATCAGGTTCTCATGTTTTTTTTTGTGTTGTTAGAATAGATAAATGTAAAACTGTAATAGCTGGGTTGTGGAGGTCAGATAGGCGGTCGCTTCATGTTAAATTCTGGTATTCAGCGGCACCCGGTTAGACTGAAAGCCGACCCCAACATGAGGGACGTGTAAGTAAACATACTCATCACGAAGCCGTCAACCAAGCATTCTGTTTATCAAACTACTTGTAACTTTACACAAAAATTATTGCTGGGAAACGACTTTTTTGTATGGGGTCAAGATCATGCTTTGTGGTAGAATTCAATGTAACGCACTCAAAACATTGTGCTGATGGATGGATTGAATAGTAAGGGGGTCGTGGAGGTGTTTAAAAATCTTACATTAAACACATGTATTAAAAAAAAAAACATAGATTTTTTTTTAACTTTGACCGCCAGTACCTCCGTAACTAGCAGGTTCCCAGGTCCATGAGCGTAGAACAAAAAAATGATCTCAATGACGGGGAAAGCAAGTGCTTCTTTAAGAGGTTTTTACATCCTATAGTTTGGAAAAGTCTCGGCAGATAATGATGAGAATAGATACATGGATATGACTACCATTGGTGCTACCGAGTGGTGACCAAGATTGGGCCAAAGAAACCAGGGACGTTTTAGAGCACGACGATATCGTTTAAGTCGCGTGAAACATCTGGATAAGGGACACGCAGAATTAAGAAAAAGGAGGCCTATAGTGGGTGATTCCGGTGATTATGATGATGATCACCATTGCCACCTAAACGGAAATAGAAATTCTTCTTTTGTCTCTTCCACTATTCTTTTTAAGCTTTCGTTGTCAAATGGCAAAAACGGAACTCTTATAGATTCGTCCTGTTTGTCTGTCTGTCCGTCCGTATGTCACAGCCATTTTACTCCGAGACTGTTAACATCACGCAGTTGACATTTGGAGAGTAGGTGTCTTTTGTGAACCGCTACACAAATTCACAGTGAATACTAAATTTAGTTTTGCTGTTGAGTGTAAATTGACGTTTGAGTGATCGTTGAAGTATTGTTACTAAATTAGTTGGTCTTACGGAACCCATTGTGTGGGAGTTCGACTGGTCGGGTTTAATTACGTAGCGAATCCAAGACAAAAAAATGGTTTCTCCAAGGCTTGTCGAGCTTCAATTGTCTCGTCGCTTTTCTGATGGCCGCCACAGGAGTTGCAGTGGTTAGTAATATTGTGGCCAAGTGTCCCAAAAAAAAGAGAAGATTTTTTTTTTTAAAGTGTTCTGTCGAAAATTTAATGCCCTACCCTGAGTCATGTATAGCGCCATATTTTGTGAAACCTCAATGAGTGGTTAAGGCGTATTCAGAAAGTTGGCAACGTCGCAAATAGCTGTCAAATATTGACCTTTTTCAATTTATTTCGCAATATTACCTACTGTTTGTAAATAAGAAATAAATGGCTAACTAGAGAACTAAAATATTGATTACAAAAGGCAATAATTAATATCGTAACACCGAATTATCAGTTTTAGATGAGAAAAAACTTTTTAGAAAGGGGTTTGAACTTTGTATCAATACAAAGTCAATATAAAAGTCCCACGAAAATCCGCCCACTATTAACTTCGTTCCACCTTATTGTCTAATTGCACTCGACTATACAGTAATATTGCTAAATTAATTAAAACAAGTAAATATTTGACAGCTATTTGCGACGTTGCCAACTTTTTGGATACGCACTCTTAAGCGTCCGTCGTCTTGTTGTCAAGTGTTATTACATTTAAAATGTCTACAAGCCGAACGTTTCGCGCTCAACTCTTTTAATAACTAATTTATAATTTCAAACAATTTTCAGGGCGTCTTGAACAAGATGAAGAAATTAATGTTAGTTCTCATTCTGTATTCTAGTAACTTTTAAGTTTAAGTGTTTTTGTGTCAGACATTTTATAGTTTATAATCTTCCTCCGAAAATTACAAGACGGTCACGGTACATTACAAAATTTGGCAAAATTGCATAAAACTCAAATATTTCGTTTCAAAGTATTAATGAGTAGCAAGACATTTTCAATAATTATTTAAGTATAACACAATGATATTTCACAATTAGTAGGTATATCTACACTAATATTATAAAGAGGAAAAAAATGTATTTTTGTGTGTATGTTTGTAATGAATAAAGCCAAAAACTACTGTGCCGATTTCAAAAATTCCATCACCATTGAAAAACTATATTCACCCTAAGTAACATAGGCTACATTTTATCCACGTACTCCAACGGGAACGGGAACTAAGCGGGTGAAATCGCGTGACGTCCGCTAGTTCAGTATAATTGACTTATTTATCAAAACAGTGAAATATTTGACAACAATATGCGACGTTGCCAACGTTCGGAATGGATTCTCCGGCTGAACTTTAACATATCTTTACTCTGCGTTGGATTATATTTATTTCCATTCAGTAATGTTACCAAATTAATTTAAATTTTAATTAAAATAGGTAAATATTTGACAGCTATATTTGCGACGTTGCCAACTTTCTGGAAACGCGCTCTTAATACTCGTAGTTCACACTGTGAACTAATAAAAGTGCCGAATCTTGGATGTGTAGCCTGCGCTTTAGGTGTGCTGATCGCATTCAGATTCAATGGTGGAACTCACCTTTAATTGATGCCAAACAGAACTCTCATAATGTCTTTGGTATTTTTTTAGAAAAAACTGAAAGCGATGAGTTCAATGTTGATGCCAGACGACCTGAACGCCAAAAAACCTGGTGAGTTTTTATAGAAGATCATCAATAGCCTTCGCCCGCGGCGACACTCTCGTGATGGTCTGGAATTATCCCACAGGACACACAGCAATAATGTAACTTCCCATTAGTGAAAATGTTTTCGAAATCTGATCATTAATTCCGAAGATTACCATTACCTCCTATGTACACTCTTATAAACTTTATCTCTTTATAATATTAGTTTCTAGATGATCATTGTTTGTGCCCACCACCGGCAGACTCAGGCTCAATATGTATCAGGGGAGATTATGGTTCAAAATGTGGTGCCATTCTGTATAGTTCACCTCACTCAAGTCGAGCGCACACAATTCAAAAGCGAACTCATTTGTTTTTAATTCACGACGCAAAAACGACGGGGTGTTATAAGTTTGACGTGTGTGTGTGTGTGTGTGTGTCTGTCTGTGGCATTGTAGCACCCTAACGGATGAACCGATTTGTATTTTGTTTTTTTTTGTTTGAAAGGTGAATTAGGGTATTTGATAAAAATCAGTCTAAGTTGGCCGCTGCCACAAAATGGCGGATTACATATTTATTCAACAACTCCCTTAATATGGCGAATTAACGAATTATTTTCTATCTAACTTTTAGTACAGTGTGTCGTATTTTAAATTTTAAATCTAAATTTACTTGTTTAAGTAAATCATCGCGGATTCACAGCGAAACACCGTTTGAATTTCGAACGTGATGTTTAAGAGTCCTGTTACATTATTTTTGCAAATTTTTGATTTTTACGTCCTGGATCAAATTATTTCGATCGGCGGACAAGAGTGTCCATTGTTTCTGACGAAAATTTTGTGTCTAGGTGCTTCCTCGTCCAGAATGACTAAAACTGAGAAGCGAGCTGAATTGACAGAGAATTTAGAGTACTTACTGTAATTTTATTTATTGTAACGTTGTCTTATTATATGGACAAACGAAAACTAATGAAGCGTATTCATTGATTGAAGTTTTATATCTTATTAATTTATTTGATAAAATTGAGTTTATTTGGAATATAATGGCTGCTGAATCAAGACATTTATGGCTTAAATTAGGCTTTCTTTACGTTCTTTTTTGTGAAAATTCAAGGAATTTAACGAAATTCTAGAACTCCAACATTCAAGTAAAACCTTCAACTTATTTATTATCTTTCAGCAATTTTAGCTTTTATAAGAATTGAATGTGAATTTGAGCGTCAAACTTCCATCGCCGGTTTTTCTTGCAAATTGAATACTCAAAATATTTATAGGAAAATACACGAAAAGAAATATGAAAATGTGCATTCAAGAAAGAGCACTATCGTTATTCATAAGCAAATATTTAAAATATCTTACTACTGCTGAAAATTATTGCGTCAAAAATCATGAATTTGCGTAAAAAGTGTAATAGGACTTTTAAGGTGGACGCACACTTATCCGCGCCGAAAGAATTTTTTCTCATCCGTATGACGTCATCTACTCGGCCGATTCGACGCGGATAAGTGTGTGTCCACCTCTAGAGAATAGTTTTAAGTAGTTATTTATTGATTACTATTAAAAACAATTATTTTTTTACTAGAAAAAGAGGAAGCGAAGGACATAGATAAGACCATTGACATAATTGTTTATAACGAAGATGAGGAACCAATCGAATATGAACTATACGGTTTTTAAACATTTTATTTATTAAAAATCTATCGCTTATTGCAGATTTATTGGGCACAATATTTGGGAGGCATTTCATCATGCCTGTTGTACTCGGCATGAACACTTCTTAAAAGTATAGAAAAAATATAACTGAAATTTCTCACAATTCTACCATTATTTTACGCATGTTATGCCTTATACATGGTGGAAACGGTTAACGCGGCAGTAATAGGTGCTACCTTAACCGTTACAGCTACATGCAAATGGTCTTAGGAGACTAACCATAATTTTTCTTAAAATTTTGATCCCTATTCACAGATTTAAAAAAAAGTACACTTAGCAAGAAAATTGCCATTTTACACAAAATATTTTTTTGATGTAAATCGATCCCTTTTCTAATACTGATCAAAAATTTCTTCTAGACCAACCCAGGTTGGAGTACTAGTTTACCGTTTCCACCCTGTATAAAAGAGAAGTGAGAGTAATAAAAGAAATCTGCAATTTGCGAACGGATATGGAAAAAATGGTATTCTACAGTGGCGAAGGGTCCATACAACTCGATTCCTACCAGATTCCATTTGAAAAATGGCACAATCACTATTCTATAGACAAATAAAATAACCACATTAAGGCTGATGCTTCAGGGTAGCCCACGAAATTCAATTTTTCTTGCCTTTTTTGCAATTTGCAGGCCAGTGCTAAAAAGCTTTTCTGCAAAATCATCAATACAACCCTCTAAGTTCATATAAGTCGAGGAACGATTTTTTCAAGATCAAAGTCGTTCCTAGACTTTTGTGAGCTTGGAGGGTTGTATTGATGATTTCGATGATCATAATTCTGTAACTACATACGTCTTACAGTCGCGAACGATATTTTCATCAACATACAACCTAGCACTGGCCCGCAAATTGCAAAAAACGTAAGAAAATTTGAATTGGCTACCCTGACGCTTCCCCTTAAAGATATTTATGGTCGACCAAGCTATTTGGTTTACAATTTGACTTACAAATTACATTGTCAAATGTAAACCAAATAGCTTGTTCGACCGTACTCCGTCTAACCTCTTACAGAAATTTACCCTTCGCTACTGGTATCCTAAAAGTTATTTCATTTTATTGCACTTGACCTTTTATTTCAAATAGTATTTTCAAGTAGAAAGCAATTCAAACATGATTATTTTGTAAAAATAGTGTGCCGGTAATATTCTCAAGAACATGAGAATTTAAAATACAATATAGAATTTAAAGTTTGTAAACTAATACAACTTGGCATGTTAGTTGGTTAAAACTAGAATAATTATTAAAGTAACATAAATAGAAAGTAGTTTATTTGGAATGTTATCTGTAATTGTATTTATTAAGTTATGCACATTATTTAACAAATGTATGTATTTGTCTAAATTTATGAAGTAGTAAGAGATGTCACGTTACATATTTTAATAAGTAGGCTAAGCAGAAACCCTTGTATTACTAGATACAGAACAGTACCACATCGCATATGTATACAGGGTATACACCCTGTTTATATAAATACAGGGTGGAATTTCTCAACCTCACCTGGAGGAAAAGTACTCTAAATACTGGAGATTTGCTATCTCCTGTATTTAGAGAACTTTCCTTTTTTAGAAATAAAGGAATGTTTCTTTTGAGTAAAAAAACATTCCTTTATTTCTAAAAAGAAAAAAAATTGCATTTAAAGATTTTCGAATGTTCGATGGTGACTTTAGAAGTGCGACAGGCGCACACTTAAGTCACCTAAATGCAAATGCGGTCTAAAGTAAATAATAAAAAAGTACTTATGTCTGGTAGAAAAGTAGAAATAGATACCATAAACTAGCCATCATTTAGTTCAATTAGGTAAGAAAACTCATCTACAAAGAAACATCTAGTACTAATGTCCTGACTGGTCCGTTGCGAAGAAGAGATAGTGCTATTATTGCTGTATAGCTATCTCTTTCTAACACTGGAACAATGACGCCTCATCATAAAACATATAAAAACGGGTATTTATCGCGAATTTACCTTTAATTTAAGCCCGACATTTCGACCGGATTGCACCAGCCGTGGTAAATTCGCGATAAATACCCGTTTTTATATGTTTTATGATGTGTTCTGATCGTGAAAGTTTAAAATATGACGCCTCATAATACGACTTTAGGAGAACCAAAAGAAGAACCAAAAGAAGAACCAAAAGAACTAGTTGAAGAATCTATGATGAATGCAGATCAAATCATGCCTTCGACAGAAGATACCCAGGAAACGGAAGAAGTTGTCGTTTTAACTGAAGCTGAGAAAATACAAATTTTTTTGGATGAAGTAATTCTTCTTTTTGTGTCGACGTTACTGTATCTATTTATGTCTGTGTCAGCGTCACATTGTAAAAACCGTTACATTGAATATAACTAGAGAGATTGTAAACTCTCGGAAGATTGTCAAATGAACATACTGCTTACAATATTACGCATTATTTTTGGGTAGATTATAATCTAACGAAGTGAAACCGTAATATTGTGAAATGTATGCGATGGAACTCAACTCGTGCGGTGTGGAGGAGGGAAGGAGGGGTCCCTTTGCCCCATGGTACCACTCTCATGAAAAGATAATGTACCATTCCTGAGAAATACCGATTAATGTACCCTAACTTCAATACACTTATATTCCCCTAAAAAGCGTAGTCGAAGCCCCTATTTCTGTCTGCAGGGTTTAAAGGAACCTAACTAACCTAACGCCCAAAGTCTTGATAATGGGGACAGAGATATTTCTGTCGCATGCATTTCACAATGTTACGGTTTCACTTCGATAGATTACAATATACTTACCAAAAAATAATGCGTTATATTGTAAGCAGTAAGTTCAGTTGACAATATTTCGAGAGTTTACAATCTCGCTAGAGAGATTACAATCTAACGTGTTTGACAATTTTACGGTGACATATACAGGGTGTAAACAGACTCATCACGAAGCCGTCAGCCAAGAATGCTGTACATCAAACCAAGTAACTTTACGCAAAAAACTAAATGGGTTAAAAATCAAAATGGAAACGGCAAAACTGCATTGAATAGTAAATGGGTCATGAAGGTACTTAAAGTTAAGTTGTTACTTTAAAAACTATTATTCAAAGAAAAATTTGTGAAAAAGCTGGGACTTTTAACTCTAATAACTCTATAACTCGGAAGATTCCCAGGTAAGATCCAAAGTGCCTTTTGCCTTCGTAAAGGGTTTTTTTACACCTCTGGTTGGTCCTAGACGTAAGTGGTCAGGGTTATTGAAACGTCAGAGGTACTGCAGTATCTCTACTGTTAGCCCAAGAGCCCACGACGGCCAGACCTCGTTATTTTATAAAAGCTGGAAGTTCTTCTGTACATGTCCCCTATACAGGTAAGAACGAACAGCGACTATAAAGTTTGGGTTGTGGTTACCTGGGCAGGTAACAGGTGGTAAAGGTGTGTAAAATAGTACCTAAAATTCGTTTAAGTATAAAGCTCAATTTTTTTACATTTTCTTCGGGATAACTTTAGAAATCTCGTCATCAATTGCCGGACACTTATGACAGTTGCTACCCCCTGCCAGACACCCCTAAACTTTAATAAATTATAATTATACGTTCGTTATAGTAGGTATAAAAGCTTAATTTTATATATATTACTTGGGGACCTATAAAAAGATATTACCTCAATAGACGGACAGTCTTGCCAGACACATTGAAAGTTGGCTGTAGGTGCGAGCCCGAGGTAACAACTGTTCAAGCGGGTGCTCAACTAATTGAGACAATTTATCGCTACCTTTGATCCCGAAAGACCAACTAATCAATGTTTCATCTGGAAAATCCGCATCGCCATCTTCATGCCTTCTGATTATTGAAAAAAATGGAGATTATCTTCGTAAAACATTTGTTTCCATTTGTGTATTTGAAAAAGCTATAAAAAAATTCAACCGTCAATTTTTCTATAGATTATAAAAAGATGAAAAGAGTTCAAGTAGGTGGTAAAAATCAGGAAATGAAAACCCAAAGAGATTTATTTGGACGCATGCTGGGTATCTCAATGTATTTTAATGTAGACATTTCAAAGATTTTGTCTTACTCAATTACCTCAGTGCCATTGTCCATGTGCCATTTGGATGGCGCTATTTGTAAGACATAAATCTGCTTTGATAAAATGTCTAGAGAAAGAGGTCCAGCATGAGCAACCACATCATATGTTATAATAATTGACGGTTTCTTCCTATTGCATTACAATGAAAAATGATCCAAAAACATTTGGAAATTTTCACCAAAATTGTTGTAAATGACTACTCAATTTTTCAAACATCGATAATTGATGTGATCTTTGATCAATACTTTATTCCATCGATCAAAGATTACGAGCATTCCCAACGGTTAGAATCCGCGCATTTGGAATACTCTATAACTGGTCCTGAACAAATTCAATCAAGAGATTTCGCGAGAGTAAAAAAAAAATGAAAAATAAAGAAACTGATGAAGTGGTGCCATTTATTGGCAACAAAACGATATGCATCAATTTCAGAAAGTGTAATTTTTTAACTGTTGATAATTCCAACAAAGTTGTCTCAAGGGTTGATGAAGAGTTGTCATGCCCAGCACACGAGGAAGCAGATACGAAGATAATATACCATGCATGTAACATCAACTATCCAGCAGAAATAGTAATAAGAAGTGCTGATACCGATATTGCGGCTATAATGCTTGGTAACATGTATCACCTAAGTGATTCGGTTGTTCGGATGCTAACGGTTACCAGTGGCAATAATTTAAGAAATGTGGACCTTACCAAAATACATGCAGAGTTGGGACTGTTGTGTGTTACCTGGATTTCATGCCATCACAGGTTGTGATTTGTCTGCGTTCTTTAGAAAAGGAAAATTACCACCATACAAGACCATATGAAATATATCCAGATCACCAGGAAGCTTTCAAGAACTTCGGCAACATCGAATTAATTGAAAATTTAGATCATCAACAATAATAGTATTCAAAGATTGCTGGGTATTGAAAGATAACAAATACCAGTTCAAGGGAATCAACTACCAAGTTATGAACTTCCTACGACGACCATGCCATCGACGGGAGTAGTAGTGATGAAGAAAATGAAAATATCGACGACAATGTTGAAATTCATAAAAAAGTTTAAATATTATTTTACATGTAATTTTTTTTTTTAATATTTTTCTGATATTTAACTAACATTTTTTACTTTATGCAACATAGCTATGAACGTAATAAAATTACTTTTATATTGGATATCTTAAAAGATCGTAATCGACTAAGCATTCGCACTCGCACCTACAGCGAACTTTCAATGTGTCTGGCAAGATGTAAAAACCATTAAAACTGTCCGTCTATTGAGGTAATATCTTTTTATAGGTCCCCAAGTAACATATATAAAATTAAGCTTTTATACTATAACGAAAGTATAATTATAATTTATTAAAGTTTATGGGTGTCTGGCAGGGGGTAGCATCTGTCATAAGTGTCCGGCAATGGATGACGAGATTTCTAAAGTTATCCCGAAGAAAATATAAAAAATTGAGCTTTATACTTAAACGAATTTTAGGTACTATTTTACACACCTTTACTACCTGTTACCTGCCCAGGTAACCACAACCCAAACTTTATAGTCGCTGGTCGTTCTTACCTGTATAGGGGACATGTACAGAAGAACTTTCAGCTTTTATAAAATAACGTAGGTCTGGCCGTCGTGGGCTCTTGCTCTATGTGGTACAGTCATAGGACTGCCCAGAAGGCGGGTCATAGCCGGATCAGGGGTACCGATAGTGCAGTCTCCCTGATCACGCTATCAGGACCAGGCGACCAGGTTAATCAGGCACATTGTGTTTGTGGAATAATAAATACCTCAGATGAAGTTATGTTTGAAAACGATGTTGCTGGTAGATCCTCAGAGCACGAAGACACCTGGGCAGTCGCTACTGGAGGCGGCATACAAACCAAACGTTTCATTGGTTACTCGAACTACGATTTCAATTAAGTATTAAAACTGATTGTTTGACTCCCAAGAATTTTATCAATATTTTCGTCTCTAGACAGCAGCCAGCGAAATGATTTGGTGCTCCGTAGATAGATGATAGAATAATATATATGTTTTAGTCAAGCATTTGATTAACTAAAGCATTTCCAAGTGTGAAAATGTAGCACTAGTTCGTTCGACTAGGGGTTTTTGAATTTGCTCACGGTAATTTACTACAGACCATCTATTTAGTCATCATGACGACGATTGACGATTTGTTCGCTGGATCAACGCAAATTTGCAAACAATCAAGAGACAGGATTAATTTTTCCCGGCGGATAAATACAACGTCTGGTTAAGACATTAATTGAGACAGGCCTGAGGTAGCTATGCAGTGCGGGTGTGCAATGACGCCCGTCAGTGGGCGAATAAGGATCAGTTTCCACCAGGCGAGGGCATATAGCATTTTGTTCAATAATTCAAGAAATATTGTTATTAGCTCCGTTTATACCTCCTTTCTTTAATCCTTCCTTCCTATCCTGTCTACCTTAGATTGCAGCAACGCGCGAGGAGCGTATACTCGATCTTGAGAAGACGTTTGATGAAATACGTGTTATTGTGGATAAGTTCAATACCGCTAACTATGATCTTGGTTAGAATCCTTTCCCTTATTTTACATTTCGTATTCATATTCGTCATATTCATCCTTCTATTATTATCATCATTTTACTTCTGTTCCATTCTTTGCATTGTTTTATCTTCCTACGGCAGTTCATTTGTGGTCAGCGCAACTTTATCTTTTTCGATACCTACATAATTATGAGTAATCATCTCAGCAGTCGCCCTTCTCTACCTATTATCTTTTCTCCTGCCCTTATCCCAATTAATTTGAGAACGGTGCAGCCTTTCTTCCTCTTCCATTCTTCTTTACTACTGATTATCTCAGCAGTCACCTCCCTTCTAGCCGTATCATCCTTCACACAGTCTGTCCATCATTGCTTTGGTCTTCCTTTACTCTTCCACATTCATACTCGATGAATTTCTCACTACATTTTAGTCATAATTTTCTAGCCATATCAACTGTATTATAAAGCTTCTTATTTTTGTCATACTCCATTTTATTTTACCATAGTTAACATCATCATTCTCCTGCCCATAACTCTACTCGTTTATGATCTGTGGAGTGTGTCTTCTTCATCCATATCATTATTTTAGTAGTCTCACTCTTTCTACCCATATCCAATCTAGTCCATCTAATTCCTCTTCCCACTAACTTACATAAAAGGCTGATGATCTAAGTTATAGATCCAGCCTTTATTATCCAGAACTTTTTTTAGACATATTGCCAGCATTAACGTTTTATCTAATTCTCCTGTTTAGTTTCCATATACTTTGTTTGTTCTTACATTATACAGTATCAATTTTCTTATAGGAATGGTGGCTGGACGTCAAATGTCGACAACGAGTGGAGAGTTTATCGTCCAGACCATTGAGAGGGAGATATTGGAATACATTGATGATCAGATCGCCATCTTGCCAGATCCTGATTTAAAGAAGAAGAAGGTGATTATTGCTAGTTTATTTCTCTTCTTCGTCCTTTTTCCGCTGAATTCAAACTTTTATCCGTGTGGGTCAGTCCATTTCCAGTCGAGTTTCGCCCTTCATATTTGTTTTATTCAAAATTGTCTGTGTTTTGAAACACATTTCTGTCATTGAACCTTTAAACTGGTTTATCGGAGTACCTAGTTACTCGTACTTAAAAATCAATCAACGTTAATTGATTGACAATTTTAAATTTCAGAAACACAGTCAGTCCAAAAAAAAAGAATCGGAACCATTTCCGAAAGACGCGCAACTAAGTTATTTATTATATTATAAAAGCCAATTCAGAGGTCCATGGGTGGTAAAGAACTCTGACACCAGGTTAGGTACTAACCACACGATAAAGAAGAATTTATAAAATCGCTAGTGTCGGCCATCTTGGAATCGAACATGTCAAATCTCTAGCCCCTTAAAAATATAATCTTTCTTTACTAGCACTGCCTCGATTCAATCGCCGTTATTCGTTTTGCTCGGCTTCTAAGGGTCGCGGTCGGACCGATTTTAAATAGCCCACAGACTTAACTACTATAATCTACCTTAAGAATTGGCCTTACAAAATTAAAAGTAAAAAGATTTCAAACAAACAAAAAAATAAATAAATATTTTGGTCTAACAAATCTTTCTCTCGCTCAGATCGCTTTTAGCGATAAGACCGCCCATTGTGTCACCCCTTGTAAAATGTTTAAAATTTTTGTATTTCTATTTTTTACGGTGTACTTATTAAAGAGAATTCTATTCTATTCTCTCCTATTGTACAGGCTAAACCAGAGGAAGTGAGAATGATAACAGAAATGCTAGAGGACTTCTTGGATGAGAACATGTCTTTGATTGTCCCAGAAATTGAAGAGGTGGAGGAAGAGGAAGAACCTATACCTGAGGTAATGTCTTTATATGTAGAATATTGAAGGAAGAAAGATTTCAAAGATGATGAAGGTTTGTTTTAAAAATATGTCTCCTTATTAAAAGTTTTTGTTAAAGTTACTTACCGACTTAGTTACCAAGTTAGAATGGTAGCCTGTTATGTAATGCAGTAGACAAAACCATAAAAGAACAAGAAAAATAATATGCAGCTCTAGTTGTTTCCGGTCCTTCGAGCCGGATATGTTTGAAAAGCATCTTTTTGTAGGAAAGATGTCGTATTTTGTAAAATGTTCATCTCTGATTTATTTTGTCTCTTGTTTAATCATTTGTGAACTACAATATATTTTGGAGCTGTAGAATGGAATTGAGTTTAGGGAAATGCTTTGTGCAGCTGTAGGTCTGGCTCAGCTTTTAGGAAGCGCTGAAATCAGTCTAGCTGGCAATCTACAGATTCCATATAGTTTAGTAATAACTACGCTATAATAAAGGGCATAGAACCGAAGTGGCATTAATTTCATCACTGTTTTGATTTTTCTTCGTAAAAATATTGTGTCATGTGTGTGAGTAAAACGTTTCTCCGCTTTGTCAAATTTGTTGTTCAATCAGTAATTTTGATGTATTATCTTTAATTGATGTAAATAAGTTGATGGGTCATAACTTTTTTGATGTGCATTTTAAAAGTATTTACGTCTAAAAAACTCACGCTTTAATGTGTGACGTAGCTTAGCGGCTATTTAGCACAAACTCACCAGGCCCCTTATTCACAACCATTCGATTCGTTTCCGTGTCGGTAAGGAACCGTATTCGACTATCTCATTTCCGAACCGAACAACTGTCAAAACACAGATCCGAACGGATGCGCTTTTTTTATCCGATTGAGATTGTGTTCATGGGGAACGCTACAAAATGGTTGTAAATGGATAATCGTGGTAGAAAACTTAAGATAGTAATTAAAATTGTTTTTTTTTTTGTTAACACTAGTTTGCTTTTTTCTTAAAAGGAAAAAAATACTGAATATTTCATATCAGTGTTAAACAATTCTTACTTGTTAACTAAAATCTAGAACGAATTTTACATTTCTGTAAACACATAGATTTTATGTAAGTAAATGCGGATACATCATTAAAATACGGTCATACAATAATAAAACTTCATTTACTTCTTCAGTGTTTAAAAAGTTTAGTTATTTCGATTTTACTGAAATATGCTGGAAATATGCTTTATTTCTTCCAATTAATTTTGTTCGATATGACTCCCGACAGCAAACAGCTGTCGGAAAGATTCAAGTCTTTTTATCGAATTGAACTGTCAAATTATTCGGTTTCGGATTTGTGAATAGCGTTTGGAGGACATCTTCGATATCTTTGACGTTCGATTCGGTTCGGAATCGAGTCGAATGGTTGTGAATAAGGGGCCTGATCTGCCAAAGCCACCACGATCGGTTTTTCATAATGACCAATTCTTCTTATATAGCCTTCAAGGTGTTTCCACAGAAATCGTTTCTTCTTCAATCTTGGTAACCGCCAGACTCCGTCATTTTGATGACATTATTCTCAAATTGATTTTAATTTATGCACAGATAACAATGGTATACGCCGTCCCTGGTATCGGGGGTCCAGTGAGTGGTGACATCATAGCGGACTTCGTGGAGTATATCAATGAGGTCTGCAAGGTTCAAGCCGAGACGGTGATGCCGAGAAACATCAGGCACTTCCTCTGCCCTCCGCTTGAGAAGTAAGTTAAAAGTAAAATGTCGCTGGAAATTACACACAACGCCATCAAGTGCCACACCAAGCAACGAGGCCTATGTCGTGGACACCAGGTAGGTGATATAAGTTTTGTTTAAGAGGGCCATAATCCACATTACCCATAATCGCACATCAAAACTGAGAATTTAGATGCGTGATTATAGCTTAGATATGGCAACAAATTTAAAAAAAAGAATGTCCGAGAAAGTTTAAAAATTTCTCTAGGGAATGCTCAAAATAAATATCACATTTTTTTTTGTATTAGAGTGTTACTCTATAAAACACTCAAACACACACACATACAAGAAAAATTGTGATAGCCAGCCATATTAATGTTAAAACTTTTATTTAAATACCTCAATGACGAATCGATCAGCACAATGTTTTGAGTACATTAGGTCCTACCGCAAACAGAAATTTTGCACTTCAAAAAAAGTCAATTCCCAGCAATATTTTTTGAGTGGTTTTTACTTATTTTGATGTACAGTATATCGGGTAGAATTTTTCAATGCCAAGAAATTTTATCCACCGGCGGTTATTTCCACTGACAAGGGACAAAATTCAAACAAAAGTGGAAATAATGGGTGGATAAAATTTTTATCCCCTGCCCATGCTAGCCGGGCTGGAGGGGAGTTTTCTAAATACTGGTGATAGCAAATTTTACTCAAAAACATTCCTTTATTTTTAAAAAGAAACAAATCTGCATTCACAGATTTTCGAAAATTATTTTGTCACGGGCATCGAACCTGGGATGGACCGACTAAAGCTCGACAAAATACCATTCTGTGCCTTTTTGATATCAATCGATAGGGTCAATCACATGGATTAAATCTCTTTAATACGATAAATTAAATGAAAGGAAAACCATGAATAAAATTGCTTTATTTTGGTGAATTTATTCAATTGAATTTGTAAATTTTCTTTAGATTTCATGGTATCTTGGTTCATTTAATTTATATAAATATAGCCTGCCCCGGCTTCTCACGGGTGCAATGTAGAAACACTTATAAAATTCCTCTTGAATCACTCTTATCTATTACTGAAAACTGCAATAAAATCCGTTGCGTAGTTTAAAAGACCTAACTGTACAGACAGCGGGAAATACTTTGTTTTATACTATGTAAAGATAGGTAACACCCACAAATAATATCGCTTTCTGCTTGGCCAACAGAATTCTAGAATTGGTTCATTTGTTACGGAAATTACCTCCTGCATACAAACTTACTAACAAATTTTATCTCTTTACAATGTTAGTATAGGTTTTGATTTTATTTCTGTTCATTCACAGATATGTTGAACCGGAATACTCAGTTAATGACCCGCCTCCGAAAGAGGAAGTCGCTACAGGTGGAAAAATTACAGAATAAGAATTATAAACCTTAGAACCATTTAAATGTAGACTAGTTTCCATTGTTTATAACTTTAATAAACACTGTATGGAAGTACAGTTTGAAAGATTTGTCTAAGTTATTTGTAGCAAAACGTTTGTGCACTTATGATCATTTGCTTGTTCTGCCATTGTGAGCCATCCCTCAGGGATTTTCTTTTTCAACTCTTCCCTAGTCGCTGGATAGATGGCGCTGATCTCGGTATGTTACTACACGGAACAGAACGTCACAACATTTCACTTGGACCTAATGGTTATATTCGGAAGCTTATGCAAACGAAAGTTTCAGTCAACGAGCGTATGTGACTTGTGTTTTTTCAAGCATTTTGGCTTTGGCACCTAGTAACGTAGTCAGTTTAACGCCATCTACCGAGTTCTTGGAAACAATTTTCTTTTAATTCTTAAGAAGATAACCTCTCATTCAATCTTTCTTTCTTTATCGTGTCGCTAACCTGGTGTTACGAGTTTTTATACCGCCCATAGGCCTCGGACTTGAATTTACATGCAAAGATATTCCTCTGAGGAATGGTGATTCAGCAAGTTATTACTAATTCAATTAAATAACTCAAACTTATTCAACATTCTAAAAACAAAACATAACACCTGTTATCCTCGAAGGGTCAGAGATGTACCTAATAGTACGACAGCTATGTTTTAGGTCTCATGTAATAAGGAGCGAGCCTATTGCCATCGACTTTTTTTTTTAATTTTTTTTTTCGGATGGGAAATCATCAAATGGCTTCTCCCACTCTGGGCGGAGCGGGAGGGAGTGTCAGACTTTTACTGACTAAAACCCATCCATGTTCCTTCCTCGCCCTTTATGTTCCGGGGCCACGGTATCTCTTTCGAACAGGCCCGCAACCCCGGCAGGATTGCCATCGACTGGGTATGAATTCAGACTCCGTAGCTGCTACTAAGAAATTCTTGATGGCAAAACTCATTTACAATTTTCCCAAACCGGGAATTGAACCCAGGTCCTCATGCTCAGCAGACGTGATTGCGATCACTAGACTAACAAGACTATATGTAAATTAACTTTTCACTCAAATCAGTCTAACGTAGCCAAAAGATTTAAAAACACTTGATCTATCAAGCCTGGCCGTAACGGTCAGACGCCAATGTTTAACTATTGTGTCTACTTCGCTGACAGTTAATGAAACGGCGTTAATTACTCTCAAACACATTACAATAAATTGGAAAAAAAGGAAAATATGGGTTGGTACATTTTGGCAGAATATCGTTCATTTGAGCACTGTTTCACCATACATTTTATGTGTAACGTAAGTAGATTAGTCTCTTGTTGTTTTTTCAATGAAATTAATAGATTTTTTGTCTAATTTTACAACAATATTTTAGCTGTCAACCCTAAAGCTAAAGTGAGCCTAAAGTAAACTGGATTCCAAGAAACCATATAGCTAACTGCAATGGAACTAGTACAAGAATCGAGTGAGAATCGAATATTCATATTTGAAGTAGAAAATATAAATAGTTTAAAGCATCTTAATCCAAGTTAAACTGTATGGTAACGCGAAGCGCTTCCCATTTCTAACTTTTTGTGTGTCTGCGACAACCAAATTTTGTGATGTGTTTTTTTTGTCCACTACGATTCAAAAATCGCAAAATTTGTCGCAAACTTTTTGAAAGTCTGTCGTCTGCGCTGCCTCTAATTGAGGATAGAAGGTCACACACATACACCACACAAATACACAACACACACACACTTTGAACACACACAAACATGAGATCCATTGAATTCTACCTTAAACTACAGTGCAGTGCTAGAATCTTTAGCCGCAGAAAACAATCACCGACGCCATATTGTACTTATTGAAAAAGCAAGATGGCGTCGTATTCTTTTCGAACATCCTTAATGCAATGTTACCATTTATAATTATGTTTTTGTTTTATCAGGTAGGATAATCATGTTCCAATGTTATTAATGTATCCCTTTTCGAAGTTCTTTAATTTATTGTAACCATTTATAATATGTTTTTGTTTTATTCGTAGTTAAATCATGTTCCAATATTATTAATGTATCCCTTTTCGAAGTTCCCTGGTTTGTTGTAATTACTTACTATATGTTCTTGTTTTATTAGTAGTATACGTTAAATGTTCCAATGTTATAACTTACAACTAAATATATTTATTACCTTTTATTGCTTTCGTTTATTTTTTTTCTTCATTAATACTCGTAGATAAAAGTGACTGGCCAGTATTTCACACCATCCACCATCCATATAAATCCATTTTAATGCAATAGACAAGAATTTGGACGTAGTAAGAATCGTCAAAGTAAGCAAAGTTACAGAACTCCAGCTTTTCAAAACGGTTGAGCAGAAAGGAAAGGATATGTTGTTCAGGAGGCCAGTCTTCGTACTTGGCGGCTAAGCAGGAAGCAGCGTATAACGGATAAAGGGATACTTAGCAACGTGCGAGGTCTTGCCTTTCGTGTTAGATCTCGGTAAACTAGGCGTGAGTTATCTCTCTGCTCCGGTATAGCCAGAACGCAACACCGCACCGCACAGCTTCGGTGGATTCACCCTAGCTCCTAAGCATCTCTATCTCTCCACACGTCTCCGTTTTGGTGGAGTCTGGCACTTGAAGACGGCTGGATGCCTTCGTACTGCGATCATTTCACAGTAATTCTACTTCTGTTAGCGACGATCTAAAGACAAACTCACTGAAACAAGGATAAAGTTCCTATAGTTTGTCACCCTTCTCAGTGAATCTTACTCAAACAAGCATAAAGTTCCCTATATTTTTTATTCACCCTAGTGTAGGGCCTTTAGCGAACGATAGTACAGATCACAAATTTGATAGTGATGCCAAGACATAGAAACGGTAGCGAAGAGTCAAAATTGAGTGAGTACATAGTACTAATAATTGTAAAAATGTTGCCAATTTTATAAATATTATCTATCCTTTGATGTATTAAATGGCTGTACTGTGATGAGATCCCACGCAGATGTGTACCTTATATACCATTTGACTACAAGTAGAGACGTAGACACTACGTAGAGTGACTTGTTCCCAAAGGGAATCCGGCAGGAATCTGCTTCTTAGGTTCCTTCGGGCCTGATCTGGAAAAACTGTAATTTTTGATATTATTCTCCTCATTGCAATTTTAAATACTTCAAGCACAAAAGTACAGAGGCGGCATAGGCATTTTCTACCAGTCAACCTTCACTTCGCTCGTTGAATGATAGGTACTCTTTTTCCTAACATTTTCAGACTTTACCATTCTCATCAAAAATCGAACTAGCCTATTCCCAACTATGTTAGGTTTGGCTTCCAGTCTAACTGGATGCAGCTAAACACAAACATTTAACGTAGAGTTACTGCCTATTAGTATCGTACCCCTAGCCGTACCCGTGGTGGTACGGTGGGTTTTTAAAAGTAAAACGATGTATAACCATTAAACAAGATAATATTCTGACAGCAACAATTTTATTTAATCATTTTTAATCTTATACGGGCGGCATGGGCACCGGGCCGTAGGCCGGTGAAGGAGGCCGGCGGAGGCCCGGCACTTCGGGGACAGAAATCAAAAAGTGTGTTATTTAATATGCGAGCGAAGCGAGCGCGCGTCACGAGTCGTAGCAGGTTCTGATAAAATGATAAAATTAAATTGTTACTGTCAGAAGTGGTTTTAACTAGTGTTACAAGACTATTACCTAGTGGTATCTTTAAAAAACCCACCGTACCACCAGGGGTGCAGCCGTACAGTGTGTCTGCGGTGCTGACTACCTATAACGTCTTTGCAATACTTTTTGACCGTTCTTTGGAATACTTTTTGGATCGGGCAACAAGCCTACTCACACGGATCTTTATGATATTTCACTAATTAAATATAAGGAAACACATAGCAGTATTATTCTGTATTCATTTTTAACCATATGAACATTGGGTCGTTGGCATTTTATACCAACTTTTTGGCGCAAAATATCATGAAGGACAGCGCCTGCTGATGACAACTTTCTGTCTATCTGACAGACCCTTTGTCAGTTTGAGGCGCTGTGAAAACGCAGACACGTTGTGTTGCCGTTACGGCACATCATCACTGGAAACCGTAGTTGTGGTGTCCTGTAGCGGCGATCGAACACAGTCGCCGGTTGCTACTGGTCACACTCAACCGCTCAGCACAATTTGTAAGGAAATTAATGTTGCTTGTGTCTTCAACTGGCGACTTTTAGTTTCTAGTTACACTGAACATTTTGCAATCGGCTACGAGTACGTGTTTAGGAGAAGCAACTGGACAAAAAATGTTTACATCTGCACAGGGAGTGGCTGATTTCATACTGGTTATATGGAAATCAAATATTCATTAGCAGCTTGTATCCGACACAAGACACAAAAGTGTCTACGGTTGCGCACGCACACTAAAGATAGGACTGTCTTTAGATAGACTTACTACTACTAGTGCGAGCGAGACAGACTATGTATTCCCTTTAGCAATTTTCTGTCTAAAGACAGTCTTGTCTATAGTGTGCGAAAGCCCTTAAAAGTGCCTGTCAAAGATTTAATTTATATATTCTAAATGCTTTGAGTTAATTAATGTGTTTTCTTATGTTAACTGGGTTTTGGAGAATAGGAAGGAGTTTAGGAGTTTCAATAGGATAGGTGGATTCCAATGAAACATAATAAACTTTACATTCGTTTTATTACATTATGGAATAATAAATAAACCCCCCCATGTATATACCGACCTATCACCGAGACACGTTTCTCCTGCCTGCGGACTATCGCCGTCCTTTTCTAGCTGGGCATTTGCGAATAGCGTTGTCTCGCTCTAGTAGAACTTTGGAGGTTATCCAGGGTGTTGGAATTTTGCGATAAATGCAATTTTAATTGATACTGGCTTGATGATAATTTACTTTACGATATTTTTATTATTAATTAGATTCCCTACAAACGAAAAGCAAGAAGAAAATGCATCAGAATTCAATTAAATGCAAAAAAAAACTATCTTAGATTATCAAAATTTATTATTTTGGACGTCCCCAAATTTCGTTTTAAAGATTCCAAATGTTTTAAAGAGTAATTTCATCCAAATACAAAATGCCACGCTATACCCAGCCAGTCAAGACGAAGACTTCAAACATTGAGCATATTTCTTTTCTGCGCTATTTATTTCATCCCATCATGGTTTTACTGAATTACCATAGCCATAAACCGCTGGCGTCTAAGCAAAAAAAACTTTATTTAAAGCATCATTATGCGGTTTTCGAACGTCAGCCGCCATTTTAAATTAACTGTCAAAATTTCAGCGCCATCGTATAAAATTTTTAAACGACACCCATTTTTTCACTTGTAAATAAAAGAACAGCAATATTTTATTTAATTAGGTACATATGGTTCGTTATATTTTTTGTACTATTAGTTAGTTCAAAATTTACGTTAAAATCGGTAGAATTATCACTATCTACTCAGCCATTAAAGTAGAAGAAACCACTTCCGAATTAACATCTAAGTTTCACGAGGTTGGTCATCACAAACCTTCTCTTAAATACACAATTACAAAAATTGTGAAAAACAGAAATTAATTCACTCTCAATCCATAATCGACCGCCATTTTGAAATTTCGTTCGAAAACCGCCAAAATCTTATACCACTCCAAAACATGTCTACTTTATAAAGATACAGCGAAAAAATGAAAAATAAATCCCGCATGTATATATTTGGATTTAACTTTGGGGTAACTAAATTCTATATACACAATTATAACTCAGCACGGACAATTTCAACTAAAGTCTCCCTAACAATATCTTCTTATCATAATTAAATACAAAATATTACTGAACAGAAAAGCGTGAAATAATAACAACATGACTGAAAGTATTTCTTTTTCAAAATGTACATATAATATACTTACAGACAAAACAAATATTTACGCACGCACTAGTTCCATTTATTTATCGAAGTCATTATCCCTTTGACATTTAAAATAATGGCTTTGATAAATTCTAGTTTCCCACTCTTCACTTCCATTTTTAGGAATCTATAAGTTTTTAAATTTACACTAAGAGAACTTAAATTAATTCGACATTGGAAGAAAATTGAAATGGTTTTCGCAAAATTGGGATTGATTTTTTCACTATTTTTATTGTTTTGAATAAAGGCAATGCTGGCTAAAAGCTAAGTCATACAGTTTTTTAAGTTAGTAACAGATGATGAAAAAGAAATGTCATTTCGAAGCAGTAATGCTTTAAAACGAGGAGGATGAACAATTAAATGAAACTGAATTGAAATAAACTATCAAAAATCGTCAATGACGCGATCAAAACCCAACTTTGCGGAAACAATCCGTCATTTACTTACATTCATTGTGATATAAGAAAAACAGTGAGAGCCAAAGAGTCCTGCGTTAGACTTATACAATAAGAAAAATGCTAACACTTAAATAACATGTCGTATAAACTTAGGCATTACTTAACAAGTACCGCTTACACCGATTATTATGGGATTATGAAGTTAACTTGCGTTTTTTGGTAAGAACAACCAATTTATAAGTACGCATTGGGAATAGTCGAAGGGCAGAAGTCCTGTAGTCTACAGGTTTCCTAGCATAGATATACAAAACTGAAATTTTACTTTATATCAAAATTAATAAATACCTACGTTAATTATCACTAAGGAAGCGTCATTTTGGAACGAATTTTATTTAATTTATTTTTAAAAAATGTTTGCTTGCGTTAACTAAGCGCTCAGAAGGACCCATGTCATGTTTATTTTTAATAATTAATATCTAGCTGACTGCTATAAGTCGACACGTGAAAATATTTTCCATTTCAAAATGGAATTTCTAAAACACATCCTTCATTCATGAGACATGTCTTTAGAGAAAGGAGTTTTCACAATAATAATATTGTATTCACAACAATGGTAACAATTCACAATATTTAGGATTGCATTTCATCGTTATTGAGTGACAAAATATTTAAAAATATTATATAATTTCACGTAAAACTAGTAAGTAATCGATGTAAACAAAAATAAAATCAACAATGGAAGTTCTTTTTGTAGTTAGGACTGCTAGTCTGTTAGAAACTAACGCCCATTAATAGTTTAACACATTCATTGTCACTCATTTGAATGGTGAAAACTGGATTTGCAATCCATTACAAAAGTCATAGGTACTTGGAAGAATCCTGAATCTAAGTCTAAGATCAATGCAATAAAAATCTATATTAATCATGTGTATTCCTTAAAATTTATAGGCCTCAGGCGTGTTGAATTTGATAATTGCATTAATTACTATGTTTCAAATTCCCACGCAGTTTATTATTTTAATATCAAATTTATGACACGGGAACTTCATTATTTCTCAAAAATTTGTTACGTATAAATAGACATGGTCTGATACACATACCTTTATGTAAAAGCCATTTAAAATAGCATGTGGATAAGGAAGAATATGAAATTGAGCTTCATTACAGCCAAAATAAGGAATAGTAGGAGTCAAAAACTCAACCGCGAAGCATCAATCACGATTGATCAAATATCAATCGGCCGCAAATGACTCCTATGCAGTGTATGGTAATTACAAAATGGAAAACGTTTAGGACAAAAACAAACCCATAAGATAATGTCTTCTCAAATTCTTCAAAATGGGTTTCTCAGCGTTGGCGGTAACCATTCTAAGATATCACACGAGTGTGAATATTCCGCATTCTTTTCATTGCGTTCCTACATTTCATACATAACCACGAGCCACTACGCTCCTAGCCGCTATCAAATCGCACGATCCTTTATATCATTACTTTATGACACCTTCTAATAAATTACCAATATCATATTTCTAGTAGTAATCGTTAGAAATTGAATATTTTCTACCTAAGACATTCGAGAAGCGTCTATGAGATGACCAAGAAGTGTGAACAGATTTTTGAAAAACTGTTGGATTCCACCCAAGTTCAATAGTAGACAAAACTGGCCTGATATGATGACAATAAGATCTTACGAATGATATTCATCTTGAATACTGAAAAGTGACTCATATCAGAAGCCAATCTACTGATTGCACTGTTAAATCTGATGTTATAGAGCCAATCATTGATCGCAAAGCTCTGAATTCACTCAATTTGTCTTTTAATACATAGAAGAGTAAAGATGCGAAAGGCATATAACAAGTAGACAATGAATTAGAAGATGCCATAATTACACTTCATAAATATTATGTTCGCTAAGTCGCTTGTTTAACAATTTTATTTTGGAATCTTTATTTTACATGGGTGCCTATATATAATATAATTTCTCCGTTTAAGAACAACTCTATGTATTTAGCAAGTGTTCAAAGTGTTATATTAACTATATAATATATCATTAAATACGAACAATTGTGATAAAACAGCTCAACTAATTCTCAAGACTAACATAAGAGTTGTTCTTGAAAACGAATGCATTTGACTAGTTCATAAACTTCTATTTATTATTGAGCCATCAGAAATCCTAATTGCGATCTTGGAAAAATATACACGCGTCCGATTAACGAAATGTTTTCCTTTAAACATGCTAAAACATCAGAAAGAATCTTCGTAGGAGAAAAGAAAGCATTTTCGTTAAAAACATTATGGTACTAAGCATTTGCTTGTTAGGCTTCCATCGCCTCAAAATTTACAAACTTTGACAATCGTGTCAGTTGAGTGCTGTTCAAATCTTTTGTCTTCTTCTATCTTAAAACTGACCACCATTATAAACTCTCTGAATATATTAGTTTCAATGTCAATGAACAGTTACATAGAATCAATGATTCTTTAATCAACATTACTGATCAGAACCATCAATCCAAAAGCTGGTCAATAATTATATTTAAATGACATTTCATGGAAGCATGACGATTAAATTAATCGAAGACTTGGAAAAATTATTGGCACACTAACTGACTTTAAAAATATAATCTCACGAGTTAATAACATGAATATCAATACAATTCGCTATTGTTAATTAAAACTAGGCGATAACAGATTTGAATTCATTAGATATTGAGCTGTTAAGGTACAAAATTATTGGAATCACTATTTCTTATAACGATCCGTAACTAACAGCCTAGCGCTTGGGAAGTAGTAGAGATACACTGTGTTATGGAAAACATAATCATTATCAATGTTTTAAACAACGTCCAAGTTACTAATTTTATAACCAATGCCCTATAATATTTAGGAACAGACTTCAACAAGTTTTTACACAGGAGTTACAGGCTGATACTATTTTACAATAAAATACCTATTTTATCTTAACTTTTATACATGAAAGACAAGGAAGGATATAGGAATTGTAATGTTATATTTCAGTACTGGCCATACATGTTTCACGTCGTATTTCCAAAGAGTCTACGTCCAATCATAACAACAATCACAATATACATTTTTACACAACACAGTGTAAATCCCGAAGCAAATATAACAGCCCCGTAAAAGCTTATTTTTAAAGAGAAAAATATATTACCTAAATTATTTTTGCCTGTGTACTTAACAATTATCTATTGGTGTCAATGTTGAATTGGCGGGAGTCGCCATCTTGTAACAAATGTCAAACGAATGTCAAATGCCAAAATTGGTTTGTTTTATCGTGGCGTGATTGGAAGCTTGAAACGAGGAGGCGTTAACGAGGATAGCTTCGTTTGCAGATGACATCAGGCTATAGCTAAGAGTCGAGCTGCCCTAGTTAACAGTTCTAGTACACGTCGCCAAACGTTGCGCAGCGCGTTGGAGCGTGAGAACAAAAATCTCCATAGGAAGAACACCGTGGCCACTTGGGTTAGAATGTGGACTATGTGTAATCTGTAAACAAAATTTTATTGTTAAAACATAATAATATATCACTTGTAGTATCGGATGGGATAGGAAGAGGCTTAACTGTAGTACAGCTACATTGCGCCAGTTATGTTTCATCATCATGTTAGCCAAAAGACATCCACTGCTGGCCATAGGCCTCCCTCAAGTGTCGCCACATTGACCGGTCCCATGTGACTTGCATCTAATGGATTCCCGCAACTTTCATTCACCAGGTCATCGGTCCACCCAGTGGGAGGCCTTCCAACGCAACGTCTTTATATTATAACATAATATCGCACGTAATCTCAGATGGGATAAAAAAAGGCTTAACTGTAGTACACCTACATTGCGCCAGTTATGTTTCGTCCCATGTTCATGGTCATAAATCTAGATTCAGGGATGCTACTGAGAAATTCTTGGATGATATGGATGGATAGATGAAAAAAGGCCCAAAATACTTTGCCGGACGTAGAAATTGAATACAATACTTCATAGATCATCATTAGCGCTTGTAATATTACTTCACCAATAAGATAGCCATATTGTTCTATAGAGGAATATTGTGGCTATCGTCTCATTCTAACTTGCACAGTG
This sequence comes from Xestia ashworthii, assembly GCA_950022955.1. NCBI lineage: Eukaryota > Metazoa > Arthropoda > Insecta > Lepidoptera > Noctuidae > Xestia > Xestia ashworthii. Next base: position 6,368,655 of record OX465576.1, on the reverse strand, counting down.
TGATAAAATTAAATTAATTCTAGTACCATAGAAAGTTTGATAGAAGTCGTTTACCAAGACCTTCCAACATTTCTGGCAATACAAAAACTTCATCATCATCATAATTTCAGCCGAAATACGTCCACTGCTGGACATAGACCTCCCCCAAGTGTCGCCACATTGAGTTGTCCCGTGCGACTCGCATTCAGTGGATCCCCAAGAACTTCAATGAAACGAAAAAATATGAAGATATACCTTCGCAGCAGTGACCTGGACTTCGGCAACGTGTCCGGACTCTCTTTAAAGAGGAACCTCCTAATGCCAAGCACATACGACTCGATGTACGCGTCCCAGTTGATGTTTCGCACGTTAAAGTCGAAAATCCTGGACAAAGGAAAGATTTTATGTTAGAAATGTGTTTGATAAAGCCAATTCTGTAGTGTCCTACACTTTAGATTCCCCTCGACCTAACCAGACGGGTGTTGAATCTGGTGAACTACTGCCCGACGGTTCATATCGAGATGTTGTTTATAATGTTAATCACGCGGTTAACTCTCATTCCGCTGCATACACATGATTCCACATCGCTATGTGGAATAAGTCATAATAAGTTGTAAAGTAAGGTTACTGTTAGTAACCTCACGACTTATTATGATTTCGAATAGAAAACCAAAATTCAGTACGGCAGACAAAAAAAGTGATGATTCATTTAACCCCATTGCACCCCCAAAAATTTTTTGAACAGTCCAAAAGCCTCCTAAGAATTTAATGAAAAATGTACAGGATAATAGGAAGATTGGTCAAAGTATAATACAAAAAGTTTTGTTTGCGGTAAAATGATCTAAAGTCTCACGTTTCCGAGATATTATGAACTATCAAAGTTGTGTCGAAGATGTCATCAGTGAAGCAAGTGAATGGACTTTAACTAAAATGGCGGAAACCCCTTTACAAGACGACTTGAGGTACTTGCTAGTTCCTGCCGGGGTTGCGGGACTGTTCGAAAGAGATACCGCGGCCCCGGAACGTAAAGGGCGAGGAAGGAACATGATGGGTTTTATTCAGTAAGAGTCTGACACTCCCTCCCGCTCCGCCCAGAGTGGGAGAAGTCATTTGATGATTTCCCATCAGAAAAAAAAAAAAAAAAGTACTTGCTAGTTGCAAGTACGTCAAGTCATCTTGTAAAGGGCTATTATTTTCACAGTTACCTTCGCCATTACTTTATCACTACTGGTACTTCATTATTCTTACCTGCGATCGTCAGGCGAAAGCGATGCGCAGAGAGCCTGCACGTTGTCATCAGCGAAGGCCCACTGGCGCGTAGTGAAGTATTCTAGACATGCAGCTGCTTTCTCTAACTTGTTCTGTACGCGAACCATCCTGGAAGAAAAGGTGGGATTGAATAACGTCATATCAGAAAACTAAAATAATTCTTCAATGGGAGTCATGGACAGGACGACATTCATCAAAAAAGGTAGCTCATCATGTCCCTAGCCATTTCCCAACTATGTTGGGGTGTATTCCAGTCTAACACGATGGAGCTGAATACCTGTATTTTACATGGAGCGACTACCTATCTGACCTCAACAACCCAGTTAGTACTGGGTAATATGATAGTTCTTGGTAAGACTGGTTGTCAGACTTTTTGGGCCACTGACAACCTGTAACGACTTTCATTCATCTACAATTGACAGCAGACACGCTTTCTTGCTTGCTTTGCTTAACGTGCATTCCGAGGCTCGTTAGAAACTCGATATGTAATGGGCGGCACTCATCTACGCCCCAACCTAGGTAAGCGCGGCTTAACCTTACAATCGACCCGAGCACTTGTAATTATATCCACGAGCTCCTCAAACAGAATCACAGAAGTTAGCTCAAGTACAAAAATAAGCCAAGATCGTTGTATTCGCTTTTTCAGCGGTTTAACCTTCGGGATACCATCAGGTTCTACTTCTTTAAGATATCTGAAGTGAAACGACAACTGATTAATAAAATTAATGCCATAAATACAATCACATGCGTTTTGACTAAAAACTACCCCAAAAACATTCTCAGGACGAAGAAGAAGAGTCTCTAAAAAAACTCTTAATAACTAACGTCATTTACTCGTTTATTATGGATGACAATCTGATTGGTTTAAACCATGGTTAAAACACTTAAAACAGACTATTTCAGTTAGTGGCAGTGTTGCCTTTTTGTGTGTAATTACACATTTTGTGGGTAATATAGGCTTATCGTGTGTAACCCGTGTGTAATAAGTATATGTGTGTAATTGTGTACAATTACAATCGGTTTCAGTCACTACAACTTGTTCTAGCTCGGGGTAAACGAGCGTTGCAATGATAACAATACAGTCAAATATAGTGGGTAACTTAACACGTACAAAACTGTACCTAATGTGAAACATCTTAAAATGGTTGCATTATACCTGAGATGACAGTTCTTTGTAACCATCAAATTTTACTTATCTGTGGTGTTTGAACTTTTGAAATTCTGTCCTATCTAATAGATTGTTGTAGTCTTTGGTTAATTTTGAATTTTTTAATCGATCGGTGAATTTGTATTGTAAGTTGCAATGATTAATGGCGTCAGTGTAGCCCGCTAAATTCAAATTTTCTTACGTTTTTTGCAATTTGAAGGCCAGTGCTAGGTTGTATGTTGATGAAAATATCGTTGGCGACTGTAAGACGTGTGTAGTGACGTGTGAATTATGATCATCGAAATCGTCAATACAACCCTCCAAGCTCACAAAAGTCTAGCAACGACAATGACGTTGAAAAAATCTTTCCTCGACTTATATGAACTTAGAGGTATGGGATTTTGAGGATTTTAATTCTGTAACTACACATATTTTACAGTCGCGAACGATATTTTCAACTTCATAAAACCTACCCCTGGGCTGCAAATTGCAAAGAACGTAACAAAATTTGAATTTCGCGGGCTACCCTGACCCTTTCACCTTAATTGGCTCAAGAAATATAACTACATTTATTCTACCCAAATCATAACCCTTCTAATTGCCTATCTGAAAATAAAATAATTTTGAAAATTGTGATCTAGTTCCTGCTAAAACTGATTTTAAAGATGGCTCTATGTTTATCAAATAACACTATTGATATTATTTAATCTGCAAACTTGGCGGTCTGTTTGGTGTGTAATTATGTGTAATCAGGGAGGTATGTGTGTGGAATTTGATCGAGGTGCAGTGGCAACACTGGTTAGTGGAATTTGCTACTAATTTGTATAAACTAATAACAAAAGCATGCTGCCATGTTATTAGTTTATACAAATTAATAGCAAATTCCACTAACTGAAGTAGTCTGTTTATAAAAATTAAAACTGTCATTTCTTGACACTATTATGGTCGGGCGGGGTTATTATATCAAACACTTCTTTTTTCGTCATTTCATTCTTTACACAGTCCATTCATAGTTTCTTTGGTCTTCTTCTACTCATTTATACCCGCATCCGCATTAATACTCAACACTTTCCTCAGGGTACGTTTTGTTAACAATTATTTGCCCTGATAGAACAATGGATATATTGACTTCATGGATTTATGCCCTTATACTTACATGGGTTTCTTGCCAGTAGCAGTGGCAATGAGATCCATGATGGCGGCGGGCGCTCGGTGCTGCAACAGGGACAGCGTGCCGTGCTTCAATCTATTGCTTGTTATGTCTCCTCCTGGGTACCATAACACTTCGTCTGGAAGTAAAGCAAAAGGTTTTGACTAGTAACAAAAACAACATGTAAAAGAAAGAAAGAAAAAACCTGTTTATTTAGCTTTTTCTTTGAATCACACAGAAAAAAATGGTTAAATTAACAGTACAACTAATCATCACGTGTCTGCATTTTGACATTACTTTTTTTGTCAAATCTTTTATGAAAAAGATTTCTTAAAATGTGACTATCGCTAGCATTAACCCCCAAACTTAATATCTGGAAGTAAAGATACTCAATTGATTCCCGATTACTCTTCCCATTGTGATCTAATTTGGTTAAGTTTATATAAGATAGAAACCTGCTCATGGCCTGCTCCCTCCTCATGTATGTAGGAAGTGAAATTCAAACAGTACATGTCAAGATTGATTAATACAATAATCAAAAATGATGTCAATATTGGTATTTAGAAAGGCATTGAAATCCGAGCATGAGCGGTGCCCAGGGCGTTTGCTTGAATCTTTTTTTTCGGATGGGAATATTATCAATGACTCCTCCCGCTATAGGTGGAGCGGAAGAGAGTGTCAGATTTGTACTGACTAAAACCTATCCATGTTCCTTTTTAGCCCTTTATGTTCCAGGGCCGCAGTATCTCTTTCGAACAGTCACGCTGTCCGGACAGGCTTCTTGAATATCGTAAGTTTAAAATGATAATGTTGAATGAACTACAGCATTAACTTACTGAACGGATGTTTCCGCATATATTTGAAGCTGGTCTTGACGAATCGTTGCCATGTGATGGGGTTCTGCTGGCCGGTGCAACAGTTGTACACCACTACTCCTTCACCTCTATAAATAAGAAAAATGAAAACCATATAATCGTGTGGTTAGTGCCTAACCTGGTGTCAGAAATATGCCACCTATAGGCTTTTGACTTGGCTTTACATGCCGTCAGAAAATATCTCTCAAGCATGCCAGTTTTCCCATGTTTTGCTTCACCGAGGTAGGAGATAACTACAATACGCAGATGAATTCGATAAATCAGAGGTGAAAGTAAGAAAAAGTAGGTATTGAAAGGTTTTATGTAAACCAGCTTAAAATGTTTCCACTAATGAGATGCATTGGGTCCCAAACAGCAGCAAACGGCAAAGCGGCAAGCCGAAAAGGAGATGGCGGGATGAAACAGACTCTTTTTCTCAAGCATCGGCCAATAACAGCTAATGAACCGCCTGTTAAATTCTTTAAATTTTCAAGCAAACACAATTAGGATCATCATCTGCCGGGCCTTTTCCCAAGTATGTTGGGGTCGGCTTCCAGTCAAACCGGATGCAGCTGAATACCAGAATTTTACATAGAGCGACTGTCCTGCCTTTTTGACCTCCACAACCTAGTAACCAACCTGCATACGCAATTAGGATGCAGGCTCATAATATCTTCTAATACCTACCAATTACCTCTCATCAAAAGATATACAAAATGTATGGTATTCTGTTAATAGTTGCTCGATTTTACCGATCAGTTGTTGTTGTGTTTATAGTTTATCGTTTTATTACAATCCTGACGCCTGAGGAAGGACAGCGCCGTCGAGGTCGACCTCGACCAAGGTTGCAAGACGACCTAAGAATTTGCAGCCATCGGCAATTCTGTCAAGATTTCCAAAACAGTATTCACAGATCTACAGACTCTATAAATGTCCGGAAAGGATATCCGTCCATAGCTGACATTCGGCAAAAAAAATCAATCTTTTCCCGAACATACCGAAAGAACTGGGATTTAGTTTTGTAAATCCCGGGACTATTTACTAGTGTACATGTCTTCCCGATCATCAATTCTGTCAATATGTCTTTGAAATATTACAGTTCAATAAAATTGCCTTGACCGAAATCATACTGACGCATAAGCGACCCTAAACAATTTCGATATCATGATTGGCGGTTTGATGTTACAAAGTCCAATTGTAATCAGTGTGTTAGTTAATTGATTGTAGATTGGCTTAGCAACGATAGCTTAGTCATAGATTATCCGTATCGTGTTTATTAGATTAATGTACCAACAAATTGTAATAAAGACGGTCAGTTCTGTTTTCATGACAATTGAACAATTTGTTATTTTTTATTTGTGTTGTGTAATTCAAAAAAACTAATTTGCTCACTTTATCTTTCACTAGCTGACCCACGCAACTTCGTCTGCGTTACATAAAAGAGAAAAAGCCCACAAAAGGAATAAATATTCCCCGTTTTTGCAACAATTTTCATTTATGCTCCGCTCTTATTGGTTGTAGCGTGATGTTATATAGCCTATAACCTTCCTCGATAAATGGACTATTCAACACAAAACGATTTTTCAATTTCAATCAGCAGTTCCTGAGATTAGCGCGTTCAAACAAACAAACTCTTCAGCTTTATAATACTAAGTATCTGATAACGTCTATCTTTTGTGTTTATGCTCTTCCTCTACTCTTTGTCCGTCTAATGCAAGTTGCACGTGTTACAGAGCAACATCTCTTCAAAAAGTTATTCATGTATATGTTACCGGCAAAACCCGATTTCAGGACAAACTAATTTAGCCTAGGCTAAACTGAAACTTGAGCTCGTTCTTGCATCCTAGTCGAAGGAGACCTGGTCGACGGAGCCCCGCTTCGCGGGGCTCCTACTTCTGGATGGTTTATGAAAAAAATAACCACGAAGGGTATACCCTTCTAACCTAATCTATCCGTGTCGGGGTGCCCCAAGTCGGTCTAGTATAGACTAGGCAAAATGTTTGTCCACAAAAATTAACTACGGTGTGGCATGCACCTTAAAAGATGACGCACGCTAAACCGTGCCGGGTCCGAGCGAGTGTCGGCCTAGCACAATCCATTGTCCGTTGCTCGGTAGCGGCTCGGAAGCGTGAGTGTGTCCATACAAAATTACACGGTCGACACTCGGCTTGGACCCAACACGGTCTAGCGTGAGTCAACCTTTAGTCAGTCTCCCAAAATTAAAAAAAAACCATCACTCACCGTCTCAAATGCGTCCTCCACGCGCAAACAATCATAAGATTGATAACAGTATCGACGGGTACCAAGTCTGCGACCTTCGTGCCTGTGCCCAACATCGTACGGAAGATCCCCTTGCCCACCGCCGCTATGATACCGTTGGGACCATTCCAATTGTCCACCCAGCCTTTCACTGGCTCTCGAACTGATGAGAGCACTGGAAAAAGCAAAAATAAAATGTTAAAAGATAATTCTAGTCAAGTAAATAAAGAGTGACGAATATAAATGTTGATGGATGGAGACAAGCTCGCCAAACTATTCCCAAAGTACTGTAACTCCTGAAAGCCAGAATCAACAGTCATCATCAACAACCACCAGAAAACCGCCGAGACAATGAAGCTCGACGAAGTCACAGAGAATGAATTTAAGGGTCTTGGATCCCGCACCGAAATGAAACAGAAAGTATAGCGGAAAAAAAAACCGTAATTTCCACTTCCGCAGGAGACAGAAAGAAACAAAGCCGATAGGCACAAAGGGACGGTTACAACTGAGATAGGCCCAGTGGCGTTGCACCACGGATAAATGTGATGGATGGAAAGGGAGACAAATGTTGAAATAAAACAGCTTAACCATAGATAGAATAAGTTACTAAATGAAGCTTAAAAAAGAAACCCACAGTCATAGACTATGGTAATAGACAACTATAAGATAGAGAGGCTAGGCGCCGTTTGTGGCCAGTACGATAAACCTTCTTTTAAATACTAAGACATGGATATGTGTTTATTTGCTTTAACAAGAAAGACCAAAGTTACGATGGATGGATTGTGTGAGGAGTAATATGAAAGATAAAGGAGTAAATGATAGCATGAAGGTTGACACAGGAAAATGGAGGATAAAAACGTGTTGCGCCGACCTCAAGTAACACGGAACAAGCGCAGGAAGATGATGATGACATTCAATCAAGTAAACCTAAGGTCTGAAATTAGAAACGACTGGATTGCAGAGGACTGACTGTTGATCATTTTGGTATAATTTAGGATTAGAATTATAAATAAAAGTAGGCAGTATTTACGAACTACGTTCACAAACATTTGAAGCTGCCTAGGGTCATATATTACACGAAGAGATGAAAAGCGAATCCCGAATCGAATTTACGGCTCGTGCATATCGGGAATCTTCGTTCAACGTCTACCATTCATTATAACCATTTCAGCCGAAAGACTTACAACTGCTGGACATAGGCCTCCACCAAGTGTCACCACATTGACCGGTCCCATGCGACTCGCATCCAACAAATTCCCGCAACCTTCACCAGGTCATCGGTCCACCTAGCGAGCGGTCTTCCAACGCAATGCCTTCCCATTCGCGTTCTATCTACCATTGGTTAATCATTACGGGATTATGCTGAGTGGACCCGAACATGTGATCATGATAACTGTTTTACAAAGTGATCATTATTTCAACCATAGTAGTTCAGTCAAAGTTGTGGACATGGATTTATGTTTCATTATTATCCTTTACTACCCTAGACCTTTAAATGTATAACTCATGTGACAAATAATCAGCTAAAACACATTACGTAATTCCTATCTACATACTCCAGTCTAAAATAACATAATCTAGTCTAGATCTTGTACTAAAAACACTTGCGCCTACTCAATCCATCATTGATAAGGCCGATTATATCCAAATTTTGTGATAACATTGTAACACAATTCTTAAAAATATAATAAAGATAAAAATACTGAGTAATGAAAATGATGTCAATAAAGTATAGGGGCTTGCTCGTTTGGTATCTGATTGGATAAAACATACGCTAGATTTTAGTGTATTGAAAAATTTGATCACTGTTTTAACCTTTTGTAATAACTGTATGTCACTTACAGGATACCTTCCGTGATTATCATTAATTTTGAGGGTCGAAATATCGGATACGGCTCAAAATTAATGATAATTACGGAAGATATGACGTAAGTGACATTTTAAGTTTGAAAATTTGATACGACTAACATACAGACAGGACACACAAACAGAGTTATTTCAACATTTGCAATTATAATAGTACAGGTAGCAACACTTGCATTACAATTGAAGGAAAACGTTATCGTGAACAAAAACGCGTCCCACCACTGTCCCCGATTATAGCTTGACTCACGCTACTCCGTGTCGGGTCTCGTCGTCACTCAGCTCGGACAGTGTCGGGTCCGAGCCGAGTGTCGACAGTTCAATTTTATTTGGAGACACTCACGCTTCCGAGCCGCTACCGAGTAACGGACAATGGATTGTGCTACAGCCGACACTCGGCTCGGACCCGGCACGGTCTAGCGTGCGTCATCCTTAACAAACTCTGGATGGCAGTCATACCAAATTCGGTATACACGTAAATCATGGTAAATTACGTGGAAAAGACCCGAATCATTAAGTAAGAAGTATTAACAGTAGTTAGTCAACGAAATAAAAAACAGTTGAACATTGTATCAAACACACCCGAAAGACGAGGAAAAGCACTATATCCACTGTAGGTGGTACCAGCAAGGGCACGCCACGGTAGTGGCGGTAAGTCCCCTCTTTGAGGAGTGGCTAGAGAGGCGCCACGGCGTCCTCACCTTCCGCCTGACGCAGGTCCTCACCGGACACGGATGTTTCGGGAGGTACCTGCACCGAATCGGGCGGGAGGAAACGCCCGGGTGCCTCCACTGCGAGGATCGACCGGAGGTGGCGGAACGAGAGAGGGAGATATCCTCTGTTCCCGGCCGCCGCGGGAGACGCACCGGGCGTCGGGGGCCACGTGATGGCTACCGGCCACCGTAGACGCGGGCCTGTGGACGGTTGGCTATGGGCTAGCTAGCCGTCCGTCCGTCTAACGACGACAGGCCGTGTCGACGGCGCGTTCGTGTTCCACGCGCGCCTCAAAGAGTTGTCAGCATAGAGAGAGGGGCCCGCAAGGGCCGAAGCCTGCCGGGGTTGCGGGACTGTTCGAAAGAGATACCGCAGCCCCGGAACGTAAAGGGCGAGGAAGGAACATGGATGGGTTTTAGTCAGTAAAAGTCTGACACTCCCTCCCGCTCCGCCCAGAGTGGGAGAAGTCATTTGATGATTTCCCATCCTAAAAAAACAAAAAAAAAAGTGGTACCGGCAACACATTTTTTTTTTTTTATTTTGCCACTGTGTCGTCGTGATTATTATGCATTTGTATACGCATACCAAGTTACAGCATTCTAGTACTAAGAGCCTTGCGAAACTATAAGGATTTCTTGTTGACTATGAAACCCTAAAAACCTGAACCATGTGTTGGAAAGCCTCCCACTAGGTGGACAGATGATCTGGTGAGGCCTGCGGGAAGCCGCTGGATGCGAATCGCACGGGACCGGTCAACGTGGCGACACTTGGGGGAAAAACTACACTAAGGTCCATGTTCACCGAGAAGATAACAGTCTGATTATCTAAAACAGCTGTTTAAAACACATTTTTGTATGGTAATATGTCACAGTGACAGCTGTTTTTAGCTAATCAGGCTGTTATCTTTTCGGTGAACATGGACCTAAGACACTAGTAATCACTTGAAACAAGTCAAAACTGCACTCAATTGTCCACTCCACACGAATGCACAAGAAAAGCCACAATATGTGAAGAATAGCGACGGATTGTAAAGTTTGCCTCCGCCACTGATGCGACGACCACGACCCCTCTGCTAAGAGTGTGACGACGAAGAAGAGGAAGAATCGGTTGGTTTGGTATGGGCATGTGATACGGAGGAATGAGTAGAATGTCGTGAGGAATGTTTTGAGTATGAATATGGATTGGTAAAAGAGTAGAGGAAGACTAACGAAACTCATGGATGGATTGTGTGAAGAATGAAATGGCAAGAAAGGAGGTGTCTGATGGGATGACGAGTAATGGAAATATGGGAGAAGAAGTTAATAATGTTTCGCTGACCCCAACTTCCGCCATCGGAAGTCTTGTCAATGCCTCTAACAATGTTTGACTCGTAGGCAAATGGCTATGGCATTCATATGTTCAAATCTAGATAGAAAGTTTTAAGGATGAATGTGGATGGGTATAAGAGTAGAGAAAGGCTAAAGAAACGATGCACGGATTGTGTGAACGATGGTATGGCTTGAAAGGAGGTGTCTGATGAGATGATGAGTAATAGAGGAGTATGGAAGAAGAAGATACGCTGCGCTGACCCAATATTAATTGGGATGGGGTAAGAGAACGATGAATATGGGCAGATGGATAGTAGACAGCTAAAAAACCTCACTGCAAAACTAATTAAAGCCCAAATTATTTTTTGCGTTGCATAAATGCATCGGGCTGGCGGCTGTACTAAAGCACTGCATTGACGTCAACATAATATTTATCATTCGTCCCAAGGCCAAAAAATAATAATCGATTTAGGCGAATATACGATAGTGCGAACGAAACCGTTTGATTAATAATGTAGGTAAGTCTATTATCAAATCATATAATTTTAAGTAATAAACTTTAAAACGTTGTGGTCATACATTTTTAAAATGCAAATTGGTTGACCTCGATAGATGGCGAAACGAGCTGTACAAAACCAACGACCAGTGGTCCACGTTGGCCCTAGATTGAAGAATTTGGAAGTCATGGGGAGTGGCCTATACAAGCCTAGAAGTGGGTGAAGTCTGGCTGTGAATTATTTTGATGATAGAGCGACAAGAGGACAATACCAAGTCGCGGGGGTAATTCTAGGCTGGAATGATAAATGATAAACTTACCGATAGAAGGCCGTACAATGGAGACGGGTAGGTTACCACTCTCCTTTATAAGCATATCCTCCGCTAAAGCCTTTGTGAATGTATATGTGTTAGGCCTGTCACCTGAAATATAGAAGAAGACCACATTAATATTTTGAGGCCCCTAAAACTCAGAGAAAATTTTGTCAAGCAAATTGACCGTCGAGCGGCGACCGCAGACGGCGCCTACATTAACAGAGCGAGAAGAAGTATTTTTAAGGGTAAGAACGGGACCCTATTACTAAAACTCCACAGTCTGTCTATCACCAGGTTTTACTCATGAATCGTGATAACTAGACAGCTGATTTTTTTCTTCTTTAGAAGTATATCAGAACAGTTAAATGAACTTAGAACGGACTTGTAGGCGGCGCAGGCGCGCCGCTCATAAGTGAACGCTCATATGTCAATCGATTGCTCGTTGGTCACCGTAACATGTATGTGTGAGTGCACGTCAAGCACAGTGTTAACGTTAGTGTGACAAACAATAGCAAGCTCGCGATCTAAGTCTGAGTAATTTAATTGTACGCGTAATGCACGTACATACGGGTTTCTTGCTTGTAGTGGAGAGTTTAAGAGCGGGAGACAAGCAAAAACACCCGTTCTAATACAAATCAGGAACTATTTCCTTTCTAACCTTGTTTATTTTTTCTGTCTATACACCTTATTAACACTCTTTTTGTAACTGTCACCTTTTCATTATCCCGTTCGCCATTTTGTAGTGAATAAAAGACAATGTTTTCTCCATTCCTCTCTGTTCACTCACCAACTAGATCCGGTGTGATTCTGTCGACCAGCTCATCTGGCAGGGTCTGGACGAGGGTCACGACATGTTCGGGGTGTGCGGGAGGGGCGTATACCGTCTCCTCAACGCGTTCACGTTCGCAGTTACAGTATGCTGTCGATACGTGCACTAGGGCCTGAAAACACAGAAATAAATGGTGAAAAAGTTGAAGGGAATAATCGCGACAAACAACACTGTTTTAAGCTTTCACGGTTTAAAACCACATTTATATTGAAGTGACTTATTGTCGAGTTCCAATAGTGCGCGTAGCAAAAGACAAAGAAAGAGGGTAGACAGATTTGTATGCTCCTAACAATTTATTAAGCAACCACCCACATTCTCTAGTCAACCCGCAATACTGGGCGTTTGCAACAGCGTCGGTAGCTCAAAACAATAAATAATCACGGAAGATATCCCATAAGTGTCGAGATAAATTTCGTGACAAACATCCATTCGTGCGATCCTACGTTCCAAAGAATAAAAGGTCAAGGAAGAGTGAGAAGCCGTTCATACTATTCCCAAACCAATACAACTTCTGAAAGCCAAATCAACAGTGACGACCACCAGAAAAGCGCCGAGACAATGAAGCTCGACGAAGTCCCAGAGAATGAATTTAACTGTCTTGGATCCGCAACAAAATTAATCAGAAAATAATAGCGGAGGAGTCAAAGTGAGAAAGAGTGTCTGGAAATCAAGACATCGCATTTTAAATTACTGAATCTGAATCTTTGGTATTTGAAATACATGTTTTAAGTAAACCCAACTCAGGTTTTCATAAAACAGAGGCTATGCGGTAGAAAATGAATTCAATCAAATGAACTCCTCATGGTTTAGATGCCATGATGGAACTAACATCAAAATATTTATCTCAAGTAAGCCTGTTACAGGCACTTTTGAATTGTCGAAACAATGACAACAACGAAATGTAGTTACAGTGACAGTCACAAGGCATAAAACTATGAAAGTACTGTAGTTGCCTAACGTAGATTTATATGGAGCAAAACGGGCAAGAAACTCCATCGACTCATAAGTTTTATAAAAATAAAACTTACATGGGATGTATCACTATTCAGGCTTATCGCTATAAGCTATCTTTTAGCAGAAACAAAATGTTACAGTACAAGTACAGTCATTCATGATGAAGACGCAGAGTCATTCCAAAATGATTCATAATATTAGAGAGATAAGTTGCGAAATGTGTCATGCGAAAATAATTTATATACATTAAAGTAATTGAGGGGTAAACAGAACCTTTACATAGCCGTCAACCAAGCATTCTGTACATCAAACTAAGTAATTTTACGGAAAAAAAAATATTGCTGGGAAACAACTTTTATTTGGTGTGAAAAATCACGTGATACGGTAGGACTCAATGCAACGCACTCAAAACATTGTGCTGATAGATGGATTGAGTAGTACGGGGGTCTTGGAGGGGTTAAACATAAAATTTTACACTAAAAACATGTATTAAAAAAAAAACCGGTGAAAAAGTTGAAACTTTGACCCCCAATATCTCCGTAACGGTTAGCAGGTAAGGTCTAGAACTAAAAAATGTTCGCATTGACGTTGAGAACCTCGGTGGCCTTTCGGGTTCGTTAAGAGTTTTATTATAGCTTCTAAGTTAAGTTCCTTACCTCAAGGCTAAGCATACGATGGCAAAGCTGCACTAGCTGCTGTGTGCCCAGCATGTTGATGGTGACAGACAGCTTGAGTTTCTCGTCAAACTTCACAGTTGCCGCTGAGTGGAACACCACTGATATCTGGTGGAGAACAATAGAGAATATAAGTAAAAATAAGTGTTCTTGAAATGTGAACTAGGTGGACAGATGACCTGGTGAAGGCTGCGCGCCATCCTCAATCCGCTGGATGCGAATCGTACGGGACCGGTCAATGTGACTACTCTTAGGGGAGGCCTATGTCCAGCAGCGGACGTCTTTCAGCTGAAATGATGATGATAAAATGGCATGACGACAGTATCAAAAAATTACAAATCTATTTAGTCCGTCAGTTAGGTTATATATTGAAAAATAATGGCCACGTATTTTTTGATTCTTTAAATCAATGAATATTGACAAAGATAAAACGCATCAAAAGTGCCGTAATGGTCTAATTGAAATAAATGCTTTGAGTTTGAGTTTTGAGTTTGAAATAGTAAAACCAGCACGGAATTCAAAAACAAATAAACTCAAGGTCAGTTCGTGGATCGGTGACAATCCAATATACATCAATTTTCCCCGTGCCTCGGAAAGCACTTTAAGCAGTTGGTCCCGGCTGTCATATGTAGATCTTTGATAATCGTTTCTGACTCTAAGTGGCAAAGTCTGATAACCAGTCTTACTAAAGGTATTGTACTCGTATTATAGCGAGTAACTGGATTCAGATAGGCAGTCGCTCTGTGTAAAATACTGGAATTCGGCTGCAGTTAGACTGGAAGCCGACCCCAAAATAAATACAGGGGCTATATACAGGGTGGATTTTTTAATGCAACGGAGGGAAAGTACTCTAAATACGGGAGATGGCAAATTTTACTCAAAGGAAACATTCCTTTATTTTCAAAAAGAAACAAATCTGCATTCACAGATTTTCTAAACTTCGCTTACCACTTTCGGAAATCGATCAGACTAAAATGTGAAAAAATAACATCCTATACTTTATTTACATCAATCGATTGGGGTAATCACATAGATCAAATAAATCTCTTTGACAAACGTGATAAATTAAATAAAAGGAAAACCATGAAATCTAAAAAAAATATAATGATACAAAGAATCTCGTCTTACCTTCTGACAAAGCATAGCCTGATCTGCAGCGCTGATGCCCAACTCCGGTTCGGTGATGTCGCCCACTATTGGGACTATCTTATTCAACTCCTGGGGCCGCTCTCTCCGTAAAGTCTCGAACAGCTGGAGAAGAAACATTCTTCATCAGTAATTGGATAGAACGAAGCATAAAAAATGGTAGATGGCAGTAATAAATCCGATCAGCTGAGATGCAAAATTGTTGTCAGATGAATGTTGATAAATGGAGAGGGAGAGGAAGATCAAAGAAACGATGGATGGATTTTGTGAATGATATGAAAGATAAGGAGTAAATGATAGCGTGACGGATGACAGGATGAATGATAACAATGAATTTATGTAAGTAAAACAGACTTCAAAAAAAAAAATAGGTAAAAATAACTTTAGCCTCTGAAGTCGGTGACCTTTGTTTAATTGATTTAATTGTTTTGTCACCGACTTCAGAAGCTAAAGTTATTTTTACCTTTTTTGTTTTTTTTTTCTTGAAGTCTGTTTTATTTTTTGCAAAAAAGTTTTTATTTTTCACTTTTTAGTGGTTCACATGTGCTTGGTACACATGGAAAGTGCATACCGTTACAATTACAACAAGCCCAAACACGACTAGGATACATTGTCTCATTATTGAGTTCCGTGACTCTTGGCTTCATCATCAGATCTGATGGTAGAATGGTTCTTATCGAACGCAAATGCTTCATTTGTTGCAGAAAATACCAAAATCGCTGTACGTTATCCTATAAAATTTGAAGAGTTCACTCGATTTTGCCAAGATTCCATTATCAGATCCCGACTTGGTGGCTATAGGACCATTTGGAAAGTATACCCTTTCCAACAAAAAAAAAAATCAAATCGGTTGGCAAGCGACGAAGTTATGCGCGAACAAACAACTAAAATAAAAAAATAGAAACATACGAATTGAGAACCGCCTCCTTTTTTAGAAGTCGGTTAAAAAGAACGTGTTGCGCCGACTCCACGTAACATGAGACAAGGACAGGGAAATGATAATACGTTGTCAGATGTAAAAAATGTCAATTTCTGTTTACCAGACAGCGCATATGCAAAATTTCAGGATGAGTGGTTATCCGGTACCTTTCATGCCGAAAAAAATGCTGTTCCCGAAGAAACCAACAATAACGCTCATACCTATGATAAGAGATGGCGCCACGTATCTTTGATCACGATGAATCACTCTATCTATGGGCGAAAGCCGCATAAAAATACGTTCAGTAGTTTTTGAGTTTATCGCGAACAGACAGACAGACAGACGCGGTGGAGGACATTGTTTTAAAATAATTTTGAAGTGATAAGCAGAGTGCAACCCTAATTGATTGTCAAATTCTAAATTAAGGCGAGCAAAGCCGCGTGCAAAAGCTAGTATGAAGTAAATACTTCATTGATACATAAAATAATAACACATAAGGACAACACTTAAGTACATAATGCAAAATGGAGTGACCATTGAAGTAAATAAATATTAGAAGTAAAGATGATAAACAGTCTCAAGTGGTCGTCACGTCTTTATTACATAATGTTATGAATAAATATAAAGTACATAAAGACTTTAAAGTACATACTTACTGTATTCTAATGATTCTTTGTCTAGAAAAGCACAAAGCTGAATTGATAAATAGATTTGCTGTCAGACCAAAAACAAGGTGTAAACCACCTCATCACGAAGCCATCAACCAAGCTTTCTGTACATCAAACTAAGTAACTTTACGCAAACATTTTTGCTGGGAAACGACTTTTTTTTGGGTGAAAAATCACGTTTTGTGGTAGATCTCAATGTATCGCCAAAACAAAACATTGTGATGATGGATGGATTGAATAGTACGGGGGTCGTAGAGGTGTTAAAAGTAAAAATCTTACAATAAAACTTTGTATTTTAAAAGAAACCTATGAAAAAGTTGGAACTTTGACCCCCAATATCTCCGTATTGAAGTAGAAAGGTACCTATGGTATGAAACAAAAAACGGTCACAATGACTGGGAGAACAAGTTGCCTTTAGGCTTCGTGAAGAGGTGTTTTACACCCTTTATAATGTTATGACTAAATATTAAGTACATAAAGACTTTGAAGTACATACTTACAATATTCTAATGATTCTTTTTCTAGAAAAGCGCGAAGCTGATGTGTTTAACAGATTTGCTGTTAGACCAAATATACAGGGTGTAAACCATCTCATCAAGAAGCCGTCAACCGCACGGCTGTGCTTACGCGTTTCTTAGCGTCTTAATTGTTAGTTGTTTATTATTTCCAATCGACCTTTGAATTTTAATTTTTTTCTTCAATATATATCTTGTTAAACAGTCCACTACATTTCATTTTGCTCCACCACGACCTATCGTCGCGAGCATTGGTCCTTCGAGCCGGATCAATGCTCGCGGCGACGTTGAGAGTAGCGATCTCAACAGTTTTTCAATCGGGAATTCTCTCAGTAGCCTCCACGCAGTGTGGATTTGTGCCCGGTTGATGGCAATAGGCTCGCCCTTATTACATGGGACTTAAACAAAGCTGGAAAAATGTTTTAAAGTTCTACTTATTATTTTATTGTTTCACTAGGCGTTACTTTAGTTAGTTAGACGAAGGGCATAATAATTACTTGAAAGACGTATACATACAGTAGTATTCATGAACATTATCAACTTTTATTGTGGTTCTTTACCTAACCTACCATCTTAATAAATTAAAAAAAAAAAATTGAAGCCGATATTATCTGTTTTCACATTTCAGAGTTAATCCCATAGTAGGTTTCTAGGAGTATTCTTCTATACTTACTACAATATAAAGCTTAAGAGTTTGTTTAGCTGAACGCGCTAATCTCAGGAATTACTGATCGTTCGAATTGAAAAAGTATTTAGTGTTGCCCATTTATCGAGGAAGGCTAAAAGCTATATAATTATAAAATGTTGATACGACCAATAGGAGCGGAGCATCAATGAAAATGTTGCAAAAACGGGGAAATCAATATTATTTGTTTTAATAATTTCACCGAAAACAGCTAGTAACTTTATTTCATTCACGTAAAGTCTGTTATTTTAAGTTAAATTAGTTTTTTTTTTCACAGAAACGTACCTACTTATTTGCAAAACTCAATGTCAAGTGCAAAGTACGAAACCGAATTGTAAATTAAATAACATCTAAATCAAAAGATGCACATACTATTACATTTCATGAATTAAACATTGATAGGTGATAATATTTCGAATGAGGAAAAGCAAAATGAATTTTAAAAGTTTGACATACGTGTAGAGTTTATTAATAAATATAAGATTAATGATAAAGTATTTTGTTTGAATATGTAAATTAACACTCTCATGACATGACCCGGCTGGTCTCTTTGCTGACCAAAGAATCATCATTGCCATCCAAAGTGTCAATGCTGCCAGCCTTCTGGGCACTTTTCCTATTGACAGCGATATTTAAGATCTATTCGAAGTTTGTAAATAATGCCCAAAAGATTTTTTGTTGCACAACAGTTTGGAGTTGGGCAGGACACCTAGCAAGGCGCAGGGATGACAGGTGGAGCAAGGCTGTCACCGAATGGAAAAAGGAACGTGGGTCGTCCGGCGGCGAGATGTGCAGACGACATAGTTGCCGTCGGGGGAATAACCTGGATGAAGCTGGTGCAGGACCGTAGAGATTGGCACAAGCAAACAGAGGCCTATACTCAGCAGTGGGTGAGTTCGGGCTGTTGATGACGGAATAATGCCTTTGCAAATCCTAAGAAACACAATATAATTGCTTAGTCATAAAAATTGGAAAATAATTATGATGATGATCACTAAAATTAAAGTAAAACTTCTACTTTACCGATCAGGGAATGATGAATTGTAAAAATCTTGTGAAAATCTCAATAAAGTAGAGAAGAACGAATGACTGAACTACTGACCGGTGACTGTGTTAACTCGGTAAGACGTGAGGCAACATCCTGGCCACGCTTCGGCCGCATCAGTAGGTAGATCTTCTTAATCTTTGGACAACTCCTTAACAGCTTTTCAACGAGCACCTGTGGAACAAAGACAAAAATTATTTATTTAGGATCTACGGCACAAGAAATTAAGATTAAATTTTGTTTGGCACTCTGTCTTCTCACATAACCACAAACTTTCTAATTAATCATCTTCCATTCATCAGCAAACAAGTCCAATCTAGGGTTGGTCTCCAACACGGTGGAGCACACGGTGGAAGTCTGCCCTGCGTGGGCAGAGCCGGTGCTCTCGCCGTGTGCTACGAGGACACGGCGGTCCGTGTCCTCGTAGCGGCGATCGGCGGCGGCGACCTCTCGCGTCCGGCCCTGGTTCAATCCATGGTCCGGAGCGAGACGGAATAGGAAGCCGTCACCTCCTTCTGAGAAGCAGTCATGCTAGCGAAGGAGGTGGCGGAACGAGAGAGGGAGAGAGCCTCTCTTCCCAGCCGCCGCGGGAGACGCACCGGGCGTGGTCGCCACGTGGTGGCCCGGCTACCATAGGCGCGGGCCTGTGGACGGTGAGCTATGAGCTAGCTCACCGTCCGTCCTATGACGACAGGCTCTTCCACGCGCGCCTCAAAGAGATGTTAGTATAATGGAGGGGCCGAAGCCTGCTGGAGCTGCGGGACTGTTCGAATGAGATACCGTGGCCCTAAATCATAAAGGGTGAGGAAGGAACCTCGATGGGTTTTAGTCAGTAAAAGTCTGACACTCCCTCCCGCTCCACACAGAGTTGGAGAAGTCATTTGATGAATACGAAAAAAAAAAATAGGGTTGGTCTCCACGAGCGCGTTGAGCATCGTAAGCATACGCGGTATCTAAGGAAAGGTGGATCGAGATCGATGTGAGGTTGTCAGACGTAATTTCTTAATCTACTGAACCGATTTTAAAAGTTCTTTTACCAATAGAAAGCCGCGTTATTTGTGAGTGTCTTAAGCCATATTTATTACTAGAAAAAATAAGGAGGGGGGATATATACCTATAGGAAACTAAATGTCCACCCGTGCGAATTCGAAACGGGCTGCTAGTGGGATGTAAAACAATTTATGCCTTCTTCTGTAATTATTTAACAACGATTTGCATAGCTTTACATGCAAATACGACGCATTGGTAACTATGAATAATTTTACAAGCTGTACAGACTGTTGCTCAAAGACAAAACCGCCAAGCTAAAGTGAAACTGGGCTGGCCATGTCTGCCGTATGCCTGACGAGCTGTGGGCCAAACTAACCACGATGTGGAGCCCTGACACAACCAGAAGGCGACGCGGTAGACCTTGCAGGAGATGGCGGGATGAGCTGGACAAAACCAACGACCAGTGGCCCACATTGGCCCTGGATCGAAGAATTTGGAAGTCATGGGGAGAGGTCGTTGCCCAGCAGTGGGATGACATAGGCTAACAGTAACAGTAGTAACAAAGACTGTGTTATTTGGTCAAACGATTGCTTTACTCAATGTTAAGAAAATGGCTCTAAAGGGAAAAAGAAAAGCTCTTAAGGGTCAGTGCAGACAGAAAGGAATATTCCCCGCGCGGTCTCGGGCATTTTCTTTACGGATCGCGTATGTTCGAGCGTATCTTTGAGGACGCGCGAGCATTTTTTGTCAGGTTCAAGCATTTATGCACTTTATTGTAATAATTTTCAAGTTGATTTTCAAGTGCGTTATTAAAATCGTCTCCGCTGCGCTCCGTTCTGTCTACGCTGAGCCTTACGAGGCCGAAAGGCGCTTCTCCCCGTCATTGCGACATATTTAGTTCTAGACCATACCTGGGGACCTTCGAGTTAAGGAGATATTGGGGGTCAAAGTTACAACTTTTTCACTAGTTTTTTTTTTAATACAAGATTTTATTGTTAGATTTTTACTTTGAACACCTCCACGACCCCCGTACTAATTAATCCATCCAATAGAAGTGTTTTGAGAGCGTTATATTGAATTCTTACCCTAGCACGTGATTTTTCACCCCAAAAAAAACGTCGAAAATTTTTGCGTTAAGTTACATAGTTTGATGTACAGAATGCTTGGTTGACGGCTTCGTGATGAGTCGTACACTCTGTAAGTTACTATTTTGTTACCATGTTTCAGAGTAAAAGATCGTTCCATTTTAAATTACTTTTTCATTACTCATACTCGGAAAGTAGGTCTGAAGTTGCCTGAGGAGCGGGCTGAAAGTAATACTTTTCAGCCCTAGGGAGAATCACTTTCAACTGACAGCTGTCACATTATTAAAAAAAAATCTAGTTCACATTTCTATTGAACCATGTTCCGACTTCTGTACAGCCTGTAAATTACAGCGCGATGTAAAATTTAAATGACATAAAATTCAGTATTAATTCAAGAATATAATCATTTTAAATAACTTAGTTATAATTTAGTTACAAATATTTCTTTAAAATAACAAAAAATTGGGCAAAATATTTACAATTTTTTCAGTGACGATAGTGAAAATGAAGGCTGAATAGCCGGCCACAGAAAAAAAAAACAAAATAGGCGGGAAAGCGGCAATCCGATCTTCATTTTTTTTTTGAGTGGTTTCGTGTTTTTGTTTTTATTTTCCTTGTATTCGTAATGAAAAGCACAGTGTTTACCTCGGGTTAAAGACTTATTTAGTCCCTCGAGCTATTAGCGCCCGCGCTACGCTTGGGCGCCAAACCCCGTCTCGGGACTAAATAAGTTACTTTCACCCCTTGGATAACAATGTACTATTTACTCCCTAGGGAATAAATGGTACCTAACTTTAATCCCGTTTGGCGTGGCGACCTACTAGTAACAAAATATTGCTTATGTTGTTTGTAGTAAGATTTCTACCAACAGGAACTTCTCATTAGCGGCCACGAAGCCTAGATGTGTTCCCGAATGACGGCAATAGGATCGACTCTGATGATATGTAGGACTCCAACAAAAATAATACAATTCAATTATGGGCTTTATGTATTCCTCTTTAGATATACTTTACATTGTCATTGACGGTGGTAAGCCCGCTGACTGCTGTCTGCTAATATATGTTGCCAATGTAAATTATAACTTAAAAATGAATTCTTAAAGCCCATTTTTGAATTATATACTTTTTGCCGGGTGGGAGCGGAGTTGTGTAACTGGGCTAAGACCTTTAGGCCCCGTTTCCACTATGTCTCGTCCTATATGTGAACATGTCCATTTAAATACACTCGCCACGACACTTAAAACTACACGATTATCTGTTATTATCTAACTGGCAAAAAGTGGAAAAAGTATTTAGTATGTAGTATATCAACTATCTAGTGTCCACGACACAAGCTTTGCTTAGTGTGGCACTAGGTGGCGCTGTGTGTTACCTGATGTCCAGCGATATTTATATTTATTTTATTTTTTATTTATTGAAAACTAAACAGATAAAAAAAAAACAAAAAAAAAAGAAATGAAAGGTCCTGAACGTGGCCAAAAGGCTCCTATCTCAGCATGGTGCTGTATAACAAATAGGTTTACATACGTCAATGGCGCAACGGATGGAATTCAGAATCAAGATTTCTCACTTAACATGCTGTGTTCTAGGTAATCATAATGAATAAATGAAGAGAAAACTTTGTACCCCATTTTACGAAAATTGCGCGGACGGTGGAATATGATATTTCGCACACATTTCGCATACTTACATTATATAAAGGAGGAGTGCAAAATGTTAATATTATTTTTTAATTACGCATAAAAATACAATAAATCAATAAATAAAACATTACACACTATCATGTATTCGACACACACGCATCCGTGCGGACGTTTCGTAGGTGAGTGAATTTCTCAGGCGGAAAATTTACGCGTCTAGGCTGAAAACGCAGTGCTGCTTTACAGATAATGCAACGATTTTTTTTTTTCAGAATTAAAGTAACATGAATCTAAATGAAGCCACTTAAATTATATTTGTAAGACTATTACTTTCTAAGAAAAACATCGGTTAATGACGATTTATCAATTTCTGTGTCCTGTCCACAATCACTTTCATACACAGCATTTACCTCTCATGAAGATAATCTCCAACATATGTAGGAAAAAGTATTTTGTTTGTGCTAAGTAATAATTGCCCAACAAGAAACTAATTATTTTTGAATGTTAAGACTAATAGTTAATGAGTACATGTCAACGGTAGTTTTGTCCGTGCGAAATTACTAATTTCTATGGTCATTTTGTTTCACAGTCCTGAGCTTCCACCAATGAGTTTAAACGAACAATAAATTCCTGCCCGGCAAGAGACAGTCGTGCACTTACACACAGTTAGAATGGTAGTGCACCATATTGCCACGTCTACCCGCCAAAAATTTAAGAAAGTGATTTCGGTTCACTCGGAACAAAATTTTGCAATTTCGGTGATCAAGTTTTAAAAGGATTTTTCCAAGAAATAAAGGTATCACTTTTATGCATGCTAAGCAGCCTTTGGTACACATTTAAGATTATAGAAAACAATAGTCATAGCCTTGGTAGTTTCATGTAATTCTGAAAAAATAGCCACGTTTCCAATTTCTGTGGGCCAATTTCTGTGGTTTCCGTGGCATCCTGGTGCCCACGGAAATAACATTACTCCACAGAAATTGTACCAATCAATTATTGTATTAATGTTAAGGAAGATTTTTGAAAATAATCAACATTTGTCATGCCGAAATTACTTTGACAGAACTTCAGATGTGTCAGTCTCTCTCCATCAATCATCAGCCCTTTCCCAGCTCACTGCATCTACTGGAATATGTATTCTAGTGCCAGGGTAAATAATTTTGGTGATATTTAGTCTCCTTGCAGGCGCTCCATGAAAAATATTGGTATTCAGCTGCATTCGGTTAGACTGGAAGCCGACCCCAACATAGTTGGGAAAAGGCTAGGTTGATGATGATGATTGTATCTCCTTGCCTGACACCCCTCTGTACATGGAATTTCCCGATTTTCTCGTACAAGGAGACACAGACAGTAGCGTTTTGATGGCGGTGATGGAGAATTTGTATGTAAGTACCTTTCATCGATGCGGCATCTGGCTATGGCTCTTTCTATGAACCACCACTCTATCGAGTCAAATCCTTCTCTTAGTCGAAGTGGTCATTCCTGTACTCGTTACATTGCTCTATGACTGTTTTAAGTGTTTGTAGGTGGTCATTGGTACTGAAGCTTGAGCAAAATCCTGCCTGTTCTCTTGGTTGGAAAAATTCTAGCCTCCTGGCGAGTCTGTTAACTATAACTCTCTAGAAGATCTTATAATAAATGTGACAACAGGCTAATGAGTCTGTAGTGGCAGCTTCTTGATGTCCCCTTTTTTGTGGATCAGGGTGATTATTGCGTTGTGCCATGATGCAGGTACTTTAGATTCCACGATGAAAATTTTGTGAATAATACTGCGAGCACATTGCTGACGACCCTTCCGTTGATTTTAATCATCTCTGGTAACATGCCGTCTTCCCCTGGTGCTCTCCAATTTTAAAGTTGTTGTATTACTTCATTTGGAAGAGAGCAGCGGTGGCCCAGTGGTGGCGGCCCCGACTGCTCTCAAAAACGGTGAAGGAAAACATCGTGAGGAAACCGGCATGTCCTAAAACCTAAAATTCGAAGACATGTGACATCTACCAACCCGCACTGGGCCCGCGTGGTAGATTATAGCCCAAACGCAAAATACGCGCTTTAACGTGGAGTTGCGGACACCAGCCCGTTGTACAATACAATACAATACAATACTTCATTTGGAATGCCATCGGGAATTTCTTCGGAACCTACATTCTGGATTAGTAATCGGGGTTGCCCTAGAGTTGCTATTGTCTGGCTCGGTGCTGCTCCACTCTTATAAGTCATAAGTCATAAGTCATAAGTCTTAGGCAAGTAGCCTTTTTATTTGTGACTTCTTCCCCATTTCCGTTGAGAAGCTTGAAGATCTGTTTCCTGCCCACGTTCAGCTTCGGCTGCTGTTCTTCTCTAACGCTTCCTGTATGAGATTGGTGTTAAAGTCTGTTTACGGATGTACTTATGTAGGTCTCTGTATTCCTGACTATCCACGTTTCCCTCACTGCATAGTGACCCTATTTGGTCCATCATCTTTATAGTACCTGGTGTTGATTTAGTCGGTCTATTTGGTAGGACACTTGGGGTGATTTCCTTAAGGACGTGAGTTAATGCTGTTGATAGTTTATTGTTAATCTCATCTATGGTCATGGTGGTTAATCGTTCGCAGTTGAGTTTTACATCGACAGTATCGGGACTTCCGTGCCTTTTCTAGAGTGGTAACTACCAGCTCGGTCCGGAACTGCTTATATCGGTTTCCTTTTATTCGCAGCTATCCTTCATACTACAGGATAGTTCACTATCCGTCACATGTGACCCGGTAGGTAGCTGAGGCTCGCCCCTACCTAGGTTGGTAGTATAAGTTTAAAGTAAATTTTACCTCATCATTGGAGTAAAAAACATAATCAGTTCCTTGATTGCTAATTTTGTAAGACTGATTTAAGCAATAGTACACCACGTTGTATTTCTTTTAGTAATTCACAATTTCAGTGCACACGCACAATTTCTGTGTCACCAATACAATTTCGGTGGCAATAATGAAATTTCTGTGGCTCACCAATTTTGGTGACCCAAATAACTCTCTAAGTAAATTAATTATGTAATCCCCATTTAGAAAATGTATATATAATGTGGATATGTTGCGCTTTATAATTAAAGTATTTTGAAAAACCTGAAAAGAAAATGTCCATGGAAATTAGGTAAAAAATCGAGTTGTTGAAATTGACTCAGGTATATTAAAAGACTTGGTTGTCATGGAAACGACTTTGTTGACGTTTTACAATTTATTAATACGTGAAGCAAAAACTTTGTACCGCATTTTAAATTAAACATGGTTGAATTTCGACGACTACTTTCAATAAAGACATGAAATTATAGCCTAGGGTCGCGTGGTGGATATTCAGTGATAGATATAAGTATATAAATAATTTTGTGGTATTTAGTTCGCTGTACCCACTAAATACTACAAAATTATGTAATACGAATGTACATTTTATCATCACCGATATTGTTATCAATATAAATTATTAATTTGTTAATCTTATCAATGAAAGTTTCAAATTATTAACGAGTTTAACGCTTATCAACACATACTATGTTGGCTTTATCTAATCTTTTCGCTTTCGGAAATAGGATACGTATTTTATTTTATACTAGTAACCTAATTAATTCAATATCTTGTTGCTGATGGAACATCAGATTGGTAGGGACTGCCCCCAAGATGGGGTGTG
This sequence comes from Xestia ashworthii, assembly GCA_950022955.1. Taxonomy (NCBI): domain Eukaryota; kingdom Metazoa; phylum Arthropoda; class Insecta; order Lepidoptera; family Noctuidae; genus Xestia; species Xestia ashworthii. Next base: position 6,342,498 of record OX465576.1, on the reverse strand, counting down.
CAATGGAATCAAATATAACAGCTCACAACTTGGGACCCAGTAACGTTAATACTCGTATCTATCCGTGCTGCTAGGCAACTGGGCCTATCAAAGTTGTAAACGTCCCTTTGTGCCTATTGGCCTTGTTTCGTTCTGTCTCCTGCTGATATGGAGGGAAGTGGAGATTACGGTTTTTTCCCTCATCTCAGTCTTCTCCTCCGCTAAACTTTCTGATAAAATTCATTGCGGGATACAATACAGTTAAATTCATTCTCTGGGACTTCGTCGAGCTTCATTGTCTCGGCGCTTTTCTGGTGGTCGCCACTGTTGATTCTGGATTTCAGGAGTGGTTTGGGAATAGTGTGGCTGGCTTGTTCCCAAGACAGCATATTCAGCCTATCAAGTTTCCTACTGCTGGGATAGAGGCTTTCTCTTTGAGAGACCATAATCCAGTCCCTCTCATACAAGAGGAGAGCAGTGTCCCAGTGGGAACCATACAAGCATTTAGAAGCGTTTTTCCCTGTTTTTTTTGTGTGTGGAAATCCTCATGGATGACCTCCGCCCTGGGGTATGCGAAAGGTCTATCTGACTTTCAACGGCCATTTTCAATCACTTACTGACAGGCTGACAGGTATCGGTAGGTTGACAGTCGTAACAAGTATGAGTAGAGTCTGACTTTGTGCTTGATTGATTGTTGTTGGTAAGTTCGCCCCTATTGAATGGGCCTTCAACATGACTGGCGGAATGAGTTCGTGGCTTAAGGCGACTACATGAGCTAAACACGTGTTTTATAATGCCTAAAAGTATATGATTCACAGCAATAAACAAAACCAGAAAAATGTATGATATTCTTCAGGATATATGCTAGTATAATAGTGTTTTGAAAACATAATACAAATAATTTGACTCGATAAAAAAATCACGAACTTATCTCTAAAAACTTCTTTCAGCCAAAAAAAAAACATACTAAAATACATGCGATCATTCTGATTTTTTGGCAAATAATTCTACAAGCAATATATTAGCATTATAGTGTTTTCGTTTTTTAGTCCAATCAATAGTTTTTTTGTAAAATCGATCGAAACCACACATTTCGCACTATTTGGCCCGCAGTGACTGACGTAACAACCACTTTGTAGTGCAAGCTGATTTGAACTTTATTCTAACAGCATTTCAAACGAAGTTTGAACCACCACAAATAGAGTTGCTTTAGCTCATCTAGTCGCCTTAATAATAACAGCCATTCGGGACGATCTTGAGGTTAAGCCGTGCGCACCTACGTTGATCTGTGGATGGGTGACCACCTTTACAGATAGAGTTTCCTCTGTGCATCGAAAAGCACGTTAAGCCGTTAATCCCGACTATCATGTCTACATCTTTGATAGTCGTAAGAAGTAGTCAGTGGCTCAAAAGTCTGTCAACCAGTCTTACCAAATGGTATTGTATAACCCAGTACTAACTAGGCTGTGGAAGTCAGATAGGCAGTCGCTCCATGTAAAATACTGGTATTCAGCTAAATCCGGTAGACTGGAAGCCGACCCCAACATAGTTGGGAAAGGGCTGAGCAGATGAGACGATGGCGGAAACTTTTCTCCGTTTCCACCGTTCTTCAATTTGTAAGAAGAAACCAAACAAATCTAGTTTTTCCCTGACATAAGAGACCCTATTAGCGTTAAGAACCAAACACTTACTCGTAAGTATCAGGTTAACAAGGAACATTGTCTGATGTATTTGTCAACAGCATTGTCTTTCTCACATAACATCATGTCTGTACTCGTAATCAGAATTAGGCAGTACCTAATCGTACTCCCACATTCCGCCAGACAAGTTCCATCATATGCCTAGCCTTTTCCCAACTAAGTATGTTGGGGTCGGCTTCCAGTCTAACCGGATGCAGCTGAATACCAGTATTTTACATGGAGCGACTGCCTATCTAACCTCAACAACCCAGTTCATCATTATAATCCTCGTCAGCCTATTAATGTTCCCACTGCAGGGTCACAGGCCTCCTCTCTATGATAGGGAATGGGCTATAATCTACCATGTGGGCCCAGTGCGGATTGGTAGATGTCAAATGTCTTCGAATTTATGGTTCTAGGACATCGGTTTGCCGTTTCACCGTTTTGAGAGCAGCGGTGATGAAATAAATTCCATAAAGTAATGTGCCTGACTGGATTCGAACCCACGTTATTACTGTTCGTAAGTCGTGGCCGCCACCACTAGGCCACCGCTGCTCTCTGACCAGTTAGTACTGGGTAATACGATACCACTTGGTAAGACTGGTTGTCAAACTTTTTGGGCCACTGACTACCTGTAACGACTGCCAAAGATGGACAAATGACAGCCGAGACCAACAGCTCAACGTGCTTTCCGAGGCACGGAGGAAACTCGGTATGTAAGGGTGGTCACCCATCCACAGACCAACCTAGATAAGCAAGGCTTAACCTAAAAATCAACTCGAGTGGCTGTTATTATTTAAACACAGCCCATTCCGTTCAGTCTCATTTAATAGGGGGCGATTTTATCATCAACCGGTCACAAAGCTTCCGTGGTTGCAACTGAGAATAAATTCCAGACGCCAAAAACTCAGTAACACTTTGCCCAACCTGGAAATCAAACCCAGGACCTCACACTCAGCAGTCGTGCTTGCGGCCACTAGACTAACGGGGAAGTTAAAGTATCTCATAATATCTGTCAAACCATTTAGGTACGACTGTAAGATTTGACAACCGACCCAAAAAAGAACTAAAAACATGGAATAAAAAATACAGGGTGTAAACAACCTCACCACGAAGCCGTCAACCAAGCATTCTGTACGTCAAACTTTAGGTCCATGTTCACCAAAAAGATGACGCTCTGATTATCTAAAATCAGCTGTTTAAAACACATTTTTGTACGGGAACACGTCACAGTGACAGCTGTTTTTAGATAATCAGACCGTTATCTTTTCGGTGAACATGAACCTAAGTAACTTGACGCAAAAATTTTTGCTCGGAAACGACTTTTTTCTTTGGGGTGAAAAATAGTGTTTTGTGGTAGAACTCAATGTAACGCACATTAAACCTTGTGCTGGCGGATGGATTTAATAGTATGCGGATTTATTTAAATGCAAAATTTTCAGTCGTGTTTTTTAGTTTTTTATAATAACTTGACTTTAACAACCAATGAACAGAAACAAATAATTTTAAAAATCTCAGCGTAACTGTACGCAAAACACGCGCTTTGGACGTGGAGTTGCGGAAACCAGCCAGTTCATCCTCCTTCTCTTGACCTTATCCCAATGGGGAAGACCGTTAAAAGCTAATTGTAGATGGCGCCACCATAGCTGGTCTCAATCTGACCAATGAGGTCAAGGTATTTTAAAATATGAAATGACATTCCTTGATTTTCAACCAATGACGATGCTTGGAACCAGCTATGCAAGCGCCATTAGTTCCACAGTGTGCATCCCCATTGATTTGTGGTCGGTGCATGTCTTCTCCTTCCATACATCTCTATTACTCGTCATCTCATCAGACACCTCCTTTCTAGCTATATCATACTTCACACAGTCCATCCATCGTTTCTTTGATCTTCCTCTACTCTTATAGCCATCCACATTCATACTCAAAACTTTTTTCACGACATTTTCCTCATTCCTCCGCATCACATGCCCATACCATGACAAGCGATTCGTACACAATTTTTCAGTCACCGGCGCCACTTTCAGTTATGCAATACAATAGGTATGATGACAGTATCAAAAAATTACAAATCTATTCAGTTCGTCAGTTAGATAGACTATTGGAAAGTTATGGACACGGTTTTTTGTTTTTATAAATCGATCCTTCCTTATCGCTATAACGTGTGGTTAGTTGCCTAACCAGCCCGCGTAGCATGACCACCGTAGACACGACAGAGAGTCGACAAATCTTTTGTTCATCTGTCATTTTGTCGATTCAATGACAGATGAACAAAAGATTTGTCGAGTCTCTCTCGTTTCTTCGGTGGTCATGCTAAGCGGGCTGGTGTCACAGTTTTTATTTCTCGACGGCATGTTAAGTCAAGTCAGAGGTCCATGCCTCTGACTTAGCTTAACATGCCGTCGAGAAATAACTACAAAAATAAACAAAAATCTCTCTTCTATATATTGACAAAGATAAAACGCATCAAAACCCCGGCGGGGGCTCGTGACGTCAGAACGCACTAAAAATTATACAAAGACGTAATGAGAATTTTAAAAGCGTCGTCGTATCTTTGTCAATTTTGGTTTACGTAACAAAAGAAAAAATACGGGTCAAATATTTTTTGTTAATCTAACTGATGGACTAATTAGATTTTTTCAGTCGACAAGCCTAAACAAGTGTTTAAAAAATCAAATTTCCTTACCTTCCCCATGAAACCGGTCCCACCAGTGACAAAAACAGACTTATCGGCATAAAACTCAGCAACCGGCACGTACTCCTGACTCCCAGGTACATAGTGCCCACCGGACAAACACGACGCCATCTTGAATTACTTTCCCTTCACTTAATCACGCTTGAACACTTGTTAAATACATCAAAACTCGACTAGCTCCCTCCAGTAAGCATATGCGGATTTTGTCACAGGTTCTCCGTTTGTATTGGTTTAGTGTATCAACAGTTTACGGGTTGCTTTAACATGGTTGTTTGGTTACACCTGGAAAGATAGAGAAATTGGTTAGTTGGTTGTTGATCAGAGATATTCAAATATTTATGAGCGATAGATGGGAGTACTTAGGACTCCTTAGTAAAAATTCGGTCTATCTAGGGCAGGGTTTCTAACCTTTTTTGGGTCGAGACTCCCCAGATTAAAAATAACATTTTCATGCCCCAAACCGTTTTTGTGACATAAAACTTGTCAAACATAAGTATGTCGTGAAAAACGGAATAACTGCGGGCCTAAAATTGCCGCTTTAGAAGAATCATAATTTGAATCGTCTTAAAAAATTTAAATTGGTAAAATGGACCTTACTTTCATAACCATAAAGTCCATTTTAAGAATTTAAAATTTTAATGAGATTCAAATTATGATTCTGCTAAAGTGGCCTTTTTAGACCCCCTGTTCACAAAATGAGAACACACAAGGAATCGTTTGATCTAAAACTGGTAACTGGCCGAATCGGTCTTAATACCTAGAATATCTTCTTGAACTTTTTCTGGTCATGTGCCATATTGGTGCCAAACGATAGCCGGGTCCCCTTGCCATCTCTCTACGCCCTCTAGGGAGGCGCGCCTCACTGGTTGGGAATTCCTGGTCTAGTGTCATACGCCCGCTTGTCAGACAGCATTCGTGTGTCAAAATCGAAAAAGATCGGGATCAAAATTTTTGTATAAAAATATTCCCAAATGTCGGCTCTTTAAATCTTTTAGATCTATCTTTTATGTTTTGATGTTACGTTACATTGCAAATCAATGCAAAAAAGGTTTTTTTTTATTGATTTGTTTAGAAACTCTGCTAGCAATGAAATAATATCCTAATCATCCTTACAGATACTTTAAAGGTAAGCGTCCACATGTCCGCATCGTACGGCATCAGACGCATCGCATCAAACGGATCGTAGTTTTATTGAACAGATTCGAGCGTTCCGTACGGTGCGGATCAGTGGACGCACTTGCGTGACTTTCTATACAAAGAATACTACAATCCGTTTGATGCGATGCGTCCGATGCGAATATGTGGAAGCTTATCATCAAACGTAATTTAATTTTACATCCTTTTCTAGTTTTTTTCTATTATGTTGCACTTAATATATTTTAACTCTGCAATGCGTCACCCTAAGGTAGGCAGGTAGAAAATGCCAAAGGCAATAACTGTTTTTTACTTGTGCATACAGTTTTAATGAATAATTAGGAAAAATACTTATTTCTCAATGAAATAGAAACACATTCCGATATATGTATAACTACATTGTAAAATAACAATGGTCCTAGAATACTGCCTTGACGTACACCGGCTATTGGTGTATAGTGATATCAACACTGATTTAAATGCTTACCAATATTATAAATGCGAAAGAACCTATCATTCTGAAATTTTGCATAATCGTTCAGTTAGTACAGAGCCTTTCATTCCGAGAAAAACAACAATAACGTTCTTATGCTAATAGACGGTGCGACAGGTCTTTCGAATCATGATTGAATTATATAATTGCAAGCAGAGAACATTGTACATTGCTCGGAGAACGGATAGCCGATGGGACCGAAAAAATCTGGAGTGTTGACTGCGAACCGGCAGACGTTGCGTTGGAAGGCCTCCCACTAGATGGATCGATGACCTGGTGAAGGCTGCGGGAATCCACTGTATGCGAGTCTCACGGGACCGGTCAACGTGGCGACACTTGGAGGAGGCCTGTCTCCAGCAGTGGACGTCTTTCGGCTGAAATGATGATGATGAAGAAGCAGAGTACAACCCGAATTGATTATCAAATTCTGAATTAACGCGTGCGAAGCCGCGGACCAAAGCTAGTAGTAAGATAAAGTTATTTTTGTGCCCGTTATTTGATACAATGGAAGCTGTAACAAAAGTCTTTGACAGTTGTTAATGTCTGTGTTGTCTGTCATACTAGAGATTTTATGAAATATTGACACTCGTGAACGTGGTTCAGATGTGGTGATCACGTTTGGACAAGCCCGCCACACTATTCCCAAACCACTGTAACTCCTGAAAGCCAGAATCAACAGTGGCGACCACCAGAAAAGCGCCGAGACAATGAAGCTCGACGAAGTCCCAGAGACTGAATTTAACTGTCTTGGATCCTGCAACGAAATTAATAAGAAAGTATAGCGGAGGCCTACGAAAAAACCGCTTTTAAATTATGATTTAAATTTTCACTTCCCTCCATATCAGCAGGAGACAGAACGAAACAAGGCCAATAGGTACAAATGGGTATGTGATGTTTACGTTCATTAGTGAAATTTCATTCAGTATCGTTTCAACACCTTAATATCTTATCTATCTTATATAGGAAGTGAATCGCTTGTAACCTCCACCTTCATATCTATTGCAGAATTTATAAAAAATAATGTATTTTATTGACAAAACATCCTTGCGATTCTGAGGTCGTCTAGTTAGCAAAAAACTAAGTTCATTAGCTCTCAACAGACATTTATTTTATTAGTGAAATATACAAGCGAAAACATTCTGTAACTAATGCGAAATGAATATTGTTGCTTCCTAGATAAGTAAAGATTCATTTTTTTTTAAATACATATTATTGTTGTAAGAATTTTACTTTAAACACCTCTACGATGATGATGATTTAAACCATTAGATGAGCCGTCATAGAATTAGGCTGCACGACAATGAGATTACACGTGAAAATATAAACACGTAAAACATTTTGATGACTTGATCGGGACAACATTATAAAATGTAATTTAAAAAAAAAACGTATTTTTTTACCCATTTTTATTTACAATAAAACGAGATCAATGTTTGACGCGGTAGGGTTTTAAAAAAAACAGAAAATATAATATGACACTATACGCTACGCACGACGACCAATCAAACTATACAAAACCAGTTTATAAGGATATCTATTTGTATTGTGAACCTATACTAAGCGAGGCCATGTTATACTGAAAATAGGTTACTAGCATTTCCCCGCGGCTTCGCTCGCGTTTAGTTCGAAAATTATTCCACGAGAACATTTTAAATATAGCTTATGACACTCACAAATAACCGGGCGTTCTATTGGTAAAAGATTTTTTGAAATCGGTTCAGGAGATCCAGAGATTACCCCTACAACCTCACAACGTTTACCTCTTTAATAAAGGATGTAAAACACCTCTTATCGAAGCCGAAAGGCACTTGTTCTCCCCGTAATTGCGATCATTTTTGTATTCTACACTATACCTGGGAACGTTCTAGTCAAAATTACAACTTTTTGTCAATTTTTTTAAATACATATTTTTGTTGTTAGAATCGACCCCCCCACTTTTCAATCCATCCATTAGCACGTTTTAAGTTCGTTACATTAAGTTCTACTGGTTCTACCACCAAACATGATTTTTCTCTATGTCATCGTAAAATGCCAAGGTATTAACAAGTTTAAGGCTAAGATAGTTGTAAAGCTCTGTAGGTCACATAAATATTAATAAAAAATGCAAAATATATGCAATATTACATAATTGCATTCACAATGTTCTTCCGGCAAAACAGTATATTGATTGAGGTCGTAAAAATGCCTATGATAATAATAAATTGCCAAATTGAATAACTTGTTACTAATTAACAAGATTTTTACAGCAAATTTCGCATTTTTAATTAGTCTAAAAATAGTTAATCGGTCGTCTCATTCATAAAATATAAGTTGATTTCATGAATGATTCACGAAAACGAAAACCTGCTGTCAAAATCTAATCAAATCAAAATCAAACCATTTATTTCAAGTAGGCCAGTTACAGGCAACTTTTGAATTGTCGAAACAAATATGAAAATTAAATGTAGCTACAGTCCCAGTCACAAGACATCAAAACTGTGAAAGTGTAGTTTCGCTAGCGTAGATCTCTATGGAGAACGGGCATGAGACTCCACGGACACTCTTTTAAATCAAAATAATGTTAAAAAATTTTGGTGCATAATTCATGTTGAGATGGTACATTATGTGAGAACGATGTAGCACGATGTGCACATTAAAACTGTCCATAGTAAAACAAAAAATACAGTTAAAAAAATAAACAATTAATTCAAATTAACCGTAGCAACTAAGAGATGACCAGTCACAACTTACTGACAGCGCCCGTTCACGAACATGACGCATGGATCAGCACCATTCAACTCAACCATTTTGAAGGGAACACACGCGCCGCCATCAGCGAGATATTTGAGTAATAAGCTGATAAATACTTCAAACTACCAAGTTAAATTGTTACCGTACATACCTATAGAAATAACTGGGAATAAAAATCTCCGTAGCGTAAGTTATTCTTCTTAAAATAGACCACGTTCTGCAAAGAAATAAATTCAAAACAATAAATTATTTTGAATGCAACAGAAGCATATCAAAAGACAGTTTTTGTTCAAGAATCTGATTTTTATTTCTGGATGTGCAATGGAGATAGCCATGTTGCAAGCCGTGCTCGGCATAATCCTCTTAGATCGAGTGCGTAACACCGAAATCCGCCGCCAGACGAAAGTCTACACGCCGCGACGTCGGGGACCGGGCGGTGTGGCTCAAGTGGACCTGGGCAGGACATCTGGCTAATCGCAGAGATGGCCGATGAAGCAAGGCTTTGACTGAATGGTGGCCAAGATTAGGCCAAAGAAACCAGAGTCGTCCTAGACCTCGTTGGGTCGCCGATATCGTCAAAGTCACGGGAAACACCTGGATAAGGACACACAAAACAGGGAAGTGTAGCAGAAAAAAGGGGAGGCATATACCTGGATAATTCTGGGCTGACATGATAATGATGATGATTGCTAGTTTCCAAACAGAATATTTTAAGTTTTGGATAATGTCAACAAAATGGTAAATAGGTCTAAACAGCTGACAAATGAGTAATTTAGAAACATCTTCGTTACTAAGCTATTTTCCAGCATTGAACGGCAATGGATTTATCACATGGATTAATTGATTCAATCTGAAATCCTAATCTCTCACACCAAGTGGTTTCTTGATCCAAATAAAGAGAAATCTGGAAATGTTAATTACAAATAGGTTCTTACCAAAATAGTTCGTACAAAAAAATATCACACTTTTCTTCTGAAATTGCAAAACGTCAATGCGTGTGGAATCAAAGTATGCAACAGCCAAAGCACTTGTATTTCGCTTTTAGATACATTTTTGACAATCACAAGCACGCCCCGATGTAAATAATAAACGTTCATGTACAAGTTTTTTACTAATTCACTTTTTATTTCATCGGTTTTTCATAAAACAGGCGATATCCGTAATCACGGTGTATGTCTATGTCTAAATTTTGACGTCTTCAGTCATTTTTTAAATTACTTTTAATTTCTCAGTTTTGGCCAGTTTTGGAAATGAGGTTGAGGTTATAGTTAGATTTAAAACGATCATTGGCAGTTCTGAATTTGTTTTAGTCATGGAACCAGTATTTACTAACCAATAATCATCAAAAATGTCTTTGGTAATATGGGCATGTGATGCCGAGGAACCTGGCAATGTCGTGAGGAACGTTTTCAGTGTGAATGAGTGTGTGCAACCAATGAAACGAAGGATGGACCATGTGAACAATGATCATCATCTGCCTAGCCTTATCCCAACTTGAGGTCGGCTTCCAGTCTAACCGGATGCAGCTGAATACCAATATATTACATGGAGCAACTGCCTATCTGACCTCCACAACCCAGTTAATACTGGGTAATACGATACCACTTGATAAGACTGGTTGTCAGACTTTTGGGCCACTGACTACCTGTAACGACTGTCAAAGATGGACAAATGACAGCCGGGACCAACAGCTTAACGTGCTTTCCGAGGCACGGAGGGAACTCGGTATATATGGGTGGTCACCCTTCTATAGTCCAACCTAGGTAAGCACGGCTTAACCTAAAGATTGACCCGAGTGGCTGTTATTATTTAGCGATGAATAATGGTATGACTATAAAAAAAGGATCTTTATAGTATATCAATTCAATACAAGCCTTGTTGCTTAGTATGGCACTAGATGGCGGTGTGTGTTATGTCCAGTGATATTTATTTATATACTTAATTATTTTTTGCTATTGGTGACTACTGAGATGTCATGAGCGATGCTAATATAGAATAATATAGAAGTATAAAAGAATAAGACAGGCTTCGCCGAATAAATTAGAAAATGATGGTTATCTGTCATGATTAATAGATTCCCTTACTACAGGACTGAGTAATCGGATTTTCATAATTACGAGTAATATAATAATATTACCTACCTACCTATATATTTAGGTACGTCATATAATTTTAATAATATATTGAATATTGATAATTTCGATTGCGTCAGGGAAAGGGAAAACCCTGTCGCAATACGGTGAACATTGTATGAATTCATTTACTAATATTATCATTTTGTTTCAATTAATTATCTATAGCCTAAGTTGTGGTTTAAAGGCTGAAACACACACTCTCTACTTGGTTATAGATTGCTTTTAGTTTTCCATCAGACTTGTATCATTTACAAGTTCATGCGAGCGGCTGACGCATAATCCCCCCTCCACCGATCCGAAAGATTTTTTAAGCTTATTATGATGTAAACTATTTATGAAAAAAGTTTCAGCCGGCGTACTATGACCTATTTTTTTTTTCAACTTTAGTAACCTCCCAATCCTACACCCGCCCTATCAGCAGCTGACGGTTGGTTTACTTGTTGGTAATTTAAGATCAACCTTCGATGACAATAATATCAGCAGGCTCACTATAGCTAAGCCGAGCGGCTTCCTCGGCCCGAAGCAGATCTAATGGAGACCGTGCCGCGAGTCGGGGCGTCTTTGAGCATGGCCATTTACCGACAAGATTTGGCTAGCTGCGCGGCCGCTCGGCCTGAGGCTGCCTCGAATGGATACCCAGCTTTAGACTTTTTTATTTGCAACGGTAGCTCCCGGACTATTAGTACATTTATTTTAGTTCTGTGTTTTCCCGCCTGCATTTCTACTTTATTGTATGGTTAGTGTCAGTGGGTAACCTGAAGTAAGAGTTTTATGCCGCCCATTGGGCCTCCGAATTGGCTTCACATGCCGTCGAGAAATATCTTTCAGGCATGCTGGTTTCCTCAGGATGTTCTCAATTCGTCGGAACATTTTTTTTCTTTTTTTTTCCGATTTCCCCGATTACTCGAAGATGGCTGGAGCGATTTGAATTATTCTTTTTTTGTTTAAAAGGGTATACTTTCCAGGTGGTCTCATAATCATCAAGTCGGGATCTGATGATGGGATCCTGGAGATAAGAGAACTCTTCAAATTGTATAGGCACACTTGATGTGATTTGGGTAGTTTTTGGAAGAGTACTTTCTTAAAATTATCCTATTTCAATTTGGTGAAGATCTGATGAAGAACTTCGGAGATAGGCAACGGAACTCCTTAATAAATGATAGCAAATGGACTACGATTGCTGAAATCTCATGTCTATCTATTGTTTACACCAGTTCATAACATAACATCACGCCGATACGCTGCGAAGGGGTAAGCACAAGTGAACCACTAAAATGTGAAAAATAAAAACTTTTTTGAAAAAAATAAAACCGACTCCAAAAAACACAAAAAAGTGAAAAATAACTTTAGCTTCAGAAGTCGGTGACAAAAAACTAAGTAAATCAATCAAACAAAGGTCATCGGTTTTTTTGGGTTTGAACTTGTGACCTATGACTTAGCAGTCCGACGGTCACACCAGGCTTTGATCGCTCGCCCACCTGCGGGCCTAAAATGGCCGCTTTAGTAGAATCAATGGACTTTATCGTCTTAATCATCAAGTCTATTTTAAGAATTTTAAATTTTTAACGTGATTCAAATTATGATTCTGCTAAAGCGGCCATTTTAGACTCCCTGATAGGTTGGTTAAAGTCGTATCGTTGCTTTCCGTCATTGCGATTTAGCACCATCAGAATAGTCATGGCGATAGTATCAAAAAATACAAATCTATTTAGTCCGTCAGTCCGTATTGGAAAATATTGGACACGTATTTTTTTTTTTTGTAAATCAATGAATATTGATAAAGATAAAACGGATCAAAACTCGGGAGTGGGGCTCGTGACGTCAGAACTCGCTAAAAATTATACCAAGGCGTGACGTATTGAGAATTTTAAAAGCGTCGTATCTTCGTCAATTTTGATTTATGCAACGAAAGAAAAAATACGTGTGAAATATTTGTTGATAATCTTCCTGACGGACTAATTATTATTTTTTTGTCGACAACCTTATTCTACTCGTACCATCACGTACGTACGTACTCGTAGCTAGGTTTAAAGTCCATTTTCGCATTTTCCTTATTTCTAAAGACATGTTTGTTTACTGAGTATCATTTTGATTGATAACTAAAAATTGGGGCCAGATTCTTTCGTCTACATTTTATCACTATGCACAAACATAGGGTTCATATCGATACTGCTTATCGGTTGATAACCGAGTATCATATCTAAGTATACTACCAACTATTAACCAAACAATAGTACCTACCAAGTACGTACTAAGTAAGTAGTACCAAGTATCAACTGTCTGGTGTCCACGACACAAGCCTCGTTGCTTAGTGTGGCACTAGATGGCGCTGTGTGTAATGGTACGTAGTAGGTAAGTAGTCCCAAGTATCAACTATCTGGTGTCCACTACACGAGCCTCGTTGCTTAGTGTGGCACTAGATGGCGCTATGTGTAATGTCCAGCGTTTTTTTTTACCTAAATTCCATACTACGTGCCTCGCTGGTTGAGTGGTTGCAAGCGCGACCGTTGAGCATGAGGTCCTGGGATCAATTCCCGGGTTGGGCAAAGTGTTATTGGGTTTTTCCATCAGTAGCAGCCACGGAGTCTGGATTTGTGCCCAGTTGATGGCAATAGGCCTCTTATAACTTGAGACTTAAACATAACTGGAGAAATGTATAGGTGTCAGCGTCACATTGTTAAAACCGTTAGATTGTAATATAACCAGAGAGATTGTAAACTCTCGAAAGATTGTCAAACGAACATACTGCTTACAATATGACGCATTATTTTTCGGTAGATTATAATATCTAACAAAGTGGAACCGTAAATGACCGTAATACTTATTATGAAATGTATGCGATGGAAGTCAACTCGTGCGGTGTGGAGAAGAGAAAAGGAAGGAGGGGTCCCCGTTGCCCAATGGTACCACTCTCATGAAAAGATAATGTACCATTCCTGAGAAATACCGATTAATATAAACTAACCTCAAAACATTAAACATATTCCCCTAAAAAGCGTAGTCGACCTATTTCTGTGGGTTTAAAGGAACCTAACTAACCTAACGTGGGGGTGCCCCAAGTCCCCATTATGGGGGCAGAGATACTTCCGTCGAATGCATTTCACAATATAACGGTTTCACTTCGATCTGCCGAAAAATAATGCGTTATATTGTAAGCAGTATGGTCAGTTGACCATATTTCGAGAGTTTACAATCTTGCTAGAGGGATTACAATCTGACGTGTTTGACAATTTTACGGTGACATATGTAGTAATGGGTCTACCTCTGCCTATATCTTCGGGAATTATAGGCGTGATGTTAAGTTTTGTACTATTTAATTATGTAAACTTTGTAAGTTTGGATGTAAGACGTGACCTCTTAAACTACTCATCCGATTTCGAAAAATCTTTCACCAAATGCCACAGGACATGTTATTTTTTCGAAACACACTGTAAAGCTAAAGTCCCCCGCGGCCCCGCCACGAGAAGCTAAAAATTTTGTAAACACACATGCGGGTTCGCAACTTTTGGATCAAATAAAAAAATGAAAATGTTAACGTTCCATGATGTCAAAATGCGTTCCAGTACCACAAAACATTAGACGACAGCGCTTTATATCGCCAAAATATAACCCGACCAAGTGAAATTGCTCGTTAGTTTTGTATTACACGTAAGTATAACTTGAGTTGATTGAATTTGGGAGTATTTTTGTTGTTGATTGAAATGTCGCTACGTATTTTGGTAAAATATAGCTTCTCGTGGCGCGGACCATAGTTGTTTATATTATTGTCACTAAAACCAAATGTTATACGGGTTATACCACAAGGTCTAATTTTAAATACCATACTATTATATCATAGTCAAAAAACCAGTTAAAATCATAAAAGTATAATAAATAAACACATAGCGAAATTAATTCATATGACCATGACACAGTTTTATAAATTAATCCATTAGGTGTTAACTAGTACCGGATGTAACATATAAATTGGCTGTCATATTATATACTAATCTTATAATATTATGGAAATATTCACGCTTCATTTGCATAAAAGATGAGCTGAATTCAAGGTGGTTGAACCGGACTAACTTCACTATCACTACATCACTTCATCATATTATAAAACAAAGTCACCCACCGCGTCTATCTGTCCCTACGTATGCTTAGATCTTTAAAACTACGCAACGGATTTTGATGCGGGTTTTTTTTAATAGATAGAGTGATTCAAGAGGAAGGTTTTAGTAACTTTTACGCGGGCGAAGCCGCGGGCATCGGCTAGTGATTTATAAATCACACTAATATTAAAAAGACGAAAGTTTGTATGTGTATGTTTGATACTATTTCACGCAAAAACTACTGAACGGATTTGGATGAAATTCAGCTAACAGATAGTTTATGACCTGGATCAACACTTAGGATATTTTTTATCCCGGTAGTATGATCTTGTGGGATAATTATCAAACACATACGCGGGCGAAGACGCGGGTAAAAGCCAGTTCTTAGATATGTTGAGAAATGTGATTGATTTAGATTGATTAGATTGTCATAACACAAGGTAAAATGTCTAGACTTAGAATTTTTGATTTGGACTGAAGTTTTATTAAATATTATTATATTTTTGGTTCTAGGACGTCCCGGTTGTATTGTATAATGGCTGGTGTCCGCAACTCCACGTAAAAGCGCGTATTTTGAGTATGGGCTTGTATAATCCACCACGCGGGCCCAGTGCGGGTTGGTAAATGTCACTTGTCTTTGAATTTTTGGTTCTAGGACATGCTGGTTTCCTCACAATGTTTTTGTTCATCGTTTGGAGGGCAGTAGTGATGAACTAAATTATACAAAGTAATGCGCCTGCCTGGGCCATCGCTGCTCTCAAAACACAGAACTAAAATAAATGTATCAAGTTTGACATGTCATATCGATGCATTTTTGCTTGACAAGCAGAGCCATCTGGAGCTGCAACCTTTAAGTGGCCATACTGTACTACCGTGTGCACTGACGCTCTGCCAGTTTTCATTCTTACTCTCTATAAGCAATAAGGTTGAAAATTAACCTACCCTTTATGTACATTTTTGACTTAGAATTAGAATGTCACTTGTTTAAGTCGTCTGGTGTTCCCGTTCCAAAATAATACGTATGAATTAAACAGACCTCCCCGTTAAATGTATCCTCTTATAGACCGCTACAACTGAATTTGGCAGGATAATACCATAAAAACCAGGCTTGGCGTAGGATTTAGGACACGTTTGATAACGGCGGCACGTTGGGAGCCATTTGTATCGAATATGGTTTGATAAAAAGATTACCTACTTAAATGAAAAACAATATTTCAGTTATTAACCCCCGACGCAAAAACGACGGGGGATTATAAGTTTGACGTGTCTGTCTGTGGCATCGTAAGTAGCTCCCGATCAAATGAACCGATTTTGATTTTGTATTTTTTGTTTGAACGCTCCCAACTAATACACCTTGTATTAGTTGGGAGCGTTCTTAGTTACGTTTGTTGAAAATCGGTCCAAGATGGCCGTCGCCGCAAAATGGCGGATTACATATTTTTCACAATTCCCTCAATATGGGTAGGTATCAAATGAAACGGCTCTGACTAGTAAAATACTATACACTATGAGAAATTTAAAATCCAAGATGGCCGCCACCACAAAATGGCGAATTACTATGTAAGGAATGAGGAATACTAACTTACGAAATGAGATGAGGAAAGTGGAGTGATGACTAATACCTAGGACCTAACGATAAACGACTTTTTAACTTTTAGTACACTCATGCGGCGTCAGGGGTTATAGGCGTAGAGAATGTTTTTTTTTTGTGGTGAAAAATCAGACTCAATGTAACATTGTGTCGTGACGGTGTTTAAAAAAAAGAAAAAAAAAACCTTACATTAAAAACTTGTAGGCACTTAAAAAAAAATCTTTTCAAAAAGTTGGAACTTTGACCCCCAATATCTCTGTAACTAGAAGGTATGGTGTGAAACAAAACAATCATCGTAATGACGGGGAAAACAAGTGTATTTCGGTTTCGCTGATGCTACAAAGTAGCCCGCGAAATTCAATTTTTCTTACGTTTTTTGCTCAGTTCATAAGAGTCGAACGAATTTTTCAGTGTCAAAGTAGTTCATCGACTCTTACGAACTTGGATGGTTGTATTGATGATTTTGATGATTATAATTCTGTAAATACATACATCTTACAGCCGCGACCGATATTTTCATCAAAATACAACTTAGCACTGCCCTGCAAATTCCAAAAAACGTAAGAAAATTTGAATTTCGCGGCTACCCTGACGCTTTCACATTAAGAGTCTTTTTATACTCTTTAGATACCTACTTTAAATCTCGCTTGCTTATTTTCGACTACCACGCGGTCAGAGAGCAACATTATTAGGTACAGGACAACACCAAAACGAAAAAAAAACCATCAAGGAAATCATAAATAACAAAAATTGACGACCCGAATGGCGCAGCGCTAAATGAGGCTGCCTTACGTTCTTAGGGTTCCGGGTTCGAATACCGGTAAGAGCAAATGTTTGTGTGATGAGCATGGACAGTTGTTTCCGAGTCATGGATGTTTATATGTATAATAAGTATGTATTTACAAACAAAAACAATATATATGTAGTATATAAACTGTCTGGTGACCACGACACACAAGCCCTGCTTAGTGTGGCACTAGATACAGTAGCACAATAAGAATTCGTAAAAAAAATATTTAAACCATTACATTTTAAAACAATTATGCTACCCAATGTAATGTCCAGCGATGTTTCTTTTATTTTTTTTATTTATAAATAAAAACTATTTCTTCTCTAATCTCACGCCCATAGCTTCTAACCTACAAAACTACGAGTCCTGCTTACCCCACAACTAGAAAGTGTGCGTACAGTTAGGCGTATAGAATCAATAAGGACAAGGTCGTACAATGCCCCTTAGCCGACGTCGACGCCCAGTGTCGAGCGGAGGACTATGAGATATGCCGCGTTTACACACGACCAACTGTAAGTGGGACGACCTACTGGCTTAGAGCTTTCGCATAGGTACTGTAGACCAGACTGTCTTTAGACAGACCATTCCTAAGGCGAATAGTCTATCTCGCTCGCACTAGTAGAAAAATACTGTCTTGTTAAGGCGAAAACTTGAAAACGGTCGAAAAGGCGATTTTTAAAAGCAGTGTATCTCTTAAACCGTAAATAATTTAGACAAATAAAAAAAAAAGCTCAAAAGATAATTTAACAAACTTTAATGCATCAAAAAATCTTCAAATCTATCACTGAATTATCTTAAAAAGCAATTTATCCCTTCATTAACAATGATAATTTTAATTCAAAATATACCATACAATTTCAAATGCTTAACTACATCCAGTGATGGATTATTTATTATTAAATAGTTACCTACGTTCTTAGTTTAAATCGATCGAAACCACTCCTTTCGCACTATTCGGCCCGCAGTAACTGACGTAACAACCACTTTGTCGTGCAAGCTGATTAGAACTTTATTCTAACAGTATTTCTTTGTTCCTTTTTTTTTGTTTTTGCTAATTTAGCGGATGTCGTCGCCTTAAGACAGTCTTGTCTACATAATAGTGTGCGAAAGCTCTTACTCTTCTTTCTTATTTTTCGTGTGGCTAGTGCTTAACCTGGTGTCAGAGTTTTTATGTCGCCCATGGGCCTCTGAGTAAGAGTTGGCTTTATATTCCGTCGAGAAATATCTCTCAGGCATGCTGGTTTCCTCACGATGTTATCCTTCACCGAAGCAATGCTGGCTTACTGAAATAGTTAGGTACACTTGTGTAAAGTTGGAAATGCTGTAATAAATGTGTGTATTTAAAAATATAAATGAGATTTTGTATTTTTCTAAGGTTCGGGAAAATATCGAAATAAATAACTTTTACAACGAAATCATTGTATAATGTGACCAATATAGTTCGATAAAACATTGATAAAACTAAATGGAGGTACATTTATTATTAATCAAGCGACAGGGACACATGGATTTATGTTCCAAAAAGCTAGAAATAGATTATAATGTAATAATATATTTTTCCTGGTATTTCTTTATCAATACCTAATTATAACTACAATGCGTCGACGCATTGGAGTTCGATGTAATAATTCCAGCAAAAATGTGTTATCTTGAAAATGACTCGGTAATTCATTAGAAAAGAAGAACTAAGCGGATAAAGCGAGGCTTAAGTGAAAGCAAATTACCTAAAAGTTAATAGTTTTAAACATAATTTAATTTAAAGTGTACTTAAAATATATTTTTTACAACCAATTTACAAAAAGAATGGTCATTTTCTTCAGTGGGAGTACTATACTGCCAGTCTGGTGCGGGGCAAGTTAATCGACCAATGTAAACGCGCCGTCCCTCGTAACACACAAATGCGTATATGCGGGAAGTTGGAAGTTGGTACAAAATGTAGATCTGTAGCACTCTCAATGTTAGGTAATCTATCTTGGATTACTATCTATAGATAGATGTTACTGAGACTTACAAAACAAACAAATTACGGACAAAATAAGTTCGACATGAAAAACTATACAAGGTGTAAACGGACTCTTAACGATTCCGAAAGGCACTTGTTCTCCCCGTCATTGCGATCATTTTTTTGTTTTAGACGACAGCTGAGAACTTTTTAGTTACAAAGATATTGGTGGTCAACGTTCCTACATTTTTAGTTTTTAAAAACGTGATCCGTAAACCGTATTTTTCATCTCAGTGTGCTGCTCAAGGCCATCGGCCAACTTTAAAGCCTTGAGCCTTCTGCTTAGTGTTGCCCAAAATCGGTCTTGGTCTTGCAGTCTTGGTCTTGTTCTTGCGTTTTTGCAAGACCAAGACCAAGACCAAGACCGACGTATTTTAGCAAGACCAAGACCAAGACTGAATCCTGCAAGATTTGAGCAAGACAAGACTAAGCTTGCAAGACTCTTGCGTCTCGCAGATAAATCAAACTGAGATTTGGGCGTTATTAAGTAGGGATTTGGTTTAAAACTCGATTTTGATAGACGTTCCCCAGTATCAAAACCGTATCGTCATAACGCTAAAAGGTATTGTATTGATTATTATATTTCGACTATTTATTTATGTTACTCACAAATTTATGTTCCCATATGATAAAAATATACTTACCTAACATAATTTTCTGGCAAAGTTCATTTCATACCTTGTAGGTATATCTACCTATAGTATTATATTATGCTTGTCTAATGTGCAGATCTAACGTTAGTAGGTTGGTAAACATTATGTAGGTACTTATGTTTCAAAGTTTATGTTATACTTCTATTCAGCTAAATTTAAAACTAACAGCGAGTCGAGTAGGTCTAGTAACAGGTTTTAGGACAGCCAATGTTATGGAACAGATGCCAGCACATCAAGCTACTACAATCTGCTAAATTTCTATAACAGATTTTCAACTTTATCGCTAAAGCATTAAGGTTCATGATTGATTCGGAAAATTTGACGTTCTGCGAATAAACCGTTGGTCAGTCGGTGTATTAAATGTACCTAATTATTTGATCATTTACCGACAAAGACGCTGCGGTGTATCAAAGACTGCAACAAGTGTATCACACAGCATTTGACACTGTTTGAGCGCCGTATCCGTCGCCACAGAGTACGGACAGAGGCACACAAAATTGTTACCTACTTTGGTAGGGTTGGCACAAGAGGATAATATTAAATGACCTTGAAGATGTATGTTAATAGCAATAGGCTAATAGGTATTTGCAGGTAGTCTAGTCTACATTATAAAATATATGTAAACGGGTATTTTTCGCGAATTTTACCTTTAATATAAGTCCGACGTTTCGTCCGTTTTCCGTTTAGTCTACTGTAAGTAGTAGAGTCTCGCAAGACTGGCGAGACTCTTGCTGCAAGACCAAGACCAAGACCAAGACTGAGAGCGCAATACCAAGACCAAGACCAAGACCAGGTGTATTGACGCAAGACCAAGACCAAGACTGGCTAAGGTCTCGTCTTGGTCTTGCATTTGGGCAACACTAATCTCACCCCGTACTTCCTCAACCATAGTTTTAAGGTTACGACCTTTCGCCAAACGACTAACTTGGGGATGTCACAATAATATACACCGTGTTCCTGAGGTTATACATTCACTGCATGTTATTCAGACCATTAAATTGACCATTTTTTACATTTTTTTTACCATTTTTTTTTTACTTTTTTTTATTTTTTACCATTTTTTTCACTTTCAGTGGCAATAAGTTAAAACATATCGTGTTCATCTTAGATTACAAACTCATTTTATCACTACACAACACAAAATGCCTCTAACTTCAAAAAAAAAAAAACAAAAATCAGTTTCAGTCTTCTAAATTCAGTTTGATAGTTTTGGTTGCACAAAGTGGCAACATCTCACAAATAAAGACACTTTCACACAGCACAACATAATTAAATTGGTTAAACTTAAATTACCAATAACTTAAAAACTATGCCATTTAAACTACTACTTCCTTTGTACGATATGTTTAACAAGAGCTATAGAAGTATTATTCAAAATTAATGTATATCCTCAGGAACACGGTGTATAATACTAGTCAATATAGTCTCCATTCAAGGACGTATCAACATCTTCATTTCAGCCGAAAGACATCCACTGCTGGATATAGGCCTCTCCAAAGTGTCGTCACATTGACCGGTCCCGTGCGACTCGCATCCAGCGAATCGCCGCTAACTTCACCAGGTCAAGGACGTATCTCATCATCAGCTTATAAATGTTCCCACTGCTGGTACACAGGCCTTCTCTGTATGAGACGGAATGGGCTATAATCCACCACGCGGGCCCAGTGGGGAGTGGTAAAGATATATCTGCTCCAATAATTTTGCTTCTACAGACATGACTAGTTCACCGCCGCTTCATCCCGTATTATATGGGGCTTATTTATCTAGTTGAACTATAGTACACGTCTGCCTATACCCTACGGGGATTACAAGCGTTATGATAGCTTTATTAAAATTCCTTCGACAGACAACTGCTAGAAAACAAGACCTACTTAAACTCTGGCGACCATAACACCACCTACGCTTCATTTTTGTCTGATCTATACGACAGATGACATCCGTCTACACATGCAACCAACTTGTGATTGGATGGAATTTATAAATCTACGGGACTTCTATACCGTCAGCGAAAGGTCATTTTTTCTGAGAGTTTAGCCGGAGTACATATTAGTCCGGTAGTGTTTTTGCGACGATCAGTTGCCATCTTGTTCAATACATCTCATTTGACTGATAAAGTGATAAGTAAACCCAGCGTCAGCTGACGCCCGCGGTGGGTTTAAGATTGGGAGGTTAGGTTAGGTTAAAAAAAAAAATTAAGTCACAGTACGCCGGCTGAAACTTGTTTCATAAATAGTTTACATCATATTGAGTTTAAATATAATCGTCAGCTGCAGGGTAGAGGGGGACTATGCGTCAGCCACTCGCATGAACTTGTAAATGATGCACGCCTGTTACAAAAACTAAAAGCAATCCTTCACACACTCTCTAATTGTTGGTAGATTGCTTTTAGGTTTACAATCCCCCCTTCACCATGAAGCTGACGATTTTTTTAAGCTCATTATGATGTAAAACTATTTATGAAAAAAGTTTAGGCCTATCTATGACTTAATTTTTATATTTTTTTACAATTTTCGTGACCTCCCAATCCTACACACACCGCTACATGAGCAGCTGACGGTTGGTTTACTTATTGGTAATATAAGATTAAGCTTCGATGACAATATGAGCCGGTTTACTATGACTTTTTAATTTGCAACGGTACCTCCTGAACTATATGTTTAATGTGATTATATTATTTTTCTATAGGATTCTGACTTTTCCCTTTTTTCAAACGGAATCCGGTAGGAATCGAGTTGTATGGACGCTTCGCCACTGTAAAGCAGTATTGTTTTAATGTCAGTCCAGTGTGGAATACCATGGCCAGTGATCCATTTATCAGTTATTTCATATCAATTGCTATTTAACTGCAGATTATTTTCACGGTTATTTTACCTTCCGATATAAATCTTAATGATAACAAGAATGCTAGTTCACCACTAGTAGGTACTTCGCCTGCGACTTCGTTCGCGAAAATTGTGATAACTCGACTAATTTTCATGATATCAATACAATTTATAGCCTATGTTACTCGGTAAAGATGTAGCTTTCTAATGGTGAAAGAATTTTTAAAATCGGTTAAGCAGTTCTTGAGTTAAATCGTAACAAACAAAACATCAAATGTTTCCTGTTTATTCTAATTTTAGTTTAGACTAGCGGACGTCCCGCGGTTTCACCCGCATAGTTCCCGTTCCCGTGGGAGTACGGGGATAAAATATATCCTATGTTACTCGTGGATAATGTAGCTTTCGAATGGTGAAAGAATTTTTAAAAAACGGTCCAGTAGTTTTTAAGCCTATTCATTACAACCAAACAAACAAACAAACAAAGTTTTCCTCTTTATAATATTAGTGTAGATGTAGATGTAGATGTACCTACTGCATGGTTTGTAGAAGAAAAGAAGAAGACTAAAAAAGGTTGAATGGTCTTTGTGGTTAGTGGCATGGCTAGATAGGAGGTGATTGCTTAGATGATGAGTATACTATTCAGCTCTTCGACCCATCGCTTTCGCAGTCCCACTGGACACTTCGGTTCATCATGCTTCCACTAAGCGGCTAAAATGACCCAGGTTAGCCGGCAACCAGCAAATGTAGCTAGTTTAATCCCACCTAAGATTAGCAACTGTACGACGTCAGTGATTTGTGTAGGAGTGTAGTGTTCTTGCTACATTTAACAAATTAATACACATACGGCCGGCGCTCTGCTAAAGTATCAGCTGAGCATTTTATACATCATCTGCCAAGCCTTTTTTGGACCATGTTGGGGTTGGCTTCCAATCTAACAGGATGCAGCTGAATACCAGTTTTTTTATATAGAGCGATTGTCTATCTGACCTCCATAACCCAGTTAGATACCACTTGTTAAGACTGGTTGACGGTTGTCAAACTTTTTGTGCGACTGACTACCTGCAACGACTGCTAAAGATCTAGAAATGACGGAACCAACAGCTTAACGTGCTTTCCGAGGCACGGAGGAAACTGTGTGTAAAAGGGTGGTAACTCATCCACAGACCAACTTAGGCAAGCACGGTTTAACCTACAGATCGACCCGAGAGGCTGTTATTAATGAACTACGAGCTCCTACATGTAGGTAATATCTTTATATCTCACACCGTTTTCCGTAAAATAACTTCCTCTATATTCTGCAACAAAGAGATCTAAAAACACAATTCACCATCAGTTTAGGTGAACCCCAGTCGAATATTTCTCAAAGAAACTTGGCACGCGTACAGATTGAAAATCGGTAAAATGCAGGTAGTTTTTGAGCGCCAATTTAATGGTTCCCTAGTGGTCGTGCAAAGCCGGGGGCTAAGCCAAGCATGTTTCACACTTTTTTTTGTTTTTTTTGTTGGATTTTGAACTGGTCTTAATGGTCTGAATTCCTGGTATTTGGGAAGTGTGAATCGTCGATTTGTTATATTTTTGTTTTTGTCTCGAAAACGTAAAACAGACAACAACGTGAGGACGCTAGAACTTCTTCAAACTCACTTACTATCATTTAAATTTTTAATAGACACGGTCTCATCACAATCAGCTTATTAATGTTCCCACTGCTGGGACACAGACCACCTCTCTATGAGACAGAATGGGTTATAGTCCACCACGTGGGCCCCGTGCGGATTGGTAGATGTCGCTTGTCTTCGAATTTTCTATGTAGGACATGCCAGTTTCCTGACGATGTTTTCCTTCAACATTTTAAGAGACACGGCAAAAAGAAAAAAATAAAAACAACAAAAGAATGGAAAAAAGAATGTCAAAAAAAAATTATGACACATAGAGGAAGTGGCATAAGACCAGACACAGCATATCCATGGTTTCTTTGGTTTTTTCCGGATCATTCCCACTAGTTCTACGACACAGCTCTACGGATAAAAGAAAAAACCAAAGAGACGATGGATAAGCTGTGTGAAGGGTGGTATGGCTAGAAAGAAAGTGATTGCTCAGATGACGAGTCATAGAGAAGTAAGGAAGAGGGACATCCTGCGTCGATAAAAAATATTAAATAAACGTTTTTATGTGAGATGTTGATAGGTTCGTTTCACAGCCTAGCTCATCGGTTTTGTGTTGCCTGCCCGTCGGTCTTCTACAGACTGTATTGCGGAGAATATGTGCAGGAGCTCCACGACCTGATCCCATCATCACCCTTTAACCACCGGACTAGCAGACGTACTGCGGCGTACCATCCGCACTTGGTAGATATCCCGACGAGTCGCACTAAACGCTCTCCTCCACATTTATTATGCGCACTGCTAAAGTATAGAACTCTCTGCCTGCATTTGTGTTCCCACCCAAATTCAACCCACCTGCTTTCAAAGCAAGAGTGAACAGGCATCTTCTGGGCACGCTCGTTCCATCATAGTCCTATTCTATCGCTTTCCATCAGGCCTGATCGAGGTCAAGAACAGGCCCTTTCTCGAATTAATAATGGGACTGATGACAGAGGAAGAGCCTGTTTCTAAATACGCAAACAAAACCTACAATCCTACATAACAGACGTAATAGCTTAGAAACTGATGAATGCGGATCACTAATGTGTAGAGGAATAGGAACTGCCCACTAATGAGTCCGCGTCGAATGCATCAACTATGCTGTCTACAATAATCTCTCACGTTTCTCGTACAAGATTATGTGTTGACACATTTATACAACACACTCTAGAGCATATAGTTCTAGAGGAGATAGAGGGGGAAGTGGGTAAATAATAACATGCAGCCGTTCGGTTCGGTTGGTTCGTGGATGGGTAACCCCCATTACATGCCGAGTTTCCTCCGTGCCTCGGAAAGCGCGTTAAGCCGTTGGTCCCGGCTGTAATTTGTAGATCTTTGACAGCCGTTACGGTTAGTCAGTGGCCGGAAAGTCTTACAACCATTCTTACCAAGGCGTATCGTAGTGCGCAGTACTAACTGGTTTCTGGAGGTCAGATAGGCAGTCGCTCCATGTAAAATACTGGTATTCAGCTGCATCCGGTTAGACTGGAAGCCGGCCATAACATAGCTGGGAAAAGGGTACGCAAATGATGATGATACATTTTGACATTAAGACAAGGCATGCTTAGGACCTTAGTCATTCTTTAAGAAAGCCGAAACGACTACGAGACTTTGACCCATATTGTAACTTTCACTGCGTGTTTGTAATTGTCCTCTACTGAGTAACTGACTACTTAATATAACATGACGCCTGCAATCCCTATAGGGTTAGGCAGAGGTGTATTCATTAATAGTACTTTTTTTTTCGGGTGGTAAGTAATCAAATAACTTCTCCCACTCTGGGCGGAGCGGGAGGAAGTGTCAGTCTTTTACTGACTAAAACCCATCCATGTTCCTTCCTCGGGCCTCCGGGCCGGGGCCACGGTATCTCTTTCGAACAGTCCCGCAGCCCCGGATGATACGTAACCCTGCGTGCGCGATTCCGACTCGCACTTGGCAACTTTGTCAACAGTCTCAAAAATTCTCTACCATTACTATATAGTTTAGTAGAACACTGTGACAATTTCTACCACTCCCTGCCGGTCAGAACAATGGTGGCAGCCGTCCACAAATGGTGCGTGACTGTACCACGGCGTACGGTGAATTTTACTTGTAGGTTAGGCTGCGTTTACACTGTTTGTGCTGCGCAGATTTAGAACTGTTCGATCACCGATTCAATTGGTTTTTTTTAACATGGTAACATTCAGAGACTGCCTTTGGCACTAAATCTGCCTCTGTACTGTGTCTATGCTTGAAGTGTTAAAAAAAAAATAAGTCTTTAATTGCGTCATAGACCAAAACAAAAAAAAATACGTTTTTCCTTTCAGGGTTCCCAATTCAATCGTCCAAGAACTTCGAATCAAACAGCGTCTTTGTTCCATCGTCCAATGTCGTATGCTCACTTTTTTGGACATATCACACGTCAAGAAGACACAAGAAGAATATATTTCTCACTTGAGAACTCAAAACTCTTTTTACTTCGCCCACATTCAAAAACTTACTAAAAAATAAAAAAAAAACAATGATGAAATGAAATTAAGCTTGTCAATGGCCCAGTGGTGGCGGCCCCTACTTACGAACCTTATGACGTGAGTTCGAACCCAGACAATCGCATTACTTTGTGTTATTTATTTCATCACCACTGCTTTCAAAAACAGTGAAGGAAAACATTGTGGAGAAACCGGCATATCCTAGAACCAAAAAAATCGAAGACAAGATATCTGCCTATCCGCACTGGGCTCGCGTTGTGGATTATAGCCCTTTCCCTCTCAAAGAGTGGAGTTCTGTGCCGCAGGCTGACGAACCGAATTGTCCGTCAAAATATGATGATAAGGTTCTAAATCGCTAAGCACAAAACTGAGCGAACCAAAACATAATTACTCTCAAAATGTTCACTTAAACCCAATATTGTTCAATGAGAACTCGCCTTTACAAGACGGATTCTATTCTACTGTACATTGACCTAGCAGAGAAAGTGGCCAAGCGCCGGGTACAGTCGACCACTGCGGTGATTTGTACAGATGTTTTGTTTTTTTTTTTATGCTGTGATTTGCTGGTTTTACTTGCGTTATGCTTGCTTCGTTATGGCATACTTTGTTAATTATAGCGTTATTACATGATGTTGTTTTAATTTGAAATTGTTGTGGCAATCTTTTATGAATGAAGACATAATTTTGTACTTTATTGTTAAAAAGTTGGAGGTTAAGTTTTTGATACTGTTTTTTTTTTTGTTAACAATACTGACTGAGAGACTGTGGTTATGGTCCAGTCGGCAGTTTAAAATAAGGGGCCTTACCTGGACAGAAATAGGCTAGTTTCCACCATCAATAAATTGCAAAACTAATTAGTCCGTCAGTTATTGGAAAATAATGGACACGTATTTTTTGTTTTTGTAAATCACTGAGTACTGACAAAGATAAAACTCATCAAAACTCGGGAGTGGGGGCTCGTGACGTCACAACGCACTAAAAACTATAGCACGGCGTGACGTATTGCGAATTTTAAAAGCGTCGTATCTTCGTCAATTTTGGTTTATGTACTCGTAACAAAAGAAAAAATACGGGTCAAATATTTTTTTATAATCTAACTGACGGACTAATTCGATTTTTTTAAGACACCAAAGCCTATTCCGAAGTTAACGAAATTTTGGGATATTGTTCCGGGGGTGTGGGATCTGAGTTTTTGACCTCGAGGATCCTGCGCTAACTTGGTGGGAATTAGACATTACATTACATCACGCATGAATTTACCTCAAAGTATAGGCACAAGCAGGAGTGTTCCAAAGAACACCCGTAAGTCCCATTACCTACTGTTAAAATGCATGTTAAATTATTACAAATGAATTTATTACTTTTCGAACCAAATGAATATTGTTATGATTTGATTACTGTTAAAATGCATGTGTTCAATTATTACGAATGAATTTATTAGTTTTAAGAACCAATTGAATATTACAACTAAGATTTTATATTAAGTAAAAAACTTATGAACTTAATGAATTTAAAAAAATGTTTTTTTTGGGAAATAAAAGGCTTAAATAATAACAAATAATAAGCAGGAGCAGGAATGTTTTAAAGAACACAACTACAATAGCTACTTAGAACTGATACTACTGAGAAATTCCCATACTAAAAACCCAGTAACACTTTGTCTGACCAGGGAATCGAACTCAGACGTCACGTTTGACAGTAGACAACTACTCATTCGATATGGGTTACTAAGTAAAAAGTATGTTATTATCATCTGCCTAGTGACCCAAACATTGTTGGGCTTTTCCCAACAATGTTGGGGTCGGCTTCCAGTCTAACCAGATGTATCTGAATACCAGTATTTTACATGTAGCGACTGCCTATCTGACCTGTTATATGTGTGATGAGACTGGTCGTCAGACTTTTTGGGCCACTGACTACCTGTTAACGACTGTCAAAGATCTACAAATGGCGACCGGAGCAAACTGCTTAATGTGCTTTCCGAAGCACAGAGAAAACTCGATATGGTGGTCACCCATCTACAGACCAACCTAGGCAAGCACGGCTTAACCTAAAGATAAATCCGAGCGGCTGTTATTATTAACGAGCTTCTCTGCAAGTAAAAAGTATGTTATGCTATGTATAGAGGTTATACATACGAATGCTTACGATCAGCTGTTTGATTGACCGCTTATGTAATGAAGTGGTAATGAAGCTGCCTCGAAGTTGTTCGTTTATGTAATGATTGTTGATCTTCTTTTCTATTTAAAGTTCATGTTATAATGTTGGTCTAACACACTTAGGTCCATGTTCACCAAGAAGATGACAGACTGATTATCTAAAACAGCTGTTTAAAACACATTTTTGTATGGGAACATGACACAGTTACAGCTGTTTTTAGATAATCAGACGGTTATCTTTTCGGTGAACATGGATATCAGAAACTCACAGAGGAGCTCGCAGCGGTGCTTGCCTAGGTTGCTCTGTGAATGGGTGACCAACCAATACATACAGAGTTTAATCGGTAAGCAGTTGGTCTCGGCTGTCATTTGTAAATCTTTGACAGTCGTTACAGATACTCAGTAGCCCTAAAAGTCGGACAGAAAGTCTTACCAAGGAAATTGTATTATGCAGTGTGGTTGTGGAGGTCATATAGGCAGTCTCTCCATGTAAAATACTGGTATTCAGCTGCATCCGGTTAGACTGAAAGCCGACCCCAACATAGTTGGGAAAGGTTAGGCAAATGACGTGAAATAGGGATGACAATCATTATTATGTTTGTTTATTCATTTATTTAAAACAATGCTATCATTGTAAAATATGCACTTGTTAACAACACTAGTTGACTCACCAACGCGCCACCGCACCGGCCGACAGTCTGACAACGACTGACTGCCCCACCACTCGGACCGGTACTTATAACCGAGCGGCGATTTTTTTTCGTAGTTTCCTTTTTACCATTTTATTCTTATATAAAAACTACAAAATTTTTATTTGGCTATTCAACCTTTTTTTGCAACAAGGTTCGTGTTAGTTTTCAGAAACTTAGTTCGTTTTCGTTAGTTTCCGTTGATAGTACAATATTACCATACTTACAATATTATACACTAACTTACTTTACAATACTTTACTTTTTTTTAGGTGCCCAATACGTGGAATTGAATGGACGCCCCTTGCTTCCAATTTAATGGATGCCATTGACCTACCACGCGCAAACAGTGTGTGGCAAGTGTCCCATGTCTTTCGAAGCATCGGTTCCAGGGTACACGCACCAATTTTATGTAGGTTCGTACTACCCAACCCACACACAACCAGTAAACACCAATCAATACTTCGAAAGACATACCGGTTTCCTCACGATGTTTTCCTTCACCATTTAAAGAGTATCCACTGGTGATGAGTGGAATAATAACACAAAATGCCTGGTTTCGAAGCCATGACATATGTCTGGCTAGGCCATCACAGCTCTGAATAGATAAATATCTGTCATTTCAATGACCAGTAGGTATAATCTACTGCCATTCCCGTCATTACATGATGACATATCAATTCAATGACCAGTAGGTATATTCTACTGCTATTACTGTCAATTTAATGACCTGGGGCCCAAGTCTGCTATTTTTATAAATTCGTCACTCCAACACTATTCCCTTCCCATTCCATTGTCATTTTGCTTAAAGTTCATAATACGCTAAATTTACAATGGTCGATCATTTGTCGGTCAATGAAATGAAATGAATGAAAAAATTGTGTTTTAATGACATTGTCGTATTGCTATTATTATAAAACCCTTACTGCAATGGTTTTCGAAATTTACTACTAAATGCGAACATTTATTCATGCCAAACTTCATTTGTAATATATTTTTACACATTTGTCAATATGTATAAGATTACTATTCTATGACATTTCTTTTAATGGACTGACGCCATTATAGAGACAGAACTTTACAGAACTTGACCATTATGAAATCAGTGATCGACTATTCTGAGACTATCATAATAGCAGACTTGAGGCCCTGTAGGCATATCCTACTAATATCACTGTCATTCTCTGATGACTTGTCAATTTGACCAGTAGATATATTTAACTGTCGCTGTCATTCTCTGATGACTTGTCAATTTGACCAGTAGATATATTCTACTGCTATCACTGTTATTTCACAACTGTCATTTGAATGACCAGTAGGAATGTGCTACTGCTATTTTTGTTATATCACAACTGTCATTTGAATGACCAGTGGGAATGTTGTACTG
Source organism: Xestia ashworthii (assembly GCA_950022955.1). Classification (NCBI taxonomy): domain Eukaryota; kingdom Metazoa; phylum Arthropoda; class Insecta; order Lepidoptera; family Noctuidae; genus Xestia; species Xestia ashworthii. Next base: position 6,311,355 of record OX465576.1, on the reverse strand, counting down.
CTTATTGGTTTATTTAATGAATGTGCTTTTTGTTTTATTATGTAATGTAGCACCAATCAAATAACTAAGCATTAGGTCCTGGACTCGACCCACAGGTCGGGCAGCGTCACAGCTTCTTAATCAAGAACCTCCCAATAACATACCGGACGCCAGCCAATATAGCAATAATAAAAGACACATTATTGATTAGTATGTTTGCTCTCTATTGCCACATCCAGTACAGTCACTCACTTTTTAGTTTGGATTCGTATTTGCTTGGATGGTGATTAACTACTAGATAAATTTGTTTTGTTATTATGACCGCTTACCCACATATTTTGTTATTTTTTTATGAGCTTAAATACGGAATAATTCTGTATGTTCATAAACATGTTATTTATATAGATAAATAGATATATTAAACTGTTTATATATCCCTTGAATATTGTCAAACAGTGTCAATTAAATTACCAGCCTATGCTGCTTCCATATCATTACAACGATGATGTCAATTTAAAAATCTGTATTTTATGTTATCTCTAGACCCAAACAGTTAATCGTTAGTCCAATATCAATTTAATGATCAGTATAACTGTATAATAAACTGAATAAACTAAAAATAACTATGTTATTTCCTTTGTATCAAATAAATGACTAGACACTACGTCAGCTTACTTGCTTCATTATGTTTTGAAATTATCCAAAATAACCACCAATCAAACACTTCTTCCTATCTTTTTGAGAAATAGAAGCATGAAGGCATTACACCAGCTTACCTTACTTGCCTCATTATGTTTTGAATCCTGTACGCACATCACACATAATATTGTTATCACTGGTGAGTTTTATAAACGTGATTGTGATTATTTGCACCCCACAAAGAAAACCAGTAAACCTCGTATAAAAACCATACTAATAAAAATCAAATTAATCGTTTCTAAAAACTGTTGGAAATGCATCTGCGTTCCGATCTAATGAGTCGTAACACATTCAAACATACGACAGCTTTATAAGACTTCCGTCGCCCCGTTACTTATAAAATATTTTGGTTACCTACTTGAATTACGCACTTGTGTCACGCACTTTAGTATTCTTCCCTTATTTAGGTTATTTTAACACTATTATTACACTTGCATTTCATAGTTTTATCCTCGTCGCCATTGTAAAATATGCACTTTTAACAACACTAGTTGACTCACCAACGCGCCAACGCGCCACCGCACCGCCCGACAGTCTGGCAACGACTGACTGCCCCACCACTCGGACCGGTACTCATAACCGAGCGACGTGCGTGCCTGAGACAACGTGTAGTGTGATATCTACATATACACTACAGTCATGATTACCATATCTTAATTCTATTCAGCGTGTAAGTATCTGTAGAACAATACACAATACTGAATATTATATCATCATAATAGCCTTTTAAACAATTGTTAAAATTATAACAATAACGATTATTTATTTTACAAAGATTTGTATAAGATGACGAAATTTGGTTGAAATCTGAATGGAATTCATGTCAAAATCAATTCAGTTACATAATATTCTTAAGACAATGCTTTTTACTAAAGCAGTAATACCTAATGCGTTCTTTGTATAATTTATTACATCACCAATACCCGTATCGGTGTAGGAAAACATTGTGAGGAAACGTCCTAGAAAAATATCCTAGAACCAAGAATTCGAAGACGGTCGTGTGCATCTACCAACCCACACTCGACCTGCGTGGTTGATTATAGCTAACTCTTTCATAAAGAGAGGATGCCTGTGTCCCAGCAGTGGGAACATTGTGGGCTGTTTATTTATTGCTTGCAGCTTTCGTTTCGTTTGTAAAATTTGTTGAGGGTACGATTCTGAATATGTATTGTTGAGAACAAAAGTTTACTTAGTTTTGTGAGAAACAACAAAAAATTGCTCTATTTGATTTTTTTTTTAATGCAAAAATATCCTCGATTATATTTTCGTTCTCGCGACCTACAATGTCCTTCAATTGATGCTTCTAGACGTTTTTCCATCAAATCAAATCAAATCATCTTTATTTGTGAAACACAGGTAGGTATTAAAATAAGGTCTTATTTGGTTGGTTGGTTTGGTTGGTGGTTTTCTTTTGGTCTTTTTCCATGTTTTAAATAAAAACTAATAATACTTACTTCAATAATTTATTATTTTCTATGCCGAGCAAATGAATAAAGGGTGTAAAATACCTCTTAACGAAGCCGAAAGGCACCTGTTCTCCCCGTCATCGCGATCATTTTTTGTACTACACCATACCTGGGATCCTTAGTTACGGAGTAATTGGGGGTCAAAGTTTCAACTTTTTGACAAGTTTTTTTAGGGTTCCGTAGCCAAATGGCAAAAACGGAACCCTTATAGATTCGTCATGTCTGTCTGTCAGTCTGTCTGTCTGTCTGTCTGTCCATCCGTATGTCACAGCCACTTTTTTCTGAAACTATAAGAACTATGCTGTTGAAACTTGGTGAGTAGATGTATTCTGTGAACCGCATTAAGATTTTCACACAAAAATAGAAAAATAAAACAATACATTTTGGGGGTTCCCCATACTTAGAACTGAAACTCAAACTTTCTTTTTTCCATCAAACCCATACGTATCTATGCATAGGTCTTTAAAAATGATATTGAGGTTTCTAATATCATTTTTTTCTAAACTGAATAGTTTGCGCGAGAGACACTTCCTCTAACTTCTAAAATAGAGAATGATAAAACTAAAAAAAATATGTGATGTACGTTGCCATGTAAACTTCCACCGAAAATTGGTTTGAACGAGATCTAGTTGGTAGTTTTTTTTTAACAGCAATTTACCTTTCTTTCAATCTGCTACGGAACCCTTCATGAGCGAGTCCGACTCGCACTTGGCTACTTTTTTATACAAGATTTTAATGTAATTTTTTTACTTTGAAAACCTTCACGACCCCCGAACCCCAATACATCCATCAGAACAATGTTTTGAGTTCACATTGAGTTCTACCACCAAACATGATTTTTCACCCCAAAAATAAAAGTTGTTTCCCAGCAATAATTTTTGCGTAAAGTTACTTAGTTTGATGTACAGGATGCTTGGTTGACGGCTTCCTGATGAGGTTGTTTACACCCTGTATAGCCACAATACTAAAATATTTAAGCCCGTTTAACACCCTAAGTAATTACTAACATCTTAACGAATGAACATTTTTTTTTTATTAAAAAGATACAACAATACGTATGTATAAGTTTAAATCTTCTTAAAAATACAAACATGTAATGCTTGGCATTGGAAAAACAAGCAAAAAGATTACGTTTACCAACAAACATACTTATTGTATTTTTTTGTTTCCAATGTTTTGATAAAATATATGTGCGTTAGATTTTAACGAAACATGATAGAGGTAATTTCTAGACCGGTAGGTACTATCGAGTTCAATAACGGTCTACAACTTTTTAACCGACTTCCAAAAGGAGGAGCTTTTCAATTCGTCAAATTTTGGATTCACCCTTATGCTTTTAGTTATAAGGTTGAAAGTGATCGACCGTCAGTGAACTCTGGTGTAAATGGTGCCCTATAAAAACCGTCGGCTTTTTGTAAAAAGTTATTTTTCGAATGCCGCAGTATGCATGTTGTTATCATATAACTATCTTATATCCGCGGCTTCGCCCGCTTGAAGTTCTTTAATTGTCCCACAGGATCCTACTACCGGGATAAAAAGTATCCCATGTGCTAATCCAGGTTATAAACTATCTGTGTGCTAAATGTCATCCAAATCCGTTTAGTAGTTTTTGCGTGAAAGAGTAATAAACATACACACATACGAGTAGGTACAAACTTTCGTATTTATAATATAAGTCTGACTATTTAGTGAACTCCAATCTAACGGGCGCAGCTGATTACTAGGATTTTAAATGGAGCGACTGCTTATCTGACCTCCACAAGTATAGGTCGATTCCCTTGGTAAGACTGGGTTAAACTTTCGGTCTAGTGACTACCAATAAAAAGCTGTAGAAATGGCAGCCGGGACCAAAGCTTACCGTGCGTTCCGAGGCAAAGAATATTCCCTATGAAATTTTATTTAAAATCTGCTTTAACGGTTAAAAAAGTGGTAGCACTTTTGTTTCCGATGTTACTTGGCCTACTTAGAAAGAACTTGAGGAAACTTAACCGAGTGAACTATTTAAATCTAAGCACGATGCACCGAGCTATGTGGAGTTAGTTTAAACTTAAAACTTAGAATTGCTTGTGTTTTATGTACTTAAGAGCCGTTTTCTAGAACTTCGTAGATGTAAAAGGAGAACCTACAACTGCTGAAGAAATGCAGAGAAAAACAAGTTACATTCAATTAAAAATTAAAAAAACCCCCGTCATACGTACGGTCATAATTTCACAATCCCTTTCATTTGATACCCATAATGAGGGAGTTGTGAAAAAAAATGTAATCCGCCATTTTGTGGCGGCGGCCATCTGGAACTGATTTTTATCCAACATAGCTAAGAACACTCCCGACTAATTTACCTTTCAAACAAACAAAATCAAATCATCCGTTCGGGAGCTACGATGCCACAGACACACACACACACACACAGACACGTCAAACTTATATCACCCCGTCGTGTTTGCGTCGGGGTTAATAAGCCGACAAGAATTTGTGTGGTGTACTACAACTAAAAACCCGAATATTGAAACATCGTAGGTAGGTACTCTAATTAAAATCGGGATTTACAAGTTAAAATCGACTCCTCCTATCTTGAAGTCGGTTAAAATGTAGCCTACGTAACCCAGGCCATGACGAATCGATTGACACCTTATCCATCTAAATCGGATCATTAGTTTGGGCGTTACGGTGGAACATACGTAATTACAAACATACATTACATATACTGCTAAAACCCAAAACTCTTCATTTTGGCTTCGCAATAGAAAAAAAATAACATTTCTACTTGAATCCAAAGTAAACTATTAATGAAATGCACTAACACTTTTGTCAGTCATCAATCAATCAAGGCAGCATTTTATTATGGACAGTATTCTCTCAATTTGGTGATTGCTGTGATGACGTTTACGTTACGTTTGCGTTACGTTATCATGCTTTACTGACTTGCTGACTCAGAGACACCGAGCTTTCTCCGCGTATCATCAAAACTAACGGTGTGGCCACGAATTGCACGTTCAAGCGTCACACGTGTCGCGTAAATTACATTACTTTTGCAAGACTGTGACTTTTGTTTGATTTATTGACTTTTCTGCCATCAACTTGTCCTTATGCTGTTACACACAAATTCTTGATGTGATGATGTGTCCATTTTACTTTGCCATTAGAAGTTTTTTGTTGAAATACCTATAATAAAATTTTACTTTACCGATTTTCGATCTCCCGATCTATTCCAGGTTTAGTGGCAACAATAACTTAGTAATAGTACGTAATGTAAATTTTACATACTCTGTGGAATCTCTTGAATAAAACTACATTGTTCTAAACATACTTTGCCTTTTTTAATTATTCTCATCAGTTCTAATATCAAGGGATTTCAATATAGCCTTAGAAAGAAACATACTAACTCATTATCTACTCAAGCAATGTATTAAAATGATGTTTATAGGACCACTGCGCACTATTGGGCAACAAATGAAAAAAACATGCCCAAAATCTAAGCAATTTTTTTGTCATTCTATATTCTAGGCCCTTGTAAAGTATGTCCCGCGAGTCACTGCGACGCGGCTAGCGACGTATCTTAGAGGTATTCACGCGACGGAAACAAATGACATGTATACACGCGTGTTGCTTCGTCCGAGGTAGTGATCGGGGGCATAAAAGTTTTTTCCTGCATGTAACATACTTTAAATTATTATTTGTAAAGATGACTGGTGGGTTCTCAGAAATTATTTCATCAGTTTCGGTGATTGCTTTACGTCATAGGCTTATCAAATTGCTCATATGGCCTGTAACGGTATATTTTATTGAAGATTTTACTTGATTACTTGAATCATCATCTTCCTGGTTTTATCCTTTGTTATTTGGAGTCGCCGCAACACATTCTTTTCCCCTGTAATTTGTGACGCTATCATTTACTCCTATAGCCTTACTAAGGCCTTATAGACTGACGCGTAACGGTCGGTCGCATTCGGTCGGTCGGTCGTCACGTCAGCGAGAAAGGGTTATCCAAAAGTATAACCTAATACTATGATTACATACGGGACCGAAACGTGGTCGCTCACAATGGGCCTTATCAAAAGGCTTAAAGTCACCCCAAGGGCAATGGAGAGGGCTATGCTCGGAGTTTCCTTGCGTGATCGAATCAGAAATGAAGACATCCGCAAGAGAACCAAGGTCACCGACGTAGCCCGAAGAATTGCTAAACTTAAGTGGCAGTGGGCAGGGCACATTGCTCGCAGAACGGATGGCCGATGGGGCCGTCTGGAGTGACGACCGCGAACCGGAAGCCGATGCGTTGGAAGACCTCCCACTAGGTGGACCGATGACCTGGTGAAGGTTGCAGGAATCCGTTGGATGCAAGTCGCACGGGACCGGTCAATGTGGCGACACTTGGGGGAGGCCTATGTCCAGCAGTGGACGTCTTTCGACTGAAATGATGATGATGATGATACCTAATACTACATCCACAGTTCGATAGTTATGTTTAAGATGCCTATTTTGTTTACCAGGATAGATCATTTCATTTTATTCTTCGCAAAAACAATGAAATCTTTATAAAAACAATGTGACTTACGCTAACAATTAATCGTTAGCGCAAGTTGCATTGTTTTCATAACTTAAGGCGATTACACGAGCTAAACGCGAATTTTATAATTACTAAAAGTATATGATTCACTGCTATAAACAAGACCAGAAAAATATATGATATTCTTCAGGATATATGCTAGCATGATACTGTTTTGAAAACATAATACAATTAATTTGGCTCGATAAAAGAAATCACGAACTTACCTCTAAAAATATCTTTCAAACAATAAAAAACATACTAATATGCATGCGATCATTCTGATTTTTTGGCAAATAATTCTACAAGCAATATATTAGCATGATACTGTTTTATATTTTTAATCCAATCAATAGTTTTTTTGTAAATCGATCGAAACCACTCATTTCGCGCTATTTGGCCCGCAGTGGCTGACGTAACAACCACTTTGTAGTGCAAGCTGATTAGAACTTTATTCTAACAGCATTTCAAACGAAGCTCGTCTAAGCGCCTTAATTGTTTTTAAAATATGCAGAAAATGTTGTTGGTTATGCATTTACTCAAACCCTAGGTATAATAGACACGACGACATCGACAGTATCAAAAAAATGCAAATCTATTTAGTCCGTCAGTTATAGTATTGGAAAATAATGGACACGTGTATTTTTTGTTTTTGTAAATAAATGAATATTGACAAAGTTAGAACGCATCAAAACTCGGGAGTGGGGCCTCGTTTTTTAATTTTAAAAGCGTCGTATCTTCGTCAATTTTGGTCTAGTAACAAAAGAAAAAGTACAGATCAAAATATTTGTTGATAATTTAATTGACGGACTAAATAATTTTATTTTGTCGTCTAACCTATTCTGCAGAATACTGTAGTGCAACAGTTTGTATTCCCAAATAAATAAATAAAATGAAATAAACAAAACAATAGGGGCGAACGTACTGTCGCAAACTTAAACCCGCGTCACCTACTGAGAAATTACCAAATATTTTTTTAAATTGAAATGTTACAAATTTCTAAACGAAAAGGTGCAGATCGCAAATCCAATAAATAGGAAATAACCGTACCCTAATTCACAGGAAATGCCTGAGTTGTTATGATGACGTACCTTTTATCAATAGTGATAAGATATCAGTATGATAACGGGATTCCAATAACCCACTTATAACTTGGAATGATGTAAGAACAGCCGAATGATTGGATGGACTCACAAAACTATTTAAACAAGAATTTGTGCGGTATAATACTACAACTAAAAAACTGACTACTGAAAAATCACGCTTAGATTAAATCTGGGTTTACGAGGTAAAATCGATTCCTCCTATTGTTGAAGTCGGTTAAAATGTAGTCTATTTTACCCGGGCCAAAATAACGAATCTATTGACACGTTATTCATCAAAATCGGATGAATAGTTTAGGCGCTACGGAGGAACATACAATACATACATACATACACAGACTGCTAAAATCATAACTATTCTTTTTAGCTTCGCCGTCGTAAAACCGGAATAGAGATTATAGAGAAAACGAGTAATATCAGTCAGCAGTTTTTTTTATAATAAATGGGCCCTACTCTTGACCTGAATCATATCCTGAGGACTGAGATGAGGTCGATGATGGAAAGAGCTAAGAGAAAGATGAATATAGCACGGTATGAAGAAAACCTGAAGACGAGAGCCAATAGAAGAAGTATGGAATGAAAAGACGCACTGCGCTGACCTCAAGAAAACTCCACAAGGTATTTATTATAAAGAAATCAAAAAGAAGTGTCTGATGAGATGATGATTAATATACACCGTGTTCCTGAGGATATACATTAATTTTGAATAATACTTCTATAGCTCTTGTTAAACATATCGTACAAAGAAAGTAGTAGTTTAAATGGCATATTTTTTAAGTTATTGGGAATTTAAGTTTAACCAATTTAATTATATTGTGCTGTGAGAAAGAGTCTTTATTTGTGAGATGTTGCCACTTTGTGCAACCAAAACTATCAAACTGAATTTAGAAGACTGAAACTGATTATTGTTTTTTTTTTTTTTTTGATGTTAGAGGCATTTTGTGTTGTGTTGTGATAAAATGAGTTTGTAATCTAGATGAACACGATATGTTTTTACTTATTGCCACTAAAAGTGAAAAAAAAAATGGTAAAAAATAAAAAAAGTAAAAATAAAAAATAAAAAAATATATATTAAAAAACGGTCAATTTAATGGTCTGAATAACATGCCGAAGTTAATGTATAACCTCAGGAACAAGGTGTAGAAGTAGGTATGGAAGAAGAAGACATGCTGCACCGAATGCATTGAGATAAGGGCAAGACAACGATGATGGTTCTTCCGAAATCTTCACATTGAGTTTACTAGTGAATGAAGACGATAAAAAAGATTATGTATTAGAAATTCAAATGAGCCACATAGCTGTATGTCTGCTCACCTCATAAGGAAAGCAAAAGCGCAATGTAATGTTAATGTAAAACAGTATTGAGGAGTGTACTACAGTGGGCACAGAACAGCTCAGAAATGGAGTGCTAACACGAGTTATAAAAAGTCCATTGAGTCTTTAAAAACGTTTAAAAATTGTCATTGAAATATTTGAAATAATAAATAAAATTCTGCCTTTGTATTTATTATGTACACAAAATGCATAAGAAAACAATATAACATAACTTAGAGTACAAAGGAATTGTTTAGTTTATAAGGAATTTCTTACAGCAGATCTGTGACAGGAGTATGATAAATAAGGGTCAAGACGACAAGACATGACGATGCTCTAGACGTGAAAAATTGTAATTGGTTGTCTGATTATCAATCTGTTATTTATCACTATTGTATTTCTTCCAAAGTCTTTAAATAAATAAATAAAAATAGATAATGGTGTGTAAGAACAGAAAGAAATGAATAATGGTATTCATTTCATGTAAGAAAGACCCGTAGATAAATACATTAACCTAAATATGCGTACTTATTAGTAAAAAAATGCTACCTAACTGTCAACTTTCTGGTGTACGCCAGACTTCTAAACAGATTACTTGTACTTTACAAGCAATCGCCTGTTAAACAAAAGTCGATTTCCGACATCAAAATCACATCATTACCCTCGTTTTAGCATAAGACTTTACGTTTTTAGCATATTTTGCAAACGCCGAGACGAAGGCCGTACACACAATTCTGCTATATCGTTCTCGCACACTCCATTTAGTCTTCACTCCGTGTCCGTGCGTGACTAGGATGTCACTTTCTACAGCATTAATATTGATTTCAAACGGCTATGTTAGTTGGCGAAGTGTATGAGTATATTCTCTTTGATATTTAACCTTGCTGGATAGACTGAATTGTAAAGGGTGACATTATAAAACATTACGTAAAGTGATTTTTTATCAACGACTACTTATCACCTGCCTAGCCTTTTCTCAACTATGTTGGGGTCGGCTTCCAGTCTAACCAGATGTAGCTGAATACCAGTTTTTTTACATGGAGGGACTGCCTATTTGATCACAACCTAGTTAGTGCTGGGTAATATGATACCCTTTGGTAAGACTAGTTGTCAGACTTTCAGGCCACTGACTACCTGTAACGACTGTCAAATATCTACAAATGACAGCCGGGTATAATGGCTTTACGTGCTTTCCGAGGCACGGAGGAAACTCGGTATGTAATGGGCTGAGATGGGTTAGAATGCTAGGTAGTAAAAGCCGCTCGGATCAATCTAAAGGTTAAGCCATGCTTGCCTAGGTTGGTCTGTGGATGTGTGACCACAGTTAGATACCGAGTTTCCTCCGTGCCTCGGAAAGCACGTTGGGCTGTTGGTCCTGGCCGTGAATTGCAGATATTTGATCTTTTGTAACAGGTAGTCAGTGGCACGAAAGTTTGACAAAGTCTTATCACGGGGTATCGTATTACCCAGTACTGGCTGGTTTGTGGTGATGTGTTGGAGTCGTCAGATTAAATACTAGCGGACGTCACATGGTGTCACCCGCATAGTTCCCGTTCCCGTGGGAGTACGGGCATAAAATGTACCCTATGTTACTCGCTGATAATGTAGCTATCCATTGCTGAAAGAATTTTTCAAATCGGTCTAGTAGTTTTTAAGTTTATTCGTTACATACAAAAAAAAAATGTTTCCTCTTTAAAATATAAGTATACATATAAACTGGTATTCAGCTGCATCCGGTTAGACTGGAAGCCGACCCCAACATAGTTGGGAAAAGGCTAGATAGATAAGTTCTTCAAGCACTAAAATTATTGATCGAAGAGTTTGAATAAAAAGTTTTATGCTAAGTACTTGTCATTTCTATAAAAGGTCAGGTGCGTTACGCGGTAGCATTTATGTCGAGATCGAAAAGAATTATGTAAGGCTTGTAATGCGTGCTATGTGTTCTATGTACGCGTATATAATACAGATTAGATTACATACACATACTCACGCCTTTTATGAGAGTACTTTCGTGTCGGCATGAGAGAACTAGACCAGGATTTCAAACTATGGCCCTCAAATGAAAAATGAAGTTAAAAAACTCTAACCTGACTTCGTAAACAAAGTATTTGTGTGATATACTACAATCAAGTGCTTAGCCTTTTCCCAACTATGTTGGGGTCGGCTTCCAGTCTAACCGGATTCTGCTGAATATCAGTATTTTATATGGAGCGACTGCCTATCTGACCTCCATAACTCAGTTAATACTGGGTAATACGGTACCACTTGGCAAGACTGGTTGTCAGACTTTTTGGGACACTGACTACCTATAACGACTGCTAATGATGGACAAATGACAGCCGGGACCAACAGCTGCTTAACGTGCTTTCCGAGGCACCCATCCACAGACCAACCTCGGCAAGCACGACTTCACCTAAACATCGGCCCGAGCGGCTGTTATTATTAAGCTACGAGCTCTTCAAGCCACGAGCAACTAAAAAAACACGACCACTGAATAAAATGTGGCCTATCGTCGGGGTTAGTGCAAATCCGCGTATCTAGCATTGGATAATTCCGCGTATCTGACAAATGTAGCCAATTTTCAATTTCGCGGGCATTCCACGTAAGATCCCGATTGGCTGCCTTCTCGCTGACGTGACTTTCGTTCGACCAATAGTCAGCAAGAATTCGCCCAAAAATTAAATTCTGCGTTGTGCCATTTGCCCTTAAAATAAAGATATTAAACAGTTTTAACCTGCCCCTGTAAAATTAGATCAAATGATACGCGACCTATGGTACCTAGATTCGCTTTTTTGCATATCCCCGGCGCTATGTAATCCGACACATACTAACAAATCGATTGACACCTTAGAAAACTATATAGGATGAATAGTTCCGTGGAACCTCAACCTACCTCATCACAAAGCCGTTAACCAAGCATTCTGTACATCAAACTAAGTAACTCTACGCAAAAAAATATTGCAGGGAAAAAAAATTTTTTTCGAGGTTATTAATCATGTTTTGTGGTATAGAACTCAATGTTACGCACTTAAAACATTGTGCTGATGGATGGATTGAATAGTACGGGGGTCGTCGAGGTGTTAAAAGTTAAAATCTTCCAAAAAAACTTGTATTTAAAAAAAAACCTTGTCAAAAACTTGTAACTCTGACCCCCCATATCTCCGTAACTAGAAAGTTCCCAGGTATGGTGTAGAACAAAACAATTATCGCAATGATGGGGAGAACAAGTGCCTTTCGGCTTCGTGAAGAGGTGTTTTACACCCTTTATATCCATAGACTAACGAATAACTTTTTTTTAGTCGAGGCAGTCCTTGAAAACGTCACCTAGGCCATCTTATGCAGCCTTAAATTAAATTCAATAGAGCAAAATATTATTTTCGCTTTGACCTTAAAATATCTTCAGAGATTGATATTGAATCTTTATCAATTTAATTCGTTTACATATGCAAATGAATGGGTGTTGAAGTTAATGGGTGCCTATCAATTATTTAAATAACATCTAATAGTAATTTATCAAATAAATCCTCGCTAAGTTTTGACATGTGCAGTCGCGGGCATAACCGTTTATTATTTTTTCACATACAATTATTATTACATACATACAACTTACTTTTTATTGAAATGTTTCGAAAACAATTTATTATTATTTATTTAATGTTGAATCCATTAGAACCGTGGGGTCCGAATGCTGGTATGGGATAGTTGACACTTTCTGTGATCCAAAAGCTGGCTTTGACTTTGTCCAGAGACTGAACGTTGCCATACAACGTGTTTCTGGTCGCTTGAGGACATTACCACGTTGAGGAGGAGTTTTTTGACGCCATTTTTCAATTTATCGTCAAGTTAATTACTGTAAGTTATTTTAATTTATAAAAATGTAAATAAAATTGTATTTATTCGTCTTCTTTACGTGTCGATAAACTAAAATTGTGTTAGACCAGAATTTAGCCACCTTCACAGTTCTAACATTTCATCATCATCATCAGCCAAGTCTTTTCCTAACTATGTTAGGGTCGGCTTCCAGTCTAACCAGATGCAGCTGAATACTAGTATTTTACATGGAGCGACTGCCTATCTGACCTCCACAACACAGTTAATACTGGGTAACACGGTACCCCTTGGTAAAACTGGTGCAGTAATACTGGCATTAATATTACTAAGATCTAACATTTGTTTCGATTAAAAACCAATTGTAATTATGAATTCTCATATATACACTACCATCATTATTGGAATATACATTTCAGACTCTCATGACATCGTTATGGCTGATTTTATGGCAGTTTGTCCTTTTGTCTGGGCTCGAGTTGTTTAGAATCACACGATGCTTGCAGGCTTGTTGATCATTTGCGCGGTCTTTCTCTGAATGAAAATACACATTTTCCCTGAAGCAGTAACCCTCGGTCTCACGCCATTCATCTATGCATTTCAGTAGAACTTTGGGGTAACAGGCGTTCGATTGCGACAAGGATGACAATATTCAAAAATTTCGATTTTGAGAGCTTGTGGCTAAATCAGCCGATCGCGTCGATCTTTAGGTTAAGCCGCACTTGCCTAAGTTGCTCTGTGGATGGGTGATCACCCTTACATACCGAGTTTCCTCCGTGCCTCGGAAAGCATGTTAAGCTGTTGGTCCCGGCTGTCATTTGTCCATCTTTGGCAGTCGTTACAGATAGTCAGTGGCCCAAAAAGTCTGACAACCAGTCTTACGAAGTGGTATCGTACTACTGGGTTGTGGAGGTCAGATAGGCAGTCGCTCCATGTAAAATACACTACAAAGTGGTTGTTACTTCAGTCACTGCCGGCCGAATACTTAGTGCGAAATGAGTGGTTTTGATCGATTTACAAAAAATCTAGGTATAGATTGGACTAAAAAAATAAAATACTATTATGGTAATAATGTTCCTAGATTTTTGGCAAATAATTCTTTATTTGCCAAAAATCTTAGTATGGTTTTTACTCATTAAAAGTTTTTAGATATATGTTCGTGATTTTTTTTTTTATCGAGGAAAATTAATTTTATTATGTTTTCAAAACACTATCATACTAGTATAGGTATATCCTGCAGAATATCTTATATTTTTCTGGTTTTGTTTATTGCAGTGAATACTTACTACTTTCAGGCATTATAAAAACGCGCGGCGTTTACCTCCTGTAATCGCCTTAAGTTTATTTAATCACATTCAATAACTTTTTCATGAACAAGTCATTCAATGGAGTTAAATAAACTTTGAGGGTAATAATTCCTTTCTTCGCTTTCAAGTACACAATGGAGACTATTGAGGCCATCTGCTCTTGATGAAGTCTAGTGCGTCTTCAGCGGTCAGATAAGCAGACTGGGAAATTGATACGAGATAAGCTAGCAAGTAGAACAAACCCTTCAAAAAGACTTCACGAAGCCGTCAACCAACCATTCTGTCATCAACATCATCATCAGCCTATTAATGTTCCCACTGCTGGGACACAGGCCTCCTATGAGAGGGAACGGAATCGTATTGGTAGATATCACATGTCTTCGATTTTTTTTTGGTTCTAGGATATGCCGGTTTCCTCACGATGTTTTCCTACACCGTTTTGAGAGCAGTGGCCATTCTGTACATCAGACTATTCTTTTTGGGACAAAAATCGCGTTTCACGGTAAAACTCAATGTAACGCACTCAAAACATGGTGTTGATGGACGCATGTATTAGTAAATGGGTTATTGAGGTATTTAAAGTAAAGATATGACCTTAAAAACTAGCATTTGACAAAAAACGTGTCCCTAGAAGGCGTAGAGAGATGGTAAGGGAGTGCCGCCAGAAAACATCAGGAAGAATATTAAGAAATCGTCTGCGTAAATCTCCCCGTTTTTGCAACAATTCCCATTTATGCTCCGTTCGTTTTAATTGTAGCGTGATGTTATATAGCCTATAATCTTCCTCGATAAATGGACTAGCGCGTTCAAACAAACAAACAAACTCTTCAGCTGTAGAATATTAGTATAGATTAAGACCGATTCGGTCATGAAAGATGAATGCCATCTCTTAACAGCAGTTTTGAATCAAAAGATTCCTTACTGCCACTTGCTTTGCGAACATTGTATAGATGCTCTGTGTTGCAATCAATACTAATTCAACGATGTGTTTGACAGGTTTCATGTCACACAAAATAGGGAGGGAGAGATAAAAACATTGTCATGCCCCCCCCGGGCATGACAATGTTTTTATAATCTGTGGAGACTCAACACAAAGAAGGTTGGCAAACCCTGCACTAGACCAACGAGGCGTCACCAAAATAACACTCACGATCATTGTTTATAGTCGTTACTAGAGAGTACAAGTGCGTAAACTATTATTATTGCTGTTCTTGGCAGTCTAATTTCGAAATCATGATTTCGTTTTCGTGACTATATGATGTGACCGATTTAGGGAAAGTTTTCTTACCCACTTGATTATGCCCGCGGCTACGCCTTCGTAGTGTGCGGTATTTGCCCACGGGATCGTTTTACGGGGATAAAAGTGTTCTACTAAAACGAAAGTTTGTGAGAATTAATGAATGTTTGTTAGCACGCAAAAACTACTGAACGGATTTAGAAAAAAAAAGCATTTATTAGCCCGACAGGACAAAACACACAAAAATAAAAATAAATGGTTGAATTAACGCATAGGATACTTTATAATAATTATGGTTGTATAATCCCATGGGACAATAATAAACAAACTTCAGGCGACCGGAGCCGCGGGCGGTCATAGTAAGACATAATTAGAGAAACTTTATTTCTAAGTTTTCTTATACATAAAGAAAGAAGAAAAAAGAAAAGCTGCTGTAACTTGTACGTAATTAAAATTGCAAAATTATGTGTTATCCGGTCTATTTTAAAATTATATGTATGTTTTATCAGGATTCAGATCAGAACATTTTTTTATTCAATAGTGTTGAATATTAAATAGGTATAGCAAAGAACAATGCACACAATTTAATTAGCTGAATTTTAAGATTTATTTCATTTCGATACATAGTCAGATGAAAAATGGGCTTTCGTATTTTGATTGTTAGTGTTTCCTTTTTTTATTTCAACAAATATTTTTAAAAATATTTTTAATAAATATTTTTGCACCTGACTAAATCTTACTTATTTCGGGATCCAAATTGATTTAAAATATAAAAGATAATCCCCACCTAATTTACAAGCTAATCAACAGCAAACATACTTGATATAATATAAAAAAATAGTACAGTTACTTTAAAAAAATAACCGGTATTTTCATTTTCAGTCTTAAATCCTATCTAAATCTAAAGACTGATTGGTTTTTACTGAAAAGCAGATTTAGTTTGTTTGGGAAATCTGGTTAGAACTGTAAAAATTTTGCGTAAATGAGGAAAAAAAACTAAAAAATATTATGTAACGCACATGTGGTAGGCTACCTAGTTCCAATAATATACCTCTAAAATATAAGGATAATGTAAAAAACGAACAATGACATCTGTGCCAATTTTAGCTGAATTTTATTTAAGTTAATTATAAGTGGTTACTAAAATGTATTTTTTGTTTAAATTTGAACATACCTATCTGTGTTTTTTTTTTTTAAATTAAGTATTGATGACATTTTTTATTATAATTTTAAAAATAATAATTAAAACATATTAAGTATAATAAATAAAAATAAGACTAAAATACCCACCGAAACGAAACGTCAACCTCCAAAACACAACACTTGAAAAAAAAACTCTCCCAAAAAAAAAACTTCGAGTCAAAAGGGAAAAAAAAAATCGAGTCAGCGGGAAAAAAATTAACAAAAAATAATGACGTAATAATTTTTATCACTTCACCAAAGCACGCGGTCGGTAATGCCCACTAATTATTACTTTGCGACAAGAGAAAGGCGACGTCGATGACCGAACGGTGCCGAATCGCGACTGAGCGCGCGCGGCCAACGCTTAGCTTATAATATGATGTTAAGATTGCTCAGTTAAGACATCAACATGATTTTTGACTAAGAGGGGTGTAGGATTTTGATGATGAACAAGTTTGAATTACGAATATCGAATAGAGTAACCATGAAGTTTCTTGCCGGTTCTTCTCCATGGAATCGACCAACCCGAACCGTGTACCTTTTTCGACGTTTTATAAATGCCCATTATTTTGATTGAGATTTTTGGATAAGCAGTTTGTCCCGACTGTCATTTATTAATCTTTAATAGTCGTTACAGGTAGTCGTCAGTGGCCCAAAAAGTCTGACAACCAGTCCTAACAAGGGTAATCTTAATACCTAATACTAACTGGGTTGTGCAGGTAGGTCAGATAGGCAGTCGCTACACGTAAATTATTGGTACTCAGCTGTATCTGGTTAGACTGGAAGCCGACCCCTACATAGTTGGGAAAAGACTAGGCAGGAGGTAATGATTTAGTTCTGTCAAGTGAAGCAGGGACAAATAATAAGCAGTAGATTTCAAACACATTTGTTTGATTGTCAGCTTGGTTGGATGAACTATAACAGCTAGCCAGCGGTGGCTCAGTAGAGGCAGCCCCGACTTACGAACAATAAGTCGTGGGTTCGAACCCAGACAGGCGCATGCATAACTTTATGTAATTTATTTCATCACCACGGCTCTCAAAACGATGAAGGAAAACAGCGTGAGGAAACCATGCTCTAGAACCTTAAAATTCGAAGACCTGTGGCATCTACCAATCCGTACTGGGCCCGCGTGGTGGTATATAGTCCCTTCCCTCTCATAGAGAGGAGGCCATGTGTCCCAGCAGTGGAAACATTATAGGCTGATTATGGTACGCTTAGCTCTACTGCGGAGTATGAGGGTTCGACGCCCAGGTCGAGCTGTGTTCTTGAGTGTCTCCAACAATTACATCGCCTAGTAATTTCTTAGTATCATCTGGCAGTCAGGATTTGTGCAAGAGTGCAAGAAAAGAGAAGCCTACAGCTGTAGCAGTGGGTGAATTCAGGATGTGGATTATAATGATGTTGATGATACGAACAGAATCGCTTCTTATAGCATTGGACTTACTCATGACATAAAACTGAGACTGAGATACAGTATCTGTCACCGTAAAATTGTGAAACACGTTAGATTGTAAAATAACTAAAGAGATTGTAAACTCTCGAAATATTGTCAAACGAACATACTGCTTACAATAAAACGCATTATTTTTCGTGAAATGCATGCGATGGTAGTCAACTCACGCGGTGTGGAGAGAAGGAGGGGTCCCCCTTGCCCACTGGTATCACTCTCATGAAAAGATACTGTACCATTCCTGAGAAATATCGATTAATATAACCTAACCTTAAAACACTTCATATTCCCCTAAAAAGCGTAGTCGACGGAGCCCCGCTTGGCGGGTATTTCCGAGTCCAGGGTTTAAAGGAACCTAACTAACCTAACGGGGGGTTGCCCCAAGTCCCGATTATGGGGGCAGAGATACTTCCGTATGTTCAGTTGACAATATTTCGAGAGTTTACAATAGCGCTAGAGAGATTACAATCTAACGTGTTTGACAATTTTACGGTGACATATCTAATAGTACCTATTTTATCATTATACTGGGTATAGCTGCCGCGTTGGTCAAGTGGTCGCAAGCATGACATCTGAGCATAAGGTCCTGGGTACGATCTCTGGGTCTGGCAAGATGTTTTACCATCAGGAAATTGTCAGTAGCAGACACGGAGTCTCGATTTGTGTGTGTGCCCGGTTGATAGCGACTGAAATCAGACAACAGAATTTCTTTTCTTTCTTTCTTTCTTACAGCAAAAATAGTGACTGGAGCCTCCCTTTAAGACGATTAGGTACACGAGATAAACGCGAGTTTTATAATTACTAAAAGTATATGATTCACTGCTATAAACAAGACCAGAAAAATATATGATATTCTTCAGGATATATGCTAGCATGATACTGTTTTGAAAACATAATACAATTAATTTGCCTCGATAAAAAGAAGACACGAACGTACCTCTAAAAATATCTTTCAAACAATAAAAAACATACTAATATGCATGCGATCATTCTGATTTTTTGGCAAATAATTCTACAAGCAATACATTAGCATGATACTGTTTTAGTTTTTTAATCCAATCAATAGTTTTTTTGTAAATCGATTGAAACCACTCATTTCGCGCTATTTGGCCCGCAGTGGCTGACGTAACAACCACTTTGTAGTGCAAGCTGATTAGAACTTTATTCTAACAGCATTTCAAACGAAGTTTGAACCACCACAAATAGAGTTGCTAATTTAGCTCGTATAGGCGCCTTAAGCAAGAAATGCCTGTATTGAGAGACTGCGCTCTTCCATATCAAATATTAATACTATATTATCATATAAACATACAATATTTGTGTGAATTACATGAGACTTACATATATAACTGACGAAATGTTGGTGAACTAATTGGTTCAGCCTACGTTCGTTTACTGAAAATGACATTTTACAGTCTCTATTTATACACCGTGTTTCCGAACGATATCCATAAACTTCGATCGGTCATTGTACTCATCACTATGAACAACTTTTATTATAGGACCTAACCCTGAATCGCGAAAAAAAAAACTGCTGTTCCCTGCAATATGTTCGCATTAACTCGACAAAATGTATGGAACTGCTGATTTATTTTTCGCGATTCAGGGTTTGGTCCCATAGTACAAGTTGTTCAGAATGATGAGTACAATGACCGGTCGAAGTTTAAGAATATCGTCCGGAAATACGGTGTACAGTGCATTATGTACAGAAGCAGTAATTCCATGTCAAATATTGATATTCAGTTGCATCCAGTTAGGCAGTAGCCGACCAGTGTGTGTTGCCAGTGATTACATACGTGACCGAAACGTGGTCGCTCACAATGGGCCTTATCAAAAGGCTTCAAGTCACCCAAAGGGCAATGGAGAGCACTATGCTCGGAGTCATCCGCAAGAGAACCAAGGTCACCGACGTAGCCCGAAGAATTGCTAAATTTAAGTGGCAGTGGGCATGGCACATTGCTCGCAGAACGGATGGCCGATGGGGCCGAAAAGTTCTGGAGTGGCGACCACGAACTGGAAGACGATGCGTTGGAAGACCTCCCACTAGGTGGAACAATGACCTTGTGAAGGTTGCGGGAATCCGGTGGATGCAAGTCGCAAGGGACCGGTCAATGTGGCGACACTTGGGGGAGGCCTATGTCCAGTAATGGACGTCTTTCGGCTGAGATGATGAGGCAGTAGCCGACCCGGTAGAAAGAGTCCCGACGACATAGTTGGAAAAAAGGCCAGGCAGATGATGAGATAACGCCGATCGTCCGTTCAAATTCAGTATTGAAAACATCAGGTTCTTTTGACAGATCTCACGTACAAACTTTAATATAGAAACGAAGAATGTTCAATTGACAAAGCTGCGCCGCCTTGACTGCACTTGTGAAGTCTTGTTTTGTAAACTATACCATTGTTTGTTTGTTCGTTGTTCAGTATTTTACTGAATTCGGGTTTTTCTGCTGTTTTGGGAATGTGGTCGTAATTTGTTAAAGTTTTAAGAAGCAATGTGCAAAAGACATGCTGCGTCATACCCATAATAAATGTGTAGGTACCTACTAGTAACTCTCTTAGATGTTTGAATTTAAGGCGAGCTGTTGACAAAATGACAGCATTATCATCATTCTGTTGCCCTTCATCATCATCATTTCAGCCGAAAGACGTCCACTGCTGGACATAGGCCTCCCCCAAGTGTCGCCACATTGACCGGTCCCGTGCGACTCGCAACGAACGGATTCCCGCAACCTTCACCAGGTCATCGGTCCACCTAGTGAGGTCGTCACGGCGGCACTGCAAAACTTTTTGGCCCCATCGGCAATCCGTTTTGCGAGCAATGTGCCCTGCCCACTGCCACTTAAGTTTTTCAATTAAATAAATAAATAAATAGTCGTGTTCCCAATTCATTTGGGGTTTACGCAACATGTCTTCTTCTACCATAGTTTTCTATTACTCGTCATCTCATCAGACACTATCTTTCTTGCCGAATGACAACAGCGTATAAAATTCTACAAGGAGATACCAACGTACGTAGGTACTTACATGCGGAGCTGTGTCAATTATTTGTTCTAAATAATCACTTGCAATTGCTCTAGAAGGGATAAATTGTTTAATGGCCCATTTTGTCGCACTGTAGCTGGATCTACTTCGCCTACCGCGTATTAGGGTTACGATACCCGGTTTTGGTACCATAGTAAAACCTGGTTTACTAAGGGACCAAAACCTGGTTCCGCATATGCTTACGATGCTCAACGCGCACGTGGAGAGCAACCCTGGATTGGACTTGTTTGCTGATGAATGGATGATAATGTTAGAATGTTTATGGTTCTGCGAGAAGAACGAGTAAAATAAATAAAAAAAAAAAAAACATTTATTTCAGGCAAGACGGGCACAAAGGACACAATTAAAAAAAAAATCATAAAATACAAATATAGGTACAAATTTCATAATAACAACAGAATCAATGAGTGAAAATATAAAATTAAAATGGAAATAAATAAAAAGAAATTGAAATAAAATTGAAATAAAGGATGACTTAACTTTATTTAGTACTAGCCGATGCCCGCGGTTTGCTCGCGTAAAATTATATACAAAAACCTTCCTCTTGAATCACTCTATTGATTAAAAAAACTCGCGTCAAAATCCGTTGAGTTTTAAAGATCTAAGCATACATAGGGACAGACAGACGCGGCGGGAGACCTTGTTTTATAATATGTAGTGATGCTGTAGATACTAAATATAAACAATAAATAAACAAGGGAAAGAGAATGTATTTATTTAACCTAGTTTTTACACGTCATTTATATGAACTCCTTAAGTAAGTATAAAGGTTGTGAATAGACCCTTAGCGAAAGTGAAAGGCACTTTTTCACCCTTCATTGCGATCATGTTTTTGATCTGGACCATACCTGGGAACCTACTGTTATATTATATTGGAGGTCAAAGTTCCAACTTTTTCAAATACTACTTTTTAAGGTCATATCGTTACTTTAAATATCTTCGTAACCCGTTGACTATTAAATGCGTCCATCAATACAATGTTTTGAGTGCGTTACATTGAGCTTAATTTACTTAATTTAAAGATCCATAACGAAGTTTAAAGGCACTTTGTTCTCCCCAATATTGCGACATTTTTTTGTTCTGGACTACACCTGGGAACCTAGTGCTAGTAGACATCGGAGGTTATGGTCCCAACTTTTTTACATGTTTTTCAGAAATACATGTTTACTTTACTTAAAATACCTCAATGACCGCATACTATTAACGCATACGTCAGCACAATGTTTTGAGTGCGTTACATTGAGTTTTACCGTAAAACATTTTTCACCCCACAAAAAAGTTGTTTCCCAGCAATAATGTTTGCATAAAGTTACTTAGTTTGATATACAGAATGCTTGATTGACGACTTCGCGGAGGGTCCGTTTACACCCCGTATTTCATTATGTACATTTTTCTCATTTTGACTAAATGGATGACAGGGAGGACACACCCAATTTGAAATCAAAACAGCCTTGATTTTTAATTTAAATAAATTTCAAAGTACACAATTAATCACAATCATGCTGATTTTGAACTTGAATTTGAAAGTAGGTATCAATCAAAAATAAAGAAATCATTAAGCTACTGCTTACAATAAAAAGCATTATTTCCGAGTGCAGGGTTTAAAGGAACCTAACTAATCTAACGGGGGGGGTGCCCCAAGTCCCGATTATGGGGGCAGAGATACTTCCGTATGTTCAGTTGACAATATTTCGAGAGTTTACAATATCGCTAGAGAGAAACACGTTATTATGGATAATTGAGACTGAAAAAAAATGAATTAAATTGGATTATGTGAGAACGGTAAACACAAATGTTCGTTGAGAGCGTCCTGTTTAGAGAAATAGAAAATACAATTCACAAATAAAATAACTTAGTAGATATTCAAAATAAGTAATAAATAAAATAGAAAACTTATTATTCCTTTATTCATTTCTTTACAAATTAATTAAATACTTACATTTTTAAATATCCCTTACAAAAAACAATAAGTACTAAAACGTTTAAAAATATATAAAAAATAGATCACTCTATAATATGCACACCATACCAATTACAGCGATTAAAATTTATCTACAATGCAGAATTTATAATTAGGGTGACACAATGGGTGGTCTTATTGATAAAAGCAATATTTTCAAGACATCCTGTCAGTGGATTTTAGCCCCAGTCTCGGTCACGACGCGAGCGCGCGCGCACTGTTATCGGAGATATTTTGTAATTATGGCATCGAATGTCGTAAAATGTATTAGTTGCAACATAGTGATAAATGAACTGTTATGTTTCATTCAAAATAAGATGGACGTTATGGATGCAGTGAGTTTGATCCGGATTTGTAATAGTGGATTCTCTGAAGAGGACATTGTAACGGCCAAAAATCTCCTTTTTGAATCCGTTAAAACGGCGAAGCGAAAGATACAAAGGAAAAAGGAAGGAAAATCACAAAGGGACTTAGAAGATATAGTGGGATTAATGAGACAGTTAGATACAGAGGAACTCCCTATTTTCGTGGCACGCAATCTATTCAAACTTCCTCCTGTAACTTTTGATCATGTAGATGTCACAAGATTACTCAAAGACATAGTAATTCTACAACAGGAGATGTTGGATATAAAGGAAAACTATGCCAGAAAAGTGGATCTATGCACATTGAAAACCGATTTGGCCAATTTCAAAATCAACGAAGACAACAAAAATGAATCAGAGGGTAGTGTAACATTTGTGGACGCTCGCGATAGTGAATATGCAATATTAAATACGGTGGATGAGGTGGTGGTCACCGCTAAGTCACCTAGAATTGACCAAAATGCAAATGCATCAATACCATTAACTGGAAATGCAATTGTACAAAATGAGAATAAAGTGATGAACGATCCATTTATTGAAGGTAGTCCTAAAAGTAATTCCCAAATTTACGTTGAGACGTCGAAGACAGTTGCGGCGCAGGTGCAAGTTACGTCTTCTAACAGTACAGGGGATCACATCAACAACATAGTCCCCCATCCAGAGATAAAATCCTTCGCTCAAATTGCAAGTGCAGAAGGTGAATGGAAAATGGGAAATGAAGAAGGAGACTGGAAAATAAAGCAGAGGAAAAGATATCGAAATAAGTTTCTTAGTGTGAGAGGAGAGGCAAGCCTACGCCCAGAAGAAAAATTCAAGGCGGCGGACATTAAAGTTCCGTTGTTTATTAATAATGTTGCCAAGGACGCGTCGCCAGAGGATATTTCCAGCTATATACGGCAGAAAACTGGAATACATATCTCCTTAGAGAGGATAAATGTCAAGAGAAAAAGAGATTATGATGCGTATAAAGTGTTTGTTCCTAGGCTAAAGTTAAATATCTTCATGGATGCAAAACTATGGCCCGATGGAATTTCATTCCGTCGTTTTGTAAACATTGCAAACAAAAGGATTAGCGATAATGAAACTACAACATGAGTACAACGCAGAACCAACAGTGTGTCATGGTTAGTTTTAACTGTAAATCGGTCAAACGATCTATAGATAGCGTGAGGATATTATGTGGATCAGCAGATATCATAGCGCTGCAGGAAACTTGGCTTATGCCTCATGACTTGAATTTTCTTGGTGGAATTGATGCGGGCTTTAGCTACACCGGAACATCGGCAGTGGACACGTCAGTAGGCTTGCTTCATGGCAGGCCTTATGGAGGGGTCGCTTTGCTGTGGAAGAAAAGCGCGTTTTCGAATGTATCTGTGATTGACTGTGAGTCAGTGCGTATATCAGCGATTAAAATAGTGTTACGTGATAGACCAATCTTGGTGTTCAGTGTTTATATGCCGACCAACTGTGCGGAGAACCTAAGTGAGTTCACAGACTGCCTAAGTAGGATTCATGCAATTATTGAGGAGCAGCAGGTAGGATCTGTATATATTCTAGGCGATTTTAATTCCCATCCTAACGAACTTTTTGGCAACGAGTTGCGCAATTTTTGTGTTGAACAAAAGTGGTTGTGTGCGGACATAAATATGTTAGGTATTGACTCTGGTGCGTACACTTTTATCAGCGAGGCTCATGGGTGTCAAAGATGGCTCGACCACTGTGTGGTGACGGAGTCAGCCTATCAGTCAGTTACTAGTGTCAATGTAAAATATGATGTTACCTGGTCTGACCACTTTCCCTTATTTATAAATTGTAATTTAAATTTTATTAATCCAATTTTAAATTTTATGAATAAGAGTAACAGTAAAATAAATAAAGTATTATGGGGTAACAGACATTTGCAACAGCTGACATTCTATAGTGAACTATGTAATAATGATTTAAAATTTATTGATTTTCCTGATGACTTCCGTAATTGTTGTGACATGAATTGTAATATATTAGAACATCGTTTAGTTATTGACCAATTATATAATAATTTAATAAAGATTCTCAGCAACGCTGCTGTTGCTTCATTTGATGGGCCGCGTTGTAAAAGAAAAGGTGGTTATATTAAAGGTTGGAATCGGCATGTTAGCGAGGCTCATCGGGAGGCCAGACTAAGTTTTCTGGTATGGGTGTCAGCGGGCAAACCCTCCCGTGGTGAATTGTACAATAATATGGTTAAAGCAAAAAAGACGTTTAAAGCTAAAATTAGATGGTGCCAAGACAACCAGGACCAAATAGTAATGGATCGGGTGGCCTTACTTCATGACAAAAATAATTTTCGGGATTTTTGGAAAAGCACTAAAAGCATGAATCATGCACCTGTCCTCCCGGTGAGTGTCGATGGACTGTCTGACGCCACTGATATTTCTAACATGTTTAAGGATGTTTTTGCTATTGATCCGCCGCTGGGACCCTCGCCGTCGTCGGGTGACGTTGAATTTAGTACCGCGTCGTCACAAATGACCAATCTTACCATAAGATTTACAACTAAGGAGGTAAGAAATGCAATTAGTCAGATGAAACGTGGTAAGTCACCCGGTCACGACGGACTCAGTGTTGAACATTTAAGACACGCTGGCAAGCATCTGCCCCGTGTCTTAGCTTTGCTGTATAATTTTTGTATTTCACATTCGTATCTGCCCAGTGACATGATGAAAACTGTAGTGGTGCCAATTATTAAAAATAAAACTGGTGACATGTCGGATAAGTCAAACTACAGACCGATCTCCCTGGCAACGATTATCGCAAAGGTTTTTGACAGTCTCTTAAACACCTTTCTACGGAAGAATATTAAGTTACATGATGCACAGCACGGCTTCCGGCAGGGGCTGTCAACAGAGACTGCCATCATGTGTCTAAAGAAGACAGTGAGATATTACGTAGATAATCAAAGTCCTGTCTTTACTTGCTTCCTTGATATGTCGAAAGCCTTTGATATGATTAATTATGATGTACTGTGGGCTAAATTACGCAAAGCAGATATGCCATTAGAGCTGGTAAATATATTTAGGTACTGGTATGGTCATCAAGTGAACTGTGTGCGTTGGGCGGATGCGAGTTCTGATGAGTATAGGTTGCAATGCGGGGTCAGGCAGGGTGGTTTGACTTCTCAGATTTTATTCAACCTGTACATAGACGGTCTCATTAGTGAGCTCAGTAGCTTGCAGGCCGGTTGTTATTTAGATGGAGTGGCTTTTAATAATATCAGTTACGCCGATGATATGGCACTCTTGAGCCCTTCAATATCAGGCTTGAGAAAGCTGTTGGATGTTTGTGAGAGGTATGTTGAGGAGCACGGTTTAAGGTATAATGCCAAAAAGAGTGAGGTTCTTATTTTTGGAGCAAAGTCCTCAGATAGGTTTCCTTCCATAAAGCTAGCAGGTAGTGTCTTGAACCGTGTTCAACAGTTTAAATACCTCGGCCATATTGTTACTGCAGACATCAAAGATGATCTGGATGTAGAAAGGGAACGAAGAGCATTGGCGGTTCGATGCAACATGCTTGTCCGTAGGTTTGCTCGCTGTACATGTCAAGTAAAAGTAACGCTTTTCAAAGCATATTGTCAGACGTTCTACACGTGTAACCTTTGGACAAGCTGTACGCAGAGAGCCATCAATGCTCTTCGAGTTCAGTATAACAATGCATTCGGGATGCTGCTGGGGCTGCCACGCTTCTGTAGTGCGTCGGGAATGTTTGCTGATGCGCACACTGATGGCTTTGTAGCTATCAGACGTAAGCGTGCTGCGTCGCTACTGCAGAGGGTCCGGGGCAGCTCAAACAGTCTCCTGAATGTCATTGCGGGGAAATTTGATTGCCCCTTTATGTATTATATGTCAAACCTACATGTTCTACTAACATAGTTTTTAAGGTCATGTTTACTAACAATTGTTATGGATGTGAAATTTGTCTGAAATAAAATGATTATTATTATTATTATATTATTATTATTAGGGAGGACGAGGGACAATACGGTAATAAATACCCAACTACCCTAACAGAGAACTTACACCCCCCTCGATAGTTCTCGAAAAATAATTTTACATGATGGTTGGGGACTGACGCGCAAACAATTACCACGTATTCAGATTATCATTCCATTTCACTTTTTTCCCATTTCAATTCATTTTCTTTTTATTTCCTTTTTTTAAGCTCGGTAATTTATTAGAAAAACCTGCTCCTTCACAAAAAAGCTGATCTGTTTTAGGGGGGAAGCATCAAGGTAGCCCGCGAAATTCAAATTTTCTTATGTTTTTATGCAATTTGCAGGCCAGTGGCAGGTTGTATAAAGTTGAAAATATCGTTCACGACTATAAGACGTATGTAGTTACAGAATTATAACCATCAAAATCATCAGTACAAGTTCATCTAAGTTCATCTAAGTCGATGAACGACATATGAACACTATATTTTATAAGTAACAACTATTGTACGACACCTACATTATATGCGAATAAATGATTTGATTTGATTTGATTTGAACGATTTTTGCAAGGTCAAAGTCGTTCCTATACTTATGTGAGCTTGGAGGGTTGTATTGATGATTTCGATGATCATAATTCTGTAACTACATACATTTTACAGTCGCGAACGATATTTTCAACTTCATACAACCTGCTACTAGCCTGCAAATTGGTAAAAAACGTAAGAAAATTTGAATTTCGCGGGCTACCCTGACGCTTTTACCTTAAAGAAGAATGGCAGGGCTCCATGCAATCTGGGGACCAAACTTAGAGTTCGCTTGCATTCATAAAAATACTCTCAAAAGATAGATCTCGGTGAAATTAAGATAAGTACTTTTAAGTTAATCACAGCATATGTTTTAAACATCGAAACGATATTGTAAGAGTAAACAAACAACCATGAAAATTCATAAACAGTAGGGTTTTTTTTATTTGTTTGTTGACAAGTTTACGAGTTAGCTCCTTTATTACGTTTTTTTTTGCCTATGTTGTTTGCCAGGTGGTCCCTTAATAACTTGGTGTTACAATGTATAAAACTAGTTCATAATAAGAATTTGTGTGGTTTATCACAACTGAAAAGTGTAAAATAAAAACTTTTGCATACATTTCCTT
The DNA here is from genome assembly GCA_950022955.1 of Xestia ashworthii. Classification (NCBI taxonomy): domain Eukaryota; kingdom Metazoa; phylum Arthropoda; class Insecta; order Lepidoptera; family Noctuidae; genus Xestia; species Xestia ashworthii. The sequence goes on along the minus strand of OX465576.1, from coordinate 6,282,757 downwards.
TGTCGAGGCATGACACTCCCAAAAATGACATACCTACATATGACGTCACCCAAACCAAAGTTAACCTTATTGCTGTTTAAAATTAAATAAAATAATGATTTAATAAAGTTGACTTCTCAAGGCAACACTTAGATTCGCCATTTTTATGGTGTAACCTTAGATTGACATTAGATTTACCTTGAAATGACATTCGGATTACATATTTTATGACATTATTAAGCAATAGCCAGTTTAAACCTTCCTGATGTCCTTTTAACACCTTAACGGGCATCATCAATATCATCTGCCTAGCCTTTTCCCAACTATGTTGGGGTCGGCATCCAGTCTAACCGGATGCAGCTGAATACCAGTATTTTACATGGAGCGACTGCCTATCTGACCTCCACAACCCAGTTAGTACTGGGTAATACGATACCACTTGGTAAAACTGATTGTCAGACTTTCAGACCACTGACTACCTGTTACGACTGTCAAAGATCTAGAAATGACAGACTAGACCCAACGGCACCGCGGCACGGAGATACTTAAGGCGAGTACATGAGCTAAACACGTGTTTTATAATGCCTAAAAGTATATGATTCACGGCCTTAAACAAAACCACAAAAATATATGGTATTCTTCAGGATATATGCTAGGATGATAGTTTTTTAAAAACATAATACAATTAATTTGACTCGATAAAAAATATCACGAACTTATCACTAAGAATTTCTTCATTCTGATTTTTTGGCAAATAATACAAGCAATATATTGGCATTATAGTGTTTTAGTTTTTTAGTCCAATCAACAGATTTTTTTGTAAATCGATCGAAACCACTCATTTCGCACTGTTTGGCCCGCAGTGACTGACGCGGACGTAACAACCACTTTGTGGTGCAAGCTGATTTGAACTTTATTTATTCTAACAGCATTTCAAACGAAGTTTGAACCACCACAAATGGAGTTGCTAATTTAGCTCACCTAGTCGTCTTAACTCGGTATATAATGGGTGGCACTCATCCAAAGAGTAACCTAGGCAAAAAGGCCTGAAGCTTGATAAGAGCGGGTGTTATTAAGTAGCTATGAGATTATTACCTTAACAGGCAAAATGCATAATATGGCTAGAAAGGAGATGTCTTATGAGATGATGAGTGGTTTATAGAGAAGTATGGAAAAAGAAGACACATGTTGCGCCGACCACTAAATAAATTGGGATAAGAGTCGGAGAATTATAAAGGGTGTAAAACACCTCTTCACGAAGCCGAAAGGCACTTGTTCTCCCCATCATTGCGATATTTTTTTTGCTCTACACCATACCTGGGAACCTTCTAGTTACGGAGATATTGGGGATCAAAGTAACAACTTTTTTTTGGATTCATTTTCATATAGTATAATTTGTCACTTGCTTCGGTGAAGGAAAACATCGTAAGGAAAACCAGCTTGCCTGAGAGATATTTCTCCACGGCATATAAAGCCCATGGGCAGCAAAAAGACAGGTTACCCACTATACCACACAAAATGAAGAAATATTTGTTAAGCTAAGTGTTAACATAAGAAAAAAAAAACGAAACTTAAAACGAGTGGCCTTTTTATGCGCATGCCAAGTCTCGTGCGTATATTGTAGGTATGTTGCATGGTAAACTTCTTTCAAACCTCGTATCTTCTAAATGGCTGGATGAATTTAAACACTTATCAATTGATTTGTCCCAAAAACCCAAGTGTGTTTAGTAAACTACCTATAGATGATACAGAGAGAAAAACAAAATGGCGAATTTTTGGCGCTGATTGCAACAGGTTTTTTTTTGTCAAACAAACCAATCGAATGCAAAAATATATTTACATAAGTACTTAATACAATTATTTGCAGTCGGGTTTAATCAATTCTACAATTATACCTGCTTAAAACAGCAATTTTGCATTGCAAAATGTATTGGGCGTTAATGAAGGCGCTAAACTAAAAGTCAAGTTCTGAGCCGAACCTAATTAGATTCAAACAACAACACGCTAAACTAATGGGTCGATTTGTCGATTTGTCGGTACGTGGATAGGTGACAATACTTTTACCAAGTTTTCTCTGTGCGGCGTGCCTCAAAAACCACACCATTGGTCTCGGCTGTCATTTCTAGATCTTTGGCAGTTCTTAGTTAGTCAGTGGTGTCGATTCTGATAAACAAATTAAACTTAAGAGTCTGCAGCGCGCGTTCACTCGCTATAGAGTGTGAAAAGGATAGCGCTATTACTTCCGCGTGCAAAACGAGAGACAGAAAGAGTGTGTGTGCTCGCTTAGAATAAAATAACGTAAGCCTGCCTAGCCTTGATGCTAATTACGAGAAAACGACGTAGAAAAATAAGATTTTTTAGGGCAGGATTTGAGATAATAATGTTACCTATCTATTGGGCTAAAAATCACCATTAAATTCCATAAGGTTTCAGAGATCTAACTCAAAATATGTGCAAAGCAACATGTTTTAGAATGTTTTTTTCTATCGAGATTTTTTTATCCAATTGTGTTTTGCTTCGGCAGAACTAAAGATTATAAGTCCAAGTTAATGGTGTCCAAATTGTGAACTCTTAGGTCATTTGGATTTCGAGATAAAGTTCAATCAATATCATCAAAACTACATAGGACGGCCTCATAATTTAGGCTATTGCTATCTTTTACGAAATGCCAGTGCGCGAAAAGGACGGCTATAGCTATAAACTAAGTTAGAGATGTCAAACTAGTTTATGCCTCGCGCTTCACCGTGTTTTTGGTCGAAATGTTTTTACGTGCTTACCCTGCATTTGTATGGAAATATTAATTCCGATTAAATTTGACAGCTCTAAATTACGTCCGTCTCTTTCTCGTTTTATTAGAGAGAAAAAGACAGCAAAATAGCCTGAATTAAGTATAGTTGGCTTTGTGCACAACAGAATCGACACCAGTAGCCCGAAAGTCCGACAACCAAGTGTGGGGTTTTACTCAGTAACTGCATAGCATGAGCATAATAAGACTATACTGTTCCCACTGCTGGGACACAGGCCTCCACTCCATGAGAGGTAATCATGAAATAAATTACACAAAGTAATGCGCCTGCCTGGGTTCAAACCCGCGACTTACCCGGAAATACAAGCGCGATGATCTGTCTTTTCTCCATTAAAGAATAAAAACCCATGCATGGGATTGGCAGAAGTGATTTAACAATACGATTCTTGCGTCCTTTCGGCTCCTCGTCTTACTGTTACTGTTAGCCTATGTCATCCCACTGCTGGGCAACGACCTCTCTCCATGACTTCCAAATTCTTCGATCCAGGGCCAATGTGGGCCACTGTTCATTGGTTTTATCCAGCTCATCCCGCCATCTCCTGCGAGGTCTACCGCTTCGCCTTCTGGTTGTGTCAGGGCTCCACATCGTGGTTATTTTGGCCCATAGCTCGTTGGGTATACGGCAGACGTGGCCAGCCCGGTCACAATTTAGCTTGGTGGCTTTTTGAGCAACGTCAGTAATTTGTGTTTTGGGTTTTAGAGCGCAGTGTGGTGTTGCGTACATGGTCGGTGAGTTGGACGCTTATAATGCTGCGCTCTTCCTCGCCTTAAATTTTTCTTAAAGCAATTTTCTATTAAATGTACCTCGTTCTCTGCCTACACCACAAGGGACAAAGATCACATATTTAGCAAGCCCTAGTAGAGGATATCCTCAATTCAGTTTAAATGTAAATAGGGACCCAGCATTGTGCATAGTTTGTGTAGCGTCAGCGTAACAAGCTTATGATATTTGATACCTATTAGTGTAACTACGAGTATGTATTTATTTATGTATTTATTATAGGTGTACCAACAATTGTTTACACTGGATACAGGGACGTAATTCATTCATAAAATAAAATAACAGCGCAATAATTACTTATAGGTAAACACCACATGCACCATACAATAAATTCTGAAGATAAGCTAACTTAGTAAGTACTAAGCGCCTATATTCAATTAAATTAAATTAAACTTGAGATGTGAAAACCATAATTTGACGAAATCGTTTGTAAAAATACATAAAATTAAATAATTTATGAAAATGACAACTTTATTAAATGGCTAAAATGAAAAAATAAAAATTAAATTATATTGGCGAGTTGAAATTGATAAATTATAAATAAAGATTGACATAAAATAACTAAAATTGGTAATTTGTGTCATGTGTCAATTTGTGTGTCTTTGTGTGTGTGTTCGTCGTATGTGTGTGTGTGGTATGTGTGTGTGTATTTGTGTGTGTCAGATTACCTATAGTTTTTACATCACGCCTGTAATCCCTGAAGGGTTAGACAGAGGTGTACCTGATAGTACACCCAGATTTCGCCAGATGTTTCAAGTTTCATGTAATCGGGTCGATCCTATTGCCATCAACCCGCTACTAATCCAAACTCCGTGGCTACTACTAGGAAATACCCAGCTGAGACATCCAATAATAGATGGGGCTATCTAGCAAACGGCATCAAAAATCAAAATGTCAAAACCGCCAAAATTTGACTTACATGAAGTTAAAACTTCAACGAAGATAGCGTTTGCAATCAGCGGCAGTCAAGAAAATCCTAACTAATAGGTATTAACTGACTGTTTTTTTATTGGGTTACAGAAGTTTGTATTCGCTATTTTTTTTAGTACTTAATTTATTTAATTTTTAATATTATAAATTACGCGTAATACGCGCTTTGACGTGGAGTTGCGGACACCAGCCCGTTGTATTTTTAATAAAAAAATCAAATAAAAATATTATAAATGCGAAAGCAAGTTTGTTTGCTTGTTACCTTTTAACGCCTAGCCGATTTCGAATCATGATTGAATTATATTATTAAAAGCAGACTACAATCCGAATTTATTGTCAAATTCCAAATAAACAACAGCTAAGCTGTGGATAAAAGTTATTTAAATCATAAACTTCGGCCAAAACATTCGTTCTGCAGACCGTACTATCAAAATTAATGTCAATAGGTCAATGTACTGTATGCCAGTTAGTAATTTTTTTTATTAATATTATTGTAGCGATTGTGAATCTTTGAACCCGCGGTCTAGTTTATGATTGGAGTCTTTTAAACTAACTATTACTGCCGCACTCACAGAGTTTAAGGCGATCACATGAGCTAAATGCGAGTTTTATAATGACTAAAAGTATATTACTCACTGCTATAAACAAAACCAGAAAAGATATGATATTCTTCAGGATATATGCTAGTATGATAGTGTTTCGGAAACATAATAAGTAAGTACAATTAATTTGACTCGACAAAAAGTTACAGTTACAAAAAGTTTTAGTTTTTTAGTCCAATCAATAGATTTTTTGTACCACTCATTTCGCACTATTTGGCCCCCAGTGACTGACGTAACAACCACTTTGTAGTGCAAGCTGATTAGAACTTTATTCTAACAGCATTTCACACGAAGTTTGAACCACCTCAAATACTTTACTTTTGATACTTTTAATACTTTTTGAGTCGCTAATTTAGCTTATCTAGACGCCTTAATGAATTAATTTATTTATTTTTACAGTCGTCTAATAAAAGCGTTTAAAGTAAATTAGGTATATCTAATGTAAACCCTGTACCAAACCTAGTAATAAGATCCACAAGGAAACCGTCAACCAAGCATTCTAAACATCAAACCAAAGTAACTCTACGCAAAAGAATATGCTGGGAAACGACTTTTTTTGGGGGTGAAAAATTGCGTCTTACTGTAGGACTCAATGGAACACACTCACAACATTGTGCTGACGTATGCGTTAATAGTATGCGTTCATGGAGATATTTAAAGTTAAGTTAACATGTATTTCTAAAAAATTTAAGTACCGAAAAGTTGGGACTTTGACCTCCAATATCTCTGTCACTAGAAGATTCCCAGGCTCCAGAACAAAATAAATATCGCAATTTTGAAATAAATTTTAAAATCGGTTGAGAAGTTCTTGAGTTGAATCGTAACAAACAAAAAAAGAAAAATACCTCTTCATAATATTATAGTTTAGGCTAGCAGACGTCACTTGATTTCACCCGCGTGGTTCCCGTACCCGTGGAAACACAGGGATAAAAAGTACCCTACGTCACCCGGGGATAGTGTAGCTTCAGCGGGGAAAGGATCATTTAAATCGGTCTAGTAGTTTTTGAGTTTATAAATCGCACCAAACAAAAAAAACAAATTTTTCCTCTTCATAATATAGGTTTAGTCGAGTTTTACGTCTGCGAGTGCGGCGGTAACCCCAAGAATTGTTATAGCAGTACTAAAAATAGCCACGTATATTGTCACAAGGTGTCTTAACAGACTCTAGTATCCTTTTGCGTCACTAGCGACGTGAAGTCGGGCCCGTCCGCTAGACACAAATAAATTTGGATGAGGATGGTGATTTGACAGTCGTTACAAGTAGTCAGTTGCCCGAAAGTCCAACAACCAGTTTTACATTGAGGCAGCGTTGAGTTTGCGGAGGTCAGGGGCCCTTAAATGAGAGGATATTATCGACTGCAGTCACTCAATCATTAGGCAAGACGACAGTATCAAAACATTACAAATCTATTTAGTCCAAATTTAGATTATTGAAAAATAATAGACACGTATTTTTTGTTTTTGTAAATCAATGAAACACAAACACACTTTGACAAAGATAAAACGCATTAAAACTCGGGAGTTGGGGTTCGTGACGTCAGAACTAGCTAAAAATTATACCTAGGCGTGACGTATTGGGAATTTATATAGCGTCGTATCTTCGTCAAGTACTTCGTCTAGTGGGAGACCTTCCAACACAACGTCTTCTCGTCGCCACTCCAAAACTTTTCAGCCCTATCGGCCCACTGTCCACTCATATTTCTCCAATTATTTTTAATTTCCATGGGATAGGGGACGAGCCTTTAACTATTGCCATTAACAATTAACCAAGCAGAAATCCTGACTCTATAAGGCTGAGTCCTATGGAAAAAGACAAGTTCCCTATGCATGAGTGTCCAACACAAGACCGTAGAGCAGAAAAGCAGATCTTGCAAACACGAGACAGTCTTACAACGGTGTCTCTGTTCGAATTTCGAAGTGATTTTCGAACAGTTACGTAGTTCAAATTTCGATAGTTGTCACAAAGAGCTTGTTAAGTACTCAATGAATGAGACTGGCCGATGACAGAATTTAGTGACATGCTATGAAACCTCTACTTTTAGCCACACAATGTTAAACATCATGTTCGAAATTCGAACGGTGGCTCGTTGTGAATCCTCTCGATGATTTACTTTAAAAACAAATGAGTTCGCTTTGGAATTGTGTGCGCTCACTCTAACGAGGTTCGTAGGACACGTGGGACATACAGCGGGCTTCTAACTGCATATGACGACAGTTTAAAAATAATCTGATTTATTTATAAGCCAAGACCGATTCTATTTCTGGTTCTGTAATAGCACGTGTATTTCTAGGCTAGAAACAGACAGCCCTATTGAAATTGAAAGAGATTTTGTGATAATTGTCATGGCATTAGCTAACTGATAAACAGTGGCATATTGGGCATATTAAAATGAAAAAATTGTAAAGAAACCATCATCATAATCATCATTTCAGCCGAAAGACGTCCACTGCTGGGCTTAGGCCTCCCCCAAGTGTCGCCACATTGATCGGTCTCGTGCTTCAACAGGTCATCCTAGTGGGAGGCCTTCCAACGCTTTTCAGAACTTTAAGGCCTCATCGGTCATCATGATGAACAGTTTAGTCACTATGGAGGAACATACATACCTACATAGACTGCTAAAATCATAACCCTTCTTTCGCTATAGTCGGCTAAAAAACTGACGATTCCCCTACATCAAGAATGAGACCTGATTTCTCACAAGTCGTAACATTTGCACTTTCAAAGATTGAAAAGCTTCCTAAGCTTTGAAAATGGGAGCATTAAAATACGGCACTTCCGGCGCACCCTGGGTTGGTAAATAATATCTCATGTCTACAAGTCTTTGGTTCCAGAACATGTCGATTTCTTCAAGGTATTTCTTTCAACGTTTTGTGAGCTGATGATGATGAAATAGTTCTACCCAAAGTATTCAATAATCTATACAGGGTGTAAACCACCTCATCACAAAGCCGTTAACCAAGCATTCTGTACATCAAGCTAAGTAACTTTACGCAAAAAATATTGCTGGGAAACAACTTTTTTTTTTGAGGTTATAAATCATGTTTTGTGGTAGAACTCAATGTAACGCACTTAAAACATTGTACTGATGGATGGATTATATAGTACGGGGGTCGTGGAGGTGTTAAAAGTCAAAAACTTGTATTTAAAAAAAAAACTTGTCAAAAAGTTGTAACTTTGACCCCCCATATCTCCGTAACTAGAAGGTTCCCAGGCATGGTGTAGAACAAAAAAATGATCGCAATGACGGGGAGAAAAAGTGGCTTTCGGCTTCGTGAAGAGGTGTTTAGACTACATTTTAACCGTTAAGTGAGGATCTATTGTTGAACCGACTTCAACAATAGGAGGACCTATTGTTGAAGTCGGTTAAAATGTAGTCTATGTTACCCGAGTCATAATAACGAATTTATGGACACCTCATTGGATGAATAGTTTAGGCGCTACGGAGACGTAAATACAACAATCATAGCCTACAAAAATCATAAACCTTCCTTAAAAAAAACGGCATTCAATTAACGAACCACCAGATTTAGCAAAATGTAACAAAAAAAATCACTTTTAATTGCCAAAATTAGCAAATGATCACCAAAATTAATCCCCATTTTATTGTGAAATTAGAACCAAGATGATAATTGACCATCAGAAATTGAACTGTTATCATCATCATCATCATTTCAGCCGACAGACGTCCACTGCTGGACATAGGCTTCCCCTAAGTGTCGCCACATTGACCGGTCCCGTGCGACTCGCATCCAACGGATTCACACAATCTTCACCAGGTCATCGGTCCACCTAGTGGGAGGTCTTCCAACGCATCGTCTTCCGGTTCGCGGTCGCCACTCCAGAACTTATCGGCCCCATCGGCCATCCGTTCTGCGAGCAATGTGCCCTGCCCACTGCCACTTAAGTTTAGCAATTCTTCGGGCTACGTCGCCGTCGGTGACCTTGGTTCTCTTGCGGATGTCTTCATTTCTGATTCGACAACGCAAGGAAACTTCGAGCATAGCCTTCTCCATTGCCCTTTGGGTGACTTTAAGCCTTTTGATAAGGCCCATTGTGAGCGACCACGTTTCGGTCCCGTATGTAATCACCGGCAACACACACAGGGCCTCGATTCTGCTATTACAATAGTGTCAGAGTATTCGATCACTGATTTCATAATGATCAAGTTCTGTCAAATTTTGACAAGTTTGTTAATTCTACTATCATAATGGCGCCATTATGACTTCTCAATGAACAACCACTGACACTCCATTGAAAGAAATGTCATAGAATATTAATCTCGTACATGAAATCTGGCATGAATAAATGTTCGCATTTAGTAGTTGATTTCGAAAACCATTTGTACTAAGGGTTTTATAATAATGACAATACGACAATGCCATTAAAACACAATTTTATTACGAGACTATTGACCGACCATTGTGAATTTAGCAGATTACGAACTTTAAGCAAAATGACAATAGGATGAGAATGGAATCGTGTTGGAGTGACGAATTTATTAAAATAGCAGAATTAGGCCCCTGGTCATAGACTTTTGTCTTGAACTGTTATGCTCTAACCTAATCTATCCATGTCGGTCGGGGTGCCCCAAGTCGGCCTAGGCAAACCTAGTTTGTCATCAAACACCTTATTAAAGTTGTCGCTCAATTTTTTAAATTTGGTGATCGATTGATATTTTAGGTGATATACAGGGTGTAAACCACCTCATCACAAAGCCGTTAACCAAGCATTCTGTACATCAAATGTATTACGCAAAAAATATTGCTGGGAAACAACTTTTTTTTTTGAGGTTATAAATCATTTTTTCTGGTAGAACTCAATGAAACGCACTTAAAACATTGTGCTGATGGATGGATCGAGTAGTACGGGGGTCGTGGAGGTGTTAAAAGTCAAAATCTTACAAAAAAACTTGTATTTAAAAAAAAAATTGTCAAAAAGTTGTAACTTTGACCCCCCATATCTCCGTAACTAGAAGGTTCCCAGGCATGGTGTAGAACAAAAAAATTATCGCTATGATGGGGAGAACAAGCGCCTTTCGGCTTCGTGAAGAGGTGTTTTACACCCTTTATGTTAGTGGTCACAAAGTTATTTTTGGTGGTCATTATATTTTCCCCCAAAAAAAGGACCTCATAGAACACAGGTTAACTAGCCATTGAACTAATGGTAGTAAGTACATTTGGTACGGCCGTTTAAACCGTTTGTAACTATACTGCCAGCAGGGGGTTATCTATTAATAGATTACATCTACTTGCAGATAAATGTGGCCAGTTAAAAATATGCATTGTTTAGATTCACACTAAAAATAAAACTTCCTTCGCGCGTTAGTCGAAGAAACACAATGTGCTGTCGAAAGTTTATATAACAGTTTAATGTACACACTAAAATATACAGAAATGAAGAAAGTAACAGAAAAACAGATACAAAGGTGTGTTTATTTCTGAAGAAATCTCTTCTAGTACACCTGCGAGAGGAGAGTAGATAAAAAGCTAAGTAGACATAGTGTATAAAAGGAGAAGAGAAAATAGAATACCTACATAAAAACAAAGCAAATAACGAATTCAAATATAACGTAAGTAATACTTATAATAAAGGCGAAAATTTGCATGTGTTCTCTGTATTACTCTTTTCATGAAATTTTGCTCACAGTAAGTTTACACAGGGTGTAAACTACCTCATCTCTGACGACAAAATCGTTAACTTTCGATTGCTAATTAGTAACAAATAAATTCGTTTCGGGGTAATTCCAAATTCGATATTTCGATATATCGATATTTTTTGCCCATGCCTACTCGATTCCTAGGTCGCGCAAAGTGTTTAGTATTGGATTTTGCTATCTACATTTCTCTGTAACAGCCAGAGTCTGGATGTTGGTGAAAAGCATAATAACTCTTAGTCCGACCAAGAAATATAAACTAAATGCTCACACTCACAAGCACCATTTGTACCATCATTTTGCCAATACCTTTTCCAATCCCACAGCGGGGCAGAAACTATAAAATCAACTCCGCCCGATTGAAAGCACTCCTTTTACAATAATGACTTATGTCCATATAAATAACGTACAAATTGCTCCTCCGTGTGCTGTGATAAATTCAGTGTCGCCAGTTCATTGGAGAAGACTCGGGAGAATTATGTCACCCAATTAAGGGTAACTGCGTTGCATTTGTAGTTATTTAAATAGATTAACTTGCTTTAAGGGCATTACATTGCCCAATGACCTTGAATACCGTGTGTTTAAAGAAGTTTGTAGATGAATCCACTTGTGCGTTTTTAATATAAAAAATGTAAGTATGTTAAACTAAAGGTACTATGAAATAGATTGTGTTGTTTAAAATTTTAATAAACTTACTCAAATTTTATCAAAAAATCGTAACAAATGGGTCCTTTTCAACCTAAATTGAAAATTCTCTCTATAACGGCTCAATAACTCGGCATGAATTTTATACCAAAAAATACGTAATGACGTATTTAACAATTTGTGTTGATTTTTTTCTCTTATTTCTTTTTATATTTAAAAATATTTTATAAAAACCCGAAATTACGCGAAAAGCACTTTGTCACTCCCGCACTCGTCCCTCTCTCTCTCGTCGTTTCGTCGTAAGTTAGTACGGGGCAGCATGCGAAAGGTCATTGGGCAATGTAATGCCCTTAAGATGAAACGCTAAGGTACCCTGCGAAATCCTAACCATCATCATCTGCCTATAGCTTTTTCTCAACTGTATTGAAGGCGACTTCCAATCTAACCGAATGCAGCTGAAAACCCGTACTTTACATGGAGCGACTGCCTATCTGACCTCCACAACCCAGTTAGTATTGGGTAATACGATACCCCTGGTTATTTACCTGTAACGACTAACTGGTAATGACTGGTCGTATTGATGATTTTAATGATTATAATTCTGTAAATACATATGTAGTACATGTCACTTGCGTGAATGAGAACTAATGAGAACAGCGGTGGCCCAGTCGTGGGGCCCCAACTTAAGAGCACTAAGGCGTGGGTTCGAACCAAGACAGTTGGCGCATTGCTTTGTTAAATTTATTTCATCACCACTGCTCTTAAAACGGTGAAGGGAAACATCATGAGGAAACCAGACATGTGACATCTACCAATCTGCACTGTGCCCGCGGGGTTCCCTACTTGAAATCGAATGACGCGAGGTCGAATAACACTTGCTCGAAAACGTTTACTCGATTGTACTTGAAATCGATAAATTATGAGCTCGACAGTTCAATACCTCGATGCATCAAAATCTCGAATAACTAGCGTGGTGGATTGTAGCTCATTCCCTCTCAAAGAGAGGAAGAATGTGTCCTAGCAGTGAGAATATTATAGAATAGACTAATTAACGATGCTGTTTCTGCGTTGACAATAATTTGCAGAAAGGCCATTTGAGATCTCATTAAACATTAAAAAAAACTTCGTAATAGCTCTTTCCTGAAATTTTTTCGTTGAACTTCTGCCAATTTCATGTCTAGACTAATTAAAACAAACAACTTTCAAGAAAATAGAATAGGTACTTGCCTACATTTAAAAAGTACATTGAAAACAATTTGTTACTGACACCAATACAATTAAAAATTAAAATACTGCAATTATCAACAAAAACATCCAATATTATATTACCGGATAGTATATTTTTTGCTGATTATGAGAGTTTATTGCATTATTAGAGTTATACTACACGGCTCTGGTTGTCACCATACGGCTCAATGTATCAAGGCGACTACATGAGCTAAACACGTGTTTTATAATGCCTAAAAGTAAACGGCAATAAACAAAACCAGAAAAATATATGACATTCTTCAGGATATATGTATATTTTAGTATGATAGTGTTTTGAAAACATAATACAAATAATTTGACTCCATTAAAAAGAATCACGGTCTCTAAAAATTTCTTTCAACCAAAAAAAAACATACTAAAACACATCATTCTGATTTTTTGGCTAATAATTCTACAAGCAATATTAGCATTACAGTGTTTAAGTTTTTTAGTACAATCAATAGATTTTTTGTTAATCGATCGAAACCACTCATTTCGCACTATTTGGCCCGCAGTGACTGACGTAACAACCACTTTGTAGTGCCAGCATAGCAGATTTGAACTTTATCCTAACAGTATTTCAAACGAAGTTTGAACCACCATAGAGTTGCTAATTTAGCTCTTCTAGTCACCTTAAGGGATTTTTTTTGGTAGCAGCCGCGGAGTCTGGGATTTATGCTCTATTTATGGCTATATTCTAGGCTCACCAGGTAAGTTCCATGTAATAACATGGAACTTAAACATAACTGGCGAAATGTGTACTATTTAGATACACCTCTACCTAACCTTATGTTTAACAAAACATTTATAAACAATTTATGTAGGATAGATTTTATTTTGAAAAAACAATGCACGGGTAAACATAAGTGTTTATTTATATATTTGGTACACAAACAGCAGTACACACTAAGAATAATTAATGTTATGTTTTTTTATATTTTTAAATGTTTTTTATATAGTTTTATATTAGAATATTTAAAAATGTAAATCAATATGTAAATAACTGAATAAAGGCAAGAATTAATGTTAAACAATAAAAATAACATAAGTGCTGGAATGTATGTCTATAATAGGTATACTCAGCATTCACCATAGGACAATAACATATTTGTAATTGCAATTATTGTCTTTGAGAATAAGAAAACAAAACGACTCTGACATCAATTAAATAACTTCAAATACTGTTTTAAGCTCTCACAGTTTTTAACTAAATGTGTTTCCAATGAAAAAGTCGTGAGGAAAGTTTTGAGTATGAATGTGGATGGGTATATGAGTAGAGGAAGACCAAAGAAACGATGAACTTACTGTGTTATGAAAAGAAAACTGATGAGTAGACGAGTTATAGACGATAGAAGACATGCTGCGTCGATCCTAAATGAATTGGGATAAGGTCAAGAGAATGATGATGTTTCTCCGTAGACTTCCCGTTGACCCCACCAGTGGGACGAACCAGCGGGGTCAGCGGGAACCAAATTGCAATATTCCCGTTGACCCCGCCGGTAGGGTAGGCTAGTGGGGTCAACGAAACGACAGTTTTGATTTTTCCCTTTGACCTCACCAGTGGGACGAACTAGTGGGGTCAGCGGGAATACACCTCCAGAAGTATGCGCAGCAAAAGACTAAGAAAGAGGGTAGATAGATTTTAAGATAGATTTAGAAGTAAATTTACGCAAAAATTATTGCTGGGAAACAACTTTTTTTTTGAGGTTATAAATAATGTTTTGTGGTAGAACTCAATGCAACGCTCTTAAAACATTGTGCTGTTGGATGGATTGAATAGTATGAGGGTCTTGGAGGTGTTAAAAGTCAAAATCTTGCTAAAAAAACTTGTATCTAAAAAAAAACTTGTCAATAAGTTGTAACTTGGACTCCTCATATCTCCGTAACTAGAAGGTTCCCAGGTATGGTGTAGAACAAAAAAATGATCGCAATGATGGGGAGAACAAGTGCCTTTCGGCTTCGTGAAGAGGTGTTTTACACCATTTATATTATACTGATAGGTATTCAGCTGTATCCGGTTAGACTGGAAGCCGACCGCAACATAGTAGGGCAAAGCAAGCAGTTGGTGATGATGTAGTATGGAAAAAGAAGACATGCTGCCCGGACTTGGAATAAATGAGGATAAGAGCAGGAGAAAAATGGGGTTCATAAATCATCATCATCTATCTGGCCTCTTCTAACTACTTGGGGTCGGCTTCCAGCCTAACCAGATGCAGCTAAGTACCAGTATTTTACATGGAGCGACTTCCTATCTGACCTCCACAACCTAGTTAGTACTGGGTTATAGTTACGATACCCCTTGGTAGTAGTAGTTGTCATACTTTCGAGCCACTGACTACCCAACGACTGTCAAACAAATGACAGCCGGGACCAACTGCTTAACGTGCTTTCCGAGGCACGGAGTAAACTCGGTATGCAATGAGTGGTCACCGATCCACGGACCAACCTAGGCAAGCACGGCTTAACCTAACGATCGATATCCCGTAAGAGACAGCATAAGCTTGTTTAAATAAATCTATACTTAATATTTTAAAGCAGAAGAGTTTGTTTGTTTGGTTGAACGCGCTAATTTCAGGAATTACCGGCTCGAATTGAAAAATTATTTTTGTGTTGGATAGTCCATTTATCGAGGAAGGCTGTAGGCTATATAACATCACGCTACAGTTATTAGGAGCGGAGCAGATATGAAAAATGTTGCAAAAACGGGGACTTGTTTTGACGAAGTTGCGTGGGTCAGCTAGTTCGATATAAAGATCGACCCGGGTGGCTCTTAATATTTAGCGACGAGTTCATAAATCTATCATTTAAATGTGTTTTCTTGTAAAATCGAGCCCTTCTCGTTTATTCACTGTTCCAGTTAATATGGCCGCAAGTGCACTGTACGTTAGTAAATACGTCTAATAGGATGACACAATTGTATGTCTGAGTTACGTCGGCCGCCAGTGCAGAGCTCATTTTACGAAATTAAAAGATTCATCATCTTTTGTTTTGATGATTTCATAGACTATGACGACGAAATGACGATCTAGAATTTAGATGGTAACATACCAAGTACCTACGTTTTTAACCGACTTCTGAAAAGGAGGAAATATTTTGATTGAAAAGAGTGTCCATGGAGTTTCTTGCCCATTTTTCTCCATAGAGTTCTACGCTTTGGAATGTGCTACTACTGTACTTTCTCAAGTTATTATACAATTAATAAATAAATATCGCTGGACATTAACACACAGCGCCATCTAGTGCCACACTAAGCAAGGCTTGTGTCGTGGACACCAGATAGTTGATCTACTACATAATATACTTTTTGTTTGTAAATACATACATAACATACATAACATCCATGACTCGGAAACAAAATGTCCTTGCTCATCACACAAACATTTGCTCTTACCGGGATTCGAACCCAGGACCCTAAGAACGTAAGGCAGCCTCGCTACCACTACGCCATTCGGGTCAGCCATTATGCCTTGTGACTGTGACTTAACTTTGTTTTTATTTTTTGACATTCAAAAGTGCTGTAATGGTCTAATTGAAATAAATGCTTTGAGTTTGAGTTTAGAGGAGGCTTACGATTGATTCCATTATTTTCTACCGTTTCGAAAACTCCCAAAATTAAATGTGCTGTAATTTTATCCAGCACCAAAATTAACTGGTCGAAGTTCTTCTAGAATCTCACTCAAGTGAGAACACACAGTTCGAAAGAGAATTGTTTTTTAAAGTTCTGGAAAACTTTGTCCAACTAGGGAATGTAGACTTTATCCTCAGTAGAAGCGCAGTACAAAATTATGACATCAGTAAACAATAACTTTACTTAACGTAGTCTTTTGGGATTGGATCGTGACACTTTTTCTCAGATTTTACTTTTGTTACTCATTTGAAAATCTCGACAATGTCAGCTTTTAGAATGATTTCCCAGAAGTGAGTGTGAAAAGCAATCGGAAAATTGTACGCCGTTCGTATTGGCATCAACTAAATATTATAAGGCTTGAATTCCTGACACGCTAACGTCGGTCGCGTACGTCCGCAAGAAAAACAGTAGCTTTATACGCGCCACTGCTAATTTTACCTCAAATTGCCTGAAACACAGGATTACCTAGTGCAGGCTCAAAATATGTGTGAACTTGACATAGATTTGAGAAAAACTGTAAACGTTTACCTTATACAGGGTGTTAGTGTGAGCGCCAAAATACCTACTCAGTAGTTTGGATTACTTTTCATTTTCTTTGTTGTCACATCAAAGTTACATTTAGACTCGTCACGCAACACGTAAGGTAGGTTTTTTGCCAGGAAAAGTTGCATTTATCTGGTAATGTTACGAGAATTCTGTAAGTAGATAGATGCGTCGAGGGGCGGGCAGCGATTACGTCACTCGTGCAGTCGGGCTAGCCATGATTTCGGGGACATCGTCGTATAATTTTTTTTTTTTTTTTTTTTTAAGAAAATCCCTTATCCTGTTGTTTAACTCAGTCCTATATTTTTTTATTTATGTCGACCCGTGGTTTGAGTGACAACGGTGTTCACACTAACACCCTGTATTTTGGAATAAATTTTAGTATTATTTTTACTGACTGTCAGCGTCGCAGTATGATCCTATAACACAATGTATACGCGCAGCAGGAAGTCAGCCCAAAATATTGTAAGATTAACTCTAATCTGCCTAAGAACGTCAAGCTGTTGGCCAGTTGGACCCGGCTGTCATTTGAAGGTCTTTGTTTGACAGTCCTAACAGGTAGTCAGTGGCCTGAAACTTTAATAACCAGTCTTACCAAGAGGTATCGTATTACCCAATTTAAATTGGGTTGTGGAGGACAGATAGACAATCGCTCAATATAAAATACTGGTATTCAGTTCCATCCGGTTAGACTGGAAGCCGACCTCAACAAGGTTAAAGACTCGGCAGATGATGATGTTGCGTTGGAAGACCTCTCACTAGGTGGACCGATGACCAGGTGAAGGTTGCAGAATTCCGCTGGATGCGAGTCGCACGGGACCGGTCAATGTGGAGACACTTGCTGAAATGATTATATAGGGTGTAAAACACCTATTAACGAAGCCGGAAGGCACTTGTTCTCCCCATCATTGCGATCATTTTTTTGTTCCACACCATACCTAGGAACCTTCTAGTTACGGAGATATTGGGGGTCAAAGTTACAACTTTTAGACAAGTTTTTTTTTTTAATACAAGTTTTATTGCAAGATTTTTACTTTAAATACCTCCACGAACCCCGTACTATTCAATCCATCCATCAGCACAATGTTTTGAATGCGTTACATTGAGTTATACCCCAAAACGTGATGTTTGCCCCAAAAAAAAGTTGTTTCCCAGCAATATTTTTTGCGTAAAGTTACTTAGTTTGATGTACAGAATGCTTGGTTGACGGCTTCGTGATGTGGTGGTTTACATCTTGTATTTATGATGAGATGATGGACTATTAAACTGCCTAGGTTTTTCATATTTTTCTAGAGGTTACTTAGGGAAGACAAGCAGTCACTCACTGTCATTGGTATTAAGGAGCATCTGTAAAGTCTGGACTATATTTCAAAAAGATTGGGTGGATAGTGATGGGCGCTTGGACGTACCTATAACTAACAAGAATTTGTGTTGTATACTACAACTACTGAACCCGACTGCTGAAAAAATCACGCTCTAATCAAATTCAACTCCTCTTATTGTCGAAGACTGTTAAAATGTAGCCTGTTACCCAGGCCAGAATAACGAATCGATTGACACCTTATTCATCAAAATCGTATGAATAGTTTAGGCGCTACGGAGGAACATAGGTGAAGACAAATATACATACATACATATAGACTCCTAAAAAAATAACCCTTCCTTTTGGTTCCGCCGTAGTCGGGTAAAAGACTAGGTAGTTAATGATGGCGCTTGGCGTATAACTAAAAATACAATATAAGTCTGGATAAACATCTGCAGTGTTAATCACTGGACTATTTTAAACTCTTTAGAGATTATTCTTACTTCATTGTTTTACGCGTATTTATGACACTGTTTCGGTAGTCTAGTGGTTATAAAAGCAACGTAACGTTGAGCGCCATGACTTTGAGTCCGACCTGAGAGGTCGGGCAAAAGTATAGCATAATCAGCCTTTTATGTTCCCACTGCTGGGACACACGGCCTCCTTTCTATGAGATGAAACGAGCTATAAACCACCACGCGGGTCCAGTGCGGGTTGGTAGCTGTCACACGTTTTCGAATTTTTTGGTTCTAGGACATGCCGATTTCCTCACGATGTTTTCCTTTACCGTTTTGAGAGCAATAGTGAAGAAATAAGTTACACAAGGTTCGAACCCACGACTCACTGCTCGTAAGTCGGGGCTGCCACCACTGGGCCTCCGCTGCTCTCTGGTCAGGCCAAGTGTTATTGGATACTTTAATCAGGAACTACTCAATAGCAGCCACGGAGCCTGTATTTGAGCCCAGGTCATGACAATAGGCCGTTTTTTTCCTCTTTAGAGAGGTACCAATTATTTGATGTCTGGTACCAAATAGTACCTAATAGGTACTAAAACTTGGTATTGCTCAAACTTCCAAAATCACTCTTGGTCCAGTCAACTTGACGCAGATGCCTGCCTGCTATTTTGTGGGACTATATCGGTCATCGGTCATCCGTTCTGTGAGCAATGTACCCTGCCCATGCTGCATAAGTTTAAAAAGGCCTCCCGCACTAGGTGGACCGAGGGTTGCGGACATCCGCTGGATGCGAGTCGCACGGGGCCTGTCAATGCGGCGACACTTGGGGGAGGTCTAAGTCCAGCAGTGGACGTCTTTCGGCTGAAATGATGATGAAAAACGATCAAATAAACTAAAATAAGTAAACTAACTACAAACTATTTAAAAAACCATCAAAAATTCCTCAACGCTTTAGGTTGGAATTAAAACAATGAACTTTAATAAACTCTTTAATAAATTCAATACTAATTTGAATGATCCTTTTATTGTTAAAAAAAAACATATGTAATGTATATTAAAATTTATGGAAAGAAATTAAGTATATTTTAAGTATTTCCTGATTAAAAACATAAATATTTATTACGACCCAATGACATTAAAAATTAAAATGGAGACAACAAGTCGTTTTAATAAAACATATGAATACGGGTATTAATCGCGAATTTACCTTTAATTTAATATAATAAACCGACGCGCGACGTTTCGTCGTATTCATATGTTTTATAATGCGTTCTGATCGTGAAAGTTTAAAAAAGACAAGTCGTTTTAATATTTAGAAGAAAAAAAACATCAAGCATCGTCAACCTGCAATATTACTGTTAGGATACAGGCCCTTGTGTAGAACTGGGCCATGTAATAACTAAAAAAACCAGACGAAAAATAAAATATTGATGTTTCCACGAACAATTTGAAGGGTCCTGAACCGCAATAATACCTTTAGATATTCAACTTCATCCGGAGTGAATGGACCGACCCCAACATAAAATAATTGGGGTTAGCTTGAGCGCATAACAACATAATTGTTTTCTCCACCATTGCCAAAAATCGGCTTACAAAGAACCAAGCCCTATTCTATAAAGCTCCCTTGGAACCTCACTCAAGTGAGCGTACACAATTCGAAAACCGAACTCATTTGTTTTTAAAAGTATATCATCGCGGATTCACGACACACCGTTCGAATTTCGAACGTGATGTTTCGAAAAGAATACTTCTGTTTAATTTTTTGACGTTTCAGCAGTGCAAGTACATAGGATTCAATAGGACTCGATTAGATAAATTTGACAAATATTAAACTGTCAAATTTATCTAATCGAGTCCTATTATTAAAAGGTACGAGATAAGATTATATAAATTTGACAAATATTCTCGATAAAATGAGTTTTTATGGAGTCAAAAACTCATTTTATCGAGAATAACTGTCAAATTTATTTAATCGAGTCCTATTGAATCCTACGTACTGCTTGCACTGCAGAAACGAAACATTGTATAATATTAAAATACGGTTTAAAAATGAAAGAGCTAACGCCTTCATGAATTTCCTGTGAGTTCATACGGGTTAAGATTTTGACACAGTCTGTTGCAAGATAATTCATACTTTGTCTTAATTGGTTTGAATAATTCAATACCGTACCATAAACTGTATTGGGTACGGTATTTAATTATTCAAATGTATAGGCTATTCTCAACCTACATTATCATCATCATTTTCCTGCCCTTATCCCATGTTGATTGGGGTTGTCACGCGATCTACACCTTTTTCTTTTAAATCATTCCTCACACACACAATCCATCCAACGTTTCCTTGATCTTCCCCTCAATCTTCAAGATCCATCAACATTTACATAAAGGGTGTAAAACACCACTTAACGAAGCCGAAAGGCACTTGTTCACCCCGTCATTGCGATCATTTTTTTGCTCCACACCATACCTGGGAACCTTCTAATTATGGATATATTAGGGGGTCCACTTTTTGACAAGTTATAAAACATAATGACATACGGGTATTTATCGTGAATTTACCTTTAATTTAATCCCGACGTTTCGACCGGATTGCACCAGCCGTGGTCGCGGGGAGACTGAAGTATTGGAGGTACCGCGACAGCAAAGTCAAGGCGTTTATTCAACTACCCTCACTCATCTTCATAAATGTTAATTAGGGCCGGTTCACACTAGGACAGCCGGACGCCGGGATTAAATTAAAGGTAAATTCGCGATAAATACCTGTATGTCATATGATTTATAATGTGTTTTGAAAAGTTTTTTATTGTAAGATTTTTACTTTAAACACCTCTACGACCCCTGTACTATTCAATCCATCCATCAGCACAATGTTTTTAAGTGCGTTACATTGAGTTCTACCACAAAACATGATTTTAGACCCCAAAAAAAAGTCCCCAGCAATAATTTTTGCGCAAACTTACTGCGCATGCTGTGGTGCTGTAGTGCTTGGCATGGCTTCGTGATGAGGTGGTTTACACCCTGTACATCAATCACTCTTGTCTTGTAACCACATGAGATTCGCCCCTCCTCATTGCATGTCTATACCAAGACAGTTGTATCAACACTCAATCATTACTTGCATTACGAAGGATTCGATAGGACTCGATTAGATAAATTTGACAGTTATTCTCGATAAAATGAGTTTTTGACTCCATAAAAACCAATTTCATCGAGAATAAACAAATTTATCTAATCGAGTCCTATCAAATCCTACGTACTTGCACTGCAGAAACGATAAGGAGATCATTGTGGATCCTGCCGAGCACATCAAAAATAGTAAAAGAGCCGAAGCTTTTTAAGAATTGTCTTTTAGGCTTTATACATATGAAATATTATAAAGTTCGTAACTAAAAGTTCGTAAGTTTGTATGTCTTCGAAACTACAGATTCGATTCCGAAAATGCTATCACTAATCGGAAGCTTTATTATCCCCGAATAGCATAAGCTATCTTAAACATATATGTTCGTGAAGAAGTATTTGCGACAATAACGCGAGCGAAGCCACACTCAAAACCTAGTGTACTTACCTGTAATGACTGCAGTTGTGTCAAACTACTTCGTAGATAGATGGACATTAGATTCTTAACCCTTATTTTGCCAACAGACGTCAAATATTCACACACAATGCAATTTACATCCAATGCCAGAAGGCTGGCAGCATTGCCACGTGAGATGGCAATGCTGATTCTTTGGCCAAAAAAAGGTCAGCCCTCTGGTCACGTAAAGAGTCGACTAATCACCTGGCGATATCCCGAAATACTAAGTGGGCACTCAGACCCCATGGTGCTTTAACCTCAAACTTTCTCAATTCTCATTAGACTGAGTCCATGAGGGTAGATTTTACTATTAAAACTAAACGCAATCACCAACAAACTTGATAACTGACAAATGCTAGCACTGACTGGACAAGTCCACATAAATCTGTGTGGTTGTCTTCAAAAGACCATCTCAGACCTGCATAATATTCCTGACCTAATGTCAGTTGGACAAGAATATGTTTGTATGACCTCTGAGTTTGTTTCGACTGTTTCTTATCAGATCAGTCAGGTATGAAACATGTCCCATCTAGTTTAAAAGTGTTACAGTGTTTGTAAAATCATATTTGCAAACATCATTTCTAAACCGCATTCAAGAGCTGTGAGTTTTATCATCGCCATGTAATATTAATAGTGACAGTGGCTAAATAATAAGCCGCTCGGGATCGATCTTTAGGGTAAGCCGTGCTTGCATAGGCTTGGCAAGTTGGCACCCATCACATATTGGGTTTCCTCCGTGCCACGGAAAGCACGTTAAGCCGTTGGTCTCGGCTGTTATTTGTACCGGTAGAACTTTGACAGTCGTAACAGGTAGTCAGTGGCCCAAAGTCTGACCAGTCTCAACTAAGGTGTATCGTATTAACCAGATCTAACTGAGTTGTAGAGGTCAGATTAGTAGTCGCTCCATGTAAAATACTGGTATTCAGCCGCATTAGGTAAGACTGGGGAAGCCTACCACAACATAATTGGGAAAGGGCTTGGCAGTTTTTTTTTTTTAAAAAGGCTACGCTTCTGTATTTATATGTAGAGTCACAGACATATGCCCTTTAGACTCTTTTCTTTTCAAGTGTTAATGACCTTGAAATTACTTTAAAGTTACTATTTATTATTAACATTTAATTCATTAAAATACATAAGCTTGTGTCTTTTTTCGAAGGGTTGGACAGAAACAGCAGAAGGCCACCAGCAGGCTATGATACTTACATACCTACCTGCTCCTTTTGCTTTATCTATACCTACTAGTATTAAATAGAGAAAAGATTAGTATTTTTGTATATAACGAATAAACTTAAAAACTACTGGACCGAATTGAAAAATTCTTTCAGCAATGGATAGTTACATTTTCAGCGAGTAACATAGGGTATATTTTATCCCCGTACTCTCACGGGAACGGGAACTACGCGGGTGAAACCGCGTGACGTGCGCTAGTCAGAAATATACCTATATCATCATCTGCATAGCTTTTTACCAACTTTATCGGGGTCGGCTATAAATCTAACCATACGCAGCTGAATACTAGGTACCTACCTAGTTATTTTACAAAATAAATATTTATTTAAAAAAATAAATAAGCTTCTGTAGTAATATACTCAATAATCACGAAAATAGTACGTTATTCTTATTTTAAAAATCCGTAACGAAACAGCAACAAGCTAATTATTATTTGCGTATTTGCAACGTCCACACAATACGTATGACGAAAGTGTTGCTATTTTTAATGACATTGACGTAATTGTAAACTATTAGGTAATTAACGCTTAAAAATAGGTCATTTGGATATGAAAGTATGCTCGCATAGATTAGACAATGATGAAAATAGAAATAAAATATGAATTTCTGAAGTTTTTCGTCGCGAATTTTACGGAAACTGTCTCAAGACGAAAATTCTAACCTGTTTTCGCAAGAGACATCGATCCGGTATTTTTTGTTGTTCATATCTACGATTACTTAATACGATTACATTGTAACAATGACCAGTAATCAGATTAACCTTACACGTAATTTCTCGTCACCCACATATATTCACAATGGACGGAATATGTGTCAACTTTGACATTGGCGAAAAAATTCGCCCGTGAAACATGGAAATCCTTACAAAATTGTCCAGACATCACCACGGGAAGACAGCGCATGCTTCACTCCCATTCAGGAACGTAACCAGAAAGAAACAGTTATAGAAGACAGAGAGAGACAGCGATAGGATTCCTAAAATTCAGGGAAAACCACTTTGGCTGCCGAACATTAAAACACATTAATGGTTATGTCATTCGTGCAATTTTTAAATCTGTCACTTCGAATACGTCATACTTTCCCCACAATTGGAATGCTGCAATTCAAATTCCGAATTAAAAAATTAAAAATGCGGCAAAAATGAACCGTCACTTTTTTTTTCTTTAGCTAGCGCGGCGCGGCATAGTTGACGCCTTAACATTCGTCCGTCTGTTACTAACTGCATTAGACAGATTTTAGGTCACACTAACCGAACTAAACTGGTGAATTAAATGAAGGATAATTTACTTACGTGTGCTGCATCGACCACGGGACGTCAAAAAACACTTAAGTCTTAACATTTGTTAGAAAAACCGACAATTTAACATGTAATAACGATTAAAACACACGACACAGTTATAACCTGCGAGCTTTACACTAGAAATTTATTTTTACACTAACTGGCTATGTGGTGCGCGGTTAATTTTAAATAATTTTATTTAAACACAGTCAGGTTGAAATGTGTGTGGTTACTAGTTTCGTGGGGAAAAAAAATCAATTGCAGACGGTCCGTCGAGTAGCCATTTTGTCTCCGACTGGATAAGCAGGGCACTGTTTTTACGCATGCGCCAAGTGCCGCCCAAATATCTATGCTCGAATAGATGAGTACAACAGAATATGTGGAAGACTTGGAACACTCTTAGCTCAATGTTACTAACGTCATTTTTTGATGCTGGCTGGTTTTTTTTTTCAAGAAAACTCTAATCTGTTTAAAAAATTGAGCGCGTTCGTCAATTTTTTTTTTAATTGTCATTTTCTTTTTATGTTCTGATGTTTGTTAAAAATAAATTGCCATAGGTACGCTTTTTAGGGTTAATTCTATGAAATGGAATGAGAATATGTTTTTGACCGTCAATTTTTTTTTTGACGGTATATTGAACGATCAATGTCATTTACTAAAATATCTAGAAATAAACAGATTTTTTTTTAGTATTCACTATCATTTCCTACACTTAGTAGCCAATATGAGACTACCTTCATTCTTAATACTTTCAAGGACTGAACATTGTCGCTCAAGCAAAATTTTCGCACTGTTTCGCACAATTTTCATCAGTACAAACACGGTTGTGTTATCCCATGTGCTTAACATAAACCAAGATAGATGGCGCTGTTCTCAGGTTACTACTAAACAATAGGTGTTTTAGATGTTATTATACCTACACTTATAATCATAATCATTATAAATTGTGTGTAATTAAATATAGGTTTATTTATTGAAACAAACGAACAATTGTTTTAGCAAAGTAGGTAAGCAAGTGAATAAATATAGAAAAACCGCAATTTCCTCTACCCAGCTACAGTGAACAATACTTCAGCTTCAGAAGTCGGTGACTTACTTTTGTTTGATTGAGTCTGACTTCTGAAGCTAAAGTTTTTGAAGTCGGTTTTATTTATGTTTTGACATCATTATCTGGATAGAGAAAATTGCGGTTTTATTTTTAGATTTTTTATTTTTCTATTTTATTTGTATCTTGATAAGTATTGGTATGCATTATTTAACATTGTTAACAACAATATTTCATGATATTAGATTATCCCCAATAAAATGCAACGTAACAAATAGGTACCTACGCAACCACAGTATCCTAACTATGGACTGTGACATAACTGTCGAAATCAGGGTGTACCAACTGTACACATCTGCGTACACCCTCGGAGCATACAGGCGTGATGTAATGTTACGTATATGAAAGCTTTTGGAAATTTTTAAGTCAGTCTCAGAAAATTTTGTTTTTTTTTTTTCATCTTCGTTATCTATTTGGTTTTTCCCAACTATGTTAGGGTTTTATTTATGTACTTATTCATTTATTTGGTACACCAACAGAAATACATATTAAAAAATGTGAAACAATGAAAATAACCTAAAAGTGCTGGTATGTATGTATATGATAGGTATAGGCAGCATTCGCCATAGGACAACAACATAATAATATAATTTTTCAAATCTTTTTAATCTTTTAATACAATATAAAATTTTGAGATGATATAGGTACCTACATAATGTATTGTGAGTGTGATATCTAAAGATTTATGTATTTGTTAAATGGTTGCAAATGTTTTAAGTTGTCAGGAATTAGTTATGTAAAAATAAATTAGTGCTCTCCTTACCTCAGAAACTGATCTTCTAAACTTGTTAAGGGAACCACCGAATAAATCGGTTTCCAGTGATGTGCGTAAGCTGTTATTGTTTCTACATAAATATTCTTAGCAAAGGAGCATTGAAACCAAGAAATCCGCCCCTAAGACGACCCACTGACCAAACCAAGATTTTATTTGCAAAAAAAGGATATAAAACAGTCTGGGATATCTGGAAGGTTTAGAAGGGAATACGAAACACGTTCAACTAAATCACTGCATTTTATGAATGCGTTTTTCTCCGGGTTGGCTCGCGCAGCCTACCGGGATACAGCTGAATACCAGTATTTCACATGGAGCACTGCCTATCTCGCCCATTGACCATTCCTGAATTTTTCGCTTAATTTCGTTGCGGGATCCAAGACAGTTATATTCATTCTCTGGTACCTCGTCAAGCTTCATTGTCTCGGCGCTTTTCTGGTGGTCGCCACTGTTGATTCTGGTTTTCACGAGTAACAGTGGTTTGGGAATAGTGTGGCGGGCTTGTAACACAACTTCTTAGGGAAGTACAACTTAGGTACCTACCTTAGTTAAAGATGCGAATACATTTATAAATAAAATAAAATAATAAAATGACTAATTGCAAATTTCAAAACAGAGGTTTGCTTATAGAAAAACTGACCACAATAAAGCAAATGGAATAATTGCTTTTGTCTTTCATTCCTAGAAATTAAACTCCTAACCCTTTTATAATTATTGAATTTTGGCAGTTGCAATAACAACTTTATAGCAAAAAAAATAAAGATGAAAATAACTTTGACAGAATTGTACTGTGTACAAAGTTTCGGCCACCTTCGGTTTTGAACAAAATGTACTGAAGCTTTGGCTGAAGCCAGGTGGTACAGTTACATAAAGTTACCATAAAATTAATTCTGTAAACATCACGTTCGAAATTCGAATGGTGTCTTGTTGTGAATCCACGATGATTTACTTTAAAAACAAATGAGTTCGCTTTCGAATTGTGTGCACTCACTTGAGTGAGGTAAACTAGTGAAGTGAACAGAATAGCACTAATGCTATCTTTAGGCATTTGCCGATATCTCTTTATATGTATAAGTGTCTCATTTTATAGATTTAGAATGGTTTTTAATGAAAAATAAATTACAAAAAACAACCATAAATTGACGTGATGGCAACGGTATAAGGAAAAAGCAATTATGTGGTATATAATGTTCCCCATTTAAATCAGGATATTTTACTTTTATCCTGTTTTCATACTCATCATACTCATGTTAGGGTAACCAGATTAATGGTACTAGTAAGACTTTCTGTAACGTGACGGAACGCCCTTTTTTTTTTTTTTTTAGGATGAGAAATCATCAAATGACTTCTCCCACTCTGGGCGGAGCGGGAGGGAGTGTCAGACTTTTACTGACTAAAACCCATCCACGTTCCTTCCTCGCCCTTTACGTTCCGGGGCCGCGGTATCTCTTTCGAACAGTCCCGCAACCCCGGCAGTGACGGAACGCCCTAAAGATACATAATAGGGGAGACGACAAAAAAAAATTGACCCGTATTTTTTCTTTTGTTACGGAAATCAAAATTGACGAAGATACGACGCTTTTCACCGCTTTGCGCTTTTAAATTGCCGACGCTTTTAAAATTCTGAATACGTCACGCCTAGGTTTAAATTTTAGTGCGTTCTGACGTTACAAGCCCCCTGGCACTAAGTGCCCTCTATCAAGTAAATAATGAATGCAAACGATTTCACGCCTAACAGGTCGCAATCAAACAGTTGCAGCCTATAACCTCCTAACCTCTACTGAAACAAAGGCTTCTTCTCAAGAAAAAAATGGACTGTTGGATTTTGTATTTTTGTTTGAAAGGTGAATTAGTCGGGAGTGTTCTTAGCTATGTATGATAAAAATCAGTCCAAGATGGCCGCCACCACAAAATGGCGGATTACATATTTATTCACCCGACCCGATTGGCGTAGTGGTAGTGACGCTGCCTTACGTTCTTAGGGTCCTGGGTTCGAATCCCGGTAGGAGCAAATGTTTGTGTGATGAGCATGGACATTTGTTTCCGAGTCATGGATGTTTATATGTATAATAAGTATGTATTTACAAACAAAAAGTATATATGTAGTATATCAACTATCTAGTGTCCACGACACAAGCTTTGCTTAGTGTGGCACTAGGTGGCGCTGTGTGTTAATGTCCAGCGATTATTATTATTATTATTATTCAACAAACCCCCTTAATATGGGTATCAATTGAAAGGGCTTGCCTAGTAGAATACTAAACACTGTGATGAATTAAAAATACAAGATGGCCGCCACCACAAAATGGCGAATTAACGAATTCATTTCTATTTACCTTTAGTACCTATATTGTGTCGCATGTTTTTAAAATTTTTCAATTTAACTTTACTTGTTAAATGTTCCAAAACAAATGATTGCCATGAATTTATTTTAAATTGTTAACAATACATGTCTTCAAACACTGTTTTAGGCTCAAAACAATAAATAATCACGGAAGATATCCCGTAACTGACAATACAAGTTTAATACATGTCTTGGTAATAAATAGGCTTCAACCCAATATATGGAACTTAACATTGGTACCTAACTGTCGAAATCTGGGTGTATTGTACACATCTGCGTACCCCCTCAGAGCATACAAGTGTGATGTTACGTCATCGTGTTATATAAACAATAAATAATCACGACAGATTTGACGTCTGTTTTTGAAGAGTTCCATTGCATAGCTCCGAAGATCATCATCAGATCTTTATCAAATTTAAATGGGACTAACCTCATGCGTGACGTATTCATCCAAATTAAAAAAGCATTTTGAGAATCGGTCCACAAATGAGGGAGAAATCGGGGAACATACATAAAAAAATACATACAGTCGAACATAGAACCTCCTCCTTTTTTGAAGTCCATTAAAAAGTACCTGCGTTTATTTGTTTACTAGTTGACCCACGAAACTTCGTCTGTGTCACATAAGAGAGAAAAACTAAAGGAAAAAAAAACCGTTTTTGCAACATTCTTCCAATCCGCTCCTAGTAGTCGTAGCGTGATGTTATATAGCCTAAAGCCTTCCTCAATAAATGGACTATCCAACACAAACAGAATTTTTTAATTCGGACCAGGAGTTCCTGAAATTAGCGCGTTCAAACAAAAAACAAACTCTTCAGCTTTATAATATTAGAATACATTAAAGATTACCATAAAATAATACACAGATATTAGAAGTCACAGTTGTACAAATAGTTGTACTACGTGAGCAATCTTTAGCATAGAGTAGAAGTATAGGGGTATTAAGAACAGAGTGGAAAGTTCTTCAAACAAAAGACGCGAAGATTCTTCGACAAGACGGGTGTTGTATCTGGTAGGCTACAGCTCAAAAGTTGTGGTCAGGTTTTTCTATATTGTCTTAAGTCGCGGATAACTTAAGGGATTTCGCAGACTTGAGTCAAGACAGGCTTTTAAGGCTGTGGTATCTGCTAAATTAGCAACTCAATTTGTGGTGGTTCGAACTTCGTTTGAAATAGGTACTATTAGAATAAAGTTCTAATTAGCTTGCACTACAAAATGGTTGTTGCGTCAGTCACTGAGGACCGAATAGAGCGAAATGAGTGTTTTTTTTATTTAATTGTAGCCTAATAAATCATTAGAACAAAATTCCAACTGTACACTTTCTGAAGAAAATAGCGACAAATATTTGTTACGAAATTTCAAAGAAAAAATGCTTTACTTTGAATATTTTTTTCTTCTAGTAATAATAAAGCCAGAAATATATCAATTGTACCAATTTAAAGTTTAGAGTCTAATAAGCAACATGTGTTTTTTACACATTAATATTCACTCATCAAAGACACATGGAAAAAACCTCTCATTAGCAGATACCACCCCCATAAGACAGACTATTGCTAAAGGGAATCAATAGTTGTCTCACTCGCACTAGTAGGGCAATAGTCTCTCTTATAACTAGCGTGACTCAAGTCTTCAAAAGCCCTTAATAGCGCGACTTATCCGTTGGTGTTAGTTTTTCATTTGTGTCATAGATGGCGCTGTTATACATTTGTGTAGCCGCTACAAGCCTGTGTCCCGGGAATGTTATACCCTGATTGAAGAATGTGCTTGCCTTAGTTCGAACCCACGTTCTACTTAGACGTAAGTCGGGACAGTGGAATTTATTTTATTTATTTATTTATTTGGCTCACCTACAATTGAATGGAACACTACTTCAAAGATACAAGATACATTCTATAGAACCACAGACAAGTGTATCAACCTCTTACAGGTAAGCACATCATGCACTACTTATTTGTCGTTGAGTGTCTACTGAAAATCAGATGAGTACCTATGTACTCACACTCAGCTATGGTTTTTAAATACATAATTAATTCCAAATTAAATTCATTTTCACAATGCAAATTACGAACAAATCGAAATTAAAATAACAATCAAAATTAAATTAAAATCAAAATCTAATTCAAAATTAAAATGGAAATAAAATCTAAATTAAAAAACAAAATTGAAATTAAAATAAGGTCAGAAGATAATAATCATCCCATTGATCCATTAGAAAATTCTTAAATAATTCTATTACACTTCATAACCACATAACTCTTACTTACACAATAGACATTTAAATGACATTCTATTGATATTACAGTGACGTTTAGCGATTGTTTTCCAAGCATACCTCTGTGTGACGTATATCAATTCTATTGTGAATTCAGTCCGGGATAATGCAGGACTTTATTGTCAACCTACTCTGCCGCCATTTTCAGTGTCTCTAACTATATTATACAGGACAGTTGTCATCTTGTTTTTTTTTCTTTAAAAAGTTTCAAAAATGTTAACATTTCTTTATTTAGTGTTTTTGTGTTCGAACTTTTTGTTTATAAAATCTGATGGTGAGTTTCCTATTTCGTTGTTTTTTCTGTGTTCCTATTGGTTGATACTTAGTACTTAGTACTAGTGACGAAATGAAATTTACAGTGAAATGTTTCTTATTTATGGCTTGGTGTTTCATCATCATCATGGTGTTTGTTCTTCATTTTTTGGTTTAACAAATCGAAGGTTAAGTTGGCTTATTTTCGCTCTTAATGTGCACGTCTTTGTACATCGTTCTCACATATATGTTTAATCACAACATGAATGATGTAACCAAGATTTTGTAACAATGTTTTGATTTAAAAGAGTGTCCATGGAGTTTCTTGCCCGTTCTTCTCCATAGAGATCTACGCTAGGGAATGGGCAACTACAGTACTTTCTCAAGTTATTATGCCTTGTGTCTGTGACTGTAGCTTTGATTTTTCTTGTATTTTTGACATTCAAAAGTGCCGTAATGGTCTAATTGAAATAAATGCTTTGAGTTTGAGTTTACTATCGGCGCGTTAGAAATGTTGACAATGTGAAAAAACGCTTGTTAAAACTGTTAATACCTAATGTGTGTATTATCATGGCAAAGGCTATTGAACTACTAAAGTAATTTATTTACAATTTTTTTAAGATTAAAAAAATCTAAAAAATAACTTACCTACTTTTTTTTTCAATTAAAAAAATACATTAGTACTGCCATTTTGTTCTAAATTTTAATAACAATATTCTAAATAAAAATCATTTTACAATCGAGAGACCATAGGGAAAGGGCATCACTTGAGGAAGGAAAACATCAGACTCTCTGGATGCATTTCACCTTCGATTTAATCATAAAAAAAAAACAATGAAAACAGGCTGAACCCCCTTTTGGTAAAATCAGTTTACGCTCGCGGACAAAGAATACGGATCACCAATAGCGGCATGAATGAAAGTTGTAGATTAAAACCGTGGGCCCGAGTATCGCAATTTGCACACTAAAATTTGCAGCTGTATCTCTGCTACTCTGCTACGCCGTAGCAATGACCGTATCTCTAATCAAGTTAAAGTAGTAACTTATAGTTTAAATAATTAATTATACAACCATTGTTATACAATAGAATGAATTTGGATGAAGTAAAAAAAAAAAACAACCGTCAAAGAATTTGACAGTGGAATTTTGACAGTTCTAGATGATGATCACTTTATAGTTTTGTTTATAGATATTGATGTGAGAGCACATGAGTAAGAGTCAGCCCCACTGCTTCTGACCAGGGCTATTGGCTATATTTTTGATCTACAGTGACATCAAGCTTCAGTACACCGAACTTTGATGACATCTGAGAATGTCATAACATTGGTATAGCTCATCACGTTACGGTTACTTACAGCCAGAAATCGGTGCTCTTCACCTGAGCATCCCTCTATTATTATCGACTATTATGCGGTTAAGTTCACCATTTTTATGTCCACTAAGCTTACACAATAAATAAGCGTCTTTCAAAATAAGTTACGGTGACCATCAGCCACGATGAGCACCAATGAATGACGTCATATTTGATGGTCACTGGTAATAGCCAATACTGAACGAACAATTAGACAGTTAATTGATGAACACTCAGTCCAGTAATCATCACTATGAACTGTCTACAGAAATACGCAATAGCCCTGCAGGTCAAACCGACTCCCTTATTCCCTTGTAACTCTTTTCGATTCCTCGATAAAAAGGGCATCCCCTAGACTCAGAACAACTACAATTTTAATCCTACGAACAATTTAATTAACTATCTATTTAAATGTGACGTATTGCTATTGGTAATAGGAAAATGAACGATTTGTGGTTATTTAGCAGTATTGTTTCAATAGTCTATCTGTCATAATGTATTTGATATTTTCCTTGACATTGGTTTGAAATAACTAATTTTATACAAATGATTGCACGATACACAGATCATTCACTAAAATAAAATGATGTTTGTTGCTCGATCAATACCGATTTTTTTCACATTTTCTAAACTTATGGTTCAAAACTTAGAGAGGGGGGGGGGGACACACATTGTTTTTTACTTTTGGAGCGATTATTTCCGAAATTATTGACATTATCAAAAAATGATCTGAGTAAACCCCTATTCATTTTTAAATACCTTTCCTACAATATATCACACGTTAGGGTTGAAATTAAAACAAAATCACTTTCCACTTTACATATAGGGGGGCTACCCATTAATAATACAACATAATATAACTTTTTTTTTTTCAATTTTTATTTTACCACTTTGTCGGCGTGATTGATACACATATTGGTACCAAATTTCAACTTTCTAGTGCTAACGGTCACAGAGATTAAGCGAGGACGGACGGACAGACAGACATGGCGAAACTACTCTTATAGTTGACTACGGAACCCTAAAAAGAACACCAAAAAGTTGAAAAATCCTTTTCTTTCGGTAGTCGTTGGCAAAAAAGCCAATGAAACAAACAAAAGTCACCAACTTCCGAAAATTATGTTAAGTACGAGTATTTTCTGTTTTTCGTGTTTTTTTTTGGAAATTAGTTTTTTTTTGCACTAAGTTTTTATTTATTAATCACTTAAATATATGAGGAAAGTGTCGTGAGATTTTTTTTTAGTATGTATGTGGATGGATATTTGAGTAGAGGAAGACCAAAGAAACGATGGATGGACTGTGTTAAGAAGGATATGGTAAGAAAAGAAGTGTCTGATGAGACGACATAATGATGGTTCTTCACCATGCAATAGGCTAGTTTCCACCATCAATAAATTGCAAATCTATTTAGTCCGTCAGTTAGAGTATAGGAAAATAATGGACACGTATTTTTTGGCCTTGTTCAGGACCTTTCATTTCTTTTTATTTTTTTATTTATTTTTTATCTATGTTTAGTTTTCAATATTCGTAAATAATGTTATTTTTATGTGTTTTGTCCTGTACGGGCCAATAAATGCTTTTTCTTTTCTTTTCTTTTCTTTTCTTATTTTTTGTTTTTGTAAATCAATGAATATTGACAAAGATAAAATGCATCAAAACTTGGGAGTTGGGGGCTCGTGACGTCAGAACTCACTAAGAATGATACCAAACAGTGACGTATCGGGAATTTTAAAAGCGTCGTATCTTCGTCAATTTTGGTTTATGTGACTAAAGGAAAAAATACGGGTCAAATATTTTTTGATAATCTAAGTGACGGACTAATTAGATTTTTTCAGTTAACAAGCCTATTGACAACAACGCAAACCGTGCACCTTTTTCGACGTTTTATAAGCGCCCATCTAAGTAGGTCCTATGTAAACTAAAAAAAAAAAATATTTTTGACTAAAAATAGAGAAGAAGATCCGCCGTCCCCAATGATGAGATAAGGGCAGGGGAATTATGATAATGATGAATTACTTAAATAATTATAATCACTCAAATCGTACCAACAATCATGGAGAAGTCGGTGTAGTGGCCCATTCTAAAGCGTAGATTTTTGTTAATTTAAAAAAAAATCAACGCTCTAAAAAAAAAAAAAAAAAATTGGATGGACTCACGTAGATCTTAAGTTACTAATAATAAGCTTAGTTTAATGTAACGTGTCCAATGATGGAGCACGATCGTAGTTTTAATTTTTTCTTTTAAATCAATTAAACAATTAATAAAATGTAAATAAGAGCGCGGACCCCCACGTCTGCGGTAGAAAACTAATTATAAATAAATATAATAAATTATAATAAATTTTATTGTCTTCTATACACATTCATACATACAAATAAATAAAATTGAAGGGCCTGTTTATCAAGATAAGATAAAGGTCAGATAAAAGGCAGTCGCTCCATGTAAAAACTTGGTATTCAGCTGCATCTGGTTAGACTGGAAGCCGACTCCAACATAGTTGGAAAAAGGCTATGCAGATAATGATGAATGAGATTTCGGCAACTTTTTACTGAATACGTATGAAATTAGTATATTTAGTATAAATTAATAAAAATAAACTTTTGTTTTTTCTGTCTATTTGTTCCGGATAATTTCCGAAATGGCTGGACCAATTTTGACGGATCTTTTATTAGCAGATAGCTGATGTTATAAGTAGTAACTTTGAATCCGCTTATTTTAGAAA
This sequence comes from Xestia ashworthii, assembly GCA_950022955.1. Lineage (NCBI taxonomy): Eukaryota > Metazoa > Arthropoda > Insecta > Lepidoptera > Noctuidae > Xestia > Xestia ashworthii. The sequence goes on along the minus strand of OX465576.1, from coordinate 6,247,282 downwards.
AAAGATTAAAGTTGTGCAAAAAAAGTACTTTGAATTGTTAACAAAATCTGAATTAACATTAAGAAATTTCCTTACAATTTTATTGAACTAAGCTGTTGAGTGTAACTTACTACGGTTACCAGTGACCATCAGGAGTAGCAACAAGTGACTGTGTCCGATCGCCGCTACAGAACACAGGCAACAAAAAGTGTCTACGTTTGCGACGAAACGAGGCGTATGACGTAGTTTTCTCGATGAGTTTGGTCACTCCATAATAGTTAGGGACTTACCGTTGGCAATAAAAAAGTCATAGTAAGCCGGCTGATATTGTCATCGAAGGTTGATCTTATATTACCAATAAGTAAACCAACCGTCAGCTGCTTAAGTAGCGGTGGGTGTAGGATTGGGAGGTTACGAAAGTTGTGTAAAAAAAAACACTTTTTTCATAAATAGTTTACATCATAAATGAGCTTAAAAAAAATTGTCAGCTTCATGGTGCAGGGGGGATTATGCGTCAGCCGCTCGCATGTATTTGTAAATGATTCAGTTCTGATGAAAAACTAAAAGCAATCTACAACTAAGTGGAGAGTGTGTGATAGACTGCTTTTAATTTGTTATCAGGCGTGCATCATTAACAAGTTCATGCGAGCGGCTGACGCATAATCCCCCACCACTATCCGGCTGACGATTTTTGTAACGGCTTACGATGCTTTTCAACGGCTGTTTTGCCGTAACTTAAAAGTTGGCGCGTTTGCATATCAGGCAAAATTATGCGGTTTTTCGGTACATTTTATAGCATAATAAAACAAAATTCAATATAACCAATAACTACATCGTATAGATTGGTTCTTCATCTTCAAATTAATGGTACCTTATTATTGAAAATTTTACTTTTTTACAATGTAAAATCGATCTTTCGTTGCCATTTTCCACAAATTTAACGATACCGGGTTGAGTTTAGGTACATTTTTTGTGCTATTATTATCATATTTGACTACTTTTAAAAATACTATATGTAGGCAAACATATTCAATGTTTAATGTTAGTTTTTTTTTTTATCTAAATGCTTTAAATAGTCGCAGAAAAAATGAAAACCGAAACTTATTTTTTCACATATTTTGCTATTCTGGATGAATCTTAATCGATTGCATTAAGGGTTATTTTATTTCTAATACCCGTCTTGATTTATTGCACAAGCACTTGGAATGAAACTTTAGTCCGAGCGCGGCCCCCGTCGAGAGTGGACATGTATCGCCTGTTTAGAGCGGCTCGAGTTGAAAAAGATCGCTGTAAAAACACAAAATATTCGACAAACCGAATTTGATACTTGACAAGGTACTCGTAAGATTTTCATTCTATTTCATTTTGCTATAAAAAAGTATGTAAGTAGGGTTTATATATGCCTAATCGTCCTGGACTCTATGGAGCGACCTGATGAAGGTGTACTTCGGTGACTGCTACTGGAACTCCTAGACGTGTTGGACTAGATGAGCCGAGTTTGGGCTTGTTTTGTTAGTTATGATGAGACCTTACCTCCGGACTTGATGGAGCGACCTGAAGGTGTACTTCGGTGACTGCTACTGTAACTCCTCGACGTGTAGGACCAGATGAGCCGAGCTTGGGCTTGTTTTGTTAGTTATGATGAGACCTTACCTCCGGACTTGATGGAGCGAATTGAAGGTGTACTTCGGTGACTGCTACTGGAACTACTAGACGTGTTGGACTAGATGAGCCGAGTTTGGGCTTGTTTTGTTAGTTATGATGAGACCTTACCTCCGGACTTGATGGAGCGACCTGAAGGTGTACTTCGGTGACTGCTACTGGAACTCCTAGACGTGTTGGACTAGATGAGTCGAGTTTGGGCTTGTTTTGTTAGTTATGATGAGACCTTACCTCCGGACTTGATGGAGCGACCTGAAGGTGTACTTCGGTGACTGCTACTGGAACTCCTAGACGTGTTGGACTAGATGAGCCGAGTTTGGGCTTGTTTTGTTAGTTATGATGAGACCTTACCTCCGGACTTGATGGAGCGACCTGAAGGTGTACTTCGGTGACTGTTACTGGAACTCCTAGACGTGTTGGACTAGATGAGCCGAGTTTGAGCTTGTTTTGTTAGTTATGATGAGACCTTACCTCCGGATTTCATGGAGCGACCTGAAGGTGTACTTCGGGAACTGCTACTGGAACTCCTCGACGTGTTGGACCAGATGAGCCGAGTTTGGGCTTGTTTTGTTAGTTATGATGAGACCTTACCTCCGGACTTGATGGAGCGACCTGAAGGTGTACTTCGGTGACTGCTACTGGAACTACTAGACGTGTTGGACTAGATGAGCCGAGTTTGGGCTTGTTTTGTTAGTTATGATGAGACCTTACCTCCGGACTTGATGGAGCGACCTGAAGGTGTACTTCGGTGACTGCTACTGGAACTCCTAGACGTGTTGGACTAGATGAGCTGAGTTTGGGCTTGTTTTGTTAGTTATGATGAGACCTTACCTCCGAATTTCATGGAGCGACCTGAAGGTGTACTTCGGGAACTGCTACTGGAACTCCTCGACGTGTTGAACCAGATGAGCCGAGTTGGGGCTTGTTTTGTTAGTTATGATGAGACCGAACTTGATGGAGCGACCTGGAGGAGGTTGGTACTTTCGTGATTAACAACAACAAACAACAAACGGTATCAATTTTTTATTGTAAGAATATTTCGTTGGATATGTGAAGAATGTGCTCTTAGTTCCATATTTCTTGCCTGTCTTGGGTCAATCAATTCTGGGAGTTGACACTTTTTATTATATTTTTTCTATGCACTGATACTTTATTTTGCCAGGACCTGTCCATATAGCAAACACACAAGTGTCTTGCCTAGTAACGCGCAGCTGTCGCCCCTAACACGACCCACTGACCGCACCTGTCCTCAAACTTGGTGAAACCATTTATGTTTTCTATATAACACGAATATATTATTTGCCGTAGGCAACCAAAAATTAACTGTTTTAAATTCATTCTAAGTACTCGTTTGGTTACATCCTTCTGTATCACGAGTACTGCGACTACTTTCAGAAACTCTATGAAAAAATAAGTAATGATAATAATATCCCCCATCAAGTCCGGAGGTAAGGTCTCATCATAACTAACAACACGCACCCAAACTCGGCTCACCTAGTCCCAACATGTCGAGGAGTTCCAGTAGCAGTCCCCGAAGTACACCTTCAGGTCGCTCCATCAAGTCCGGAGGTAAGGTCTCATCATAACTAACAAAACGAACCCAAACTCGGCTCACCTAGTCCCAACATGTCGAGGAGTTCCAGTAGCAGTCCCCGAAGTACACCTTCAGGTCGCTCCATCAAGTCCGGAAGTAAGATCACATCATAACTAACAAAACAAGTCCAAACTCGGCTCACCTAGTCCAAACGTCGAGGAGTTCCAGTAGCAGTTCCCGAAGTACACCTTCAGGTCGCTCCATCAAGTCCGGAGGTAAGGTCTCATCGTAACTAACAAAACAAGCCCAAACTCGGCTCACCTAGTCCAACACGTCTAGGAGTTCCAGTAGCAGTTCCCGAAGTACACCTTCAGGTCGCTCCATCAAGTCCGGAGGTAAGGTCTCATCATAACTAACAAAACAAGCCCAAACTCGGCTCACCTAGTCCAACACGTCTAGGAGTTCCAGTAGCAGTTCCCGAAGTACACCTTCAGGTCGCTCCATCAAGTCCGGAGGTAAGGTCTCATCATAACTAACAAAACAAGCCCAAAACTCGGCTCACCTAGTCCAACACGTCTAGGAGTTCCAGTAGCAGTTCCCGAAGTACACCTTCAGGTCGCTCCATCAAGTCCGGAGGTAAGGTCTCATCATAACTAACAAAACAAGCCCAAAACTCGGCTCACCTAGTCCAACACGTCTAGGAGTTCCAGTAGCAGTTCCCGAAGTACACCTTCAGGTCGCTCCATCAAGTCCGGAGGTAAGGTCTCATCATAACTAACAAAACAAGCCCAAAACTCGGCTCACCTAGTCCAACACGTCTAGGAGTTCCAGTAGCAGTTCCCGAAGTACACCTTCAGGTCGCTCCATCAAGTCCGGAGGTAAGGTCTCATCATAACTAACAAAACAAGCCCAAACTCGGCTCACCTAGTCCAACACGTCTAGGAGTTCCAGTAGCAGTTCCCGAAGTACACCTTCAGGTCGCTCCATCAAGTCCGGAGGTAAGGTCTCATCGTAACTAACAAAACAAGCCCAAACTCGGCTCACCTAGTCCAACACGTCTAGGAGTTCCAGTAGCAGTTCCCGAAGTACACCTTCAGGTCGCTCCATCAAGTCCGGAGGTAAGGTCTCATCATAACTAACAAAACAAGCCCAAAACTCGGCTCACCTAGTCCAACACGTCTAGGAGTTCCAGTAGCAGTTCCCGAAGTACACCTTCAGGTCGCTCCATCAAGTCCGGAGGTAAGGTCTCATCATAACTAACAAAACAAGCCCAAAACTCGGCTCACCTAGTCCAACACGTCTAGGAGTTCCAGTAGCAGTTCCCGAAGTACACCTTCAGGTCGCTCCATCAAGTCCGGAGGTAAGGTCTCATCATAACTAACAAAACAAGCCCAAACTCGGCTCACCTAGTCCAACACGTCTAGGAGTTCCAGTAGCAGTTCCCGAAGTACACCTTCAGGTCGCTCCATCAAGTCCGGAGGTAAGGTCTCATCATAACTAACAAAACGAACCCAAACTCGGCTCACCTAGTCCAAACGTCGAGGAGTTCCGGTAGCAGTTCCCGAAGTACACCTTCAGGTCGCTCCATCAAGTGCGGAGGTAAGGTCTCATCATAACTAACAAAACAAGCCCAAACTCGGCTCACCTAGTCCAACACGTCTAGGAGTTCCAGTAGCAGTTCCCGAAGTACACCTTCAGGTCGCTCCATCAAGTCCGAAGTAAAACGTAAAAATATAAAACGTAAATATTTATGTTGGTGCCATAATTTTATTCCAAATAAATACGTAAAAAAATGAATCTTTCTAAGTATCAAAATGAGTTCACTTGAATCAATCGAACCACTACATTGACACGAGTCAATACACACAAGTTTACTTTTCTCGGTAGCGAGAATAGTAGTCGTGCACTACACTTGTGTGTATGAGCCGTGTCAATGTAGTAGTTCGATTCTGTACCTATCAATTTTGCGAACGCGTCCTTAAAATCACTTTTTCCTTTCTTAACTCACGACTACAATAGTGTTAAGTAATAATTATTATTTCTTGTTCTGAACGTGTTAACAGCCCCACTATAGTGATATATAATAATACTTACTAGTACTTAGGTTACACAATCACTGCACACCATCTGGGATTATGATTACAGAAACAGAATACACGAGTAGTGTTTTGAATCACAGAGTTTAAAATTTAATTACTACGTTTTGAATCACAGACTGATTAGTTAGTTTTGAATTCTCTTCTTTGATGACGTTGTACCCAAACAAGTATGTCTGCGCCCGCGTCTCTGTTTGTCTGTGTTGCCAGTAAAAGTTATGGCACAGATTGACGAACATTATGGTTACGTGCTATTTATTTTTTATTTAAGTATTTTGTTTTTGTTGGTTTTTTATTATGATTTTGTTATTTTTTTTCTCACTGTGTTTACTTTATACTAGTGTTATACCTAATCACAATTTTACCATTTTTTTTTTGTGTTGTCCTGTCGGGCTAATATATGCTTTTTCTTTCTTTCTTCTTTCTTTAAGCTCAGTATGATGTAAATTATTTATGGAACAAGTTTCAGTCGGCGTACTTTAACTTAATCTTATTTTTTTTTCTAACCCAACCTAACCTCTCAATCCTACACCCACCACGGGTGTGTCAGCTGACGCTGGGTTTACTTATCAGTCATTCGAGATCTATTGAACAAGATGGCAACCGATTGGCGTAAAAACACTACCTAAAATGCAGCGGCACCGCCCGGACTATAAAAAGCCACAAATTAACTACTTATCAGACTTAACGTCACGCAAATGATTCATCGCTCATGTAGTTACCCGCAATATTTAAGGCGCTACCCCAAGCAAAAGCCGTTTTTTGTGCAGTTTTTTGGAGCCAACTCCTCTTTATCCAAAAGAAATACCAAGTAATAAAAATACATTAAATTTCTACATATTCTTAGACTGCAAAGTGGTAGTTTTATTTTTTATTTTAAGTCTCATAATGTGTAATAAATCCCCTCACAATGAAACCACAAAAATGAGAAAAAAATATTTATAACATGCTTCTTCTCGTAAAGTGAACATTATTTTGATTTGCTTCTTATACTAATGGATAGACAATTTAATAATGAACATAATGCTAGTTTTTTTTTTTTTCAAAAGACGGAAATTTGATTTTATAAAGAATAAAAATCACTAATTTCGCACTATTCGACCCGCAGTGACTGACGTAAAAACCACTTTGTAGTGCCAGCTGATTAGAACTTTATTCTAATAGTATTTCAAACGAAGTTTGAATCACCACAAATAGAGTTGCTAATTTTGCCTGGGGTAGCGCCTTAACATTTATTTTTATAAAAACCCGGCAGTAATCGTTGAGAAATCCTCCCTTTTTTATAGAGAACTAGCTTATGCTAGCGGATTCTCTCGCGTTAATTTATAATTTTCAATTAAACTCTTAACATGGCAGTGTTAGAATGTTTGTGGTTCTGTGAGAAGACAGAGTAAAAGAATTATTTAATTTAGTGTGTGTGTGTGTTGTTTATGCTGTACTTAATTTAATCACTACAGAAAAAGAAAAAAAATTTAACCACTACAGCACAGAAAAAGTGTATTCGAGCGATATGTAGAATAAAACGAACAGATTCATGTAAGCCACATTTCCGAAACCTGAAAATATTGACTGTACCATCTCTCTACATCTATGAGGCTTGTATCTTTGTAAAAAACAACATGTTTTTATTTAAATCTGTCGAAAGTCAACGGCGCTCAAAAAAGCTGCACCCGCTATTCACTAAAACTAAATTCCTATACAATAGTATTTATGCAATGGCTCCAAAGCTATATAACAAATTACCTGATCAAATTGTATCAAGCAACAACATGAATGAGTTTAAACGCAGGCTTTTCAATTTTTTGAATGACAGGGTGTATTATTCTGTTAATGAATATCTTAATGACAAACTAAAATAATATTATAAATTAGAATCTGTCTGTAAAATGTTATTCCCTTAAGATTGACTATAGTTTCTATTGAGTTGACATAATGTATTGTATCTTGCATCTATTAATATGTTTGACTGATTGTGATTGTGACTAATTAATGAACAATGTGCCGTCTTAATTTTTTATTTTCTTCTTTTTTGACATTTTACTACTAGCGTTTAGTGTTTGGCATGAAATTTTGACATTTACTACTTGGTTTTTAACTTTATTTTTTGATTTTATTTTGATCATTGACATTTGATTAACTGCACTATTTTGTATGCCTTCTGGCGGGACATAGTATGGACCAACATTTATTTATATAACATCTGTATTATTTACCCTATGTTCACAAAATGAATAAATGAATTTGAATTTGAATTTGAATACATATTATCAAACAAAGTCTCCCGCCGCGTCTGTCTGTCCCTATTTATGCTTAGATTTTGAAAACTACGCAACGGTGTTTGATGCGGGTTTTTTTAAATAGATAGAGTGATTCAAGAGGAAGGTTTTTGTTACATATAGACGACCCGACTGGCGTAGTGGTAGTGACGCTGCCTTAGGGTCCTGGGTTCGAATCCCGGTAGGAGCAAATGTTTGTCGATGAGCATGGACATTTGTTTCCGAGTCATGGATAATAAGTATGTATTTACGAACAAAATAGTATATATGTAGTATTATCAACTACCTAGTGTCCACGGCACAAGCTTTGCTTTAGTGTGGCACTAGGTGTCGCTGTGTGTTAATGTTCAGCGATATTTATATATTTTTTTTTACCGCACTGGGCCCGCCTGGTGAATTATAGCCCACCCCCTCTGATAGAGAGTAGGCCTGTGTCCCAGACGTGGGAACATTAACAGGCTGATGATGATGATGATGAATGTTAGCCTAGTCTATTGTAGTCTTAAGACCATTACTCTGTTACCAACTTATCTGTGCAGGTGGGCACATATAAGTACTAAAATAAATGCACCAAGTTTGACATTTCGATTCAAACATGCTTGACATGCTGCGCCACCTTGAGCTGCACTGATAATGCTTAAGAGCCCTCTTTAGATTTTGGTGTACCGCTAAGTGATTGTACAATTAGCGGAACTACGCGTGGAACGGAACTACTAGAAACGGAAGCGGTCTGCTAGATCAATGAATCAGTCCACGTATTTTTATTTTTTCTAATCTATTCTTTGCTCCTGGAACTGAGCACAAGGCGTAAACGTGTTAACATGTGGTCCTTCGAGCCGGATTCGGGCATGCCATGCATAGACAGTACAGAAGTCGTTTGTTGAATTGAATCATCGATTGTCTATATTCTATATTTATATTCAATAGAATAGAATAGAATCTAAAAATAGGTCCGAAATCAGATCTCCGTGAGTTCTTGCCTAAACATGCATCGGGAGAATGATAATTACTTACTAAATAAATGAATAAGTAATATTAAATTCGTTTTATTATTATTGAAGTAAAGAAGGCGAACTATTTGTAACAAGTACGTAATTATTATTTCAAGCAACGAACGAAAAACCTATAATTTCAACGAGTAAACCACACAATTTCGCGTTTTTTTTTTACAATTGTATTAAGAGGCGTATTACATACCCCTCTTAATACAATTGTATGAAAACCACACTGTTAGTACTGTTACTAACCGTCGATTCGTCATCAAAGAGTCATTAGATCCAAGTGAACTTTGATCGTCTAAACAGCTTTAATTTAAAAAATTAGTCACACTCGTCTCTGTTGGAGACAGACCCAAGAGCCCAGCACTAGGCCGAGGCAGTTTTTGATGCATCATTCATCATCCGCTTAGCCTTTTCCCAACTATACAGGGTGTAAACAACCTAATCACAAAGCCGTCAATCAAGCATTCTGTACATCAAACTAAGTAACTTTACGCAAAAAATATTGCTGGGAAACAACTTTTTTTTTTGAGGTTATAAATCATGTTTTGTGGTATAACTCAATGTAACGCACTTAAAACATGGTGCTGATGGATGGATTGAATGGTATGGGGGTCGTGGAGGTGTTTTAAGGTAAAATCTTACAAGAAAAACTTGTATTTAAAAAAAAACTTGTCAAAAAGTTGTAACTTTGACCCCCGATATCTCCGTAACTAAAAGGTTCCCAGGTATGGTGTAGAACAAAAAAATGATCGCAATGATGGGGAGAACAAGTGCCTTTCGGATTCGTGAAGAGGTGTTTTACACCCTTTATGTTGGGGTTGGCTTCTAGTCTAACCGGATGCAGCAGAATACCAGTATTTTACATGAAGCGACTGCCTATCTGATCTCCACAACCCAGTTAGTACTGGGTAACACGACACCCCTTGATAAGGCTGGTTATCAGACTTTCGGACCACTGATCACTTGCTGTAAGAACTGAAATGACAGCCGGGACCAACGGCTTAACGTACTTTCCGAGGCGCGGAGGGAACTCGGTAAGTAATGGGTGGTCATCCATCCACGGACCAACCTAGGGAAGCGCGGTTTAACCTGAATATTAATCAGACTGGCTGTTAATAATACGACGAGCTTCTCAAAAGATGACGAGAATTAGAGAAACAAGACATGCTGCACCATCTGTGAATTGGGATAAGTGCAAGAGAAAGATGATGATGACATTTAAAATTTTTGTTTTTCAAAAGTTCAATTAATTCCAACAGAAACCTTAATAGTAACTTGGATGATTCATAAAACACATGCTTGATGATTCACTTCACTTGCACTCAGTGTACCTATTCGCGTAAATAGACATTCGTTTAATATTTACTTATAATAAAGGGTAAATAATACCATCCATACGGGTCGATCGTGTATGTTAAGCAACGGTGTCCGAGGTTAATCCGCGACCATTCAATACACAACGAGTTCCAAAGCACGATTATGCCGTTGGCTTTCATTGCAGATCTCATTGATTATCTCATCATGGCTTTCAATGCAGATCTCATTCACGCAGGCTGTCATTTGTAGTTCTTTAACAGTTGTTACAGGTGGTCAGAAGCCTAAAAGCCAACCAGTCTTACTAACAGGCGTTGCCGGTGCTTGATCTCAAAATACATAATTATCTACATTTCTTCGAGGCAAGATTTAAAAATTTTCGAGCTCACTTCGCTCGCAGCCTAGTATCTTTTGAATCTTAACTTTGTCTAAAAGTCTCCCAAGTAATTCAGGTAGGACTAAACAATAAAATAATAACCTGTCGAAGGTTGGTAAAGTGTTAAAATTTTCGAGCACGCTTCGCTCGCTCTTCAAACTATTTACTCTTGCATCTTGACTTTAAAAGGGACAAAATAAAAGCTAGCTTGTCTGGAGTGGAGAGGTTTAATTTTCTTTTAATTTCAAGAATTTTGAAATGACTTTTCAACATTAGTAACTTCTACTTCTACACATATAAACAAGTATGGAAAGTCTAACCAATCCGAGGTCATCGAGGTGCTAACATTTTTGAAGTGGCTAATATTGCATTTTGTGCAATTGTGGATAGAAAGAAACAGAGAAATTTGGAGAGAGAAAGGGTAAACAGAAGTGGGACACAACACAATATAAGCTGAAAAAAAAATGGATTTAAAATTCTTAAAAGAACTCCAGCTGCATAGATGCTTCCTATCTGTTTTGCATAGATGCAGCTGGAGTAAAAACTAAAGTTAACCCTTAAGCGCTGGGCACACAGAAAAGACGTATGACGAGGACGGGGCGCGGACAGGGCGTAGACGGGGCGCCGTCGCGACTTTTTAAAGCACATAGAAAAGACAAGCCACGGGCGAGGCGCGAGCGTGACGCCGGACGCCACGAAAGACAACGAGTGACACGCGCGCCGCACGATTCCCGGCACCCGTGCCCCACCCCACCCGCACCCCCGTTTTCGCTCGTCCCTCGTCCGCTTGCGCCCGGCAGCGCGCGTGCCCTGTACTTCCTATCAGTTTAACAACAGGGCGCAAACGTCGTGTCCGCGCCCTGCCTTTTCTGTGTGCTTGCGTCGCGACGCTTCTACAACATGTAACGTTAAATGCGCAAAACCTCAGACACCACAAATGATTTTTAATTCAATTGACCTGATTCAGAGAGAGAAAAACATTTTAAAAATGTACAGGTTCTATGTGCTGTTTTAGTTGTAATGACAATTAGATTTACTGGCAACAACTATTATTATCCCGCATATGAGAAAATTTAAATTGGTCGACAACCATTTCTGTTTGTTTGTTTACCTATTTTGGCGGGTTTGCGCACGTGATGGCTTGACCTATTAATAAATAGACAGGGCATTATAATGAAAATCTTCATGAAAAATGTGACCTATATTGAAAAGTGGTTCGATTGATTCTGCTCTTGATTCTGATCAAACAATTTTCAGGTTTTGCGCATTTAACGTTACACGTTGTGTACATTTTGTATGAAAAAGACGCGTTTAGTACTTGTTCACGTAGGAACGCGCGGGCGCGGAAGCGGGTGCGGGCGCGAAGAAGTTCACATTGGCCGCCAGGCGTTTGCGCGAGTCCGTTTCTAGCGACAAGTTCATACTGGTTGAACTTACCTGACGTTGCGAGTAAATCGCGCGCTCCACCGCTAGTTCGACGTGAACACACACAAACATCTCACGCGTTAGATATTGCCGCGAGCCCGCCGCGCGCGCCAGTCGCTAGCTTGCCCACTACTTAGACCGCACGTGCATTGTGTACGTGAACACTTGGATATTACGCCATATGTTTGATATTTTGCGCCCGCGCCCGCCACCGCGCCCGCGAGTTAACGTGAATGCAAGTTAAGAAACATGTTTCTGCGCCCCGTCTGCGCCCCGTCTGCGCCCCGTCTGCGTCTTACGTCTATTTTGTGCGACCTGCACCTAACAAATCTGTTTTTTCTTTCATCTTTCTGCCCCTCCTGGCCCAAAACCTGGCACACCCTCCCCCATAGGTATGAAAAGCTTAGGCAAGGGATCAAGTAATAATACTAAGTAACTGCTTTTTGTTACAGATAGTGTCAATATGAGTATAGGTGTGTCACCCGGTAACACCTGTGATTTCAATAAAATCAGTTACACATTCACAGAAGGACAAAATGTAACACTGCGTGTAAACCCAACGAAACATATTAACTATTGCTGGTAAGTTGTACCACAATCCAAGGAATTTCGCTCAAGTGAGCGCACACAATTGGCTGAAATGATGAATGATGATGATAAATTGTCGATATTTCGGCGCTGTTGCAAGCACCATAGTTATTGGTAAATATACATAAAAACATTCCGACGAATTGAGAACCTCTCCTCCTATTTTGAAGTCGGTTAAAAACAGATGTAGTTTATTTCGTGAATTGACATAGCGGTAATCGATATAAATAAATTTCGCTGGAAATTACACACAGCGCCATCTAGTGCCACACTAAGCAACGAGGCTTGTGTCGTGGACACCAGATAGTTGGCACTTGGTACTACTTACTATGTACCATTACACACAGCGCCATCTAATGTCACACTAAGCAACGAGGCTTGTGTCGTGGACACCAGATAGTTGATATACTACACAGAGTAGGAGGAAATGATTCCTTTTTTTTACAGGTGGCAGGTTATAAATGGGGCTCACACTAAAAACATATCTAATGAAATTAACAGTACCGGAACGCATCAACAGGCAAACTCTAGACGTGAAGATGAGTCACCTGAACCAACTACATATGTAAGTGGAATAGTTTCTAAACTTAAAAAATAAACCTGTAGTGGATTTACATATCACACTACAAACCGATAACAGTATTGTGACGTTGCCTCGGGCGTGCACGTCGCTCGGTTATAAGTACCGGTCCGAGTGGTGGGGTAGTCAGCTTATAGTCCGGTTAAGTAGTTAAGCGACCTTAGCGAGTTGCAACTACGAGTGGTCATTTCTAAAAAATTGGGGCAGTCAGTCGTTGTTAGACTTTCGGCCTGTGCGGTGGCGCGTTGGCAAGTCAACTAGTGTTGTTAAATGTGCATATTTTACAAAACCGGCCAAGTGCGAGTTGAACTCGCACACCCAGGGTTCCGTATAATCCTGTAGGTATTTTGTTATGAAACTACATGTTTTCAGATTGTACCTTTTACATTTGTGCTGTAGGACATTGCGGTAGGTCATAGTGCGGGGAACATTTCCAAAACGGATTATGCCTTATAGTGTAACGTGTACAGCTTAAATACATTAATTAACAACGTCATTGATGCTATATTGTCTCAGACACTAATATATTACAATATTAATGAGCATTCTTTTTAACTTTAGTTTTTAACCTATAACTCAAAATGGACAAACATTTCAGCAAAACTGTCGTAGTAAATATTATTCCATTTAAAAAGGCCTATCCAACGACGTATTGTCATTGCTTTTTGAGGGGTGTACAAATTTGCTCATTGTCTTTTCATGATTCTAGGTCAACGGGAAGTACCTACCTTATTTTCCTTGAAAGTTTATGCCACAAAAACACATATATTTGTCGCAGCAAGCGATAATTTAATGACAAAAAGAATTTAATTTGATTTTGTAGTACAAGGATAGTTTGTTTTGAAGTTGGCAACGCGGTGACGTATTTGTGAGTCACGTGGACAGAGTTGTTGTGCGGGAGGTTGAACATTATAGAGTCAGTCTTATTCGTGCACTCGAAGAGTTCGGACCGGCACAACAAACCTGTCGGTTGTCGATTATCATTATTTTGTTATTTTAAAGTATTTCCTCAAAAATAAAATCGTGATTGTGATTATAAAGTGTTTTCGTTATTGTGTCGCCCGAGTACCCTTTACGCCCATAACATGGAACCGGTACCAAGTGAAGACGACGGTGTCGATACTGTCGTCCAGCCTATTGGTTCCCCGTCATATTTTACATTAACTTAGAAAGTTGATTTTTAAGGACCGTAGATTTGAGGATATAGTTTTAATTTCAACTCGATAACTTTATGCGTTCCTGAGATAAAAGGGTATTGTCAGACAGACAAAAGGATGGATAACAACATCAACATCCTAAAAGTGTTCAGTTTTTTCGTTTTGAGTTACGGAACCGTACAAAGGCCTCCTGATGGACCTATGACCTGGTGAAGATTACAGGGATCCACTGGATGCCCGCAACCTTCGGACCTTCGGACCGGGACATGTCCAGTGCCGTGCAGTCCAATGATGGACGGCTTTCGACTGATATGGCAATGATGATGAACCATACCGCACTATAAGTTCTCCGTTTATTTTGATTTATTTTAATACTGTTATTTTTTTTCAGACACATGTTGTCGACAAATCTATGGAAGGGAAATGGGAGTTTACTTTTTATTTGTTAAAAGATAACAAGATTGCTTATGACGCAAATTCAAACGCCAGGGCTCAGAGCTCTGATGAAAGTGGGCCCCATACCTATGTTACGTCAACTTGCAGTACGAATGTTAAAATAGGTAAACAAGCATATTTTAACCCTTCTAACGTAGATCCACACAAGACACAATGGCTTTTTAATTGTGTCTATAATTACGGCATACAAGAGGTTAAAACAAGAATTTGTGTGGTATATCACGGGCGGGTGCCGGGTCGCCGGGAATCGCACGGCGCGCGAGTCGCTCGTCGTCTCTCGTGACGCTCAGGCGTCACGCACGCGCCCCGTCTGCGTCCTGTCCGCGCCCCGCCCTCGTTTTACGTCTTTTCTGTGTGTCCAGCGCTTTAGGAACGCGGTCCTGCCACTTAATGCTTAGAATAGCAGAAAGCGACTCGAAACATTGAACGAAATCGCCAAATACGTAAAGAGGACCTATTCCAGCAAAATCCGCAGTTAAAGCTTTTGAAATATTGCAGTTTTCAGCAAAAGAGAGTGATGAAAGGGGATGTTTATTATGTACATGTCAGCGTCACATTATAAGAACCGATAGATTGTAATATAACTAGAGCGATTGTAAACTCTCGAAAGATTGTCAAATGAACATACTGCTATACTGCTGATATTACGCATTATTTTTCGGTAGATTATAATCTAACGAAGTGAAACCGTAATATTGTGAAATGTAAACGATGGAAGTCAACTCGCGCGGTGTGGAGGAGGGGGGGGGGCGAGTCCCCCTTGTCCCATGGTACCACTCTCATGAAAAGATAATGTACCATTCCTGAGAAATACCGATTAATATAACCTAACCTCAAAACACTTTATATTCCCCTAAAAAGCATAGTCGACGAAGCCACGCTACGCGGTCCCCCTATTTCTGTTTGCAAGGTTTAAAGGAACCTAACTAACCTGACGTGGGGGTAAAATAATGCGTTATATTGTAATCAGTATGTTCAGTTGGAAATATTTCGCGAGTTTACAATCTCGCTAGATAGATTAGGTACAATGTAACCGCTAATTATTTTTTATTTAATTTTGACGTCAAAGTCAGTAATGCCATTTATTTCTTTCCAGTACCTCCAGCCAACCCGCCAGCAGCTGCAGGAAGTACTAGTAAAATCCGTAAGTTATTTTACATTCAGTTTTCAGTTACTTGAGACCGGATTATATGCAAATCAGATTGGCATATGCATTTTTATATTGTTGGTGTTTTATTGAAGAGAACGCATATTAAAGCTCAATTCAGTATGTCGTGCATTTTAAGGGCATGACTGCTTAAAAATTAATTGGAAAAACGACGAATGTGCCAGAAAAGATACATGAATAAAAACATTGCCCACAGTCTTAAGTGGATGTAGAACAATCCATATAAAAATCTTTTAAAATATTCCTTTCAATAATAAAGTCAAACTCACATAATATTATAAAGAAGAATGATTTTTTATTTGTTTGTACCAAATAAGGTCCGAAACTATTGGACTAATTTTTAATCATTATTTCACCAAAAGAAAGCTAAATTATCAGGAAACAATATATGATATTTTTTTATCCCGGTGCAAAACCCGTGGTATAATTATCAATCTTGGCGCGTGCGAGGCCGCGGTCATTAACTAGTAATTGTATAAAGTAAGACGCCAAACTAACTCAATTGGGATAAGACGTCCCCATGGGGAGTCCGTTCCCATGGGATATCTTCAGATCTTTACATGGGCAAACCCGCGGGAAAAAGCTAGTCATTTAAAAGTGGAATGTTAATAAGTGGATTTTATGTAAGTGGATATTCTAAAAGTTGAATGTTCATAAGTGGAATGTTTATAAGTGGATTTTATATAAGTGGATATTTTATAACTGGAATGTCTATAAGTGGAATGTTTTTAATTGCAGCTAACTATACCATCATCATAGCATGCGTTGTGGGTGCGGTTCTAGTGGCTATAATAGTAGCTCAAGCGGCTTACATCATGTTTCTTAAAGCTAAAGGTAAGGTTTTTGACATATACATATCTATGTAAAAATCTTTGGCACATCTATATACAGGGTGACTGGCTCGGGACCCGCCATAGCAAATTCGCATATGGAGGAGGTCATTTGCTAATTATTGAACCTTACTTTCCCTTGCCAAAGTTTTATAGTTTAGGAGAAATGTCAATTTTTATACTTTATCGAAATTTTTCCAAAATTTGACCTTCAAGCATTCATAACTTTTTTTTTGCTTTATTTTTGTGTTTTTTTTTTACTATTTGTTGGTAGTCATAAACATTGGCGATTAAAATACCTCGGAACTTCCCTCAAACTGGGGTAAAAATAAGATAGTACGCTTTTTTAAAAAAATAATGCGTAATCAAAATCATTACGATCAAATTGAACCTCAAATTAAAAAAAACTAAGGTGTTTCAATAATTACTTTTTATCAAAATTTGTTCACTAGTTTATAGCCTTTCCAAAGGTACCAAATTTCTATTTAAAAAGTTGCTAGTTTAAAAAAAACAATTCAGAATAGGTTTGTTGAAGCTAATTGTTCGAAGTATTTTTTGCAAATTTATGACTAGGAAGGTAGAAATTATTAGTGGATTTACATTTTAAGTTTAAAAAAAACAATTCAGTATAGGTTTGTTGAAGCTAATTATGCAAAGAATTTTTGCAAAATAACTAGGTAGGTAGAAATTCTTAGTGGATTTACATTTTTATTATTTAAAATAATACTTTTACAATGTAAAACAGAAAAGTACCTACGATCCAACGATTTCAAATTTGTATTAAAAAAGTTGCTAGTTAGCAACTTTTTTAATACAAATTTGAAATCGTTGGAAAGGTTATAAACTAGAGAACAAATGTTGATAAAAAATAATTATTGAAACAACGCAGCTTTTTCTTTATTTGAGGTTGAATTTGATCGTAATGATTTGGATTTCTCATTATTTTCTTTAAAAAGCGTACTCTCTCATTTTTTTACCCTAGTTTGAGGGAAGTTCCGAGGTATTTTAATCACCAATGTTTATGACTACCAACAAATAGTAAAAAAACCCACAAAAATCAAGCAAAAAAAAAGTAATGGTTGCTTGAAGGGCAAATTTTGGAAAAATTTCAATAAAGTATAAAAATTGACATATCTCCTAAACTATAAAACTTTGGCTAGGGAAAGTAAGGTTCAGTAATTAGCAAATGACCTCCTCTATATGCAAATTTGCTATGGCGGGTCCCGAGCCAGTCACCCTGTATACAGGGTGTAAACGAAACCTTCACGAAGCCTCCAACCAAGCATTATGTAGGTGCATACATCAAAGTAAGTAACATTTCGCAAAAATAAAATTGGAGTGAAAAATCTCGTTTTAAGGTAGGACTCAATGCTCAAAACATTGTGGTTATGGATGGGTTGTATATTAAAAGAGTGATCATAATTTGCAGAGCCTAAACAAAGTATTAATAGGTATGATATTAAAACCCGAATATTTTTCGAATTTGGAATAAAAAGCAGACAAATCTACATCTACTTACACTTCTATTATAAAGAGGAAAAATTTGTATTTTTGTATGTGTATGTTTGTAAGGAATAAACTCAAAAACTACTGGACCGATTTACTAAATTCTTTCAGCAATAGATAGCTATATTATCAGCGAGTAACATAGGCTATATTTTATTCCCGTACTCCCACGAGAACGGGAACTACGCGGGTGAAACTGCGATAAAACGCTAGTTATATAACTTTGAATATTCCACACTCTCCTCATAATGTAAGCACTCCACAATAATCAAACTAGACCTTTAATAAACATTTCTTTTTATTTTCCAGCTCAAAAACTGATCAAATTGAACACGCACAACAATCTGTCAAAGAAGTCGGATGCAGCACCAGACGATACAGGTAAGAAAGAAAGAAAGAAAAAGTATTTATTAGGCCTGTATTCCTGCTACGTCGGTCGAGCGCGGTTGGTCGCGACATCAGCGACAGCAAAATACGACTGTCGGTCTGCGTCGTAAGTCAGCGTCGCAATATGGTGCTATATAGAACAAAATGTATACCTACTCGTATGCGTGACCGACGTTTGCGACCGACGACAGCGCAGGAGGAATTCAAGCCTTAGATTTACACAGGACAAAACAAAAACAAAAATGGTTGCATTAAAAATTTATTGTAAGTATTCAAAAGTTTAAGCGTACGTCTTATACGTTTACTTTTTAATACTAAAAAGAAAAAACAAATGAAAATGGTCCTGTACGAGGTCAAAAGGCTCTTATCTCAGCATCGTGTTGTGACATTTAAAAAGTCATGATAGTATTCTGATAGGGCACAAAGCGACGCATTATTAAACTACGTTCAATCTTCTCCTTGACGCCACAGAAAAGAAAAAACAGTTCTACACTTTTCATCACAATCATCATAATCAGCCTATAATGTTGCTGCTGGGACACTGCCTTCTCCGGCACTCTCTCCCTCTGGGCAGAGGCCAGTATCCCAGCAGTGGGAAACTTGTAGACTAATTAATTATGCTATGTATATCCACAGCTCGCTACTGCTCAAACCCTGGCCAGAAGATGATGAAGGTAGCTGCTCCAGTGGACGATGGTGATGATAATCGTGACAGCGTCATCTATGAGGCACCGAATATCGAGATACCTAGCAACCGTAAGTTATCTAGTGCCTGTTTTCAACTATAGTCTATACTAATCATTATTATATGTATAAAAATCAATGCCACTTTTCGTTGTCATTTTATAACTCAAGAACGGGCTCACCTATCCAAACCAAATGTTTAGGCTTTGTTCGGACTATTTAGTAGATGGTTTATGTGAAGTTTGCACAAAATCGGTCGAGCGGTTCTTCACGCAGACGAAGTTGCGCGGGTCAGCTAGAGGAGATCACCCAGCCTCCATACATTTTTGGGCTATTTTCAAAAGCGCCAACAAAAAAAACTAATTATTTGGTTAGAGCGTAACATAATAAACTTTTTATTATTACACCAAAGTCGGAAGAAAATTCACCGTGAAGTTATTCAACCACAGAATATCTGAGATGAGACTACCCAGATTGGGGACATTTTTTACCGGCCGACTAAAATAAACACAAGCGGCGCGGCGGCGGAGCATGCGTCGTTCATACAAACGTAATACCAAAATAGGTTGTTAATCAAACATATTCTTATGGTAGTGTGTATTTATTTCAATTGAATTACAGAATATCTATGTTCCCAAATATATATTTTGAAAGGATAATGATATGAAGACGAGATATGAGGAATATAAAATTTCTATAGAAAACTTATTTTTCTCAATAACTCTTGTTTAAATTAAGTAGTGTCCATTCAAAATACATATTTGGGAACCTAGATATTCTGTAATCCAATCAAAATAAATACACACTACCTTAAGAATATGTTTGATTTACAAATTATTTTGGTATTACGTTTGTATGAACGACGCATGCTCCGCCGGCCCCTTAAATAGAGGTAATGGATATAAACATTTTTTTATACCACCCAAATTCTATTCTCAAGTTTTAAATAAATAATAATGGTTAATATAATATAAAAGCGTCGGTGAAGATGCTAATGGAGGGAGATCTGCCGATCACTATTAAACCATCTAATAAAATATCAGTGTTCATTCTCTTGCCCTTAATCCAATTTATTTAGGACCAGCGCAGTATGTCTTCTTTTTCCATACTTCTCTAGAACTCGTCCTCTCATCAGACACCTCCTTTCTAGCCATATAATTCTTTACACAGTCCATCCATTGCTTCTTTGGTCTTCCTCTACTCTTACATCCTACATTCATACTAAACATTCTCTTCAATATTTACATTTATACTTCTTATTTCACTCACAGCACGCAAGCCAATGCAGCCTCCGCAACCACCTGCAATCACCACTATGCCTCGTAAGTACTCTTCACTAGTTTATTTCTTAAAAACCACTTCATACTACTACCACACCGTCATCTTTATATGTTCTTTTTGAGAAAAGTATTTCTGATATACACAGGTTTAAGGGGCCGGCGGAGCATACGTCGTTCATACAAACGTATTTAATACCAAAATAATTTATAAATCATACATATTCTTAAGGTGGTGTGTATTTATTTCGATTGAATTACAGAATATCTATGTTCCTTAATATATATTTTGAAAGGACAATGATATAAAGACGAGATATGAGGAATTTATATTATCCATAGAAAACTTATTTTTCTCATAACTCTTGTTTAAATCACTGTCCATTCAAAATGTATATTTGGGAACCTAGATCACTGTTTTAGGCTTTCACGGTTTAAAACTAAACTTATATTGTCACTTACGGGATATCTTCCGTGATTATTTGTCTGTTTTCTGTTTTTTTTTGTGTGTTTTTTGTTTTTGTTTGTTTTGTGTTTGTTTTTCGTTTTGTTTTTTGTTTTATTTGTTTTTATATCGGGAGCTCAAAACAACAAATAATCACGGAAGATATCCCGTAGGTGACAATATAAGTTTGGGAACCTAGATATTCTGTGATCCAATCGAAATAAATAGACACTACTTTAAGATTAGGTTAATTTTCAAATTATTTTGGTATTACGTTTGTATGAACAACGCATGCTCCGCAGGCGTCTTAAGTGATACTTACGACAGTTGAGGTTCTCTGCTAAATCAAATTAAAAGCTAAGAGACCCCGTTCCCATATAGGACGACCAGATTCCTGTCGTCCATGTTTTTGTCAAATAAATACCTACAATAAATGTAACCGTCAGAACATACTGGGAACGGGGCTTTTTGGCGTTAGCGTAGACCATAAACAACAAAATGGCCGCTATTTTGAAAATAAAATGACAAAAGTTTTTTTTTCCTATATTGTGTCCCACGGCTGGGCAAACGCCTCCCCTTTGTCCTTCGGAACCTCTCTGATTTTGAAATTTCTTGCCAAGTCAGCCACGTAAATATGATCAGACTGTCACAACACTTTCGCCGCGGTCAAACTTGACGATGTCAATCCACCCTCAGGCATCCAGAGAGTGACGATCTTTGGCGGAAGTTAGGCAGGTCAAAGCTCTTTTACTAAAAAAAATTACCTGAACAGTTTTGACAGGAACATCATGCCTCCCGAGTCCCGAGTCAGTAACAGACGAGGACAAAGTTTTACAAAAATATAATAAAGATGAAAGATTTGTATTTATGTATGTAACGAATTAACTTAAAACTACAAGATCGATTTCAAAAATTCTTTCACCAATGGATAGCTACATTATCAGCGAGTAACATAGGCTATATTTTATCCTCGTACTCCCATGGGAACAGGAACTACTCTGGTGAAACCGCGTGACATTCGCTAGTATATAATACAATTATGTCTACAGGTACTCCCAGACCAGACCACAATATGAAGATCAATCATCAAGCGTCATCAGCTCTGAACAGTCCTGCTCGGAGCCCCATGTCGGAGAACTTTCCTCCTAACTTTCAAAGACCAGGTAGCTATCATAAAAATAAAATAAAAAGTGCTGGCAGTCGTGAAAACTAAGTAATCTATATCTGTTACGGGTTGTGCCCCGCGCACGCCTAAGTGGTGCTACGCCACAGCGGATCGGCTACGAGTCCTGTGAAGCGTGAGATGACGTCACGCGAGTTCCATGTTTTTTTTTTCACCGAAAAAGTGCTCAACAGTGCACCTAAAGAAGTTTTCGCTTCAAATAATCCTACTACGATGCCGCGATGGTACGGAATCCTTCATGTACCAGTCCGACTTGCATTTGGCTGGTTTTTTTTTGGGTATATTGCACTAAAGTCTAATGGCCTCAAACGGTCTTAATGGCAATTTAAGAAACAATACACCATACTTTGTATTGAAAACACGCCATGTCATGTAAAAAAAAGCTGTTTCCCACAAAACTGCCTACACGAGCAGCCTACACGGTCAAAATGTATGGAACAGCTGTTTTTTTTAATTATCGACGCAAAGTAGACGAATAATTTGTCGGTATTCTTTACACTTTGTACAAACAATAAAAAAAAACTTCAATTTTTTTTTTCTAATAAATATCCGCTGCTGAGTGGGATCCGGGGTTCAATACAGTAAAAGTAATTTCGTATTTGGCACCCGATGTCTCTCCATTATCATCATCATCATCAGCCTATTAATGTTCCCACTGCTGGGACACAGGCCTCCTCTCTATGAGAGGGAATAGGCATCCTCCCACGCGGGCCCAGTGCGAATTGGTAGATGTCACGTCTTCGAATTTTTTGATTCTAGGACATGCCGGTTTCCTCACGATGTTTTCCTTCACGGTTTTGAGAGCTCGCATCTCTCTCCGATCATGTTGAGTTGCCGTCCCATCGAATTATGAGAGTAAAAGGACCTTTACACACAAGTTTGCACTATATTAACTCCCGCGCCGATAGCTGATCTCGGCTGAGATTGGCCTCCTTGGCTGAAAACGTTCAGGAGGACTGATAACATTGAGTCGTCTACTTTCAGACGTGGCTAACCGACCTCGACTGCCTCTGCCAAACACTCTACACGACACTCCTCACACCATTCCGAAACACAACCCGCATGAGCACAATTTTCAAGAGGTCTACGAAGGTAAGTCCAGAAATATATACCATTAAATTAAAAATAGTAGGGATCCGGGAAGTATTTGGTTCTTCTAACGTTATAAATAGATGTGCAGCTGGGAAATGCTCCGCCATTTCTTCTTCGTAGCTCCAAAAGATAATCTTGTTTATGCTTGATCACAGAAATGGAATATGACCCAATTGAAGAGAACACCTATGAACCACCACCCGTTGTCAACGCTATGCCACGTAAGTAACCACGTTATTTTACTGGGCCATCTTCTCTAAAGTTCACTAGTTCACCTCACTCAAGTGAGCACACACAATTTGAAAGATCATCGCGGATTCACAATGAGACACCGTGATATTTCGAAATTGACACTTCTGTTCAATTTTTTGACAACGTTCGAATTTAGAAGGCTGTGAACGAATTATATGAAATATAAAATGAGATTAACTGATTTTCAAACAATGACCTTGCTTAGAACCAGCTATCCCAGTGTTATTAGATTTACAGTTGCGAATTTCAAAGTGATGCTGAGAGAATAAGTCTAAAGCTAGATTTATTTGAAGACATCCGTAAGAAAACTAATGTTACCGACGTAGCCCGAAGAATTGCCAAACTTAAGTGGCAGTGGGCAGGACACATTGCTCGCAGAACGGATGGCCGATGAGGCTTGATTGAAAAGTTCTGGAGTGGTGACCGCGAACCCGAAGACGTTGTGTTGGAAAGCCTCCCACTAGGTGGACCGATGACCTGTGAAGGTTGCATGAATCCGCTGGATGCGATTCGCACAGGGCCGTTTAATGTGACGACACTTGGGGACCATGTCCAGCAGTGACGTCTTTCGACTGAAATCATAATGATGATATTTATTCATTTCTAGTGTGTTTGTATACTGATCTGTCTGTTTTATTGCAGCTCGACTCCATATGCCGCCAAAGAAAGTTCCTACAGGCAATCTTTTGGACGTAAAAGAAAATACACTGAATTCAAGGCAAGGCAACAGACCCCCAGTCACCCCGAAGCCGGCGCGGCCTCGATCAAGTAAGTTTAAAAAAAAAATCATCGATTTGTAGGTCTTAATTACTTCATTTTTTTAGTAAGTGAATGGAATGATCCCGTAGTGGTCAGTTAAATTCCGTGACCGCAGAGTTGGCGCAGTGACTGAGCAATAGGCTTGTTAACTGAAAAAATCTAATTAGTCCGTCACTTAGATTATCAAAAAATATTTAACCCGTATTTTTTCTTTTGTCACATAAACCAAAATTGACGAAGATACGACGCTTTTAAAATTCCCAATACGTCACTGTTTGGTATCATTCTTAGTGAGTTCTGACGTCACGAGCCCCCTCTCCCGAGTTTTGATGCGTTTTATCTTTGTCAATATTCGTTGATTTACAAAAACAAAAAATACGTGTCCGTTATTTTCCAATACTCTATCTGACGTACTAAATAGATTTGCACTTTATTGATGGTGGAAACTAGCCTATTAGCCGCTGTATTGCGTATCATGGGTTCAATTCCCACACGGTACAAATACTCGTATTTCTATGGTCTACAAGTAGTTGTTCCGGGTTTGGCTGTTTGTGTATGTGAGTTTAAATGGGTTCTGAAAGCATCCACGATACAGGAGAAACTCCTAGTACGGAAGGTACCGTTGCAAATAAAAAAGTCATAGTGAGCCGGCTTATAGTGTCATCGAAGGTTGATCTTTTTTTATCAATAAGTAAATCAACCGTCAGCTGCTCAAGTAGCGGTGGGTGTAGGATTGGGAGGTTACAAAAGTCGTCAGCACACTCTCTACTCTCTCGTGTGAAAGATTGCTTTTAGTTTTTTGTCAGGCGTACATCATTTACATGTTCATGCGAGTGATGATGCATAATCCCCCCTGCACCATGTAGACTGACGATTTTTTTAAGCTCAGTATATTGTAATCTATTTATGGAACAAGTTTCAGCCGGAAATTTTGCTTCGTTGGATTTTATTGTATTTCTGGACTATTTTGCCTAATCAATAACTTTAGAGGACCTCAGAAACCTCTAAACATCAGCCCTACAAGTACTTAGGAATCGATAGGACTCGATAAGATAAATTAGACAGTTATTCTCGATAAAATGAGTTTTTATGGAGTCATAAACTCATTTTATCGAGAATGACTGTAAAATTTATCTTATCGAGTCTTATCGATTTCTACGTACGTGTACTGCAGGTTCGAAATTCGAACGGTGGCTCGTTGTGAATCCGCGATGAATTACTTAAAAAAAAACAAATGAGTTCGCTTTCGAATTGTGTGCGCTCACTTGAGTAAGGAGAATTTTACAGAATAGCACTTTTCAAATCAAATCAATCAAATCAAATCATTTATTTGTCAGAACATGATCGGTATGTTTATAACATGGTCTTACGTATAGATAGAGACATCACATTCTACCACATGGGCGTACAAATGTTAACACATTATTGATGATCAATTAAATAAACAATAATATTTATTAATAATTTATTATATGTAGTTAAATTAAGAAAAAGGAAAGTAAAAAAAAATAAAAAACAATTGAATTAAATTACTACGTCAGTGTCATTTAGGTAATCATTTAAATTATAATAGCATTTGTTACATAGAAATTCTTTAAATTGCTTCTTAAATCTAGCCAAATCTAACTCTCTAATGGATTTATTAATTTTATTATAAACTTGTGGGGCTCTGCAGAATATGCTTTTCTGCATAAAAGCTGTCTTGGCTCTGCGTCCGCGTAGCATGTCATTTCGCCTGTTACGTTGTACAGTATCAGATAGGTGAGGAAACTAATTTGAATTTAATCTCACAAATAAGGCAGTTTCAAATATATACAAAGCTGGTAGTGTCAGCATTTTATGCTTTCTGAAATATGGCACACAACTGTCCGTCACCTGCAGTCCAAACATAGGTCTTATGCAGCGCTTTTGCGCTTTAAACGCGGCTTCCCTATTTGTAGAGTTACCCCAAAATATGATGCCGTATCTTAACACAGATGCAACAAGACCATGATAGGCTGTGAGTAGTGCATCCGTGTTAACAGTTGGAGCAAGTTTATATAGGGCATAGGACGAGCAACTTATTTTTTTGCATATATAAGGCCTAGGAATTTCGCACTGTCCACGTCACTTATTATGTTGTTGTGGAATTTCACGTCCATTTTTATGCTAGGTTTTCTATTACCAAAGTGCATAATTTGAGTTTTACCAAGGTTAATTTTTAAATTGTTATTGTTAAGCCAAGCAATTATTTGGATTAACACTTCATTCACATCAGCTTCATATTGGTCTGGGTTATTACTAGCTACTGTTACCGTGCTATCATCAGCAAATAGGGTTATAGGGTGATTTATGGCTTTGGGCAGGTCATTAATATAGATTAAGAAAAGTAAGGGACCCAGAACACTGCCCTGTGGTACGCCGAAGTATACAGTACGTTCTTTGGATAGGTATGTAACTTCTTTTGTCTTTAAATTTAAGTCAGTAATAGCAGTTATTTGTTTTCTATTTCAGAGATAAGTCATTAATAAATCCAAAATATTACCCCATATACCATAGCAGTCCAGTTTGTTTCTTAAGATATTGTGGTCAACATAGTCAAAAGCTTGTGTCATGTCACAGTAAATAGCGCAAATAGGTGTCTTTTTGTCAACATTACTCATAATTTGTATTCAGGAAGTCATAGATTGCCATATTAACTGTCTTATTTTTCCGGAAACCTTTTTGCTCGTTGCAGAGAATCACATGTTTTTCTAAAAATGAACATAACTCGTTATAATTCGTCGTTACTCGTTATTTTACAAAAAAAAAAGTTAATTTATTTCTTTTCTTTTCTTTTACAGACACCACGGTTCCGCCTAATAATGAATTAGAACAGGCTCTCAGGAGGAGGAATGGTAAACATTATTTACTACTACAATCATATATTTTAATTTTTTCCATAGGAAAAGGGCTCGTGACTGCTTCTTTAGTCTAGCGCAGGGGTTCCCAAACTTATTTTGTCTACTGCAAAATAAATTTAATGTGTTCTGATCGTGTTAGTAATTTATTAAAAATGGCCATTAATTAATGCTTATTTTCGGTATTTCACAGATACCATGCCAAAACCCACCATGACGCCAATGCAGCAAGAGCTGGCCCTAAGAAGAAGGCCTATCGGTAAGAAGTGTTTAAAAAAAATAGATTTCCTTTAGTGTAACAGGTACTTCATTATCAGATATTGATCGTAGTCCTATAATAGTTTTAGAATTAAATGTATTAAACACAATTTGGGTATTGCTCATATAATAATATGTATAAGATTAAAGTTGCAAAAATTAAAATTCTTAAAATAATGTAGGACATGCATAAGCATGATCAGCCTATAATGTTCCCACTGCTGGGACACACGGTCTCTACGAGAGGGACTGGTCTATAATCCGCAACGCGGACCCAGCGTATTGGTAGATGTCACATGTCTTCGAATATTTGGTTCTAGGACATGCAGTTTCCTCACGTTTTCCTTAACCTTTTTGAGAGCAATGGTGACAAAATAAATTACATAAAACAGTGCGTCTGTCTGAGTTCGAACACGACTTACTGTTCGTAAGTCGGGGCCGCCACCACTGAGTACCCATTACTCTCCTAATGGGCATAAGTATTCCCTTTATTTTCTTGAAAACTGTACATTTTGCTCAAGTCAAATACAACGCTTTTCACAGGTGACTCCCAGACCAACAAACTTGAGGAAGCTTTGAGAAAGAGGAATAATGGTAAGATTTCATAATTCTCTTGCCCTTATCCTTATTAATTTGTGGTCAGGGCAGCATGTCTTCTGCTTCCATACTTATTTATTACTCGTCATCTCATCAGACACCTCTTTTCTTGCCATTATCATTCTTCACACAGTCCATACATATTCGTTTCTTTGGTATTCTTCTCCCTTTCCAACTATCAACATTCATATTTTATCCATCACTTTTTCAGTAATGAAAAAGTTTGTTGAAAGGATGGAACATTATGTGTTCCATCCTTTCTCATCTCATGTACAAGCTAAGACAGACGAATCCCTTTCATCTTTTCTGTAACAGGCGCCTCTTTCAAACTTCCTCTAACATGCTCAGTATTATTACTTCATCCTTTTTAGTCTATATTAATTTCCAATAAAACGTCTTTCACAGATTCCAAGACAAACGAACTAGAGGAAGCTTTGAGAAGGAGAAATAATGGTAAGATGTCTTGATTCGATGCTTTCACATTCAATCTACCTCACCATTTTTTAGTCAAGCCCACCTAAACTGAATACTAGCAAGTTCTTATGAGAATAAAATCATCATAAGCAACACCTGTTAAAGTTTATCTACGTCCGTATCAGAGCCCTATCACCAAGATACTAGGTCCAAAGCAATATTCTTTTTTTTTTTTTTTGCAGTTAAGCACGTGCCGATTGTGTCCATTCCAGACCCCTCTTCGAAGGAACCACCAAAGCCAAGTAAGTGTTCATTTTTCTTCTTGGAGCGGTTCCAGATTGGCTTATTTTCGGTGCAAATAAGCTCGCTTCTGGTAGGGCGCGTAGGCGCAGTTTTTGCCATACAGCCAACGCGAGAGACGCCTCCCAACGTGTCCAATCATCCCGCGTTTCACAAATTCAAATTCATTGATTAATTTTGTGAACATAAGGTAAAAAAACAGATGTTAAATAAATAAATGTTGGTCCATACTATGTCCCGCCAGAAGGTATACAAAATAAATAGTGCAGTTAATCAAATGTCAATGATCAAAATAAAATAAAAAAATAAAGTTAAAAACCAAGTAGTAAATGTCAAAATTTCATGACAAACACTAAACGCTAGTAGTTAAATGTCAATAAATTAAGACGGCACATAAAACAAGTATTCATTATTTAGTCACAATCACAATCAGTCATTTACATAATATTATTAGATACAAGATTTTTTTTTACAATGAGTCAAGTACAGCGCCGTCTATCGTTTTTAGTGGAAGCTGGCCTAAAAGAAACCTCATTGTCTAGGCCCTTTTTTAGTGAAATTAAGTATCTAACATCATCTTTGAAATTCGAACGGTGTTTCGTTGTGAACCTGCGATGATTTACTTTAAAAACAAATGAGTTCGATTTAGTGAGCTGAATTTAGGTAAAAATTGCGGTTTAATCCAAAAGTAAGCCTATTCAAGTCTTGAATCGTCATCAATCGTGATCTTCAACATTTTTTCTAATGAAAAACGAAACATGGTTCATTTGTTTTGGTTCCCACGAAGAGATGTGGGAAAGGGCACTGACCGTCATTGGGATCTTGACTAGCACTTACTACAGTGAAGTTGGTTTACGTAGAAGTAATTTAGACAAACCTGTGGATAATAGATATAATTAAGATTATTTGTTTTCAGAACCACTACCACCATCAAAAATGAAGGGACAACCAATACCACATCCCGTACAAGAAGGTAAACAAAATACTATTGCACCTCGAGACTAAATGCCAACTTAATATACCCTCGGTTTCATTGACTCCCTCGCACGCTCGAGTCCCGCGTTATAAAATATACTATTTAACTCCTCATACAAGCTTAGTCATATTACACATGGATGGGCCTCTGACTTGTCTTTACATGCTGTTGATTAACATCTTTTAGGCAAGCTGGTTTCGCGGGCGACGGTGAGCTATGGGCTAGCTCGCCGCTCGTCTTGTCGTCTTATGACGACAGGCTGTGTCGACGGCGCGTTCGTGTTGTTCGGCCGAATAAGCCTGCCAGGGCTGTGGGACTGTTCGAAAGAGATACCGTGGCCCCGGAACATAAAGGGCGAGGAAAGCACATGGATGGGTTTTAGTCAGTAAAAGTCTGACACTCCCTCCCGCTCCGCCCGGAGTGGGAGAAGTTACTTGATGATTTCCCATCCGAAAAAAAAGGCATGCTGGTTTTCATTCACTGAAGCAAATGATAATTACACAATGAATCCGAAGAACACAATAGGTAACGCTTAGACCAACCTGGGAATTGAACTCAGGGCAGTGTCCTCACTAGTAGCGCTAGCAACCACAATTTACGAAGCAGTGTTGATACTTTTTTTTATATACATAATTTTAAAATTGTTTTTCTTTTTCAGAAATCTATTACAACGAAAATCAAGCATCCTCAGATGAAGAATGGACCTACGAGCCACTGAAACCTTTAAACAGTTATGTCACAAACATATATAATGTATAATTTACCTTGTTTGAGGGAAAATAGGGTTTAAATTTGAATATTAAAAGAGGCTTGTAAGGTAGATACTAGCATGTAGACACTTGTGTGTTGGTAAATCAGAGTACAGTTTGTTAGTCCAGTGTAGTTTACTTAATAATTTATATGTCACAGTACAGTCTTCTCAAAGTTATTTTTGGAGACAGAAAAGGTTACCCGTATAGGCTTTAATAAGTTAACCCAAGAGTAAAGGTTAACCCGTATTATAGGGTTAATCAGCCTATAACAGCCGGTTAACGCACAGAGTTCATTTTTATACGTAAAAAAATATGCAAGAAAATATCCCGCTCTCACATTGTCTCTTTAATTCTGGTTAGTCAGCAATATTTAAATGATTAACCCATTAATTGTTAGGGTTAACTAGACTAAAGGTTAATTGAAATTATTTGTCTAACCGGTTAACTTTTTAACCGCCCATAATAAAGTGTTTCCCGCGACTTTGACGATATCACCGACCCAACGCACTTTTAGACGGCCCAGGTTTCTTCAGCCCCACCTCGGCTATCATTCAGTTAGAACTTTATCCTTCGGACATCTCTATATCTAGACAAACATCCATAATCTTTCTTATAATAATTAATATATTATATAAATTACGTGTCACGTTGTTTGTCCGCGATGGACTCCTAAACTACTTAACCGATTTTAATCTGTACACCGGTGTGCAGTTTGATCCAACTTGAAAGATAGGATAGCTTACATCTCAATTTCCCTAGTAGCATTTTTTGTCGGCATTTAGTTGGGCCACATACCTCTGGTTAGTTGGCAAATGCATACAATTTGGCGGGCAGTTTGCGGGTTGGGCCCAAAACTGATGGCCTACGTGGATTTGCCTACGAAGGCCCAACTTGCGATGGGGCCAACGTGGATTTGCCTACCACCAACCAACCAACTACTACCACCAATGTGTACTACCGAGCTAGTAGTGTTGAACTAATAACCTTGTGTGAACACTAATAGGGTTGAAATAAAACCAAATTGCTTTCTGATCTAAGGCGCGGGTCATATACAAGTGGCGTATGACGCTGGCGCGTGTACACGGGGGGCGAGGCAGTAGCAAGTAGCGGCGCCACTTACTCGGCGCCACCGCCATACGCCGTACGCCACTCGTGTTTGTCCGGCGCCCAAGCTGGTGATATATTTACTAAAATTCACTCGAACCCAACCAAATCGTGGTAACACAACGATAGCGACTTCTAATTGGACTACAACGCCATCTATCGAGGTTGGGGTACCACTTTTGAACCTTTACGATATTATCATTACGGTTTCGGCATGAACATACCGCCCACCAAGGACATTTAGTGACGGAATGTCCTTCTTAAATTATCCTTAATTTTCAATTTTGCACTTTGTTTACAATATAAACCATATATCTCAAATATAAACAAAAATAAAAAAAATATGTTTCGTAAATATAAGAGTTACTAAGAGTTCAGAGAGTACTAGTAAGCTCATACTGGGTGTACCAGTATATACGTATCATCCCTAACAGGCCCATTGAAAGGTTTAAGTTGGACCGATGTAAGTTGTTATCATAACTTAAATCCCTACAAAAAACTCCCAACAGTAGGAATAGAAGCAGCAGGCCCGTCGTTAGTTGGCCCAATGTTGTTTTAGTAATTTAAATCACTACAAAAATCTCCCAACAGTAGGAACAGATGCAGCAGGCCCGTCGTTAGTTGGCCCAATGGTGTTATAATAACTGAAATCCCTGCAAAATCACCCAACAGTAGGAATAGTAACAGAAGGCCCTTTGTTGGCTATTCGTTGGGCAAATAGTGCATGTTTATGACAATGGGCCTATTTTAAGTTTAGGTTGGCGGAACAACTAACCGTCTGCCAATACATTCCCAACTGTTGGCATAAGGAAGCCAACGGCAATTGCTACTAGGGTTATGAGACGCAGACGAAGTTGCGCGGGTCAGCTAGTAACATACAAGTATAACATCAGTAGTGCAAGTACGTAGGACTCGATTGGACTCGACAAGATAAATTTGACAGTTATTCTCTATAAAATGAGTTTTTGGCTCCAAAAACTCATTTTATCGAGAATAACTGTCAAATTTATCTAATCGAGTCCAATCGAGTCCTACGTACTCAGACTTCAAAGGTGTTTGAATTAAATGGCCAGCCTAACGGCCGCAATGTTTTTCTTTTTTTCGGGGTTGCGGCTTTGCATAAAAACCTATATTAACCGATAGCTGGTATCAATGTGTGTTAAAATGGTAAACGGTTAAACAGGTTTTGTATGACACAAAAAGTTGCCATGTTTCCTAGAAATGACCTATCCAAGTTAAAATCCATTCACTGCGTCTTCAGCACAACTTTGATTTTATTACCCACACATAAAACCTAAATCAATCAATAACTCATATCAATACAAACATCTTTTGTATGAGACAAAATGTTCTAAAGTGTCACGTTTCCAAGATATGAGCTATCTAAGTTAAAGTCCATTTACAGTTGGCATCTTTACCACAACTTTGATTTAATTAGCTACGCATAAAACCTATATCAGTCAATAACTCATATCAATACAAACATCTTTTGTATAGACAAAATGTTCTAGTGTCACGTTGCCGTGATATGAGCAATAGACTATATGTATACTATAATATGAGCTATCTAAGTTAAAGTCCATTAACTGTTGGCATTTTTAGCACAACTTTGATTTAATTAGCTACGCATAAAACCTATATCAAACAATAGCTTACATCAATACAAACAACTTTTGTATGAGACAAAAAGATGTTAAAGTGTCACGTTTCCGAAGTACAGAGTGTAAACAACCTCATCACGAAGCCGTCAACCAAGCATTCTGTACATCAAACAAAGTAACTTTACGCAAAAAAGTATTGCTGCAAACGACTTTTTTTCTGGGTAAAATATAATGTTTACTGGTAGAACTCAATGTAACGCACTCAAAACATTGTGTTGATGGATGGATTGAATAGTACGGGGGTTGCAGAGTTACATTAAAAATTTGTCCATAAGTTGGAACTTTGACCCCAAATATCTCCGTAACTATAAGGTTCCCAGGTATGGTGTAGAACCAGTGGCGGATTTGCTTTATTTTTATATTACTTTATTGCCAACTTTTATCTAAATAGTTTTTTGAAATTTAGGAAAAAAAATAGTTTTATTTCGCAAGAATATGGTAAGTACATAAGTTGCAACATACAGGTGAAACTAATAAAAGTGTGTTAAAAACATAGAAGAGTATTTAAGGATGCGGAATAGATTGCACCATGCAGTGCAGTCCGCCCGCCATACGTTATAATAAGTTTTTTGACACGATTGAGGCCGCCCCTAAATCTGGCCGCCCTAGGCCCGGGCCTACCGGGCCTTAGGGTAAATCCGCCACTGCGTAGAACAAAAAAAATGGTCGCTATGATGGGGAAAACAAGTGCATTTCGGCTTCGTTAAGAGGTTTTTAACGTCTTTTATAAATTATCGAAATATTTCGTTTTTGACTTTAACTTTGACACCTCATATCTCGTAGATCAACATTTATTTTTACCACCTTAATGTATCGTTCGTAAATGCATGCAATTTGACTAAGGTACTTATAGTAATTTGAATACCAAGTACCCAAGATAAAATGTTGGCATTATTGCTCAGTATTAGGAAAAAATGTAAATAAATAGATATAATATTATTAGAAACATAGTACCTACCGTCTAATGTAGTTTTAAACAAGAATTTCTTTGCTCTAACTAAATTCGAGGTTTACAAGGTAAAATCGACTCGTCCTATTGTTGAAGTATATTAAAATGTAGCCTATGTTACTCGGGCCATAATAACGAATCGATTGACACCTTATTCATAAAAATCGGATGAATAGTTTAGGCGCTACGGAGGAACATAAATAAATACATACATACATACCTACAAACATACACCTCCGCCGTAGTCGGGTAAACAGGATAATTAAGACATACCATTTTAATCCATTATATGAAATAAGTTATTTTTTCTGTGAATAGTTGAAAATGTTAATTTAATGTAAACTAAGATGAAAAGTTAAATAAAAATATTGAAAACTTGCTTAATTGTTGGTCTTTTATATTATTCTATTTATTTTTCAATTATTTTAAACAGTTAGATTTTTATTTTTTTTTTATTTTAGAACACCAACTCACAAACACAAAAAAAATAAAATTAATAAAAACATTCCCTAGGCAATTAAATGACGTTATCACGTAAAATTATCATCCGTAAACCGCCTTTACAGACAACCATTTTTTTGTTCTGAACCTGGGAACCTACTAGTTAGTTACTAGCTTGTTTTTTTTTTGCTAGGCTACGTCGTGTCCCACTGCTGGGCAAAGGCCTCTCCTTTCTCCTTTCATACCTCTCTGTCTTGGCCATCTCCGGCCATGTTGGCCCTGCAAACGTGATCAGATCGTCACTCCACCTTCGCTGAGGTCGACCTCGACGGCGCGCGGCGTTAGTTAGCTAGTTTTTTTTCAAATACTAGTTCTTTACTTTAATACCTCAATGACCGACCGGTCTACTACCCAATCCATCCACCAGTACATTGTTTTTAATGTATTACATTGAGTTTTACCGTACAATGTGATTTTTTATCCAAAAAAAGTCGTATCCCAGCAATATTTCTTGCGTAAGGTACGTAGCTAAGTAATTTGATATACAGAATGCTTGGTTGACGGTTTCGTGAAGGGAAGGTTTACACCCTTATACGTTTACCGTAATATATCATATGCGAATCTTTTCCTTCAAAGAAACTCCTGAAAAAACTCACTTCAAGGCAACGTAAATCCCCGGGGCTGCGGGACTGTTCGAAAGAGATACCGTGGCCCCAGAATATAAAGGCCGAGGAAGAAACATGGATTGGTTTTAGTCAGTTAAAGTCTGACACTCCCTCCCGCTCCGCCCAGAGTAGGAGAAGTTATTTGATTATTTCCCATCCGAAAAAAAAGGCTACGTAAATCCCTAACCCAATAATTAACACTCAACTTATCTTTTTTTCTTAGAAGTTATGCAAGCGCCGATTGTGTCTAAACCAGACCCTTCTCCAAGCGAATCATCTAAGCCAAGTAAGTATTATAAAGGGTGTAAAATACCTCTTAATGAAGCCGAAAGGCACTTGTTCTCCTCGTCATTCCGATATTTGTTTTGTTCTACACCATACCTGGGAAGTGGGAACCTTCTAGTTACGGAGATATACAAGGTTTGTGTTTTATTGTAAGATTTTTACTAAAAGTAGCTCCACGTACCCGTACTATTGAATCCTTCCATCAGCACAATGTTTTGAGTGCGTTATATTGAGTTATACCCCAAAACATGATTTTTCACCCCAAAAAATGTTGTTTCCAGCAATAATTTTTGCGTAAAGTTACTCAGTTTGATGTACAGAATGCTTGGTTATCGGCTTTGTGATGAGGTGGTTTACACCCTGTATTATATGCTTAACACATCATCACGGCTTTAATCGAGGAGCTCGTGACTAAATAATAGCAATCCCTTGGATCTTCAGATTAAGCAGCGTTTGCCTAGGTTGGTCTGTGGATGTGTGATGATCACCCATTACATACCGATTGTCCTCCGTGCCACGTTAAGCTGTTGTTCCCGGCTGTCATTTGTAGATCTTCGACAGTCGTTACAGGTAGTCAGTCGCCCGAAAGTCTGATAACCAGTCTTACCAAAGGGTATCGTATTATACCCAGTACTAACTGGGCTGTAGAGGTCAGATAGGCAGTTGCTCCATGTAAAATACTGGTATTCAGCTGCATCCGGTTAGACTGGAAGCCGACTCCAGCATAGTTGGGAAAAGGCTAGGCAGATGATGAACATTACACCTGCCCGCTTAGCATGACCACCGTAGACACCGACAGAGAGTCGACAAATCTTTTGTTCATCTGTCATTGAATCGACAAAATGACAGATGAACAAAAGATTTGTCGACTCTCTGTCGTGTCTACGGTGGTCATGCTACGCGGGCTGTAATGCCCGAAGACACACACCTCTGTCATATTTCACCAATTATGATCAAGTTCCCTAGCTCCCAGGGGCAAGCCTATTTCCGAGTATAAACGGTTAATTTTAGGTCGTTCTGGAACTGAAAGCCATAAACTCGATTATAGAACTGGGAACGATTGGGACTGTTATTTTTTTAAATAATAAAAAAAACGTAATTATTTACATTTTTCGTGGCTTTTTTTTTAAAATGGTAACAAATAAAATTAAAAAAAAAAAAAATTAAATGATGTTATTTTTTTTGGCTTTTGGTTCCAGAATGACTTAAAAAGAAACTTGTCTAAGGATGAAAAACGGGGTGTAAAGTGCTTCATCACACAATAAAGTGAAAACAAACTTTCACGTTCTTTCACGTTGCGTTTCTCTTTCACGCAAAAACTACTGAACGGATTTGGATGAAGTTTATAACCTGGATAAACACATAGGAACACAATTGTCTAAATTATTTCTCTAATTGAATATTTTTGTTATCAGAACCACCACCATCAAAACCCTGGGGACCACCTACACCTCAACCAGTACAAGAAGGTAAAATAGTGTGTAACACCTTATAGAGGGTGTAAAAAGACTCTTAACGAATTCGAAAGGCACTTGATCTCCCCGTCATTGCGATTATTTTTTTGTTCTAGACCAGTGTTTCCCAAACATTCTTCTACCATGGCCCGGTAATTTTCACATTGCTCCTCGTGACCCATACTTTTTAACTAGCTTCGCTTTTTATAAGTTGTGATACAAGGCATTAAGTAAAAAGTTAATGTTGCTGCTAATTTTGTGCATTCTTGACAAGACTATATCAATGGTCTTGTATCGAAAATATCCCCAATTATTGTTAAAACAAGGCAGGAATGCTAGGACCCGGTATTTGATTTTGATGGCCCGGTACCAGGTCGCGACCCACCAAATGGGAAATGCTGTTCTAGACAATAACCGAGATCTTTCTAGTTACGGAGATATCGAGAGTCTAAGTCCCAATTTTTCCACACGTTTTTAATGTTACAACTTTTTTTCTTTCAATACCTCTACCACCTCCGTACTATTCAATCCATCCATCAGCACAATGTTTTAAGTGCGTTACATTGTATCTTACCGTAAATCGTGATTTCACTCCAATTAAAGTGTCGTTTCCCAGCAATTATTTTTGCGTAAAGTTACTTAGTTTGACGTACAGAAGGCGATTACACGAGCTAAACGCGAGTTTTATAATTACTAAAAGTATATGATTCACAGCTATAAACAAGACCAGAAAAATATATGACATTCTTCGGGATATATGCTAGCATAATGGTGTTTTGAAAACATAATACAATCAATTTGACTAGATAAAAAAAAATCACTAACTTATCTCTAAAAATATTTTACAAACAAAAAAAAACATACTAATATGCATGCAATCATTCTGATTTTTTGGCAAATAATTCTACAAGCAATACATTAGCATGATAGTGTTTTAGTTTTTTAATCCAATCAATAGTTTTTTGTAAATCGATGGAAACCACTAATTTCGCGCTATTTGTCCCGCAGTGACTGACGTAACAACCACTTTGTAGTGCAAGCTGATTAGAACTTTATTCTAACAGTATTTCAAACGAAGTTTGAACCACCCCAATAGAGTTGCTAATTTAGCTCGTCTAATCGCCTTAACGGCTTCGTGAAGAGTCTGTTTACACCCTGTAGATAAAGAAAAGTAGAGGGCGAGATTAAGGGGGCTATCTCACTATATCTGACTTAATAATCTAATAATACCACATGGGTCGGTCTTCAAGGTTAAACCACGATT
The DNA here is from genome assembly GCA_950022955.1 of Xestia ashworthii. Lineage (NCBI taxonomy): Eukaryota > Metazoa > Arthropoda > Insecta > Lepidoptera > Noctuidae > Xestia > Xestia ashworthii. The sequence continues at coordinate 6,209,256 of OX465576.1, read as the reverse complement.
GCCTAATGGCAGTTTTCCAGAACTTACTTACGTCACATGAGTAAGTGAATGGAACAGAGTATAAGGTTCATACAACCGCGCGAATCGGTAGCACTACTACAAGCACGCGGAACAGGTGCTGGCCGCTTGTCGCGTACCTACGCGGCGAGAGTGGAAAAAACCGGTTTACGCTGTCACAGTCAGTTGACGCTACGTCTCGTAGCTGTTGGTGATTCTATAAACAAAGTTAGCCTGAGCCTAGCCGCGTCAGCTACCGATCACTTGATTCATAGAAAAATCAAAGAAAGCTTTTCTGTGACGTTTTGTTCATAACCGTCCGTAAGCTAAATGTCAAACAGACAGATATAGCAGCCTTCCGTTTTCTGTTAGTCAGTTAGTGAGAAAGGCCGTTAGTTGGTCCGTAGATGAATCACCCATAACATACCGAGTTCCCTAAAAACACGTAAAATCGTTGCTCCCGGTGTTCATTTGTAGATCTTTATCAGTGGTTACATGTAGTCAAAGGCCCGAAACTGACAGCCAGTCTTACCAAGGAGTATTATCGTATTACCCAGCACTAACTGGGTTGTGGAGGTCAGATAGGCAATCGCTCCATGTAAAATACTGGTATTCAGCTGCATCCGGTTAGACTGGAAGCCGACCCCAACATAGTTGGGAAAAGGCTAGGCAGATGATGGGAAGCCAAATAGTACACGTAGGTACTTTTGTGTAAATAATAAAAAAAATCTTTGTTTTCAGGAGCACCACCGTCAAAACCGAGGGGACCACCCATACCTCATCCAGTGCAAGAAGGTAAAATTAAATAAAACATTAAATAGCTTTTTCATTAAATATTTTTAAATGGGGTTGAGCTTAGAGGGTTTTTATTCGTGATTTTAATGATTATAATTCTGTAACTACTACGCTACTAGTTACTTGCGCCACTCATTTGCCATCAACATACTTACAACCTACCACTGGCCCGCAAATTGCAAAAAACGTTAAGTACTAAAATTGAATTTCTTGGGCCACCCTGTCTGTTTCACCTTAAGGCGACTACAAGAGCTAAACGCGAGTTTTATAATGCCTGAAAATGTATGATTCATGGCAATAAACAAAACCAGAAAAATACACGATATTCTTCAGGATATATATGCTAGTATGATAGTTTTGAAAACATAATACAATTAATTTTACTCAAAAAAAAAAATCACGAACTTATCTCTAAAAAAATCTTTTAACGAGTAAAAACCATACTAAAATACATGCGATCATTCCGATTTTTTGGCAAATAATTCTACAAGCAACATAGTGTTTTATTTTTTTAGTCCAATCCATAGATTTTTTGTAAATCGACTGAAACCACTCATTTTGCACTATTCGGCACGCAGTGACTGACGTAACAAGCTGATTGGAACTTTATTCTAACAGTATGGAAAGCGATGCAGTAATTTTTGAGTTGATCGGGAACAGACAGACAGACGCGGCGGAGGACATTGTTTTATAATATTATGTAGTGTTATATACTAAAATCTTCCTCGGGAACCACTAACCATTGTTGAAAACAACATGAAAATCTGCGCAGTAGTTTTTGAGTTTATCGTGAACAGACAGACAGACGCTACGGAGGCCTTTGTTTTATAATAATTATGTAGTGATTAAAATATGACTGTTTTTCTTTCCAGAAATCTATTACAACGAGAATCAAGCATCCTCTGATGAAGAATGGATATACGAGCCACTGAAACCGTCACACAGTTATGATCGTAACTTATAATCAATGTATGTACCTTATTTTGGGGAAACATTGGGCTTACATTTGAATATCAAAGAAGGCTTGTACAGATGCCAGGACATCAAGCTACCTGAAACTGTCAAATATAGAGCCTAATGCTTTAGCGAAAATGTTGAAAATCTTTAAAGAAATTTGACTTGATGTGCCGCCGAGTGTTCGGTAGGCCTTAGATGTTCCGTTGTTGTTTTCGCGATTTCAGTTTACAAGTTAATTTTCACGCTTGTCAACATTTTTTATGTACTTATATCAAGTTAAAATCTCAAAATGTAAGTTAGGTAAGGTTGGATTATCATTTTGTGTTCTCCATTTCATCGCTCATGTCACAAATATTAGTAATATATTGTAAATTGTTCCACATTATCAACATTTTTTTGCCCTTATACCAATTCATATGTGGTCGGCGCGACCTGCCTTCTTCTTCCAAACATCTCTTAACGGAATATAGAAGAAGTAAACACCGTGACTTTTTAGTCGTCTTACAAAAGCGGTCCACTCAATGTACCCGACATAAAATACCTCTAGGCACGATTATTATTTTGTTATCATAAAGTAATTAAGATAATAGGTATGAAGAAAAATAAATAATAAGTACATTAGAAATATGAAACACCCTGTTAAAAATGTTTATGTATCAAACTGTAGAGTATACCTACCTAGCGCACGAGTCGAGCAGATCATTCCATCACCATTTTCAAAGAGACAAAACTACGCCTTGCGTCTTATTAATGAGTAAACATTTTATCTTTAAATTATTCAAATCTCATAAATACTTAAGTACCTATTTTATTATGAACGTTTACTAGTCATTGGATACATGAACTGGACTGCCTTTGTAAGACTACTAAAAAGTCACGGTGTATAGAGTGGATGCAACATCGATACACAAACAGTTACCATTTGTGCAGGACCTATATCACTCCGAATCGTTCGTTTGCAGTTAAAAATACAGGGTGTAAACCACCTCATCACAAAGCCGTTAACCAAGCATTCTGTACATCAAACTAAGTAACTTTACGCAAAAAATATTGCTGGGAAACAACTTTCTTTTTTGAGGTTATAAATCATGTTTTGTGGTAGAACTCAATGTTGTGCTGATGGATGGATTGAATAGTACGGGGATCGTGAAGGTGTTAAAGTCAAAATCTTACAAAAAAAACTTGTATTTGAAAAATAACTTGTAACTTTGACCCCCCATATCTCTGTAACCAGAAGGTTCCCAGGTATGGTGTAGAACAAAAAAATGATCGCAATGAAGGGGAGAACAAGTGCCTTTCGACTTCGAGAAGAGGTGTTTTACACCCTTTATACCATAGAGTTCATCATCATCTTCCTACCCTTGTCGTATGTTACTTGGGGTCAGCGCAACACGTTTTTTTCTTCCATTCTCCTCTGTCACGCAATCATTTACTCCTTTTTCACTTCTCATGCTCTAAAAGTACGCCAATATAGCCCTACAAAGCGGGATTAAAGTGACCATTTATTCCCTAGGGAGTTAAAAGTAATTAATTTAAAAATGGAGCGATCTTTCACTCTGAAACATGGTAGCAAAAGAGTAACTTATCAAAGGTTTTATTTAAATTTCGAATTGGCTTGCAAATAGAAAGCGATTTATTGAAAAAAAAAAACAAATGATCTCTACAATATTTTTTCTCGCGTTGAGCGAGAAAAAATATTGTTGTTTGTGTGCATCGTTGATTTTGAAAAGTATGTGCAATGCCTCTGTTGCTAGCCACTGCAGTAATGTAGGTACTAATTATCTGTGGAGTGTGGATCATCTTCATTGCGAAAATGTTGAGAGTTTGTGTTGTGTTTTAAAGTGTTAATCTGTGACTGACCTGATTGATGAAAAAACTGACCGCTCTTAAATGACTATTTTTCTCGCACTCGAAGTGAAAAGTAGAGTTTGCACCTCGAGACTAAACGCCAATTTAATATACCCTCGCTTTCATTGACTCCCTCGCAAGCTCGGGAGTCAAACCGCCTCGGGTATATTATGGCTTCGTTTAGTCCCTCGTTATAAAATATACTATTATCTTTCATATTATTGCTCAAACAAATATACGAGTACCATCGAGTTATTAGTTTTAATTAAATAGGTAAAAGTACACAAAGTATTTTCTGATTGTTAGTAAAATTTATTATCTGTGAATTCACTAGTTTAACGAAGTATTTATACAATTTATTGTACAATATTAGTTTAAGTACTTACCTACATTATACAAGGTGTAAACGAAGCCGTCAACCAAACGTTCTGGTGGCGTACCATGACGTCTTAAAGCAAGATTGTTTTAATCTTATTCCGGAGTGAGAAAGAGATGGCGCTAGACGTTCTCCATAGCTCCGTCTCTTTCCCACTCTGGAATAAGATTAAAACAATCTTGCTTTAAGACGTCATGGTTACCCCCCTGAACAGCAAAATTTATGTAAATTAATAATAATATTATTGCTGGGAATTGACGCTGTTATTGGGGGTGAAAAATCACGTTTTACTGTATAAGACTCAATGTAATGCACTCATAACATAGTGCTGATGGGTGCATTGAATAATACGGAGGTCGTGGAGGTATTCAAAGTAAAAGTTATAACATTAAAAACTTGTTGAAAAAATGGAACTTTGACCCCCAATATCTCCGTAACTACAAAAAGCTAGACAACAAATTCAAATTCAACTCCCGAGTTTTGATGCGTTTTATCTTTGTCAACATTCATTAATTTACAAAAACAAAAAATACGTGTCCCCATTATTTTTCAATAATCTAACTGACGGACTAAATAGATATGTAATTTTTTGATACTGTCGTCATGCCTATTGCTCGGTATTAAGTAAATAAAAAAATGTAAATAAGTAGGTAGTTAGTTTTTAGAAAGATACTCGTAAGTACCTAGTCGTAAAAAAAGAATATTAAAGACAAATAATTAGTTTAATCGGTTTTATAAAAAGGTTTTTCTCTGTGCATAATTCAATATTATATTGTAAACTTAGATGAATACTACATTAAAAGATTTAAAACATACTTGGGTGTTGGGTATTATTTTAGCTATTATTTTACTTTTACCAATATTCCTTTTTATTGCTCCTATCCACGACTACGCGCTACGTTGGAACATAACTACGTAAATACAATCATACATACATACATAGACTGCTAAAATCATAATCCTTCCTATTGGTTTCGCCGTAGTCGGGTAAAAAGAAACACAGATACGTTTCTAAGATAATTTATTTACAACAATCAAAATAATGTTTACACAATACATTTTTCTAATTTTAGGGTTACATTAGATTAGTATACAGTTATTTTGATGACTTATAATAAGTTTGGTTAATTAAAGAGATCATTACAAAATATAGAACTACCTTTACCCAAAAAGACTTCGTAAGGAAGAGATTTCGTAAGGACTTATGTCCTTACGAAATAAAAATAAAGCTTCGGCAGATTTATCTAAGGGGCTGCCTCCATGAGCGAGAGAATCGCGGTGAAATTATCGTCCTTGCCACGTTTTTCTTCTTTTGAGAGTGTATAGAAAAATCGAGGTGATATTTTCATATAGGAATACATCAAATCGCGAGCGAGAGGCTTTAAAACAACCTTAGAATTTAATTCTTAAGGCCTGAATTCTTGTTACGCTGATATCAGTCGCGTACGTTCAGTCGTGACGTCAGCGCCAACAAAATACGGCTGTCGGTCTGCGTCGTGAGTCAGCGTCACAGTAAGGTGCTATATAGAACACAATGTATCAGTGGCGAGGGGTTCATACAACTCGAAAGCTACCGGCTTCCCTTCGGAACAACCACTGTACAGTGTACTGGAATCTACTATTGCCAAAAGTAAAACAAAGTAGGTAATTCAGTTAGGACGTGATTACCCAAACATGACTAAAACTACAAATGGATGGTTTTTTTCAACATTATTAAAAAAATATGCACCGGACCGACTTACCTGTTACAAAAAATTATCCTTCGCTACTGCAATGTATACTCGTACGCGTAAACAACGTACGCCACTGATATCCGCGTAGCAAGAATTCAAGCCTAACTAAACAGGGTGTAACCGGACTCTCACGAAGCCGTCAACTAAGCATTCTGTACATCAAACGAAGTAACTCTACGCAGAAAATATTGCAGGGACATGACTTTATTTTGGGATAAAAATACATGATTTACGGTAAAACTCAATGTAATTCACAAAAAATTCTGCGCTGATGGATGAAACAGTAAGATAGCCGTAATATAGTTATATTCCTAGAGATGTAGCAAAAATTTCTGTTAAAGTCGGAACTTTGACTTCTAATATCTCTGTAAAAGTTCCCGGTTATGATCCAGAACAACAACAAAAATCGCAACGACGGGCAGAACGCATGCTTTTCGGCTTCATTTAAGGGTATATTATGTAAATAGCAGTAGCGGAGGGTAAATTTTTGTAACAGGTAAGCCGGTCCGGTGCATATTTTTAGTAATGTATGAAAAACCCTAACATCGAACCATTTGTAGTTTTAGTCATGTTTGGGCAATCACGTCCTAACTGAATTACCTACATACATTGTTTTACTTTTGGCAATAGTAGAGTCCAGTACAGTGGTTTTTCCGAAGGGAAGCCGGTAGGTTTCGAGTTGTTAGAACCCCTCGCCACTGATAGACCCATAACGAAGCCGTCCTTTATACAATATTGACAACTATAGTTTTTATAATGAAACAATCTAATGTACTTTCGTAGGATCCAAATTGGTGATACGATTGTTGTTGTGTATTGCTGGTTGTTATCATTAATGCTGATGCGCCAGGGTAGCCCGCGAAATTCAATTTTTCTAACGTTTTTTACAATTTGCAAATCAGTGATAGGTTGTATGTTGAAGAAAATATCGTTCGCGGCTGTAAGACGTATGTAGGTACAGAATTATAATCATTAAAATTATAAATACAACCCTCAAGTTTATAAAGGTCGAGGAACAACTTTGACCTTGAAAAATTCGATCCATGGGCTACCCTGAAACATTCACCTAAAACCTTAAATCTGATCTACTTCTACTTATGGTAACCATTTATTTACACTATTTACAAAATGAGAGTGTGTCCCAAAAGTGGGATCGGTACATAATAATTATAACAATAAGTAAGACTTTGACTTGGCTCGCGAGGTTGTCGACATGTGGGAAGTGGACTCGGCAATCATTGTACCGATAGTCGTGTCGGCCCATGGCTTAATTGCCAAGAGCCTCGACCAATACCTGAGGAGGCTCTCGTTAGGCAGCTGGATCAAGGGCTTGATTCAGAAAGCGGTACTCCTGGACACGGCTCGTATTGTTAGGAGGTTCCTCTCTCTGGAGCCCTGACCGCCGGTAGCTTGGACCCTGTTCCCGATACCGGTGGGCTACAATTTTTTATATTTTTAAATGTTTTTATATATTTTTTAATATTAATATTTAAAAATGTAAAGAGTTTGTTTAAAATTGAATAAAGGAGTAAGATATAATAATTATAATACGCCATTTAAAAAATTGGGCTAAGAAGGCAAGATAGTAGTCGATACATTTAAAATACTTACATTCAGGCGCATTTAAGTCATTATTGTTAAAATGATTTGGTAAAGAAATATTAGACTAGATATTTGATGGCAGTTCTATAGTTTACTGGGTGGAGAATACGCTGATAGGTTACCAGCGGTACTAGCACTTGAGCGAGGTGTCATCATCATCATCATTTCAGCTGAAAGACGTCCACTGCTGGACATATACCTCCCCCAAGTGTCGCCACATTGACCGGTTCCGTGCGACTCGCATCCAATGGATTCCCGCAACCTTGTGGGAGACCTTCCAAACGCATGTTTTTACAGTTTGCGGTCGCCACTTCAGAACTTTTCGGCCCCATCGGCAATCAGTTCTGCGAGCAATGTGCCCTGCCCACTGTCAATTCTACGTCGGTAACCTTGACTGGTTAGCAAAAATACATAAATACGTCGATTTGGAAAATTAAAAAACTTGTTTCACAATTAATATTTTCATGTTTTATAAAAGATAATACTGATTATGCTTGTTGACAAAAATTTAATTAAAATGCTAATGCATATAAAAATATACCTTTTTTTTGTTTTTTTTTCCGATTGGAAATCATCAAATGACTTCTCCCACTCTGGGCGGAGCGGGAGGGAGTGTCAGACTTTTACTGGCTAAAACCCATCCATGTTCCTTCCTCGCCCTTTACGTTCCGGGGCCACGGTATCTCTTTCGAACAGTCCCGCAACCCCGGCAGGCTTCGGCCCTTGCGGGCCCCTCGCTTTAAGGTCGTGGCTCACTTGACAAGCACCGCACCGGCACCGCTCCAACCCAGCAATTAACTTGCCATTCAAATTAGAGCATTAAATCGTGTGTCGCATAGTCTATTTTATAAAGTCCATATGAAAAAGCTTACGGCGGGCGGTCAACGCGCTTGCCGCTACCATAAGACACGACACGCGGGCGACTCGGCGCCCGCGTGCTTACAGCGCGCCGTCCACGCGCTGGCTGCGCGCCGCCTCCCGAGTTGCCCGCGGTTGCCCGCAAAACAACGTACAGTTACATATTTAGTTAAAGAGCCCACTACACTGAACCTAGTTCGATAAGACTCACAGATTATATAATTATATGGTCACGTTAATACTTGACGTAGTTAACTTTAACCTCATTTTCGTTATCAGCCACCCCGAAAACCATGAAAACGACACCCATGATGAAAAATAAGATAATTATGCTTTAAATTCTAAGCAGTATGTTCGGTTGACAATCTTTCGAGAGTTTTTTCTTTCATTTTCCGTCATGGGTGTTTTCTAACACAGTTTTAAGCTATCACGGAGGATATCCCGAAAGTGACATTTAAGTTTAATTGTACTGTTGATTAAAAAAATCGACGTATTTACATTACAATTACACCGTGTGAGGGCCTTTGATGGCGACAGACAACGCCGTGCTAAGACCCGGGGGTCTAAAATGGTCGCTTTAGCAGAACCATAATACGAATCATGTTAAAAATTCTTAAAATGGACTTTATGGTTATGACTATAAAGTCCATTTTAAGAATTTAATTTTTTTAAGGTGATTATTGTGATTTTGCTTAAGCGGCCATTTAGGCGGGCATTTTAGGACCGCTGCACACAGGAAACGGCAGGGCAGAGCACTTTATTTTTACCCAACGTTAACTGCAACCTAGCTAGTGGTAATATCATTTATCCAACAAGATACCAGACCCGAAGGTACCTTAGAACCCGATTCCTAACGGGTTCCCTTCGGGGACAAGGCACTCTACGTATTGTCTACTGTAGTCAAATATTATATATTATAATATACACTATTACACTTCTATCACATCACAGTACAGTACAGACATTTAATACATTATACTTGTAATATTGAAAATGTTACAAAAATGCCAACATCTGAAAACGAAAAAGAAACTCGTAACAGTTGAATACGAAAATGACGAAAAAAAACGATTCTCATTTTTTTTCAAGGCTTCCCCTTACACAATTATTACCCCTCGCCACTGCAAGATACAGATTTCAATTTTAACAGATCGACCTAAAGGCATCAAAGAGGATTTCCTAACGTAGCATTGAACATTGGAATCTGTATCTTGTTACCATAAGCTAATGTCTAAAATACCAGACGCACCACAGGCGCATGCATTGCATCCCAAAACCAGAGCTGAAAGTCCCGTGCGCTCTCATACAACAGTAAATGATTTTGTCCTCGACTTTTGCCGCTAACGGGCAGGAAAAAACCACAGTAATTATGAAGTCATTTGATTAACTAATTATCTATTATAATTATTTGTAGTAGAAAAATTATTATTGAGGTATTTACTCGATGGCTGCAGGTGTTCATACTGCCACTCGTCATCTGACATTCTGTTGGGCTCTGTAAAAATCATAGAATTTATTAATAAAAATGAAATGGTGATCAATGCTCGTGCTTTCTCTATTGAGAAGATGCTTTTGCCCAGCAGTGGGACAGTAATAGGCTGGTATTGTTATTATTATTTATTAATACAATATTAATAAATAATAATAACAAGGAGCAGCGGTGGCCCAGTGGTGGCGGCCCCGACTTACGTTCAGTAAGTCGTGGGTTCGAACCCAGGCAGGCGCATTACTTTGTGTAATTTATTACATCACCGCTGCTCTCAAAACGGTGAAGGAAAATATTGTGAGGAAACCGGCATGTCCTAGAACCATAAATTCGAAGACATGTGACATCTACCAATCCGCACTGGGCCCGCGTGGTAGATTATAGCCCATTCCCTCTCATAGAGAGGAGGCCTGTCCCAGCAGTGGGAACATTAATAGGCCGATGATGATGATGATGATGATGCGGATTGTATGTATGTGTTGAGGAGCTCTTAGCTAAATAATAACAGCCGCTCGGGCCGATCTTTAGGTTAAGCCGTGCTTGCCTAGGTTGGTCTGTCGATGGGTGACCACCCTTACATTCCGAGTTACCGTGCCTCGGAAAGCACGTTAAGCTGTTGGTCCCGGCTGTCATTTGTCCTTCTTTGACAGTCGTTACAGGTAGTCAGTGGCCCTAAAAGTCTGACACCAGTCTTACCAAGTGGTATCGTATTTCCCAGTATTAACTGGGTTGTGGAGGTCAGATAGGCAGTCGCTCCATGTAAAATACTGGTATTCAGCTGCATCCGGTTTGACTGGAAGCCGACCCCAACATAGTTGGGAAAAGGCTAGGCAGATGATGATGATGATCAGTGACGGATTAACCCTTAATCAAATTAAGCAGTTGCCTAGGGCATCACGTCTGGGGGGGCACCAGAAAAAACACAAAAAAAATCCGTCCTTAGGGCGTCACGTCTCTTTGCCGGATTGCCGCCATGGGATCTGGAAGCGATAGTTCTCGCGCGCCTGCACAAATGGCGCGCGGAGGCACTACGCCGGGTGGAAACTCCGCAGCCGCGGCAAACTGTCGCTCAGCGAACATACCTCCGGCGTGATCTCATGGCGACATGGAGAGAACGACTGTCGCAACCCCGTGCACGGCACGCCGCGATAGTGGCGATAAGTCCCCTCTTTGAAGAGTGGCTTGAGTGAGAGACGCCACGGCGTCCCCACCTTCCGCCTGACGCAGGTCTTCACCGGACACGGTTGTTTCGGGAGGTTCCTGCATCGAAACGGGCGGGAGGAAACGCCCGGGTGTTTCCATTGCGAGGATCGACCGGAGGACACGGTGGAGCACTGCACGGTGGAGGTTTGCCCCACGTGGGCGGAGCAACGCCGTGTCCTCGTAGCGGCTCACGGCGGCGGCGACCTCTCGCGTCCGGCCCTGGTTCAATCCATGGTCCGGAGCGAGATGGAATGGGAAGCCGGCACCTCCTTCTGTGAAGCAGTCTTGCTAGCAAAGGAGGTGCGGAACGCCAGAGGGAGAGAACCTCTCACCCCAGCCGCCGCGGGAGACGCACCGGGCGTCGGGAGTCACGTGGTGGCCCCCGGCCACCGTAGACACGGGCCTGTGGACGGCTCACTATGGGCTAGCTCGCCGTCCGTCCGTCTTATGACGACATGCCGTGTCGATGGCGCGTTCGTGATCCACGCGCGCCTCATTGAGATGTCAGCATAATGGAGAGGCCCGCAAGGGCTGAAGTCTGCCGGGGCTGCGGGGCTGTTCAAAAGAGATACCACGGCCCCGGAACATAAAGGGCGAGGAAGGAACATGGATGGGTTTTAGTCAGTAATAGTCTGACAATCCCTCCCGCTCCGCCCAGAGTGAGAGAAGTTATATGATGATTTCCCATACGGAAAAAAGGGCATCACGTCTCACTCTCACGTCACCAAAAACCACACCAAAAAAAGTTACTAGGACTACTTAAATTGAAAATTCGCGTGTTTTAAGTTGACATAGAGTCTGACCTAGACTACTACTAGACCTTTTGGCGATTCTAGTTGACATTCTAATAGGGGGGCCCACAGGCGTGGATTGCTTAGGGCATCAAGTAGTCTTAATCCGTCACTGATGATGATAATCATAATTAGCTTAGAATGTTGCCACAACTAATGCTAATGATGGGCTAATCCACCACGCGGGCCCAGTGCGGATTGTTAGATATCACATGTCTTCGAATTTTTGGTTCCAGGACATGTCGGTTTCCTCACGATGTTTTCTTTCGCCGTTTTTCACACTAAGTACTGCGCCATCTATCTATTATTAGTGGAAGCTGGCGGCCTATGAAAAACTTCATTTCCGCGAACTTTTGTGCTCAGGTTGCGATTTTTGCGCCGGCTACACGAAGAACGCATGAAAAGGCCGGGTATTTTATACAACGTGTAACGTTAAATGCGCAAAACCTCAAACACCCCAGATGATTTTTTATTCAATTAACCTAAAACTGAGAGAAAAAAAAAGATTTAGAAAAATTAAAGTTTTTATGTGCTGTTTTATTTTTACTGGCAATTAGATTTACTGGCAAGATCTATTAGTATCCCGCGTATGAGACAACTAGCTTCTGCCCGCGACTTCGTACGCGGATCCTGTTGCTTATGCCAGCGACAATGGGGTCGTCAAAATCGAAAATCTGAAACGTCTGATGTCGAATGAATACTAAGAGCCCGGGGAAGGGAAAAGCGGATCTTTCCCATCTGAGCAACACATACCGTTTGTTTCTTTTCGCCATTTAACAGCTTCACAAAAAGTACAATCTTGAACCATAATATGTGGCGTATTCAATCATAGGAGTATATACGTAAATGCACTCCGTTCCTTATCAACCCAAGGAAGGTCGCCATGCCCTACGGCTATATCTTGAGACACATCCGATTCTTCAGATGATATCGACATTCTGTTCAGACAATGTCGAATTCGATCAGAATTCAAACGTTCGTTGCGCTCTTCATCTGTCTCTTCATGCCGTACTCAAGCAATTCTTTCTCTCTCACTTTCTAACTGATTACGAATATTTTGTTGTGTACGTGTTCGGGGCAATGTATGATAATCTCGAGCAGCAGTTAGTCGCGCATCACGTTCATCACTCGTTTCAAAAGACCTGTTAGTAGATGTGCGAATACACTGAGAACTCAAGCGTGATTCTGTATCGGTAAACGTTTCCGACTCGCGAGACAATGCATGACGTACACGATCAGCCAGTCGCGCATCTATTCTTCACTGGTCTCTAGAGATCTGGATGTAGATGCGTAAATACGCTAAGAACGCAGGCGTTCTTCGCGATCCGAAGAGGTTTCCACGGAGCAAGTTGCAGCCTGGTGTTCTCGAACAGCATCAAGTCTCTCCTGACGCTCTTCGGTAGATTATTGGGATCTTATGATCCTCAATCTTGTAGCTCCTTTGGAACATTGGGAAAGATTTGACCTCTTTCTAGGCATGGTTATAGTTTTGTTGTGAAGATATCTAATCAATTAAAATCTAATTGACTGCTCCCCTGCGTTACCGGGTAGGCTACCGAGTCACGAAGATAAATGGAAAAGGAAATTCAACACTCAAATAACATAAACCCGAAGACATATTTATTCGATAAAATTAAATAATAAATGGGAGTTTTGGCCAGTCGAGTCAAATTTTCATTGATATACAATCGTCATCGAAAATCAGTCCTAAACTGTTGCAGCCGCGCAACCGCGTGGAGGTACTCCCAGTTTATGTTGAATTTTTGTGAGAATAATGCATGAGTCCTGTGTTAAATAAATTATATGTTTAAATAGTGTAATTGGCTCCGGCCGTTCTATTTAAGTAAGTAAGTAAATAAATAAATGTTATTTTATACAGTGAAATTAGTGATAGCTTTGCAATAATTTTCACATCAAATGTTTCTGACCTTCGATTTTTTCTAAGTCAACAGGAAATGCCCATCAGACCGAACAACTTTTGCTAAGACGTCATTCCTATATGTGTTATGGTGTAGCTGGGCTATTGGAGTTCCACAACAGGTGTCCCAGATCTTCGATTTTTATAAGTCAACAGAGAGTGCTCATCAGATTGAACAACTTTTGCTAAGACGTCATTCCTATATGTGTTATGGTGTAGCTGGGCTCTTGGAGTTCCACATCAGGTGTTCCAGATCTTTAAATTTATTCTCTCAGCAGAAAATGCTCATCACGTGGAACAATTTTTGCTATGGTGTCATATTTGTATCTCTTATAGTTTAGCTGGTCTGTTGCGGTTCTGCATCAGGTGTTCAAGTTTCCAAGATAAATTATAGCTTATAGCTGACCAACGCAACTTCGTCTGCGTCACATAAATAAGAGAGAGAAACGAAAGGAAAAAAAAAACCCGTTTTTGCAACATTTTTCATTCCTGCTCCGCTCCTAATTGTCGTAGCGTGATGTTATGTAGCCTAAAGCCTTCCTCGATAAATGTGCTATCCAACACAAAAATAATTTTTCAATTTGAACCAGTAGTTCCTGAGATTAGCGCGTTCAACCAAACAAACAAACAAACAAACTCTTCTGCTTTATAATATTATAGTATAGATTAAATTGGACGACAACCATTTCTGTTTATTTGTTTACCTATTTTGGCGGGTTTGCGCACGTGATGGTTTGATCTATTAATAAATAGACAGGGCAACATTTGTAATGAAGATTTTTTTTATATTAAAAAGTGGTTCAATTGATTCTGCCCGTGATTCTGATCAAACTATTTTCAGGTTTTGCGCATTTAACGTTACACGTTGTATAGATCCCACTCTACCCCAAACTAAAGTAGGTGGAAAGCAGAATAAGTAGATGTAACAAACCTGGCTTTCTAAAAGGCGCTGGCGGTGGCAATACTGGCGCCTTTTTCGGATGTAAAGGTGGTACAGGTTCTGCAAGAATATAACATAACATAACATGACGCCTGAAGACTTCTGAAGAGTTAGGTTTAAGTCCCATTTAATAGCTCTAGTCGCTGCCATTGAGTAATAGGGGATTCTCCGGACTTAAAAAACTATGATTCTATTTAGTCCGTCAGTTAGATTATTGAAAAATATTGGATACTTTTTTTTTGTTTTATCAGATCAATAAAAATTGAGGAAGATAAAACGCATCAAAGATCATGAGTGGGGGGGGGGGCTTGTGACGTCACTTGTGGGTAAAAACTAGTACAAAATGTAGGTCTACATGTGACGTCACACGAGTTTTCGACGCACTGTATCGTCTTGATTTTTTGTTTACGATAAAAAAATACGTGTCCAGTATTCTTTGGAAATTTATATGACGGAGTTATTTCAAACGGAAAACGGGACCCTGGACCTTAAATTCAACAGTAGCCCTTGCCTAACGAGGCAGTCAAAAATATTACAGTTTTCCTTATTTACTTCAACTATGTTTTATAAATAATACGCTTTGACGTCATTATTGACGCACGTACAGTTGAGGAAATAATAATAACTTTCATTGTTATTTAGGAGTGACTAAGCAAGCATTCCAAAAAGTATACATTTTGTTTTCTATTGTGATATAACAGCAGAACTTTGGCACACTAATGGCCGTTTTCTATAACTTACTTATGTATAACTGTTAGTAAAATGCCTACGTCTCGTAGCTATCGGTGTTCCTATAAGCATAGTTAGCTTAGAATACGCTATCCGTCACCTACTTATCACTTGTTTATAGAAAAAATACAATATCAACTTTTTGCTTAAATAAAGCACATACAATTATTAAAGTTAGTATGATAAGGCCATAAAAAGATATAAACAAGGCAGATTGAGGTAAATGACGTCACATCATAGCCGCGACAATTACGAACGTTTGAATATGTCATAGAAAATTGCAGGAGTTGAAGGTGAACCCCCACTTATCACAGCCGAAAGAAGCAAAGGATCAAAAGAATGGAATTATAGAATTACTTGTAAGAAATCCTATGAAAGCTCGCGCAATTATCCGCGTCGAATCGGATGAATAGATAAAGTTATACGGATGAGAAAATGTTTCTTTCGACGTGGGCACCTGAGCGATAAGCAGTAGTTGAACATAACTTTTAATAACTTTCTTGGGTTGGTAACAGTGTATTTTATTGATTTAAGTGAAAAAAAAAATAACACGATCTTTATACAATAGTGTGTATTGAGAATAAGACCAAAGAAAGGATGGAAACATTGTGTTAGGAATGATATGAAAGAAAAAGATCGACTCCAAGTAATACACGACAAGGGCAGGAAGATGTGCGTGTGATGTGTGTGTGTGTGATGTGTGTGTGTGTGTGATGTGTGTGTGTGTGTGATGTGTGTGTGCTTCAAAATAAAAAATAAGTTAGTACCTGGTCTGTGTGCAGGGTTAAATTGTGGCACCCTCTCCAGTGTAGGCGACGGAGGTGATCGAGGCAAAGGTCCTGCAAAAATAAGTGTATCAGTGGCGAAGGTTTATAACAACTCGATTCCTATCGGTTTCCCTTTGAATATGGCACAGTCAAAACCCCACAGAGGTACTTACAACCACATTTGGCCAGTCCCATTTGATAGGAGGCCTATTGCCATCAACAGGGCACAAATCCAAGCGTGGCTGCTACTGACACATTCCTGGTGGAAAAACCCAATAACTAATTGCCTAACCCAGGAATCGAACCTAGGATGTAATGCTTAGCTGTCGCGATTGCAACCACTAAACCAACGTGGCAGTCGATAATATAACCATAGGTGAATTATGATTTAAAATTATAGACGACTACATGAGCTAAACACGTGTTTTATAATGCCTAAAAGTTGTATGATTCACGGCAATAAACAAAACCAGAAAAATATATGATATTCTTCAGGATATATGCTAGTATGATAGTGTTTTGAAAACATAATACAATTAATTTGACTCGATAAAAAAAACACGAAGTTATCTCTAAAAATTTCTTTCAACCAAAAAAAAAACGGGTATGTATTAAATGGCATAATAACAGATAGTATATTTTCATTTGAAATAATGTTTACATCATATCATTTTCATATGCTATAAAAACAAATAACCCAATTTTATGTGATCTAACGTAACATGTCATATAAAATTCTTTCTCGATAATATCCTTTCGCGCTCAACGTTCTCTTGTCCCGACACTGGACAAAACACGGTTTTCATTCTTCTACGCGCGTAAATCACCACTCGCATCCCGGAATTCCTGTGTTCCTGCCCTTGGAGCCGTCGGAGGTGGAAAGCTCAGCGTGTGTCGTAGCAGTCCAAGGTACGTGTATGCACTGTATTTGCTATTGACATTCTGTGGAGTTTTTGAACATCGTGCTTTAATCGTCATCGTTGTGTTCCCTAGTAGCAGAAAGCCACCCCAGCTATTTCGGCTTTGGTGCGCATGCTACAACCTATGATATGAAATTAGCTCATGTAATCGATAGAACTTTTGTTATTATGTCAAATGGTACGCACCCAAAAAAAAACATACTAAAATACATGCGATCATTCTGATTTTTTGGCAAATAATTCTGCAAGGAATATATTAGCATTTTAGTGTTTTTGTTTTTCAGTCCAACCAAAAGATTTTTTGTAAATCGATCGAAACCGCTCATTTCGCACTATTTGGCCCGCAGTGACTGACGTAACAACCACTTTGTAGTACAAGCTGATTTGAACTTGTAGTAATATTATTACGTACTAACCGACTGAACGTCCTCAAGGGTTGACATTTTGTCTGTACATCAATTTTAGGTCAAATCTTCATCACATCCATTATTAGTTTAAGCTTTATTGTTTCACGTTGCTCTTTTATTGCCATCCTTTCATTTAGTTTCATTGTAGATATCGTTTTACTGTAACAATTACGAGTTTATCATTTTCATTTTCATACTACACTATACTCACAAATTGCTCACAGATGATGCGCAACATTATTTACTACACTATCCACGCACCAGAACCTTTAATTCCATCGTATTTCTTCATGTTTTTGCTAACTTTGTGTTTATTAATTCTTTGACATTTTATTGTCAATAATCTGGTCGTCATAGTTACCTTTTAATCGTTCGTGGTTTTCTTTGTGGCCATCCACCGTTTTTGTCTTAAAAGCCAGATAATCGTTCTGGCCTTCTACTTTACACACTCTTTTCGTCTAATTTTCAAACATTTTGCAAATTCCACTTTTGATTTCGAAATCGGCTATATAAGACAGGGCCGCTCTAGACATTGATTCATTTCATCGCTAGCTTTCGGGCGAAGAAAATTATATAGGCCTTGTCCCGGGGCCGACTGCTCCGGGACTCAAGAAAAGACCTCAAACCTCTTGACTTCTCCACCAGTCACCTCAACTAAAACCTGCCTCTGCACTGGGCTTCAGAGGAGGACTGTTGCATCTGCTGTCAACCTTCATCCGGGGCTGGAGTCCTGTGCTGCGAAGCCTGCCTACTGCTGTCAACCTTCATCCGGGGCTGGAGTCCTGTGCTGCGAAGCCTGCCTACTGCTGTCAACCTTCATCCGGGGCTGGAGTCCTGTGCTGCGAAGCCAGCCTACTGCTGTCAACCTTCATCCGGGGCTGAAGTCCTGTGCTGTGAAGCCAGCCTATTGCTGTCAACCTTCATCCGGGGCTGGAGTCAGCGGTTGGACCGTTTTTTGGCTGACTCGCCCCGGACTGCCGTCGACCCTCTCCTGCGACCCTCTCCTGCTCGTCTTCATCCCGTGATCATCCCTTCACTCCATCCTCATCTTCACTATCATCTTCATTTTGTTACTTTCAGATTTTATTACTAAAATAAATTGTATTACGTTTATTTTTTTTTTTTTATTTATTCTATTTTTTTCTTCATATCTGTCGCTTCACGACAGTTTGGCGCCCAATTGTCTTCAGGTTCTACACTTCTACATAACACTACACATTTCCATCATCACAAAATTCTAAAGAAAACACTTTGTCTAGTGTCCATAAATCAGAGGGAAAATAAGTACCCATTTTAAAAACATTATTTCTGGTGGTCATACACGTAATACTTTTAAGATTGGGGTATCTTACCTTTACATAGTGTGACTCATTATATAAACTAAAGAGGTCATTACTCTTCACTAAACCTTAAAACCTTTATACAGACTTGGTTTATAAAAATTGTTTCTGTTTCACCTTAACTACAATTTTCCTCTGATTTAATATAAACCTTTTTAGCAGTCTCTCTTGGCAACTTCACTTTAGATCATTAGTTCATTGTCATACTACAGACATCATTAAACATTTTCATATAGCTATCATTGTAACTAATTTTTCTTTTGGAAGGAAAATAATTTTTCTTTAATCTTTTACTAACTTAATACTTCTAATTTTTTTTTTTTTTTTTTCTTCTAGAAGGAAACAAGGTATTTTCTTTGAAACTTATCTTTATTTTACCAATATGTATAGAACAATTAAGTTTGAATTTCTTAATAAACCTGAACTCGAATACGAAATTAAGATCAGACTTGAGGAACCAGTAGACACTGTCGTACGGTTAAGAAAGCAAATTCTTCGACTTTCTTCTATTACCTCCTCGGAGGAAATTTTAATCTCACCAATTCCAATTGAGGAAGAGCTCCCTCAAATTAATACCATTTGCCCAGCAGTGGGACAGTACAGGCTAAATAAAAAAAAAAAAAAAAAAAAAAATTAATTACTTAGACTTAAAAGTAGATAAACTTCTACACGGTGATTCCAAATACACTCGTCTTATAGAAACTTATCTTAATCATTTATTTTTTAGACTCGAGCGTATAGACGTTGACGTACTGAACTCTGAACAGAAAATTGAGTTTGACGCTTTACGGTCCAAATTTGATAGCCTCAACAACAAATTTGAACCATTCACTTTTCTTCCAGCGGAAAATACTTCCCCTCCTCTCTACGATTTACCTACCTCTCATGACAACTCGGAAACTCCTCCTTCAAATATCCCTCCGTCACAGACCATTCTTGAGGCCCTCCTTCAACAAATTAACTCTACAGTTCCTCCTCAACAAGTGAAGCCTCATATTTTTAAAGATTTAAAAAGATACACTTATAATGGAAAGTCATGTCCTAGGTCGTTCCTTCAAAAACTAGAAGAATATTGCATTTCACGTAGCTTTGACAAAAAACTTTTGATTAATCAAGCGTACGAAATTTTTACAGACAATGCTTTACACTGGTTTAGATTTCAGATTAATTGTAATCCAAATCTGACCTGGAATGAAACTTCTGAGCTTCTTATAAAAGATTTTGGTGTTTTCGATTACGATTACAAATTACTAGAAGACATCAGAAAGCGAACTCAAGGTCTGGACGAAACTATATCGGTCTACATTTCAATTATGTCCGGAATGTTTTCACGCTTGACTAAAAAATTGTCTGAGTCAGAACAATTAGAGATTTTACTGAGGAATATCAGACCGTGCTATTCAGTTTTTGTGGCATTAAGAGATTGTACTACTATTGACTCTCTCTTAGCTGTTTGCCAGATTTACGAAAAATTCTTGGACAAAGATAAAAACTTTAAAGAACCATCTTTGCAACAAAATACTTTAACAGCTGAATTTAGCTACAAACCTCGTATACCAGTTACTAATTCTTCCTCTGTAAATTTTCAGAAACCTCCTCCTCAGTACCTCCAAAAACCAAAACAAATTAACACTCTGACTCGATCTGATCCTCCTCAACAGAGTAGCTTTTGCGTTCGTTGTCGTGTGCATGGACACACCTTAAACACTTGTAAGAAACCTCACTTCATTATTTGCTTCAAATGTGGTTTGAAGGACTTTAAAACTGCTGATTGCCCTAAATGCAATCCTAAGCCTGGTACTAGCTCAAAAAAACTAACAACTGACTTGAAAAGTGAAAATTTCGACGTTAATGATTGGAATAATTGGATCAAAACTCTTAAAAATTTCTTTTCTTACTACAAAATTTCTTCAACCCTTTACTCTAATGACAATGATTCCAAACGCCCTTTCATTAACGTGCGAATTATTAACTTAAACATTTCTGCCTTACTTGATTCAGGTAGTTCTGTTACCATACTTGGCAACAATTCTCACCTGGAAATTCTTAAATTAGGTTTCAAGCTTTTCAAGTCAGACTTAATTACTGTCTCAACTGCTAGTAACCAAAAAATTAAATCTTTAGGATATTTTGAATTACCTATTTTCTTTAATGACCAGACTCATTTAATTAAAGCTTATGTTTTTCCAGAATTATTCCCCTCTCTTATTCTTGGTATTGATTTCTGGAAAAAATTTAATCTTCTTCCTACTATTTTATCTTCTGTTTGTCAGTCGAACCTTAAATGTTCATCTATTCAAGATGCGGAGAAAAAGATACTACCTTATGAACATCTTAGTACAAATCAAAAGGATATTGCAGATAACATTATCCAACGCTTCAAGAGTATCTCATTTGAAGAAAAAGGCATTTTGGGACGTACTCATTTAATTACACACAAGATCGACACAGGTGATTCTCTCCCCATCAAGCAAAGATGTTATCGATTGTCCCCTGAAAAACAAAAAGCTTTAATCAACGAAGTGGATAAAATGTTGAAATGGAATGTCATTGAACAATGCGAAAGTCCATGGCTATCTCCGGTGCTTATAACTCCGAAGAAGAATGGAGAATGGCGTTTCTGCGTCGACAGCAGGAAACTTAACTCAATCACTCGTCGTGATGCCTACAGCCTCCCACTTATAAGTGAGATTCTTGACAATCTTAAAAACGCCAAATATCTCTCAAGTATCGACATTGCGAAGGCCTTCTGGGAAATTTCTCTCAACCCTGCGGACAAAGACAAGACTGCCTTTTATGTACCCGGAAGAGGCATGTACAGATTTAAAGTAATGCCCTTCGGCTTAACTAACTCTCCTGCTACTCAACAGAGACTAATGGATATGCTGTTTACTCCAGATTTTGACAACAAAGTATTCTGTTATCTCGACGATATCGTAATTATAAGCGATACCTTCGAAGAACATATTTCTCTTCTCTTAAAAGTTCATGAAAAACTCTCTTTTGCCAATTTAACTATAAATTTTGAAAAAAGTCAATTCTTCAGGAAAGAACTCAAGTACCTCGGTTTTGTTGTAGGTGAATATGGCCTGAGAGCTGATCCTGACAAAATTCGAGCCATTTTGGAATATCCTACACCATCCTCTAGAAAAGAAGTACGTAGATTCATCGGTACTTGCAGCTGGTTCCGAAGATTCATTGCAAACTTCAGCACAATTGCTTCTCCACTTAACAGGCTAACTTGCTCTGGGAAGATTGCCCCTAAATTCGTTTGGAACCCCGAAGCAGAATCGGCATTCGTGAAACTTAAAGAAGCTTTGGTTACTACTCCTGTTCTCGCTTGCCCAGACTTCAACCTCCCATTCTCTGTACATTGCGATGCATCAAATTTTGGCATAGGAGCAATGCTTACACAACATCAAAACGACAAGGAAGTTGTTATTGCTTACATGAGTAAAGCTCTTAATAAAAACCAGCAGAACTATTCTACAACAGAAAGAGAAACTCTAGCCGTAATAACTGCTCTAGAACACTGGCGTTGTTACCTAGATAATGGTAAACAATTTACAATTTACACAGATCACGCTGCTCTTAAATGGTTCCAGAACTTATCCAATCCTTCAGGAAGACTGGCTCGTTGGACGCTACGCCTATCTTGCTTCAACTTCATTCTAAAACATAAAAAGGGTAAAGATAATGTTGTCCCTGACCTACTATCCAGATCAAAAACTCATGACTCTGAAGATTCTCAACGTCAAGGTGTAAATCCTATTTTAACGGACGAATCAGTTCCTAATCGTGACTTGGAACACTACAACAAGATTTTACTTGGCTGTCAGAACAATCCTGATTCTTATCCAAACTATACGGTTAAAGAAAACAAGCTCTATCGTTGCATTCACTCTCCTCATGCTCTGAACGATGACTTCACTTGGAAAGAAGTTCCACTTCCACATGAAAGACAGGCTATTATCGAAAGGAATCACAGTTCTTCTCAAGAACCTCATCTCGGAATTTTCAAAACCTACAAGAAGCTTTCGTTACGATATTACTGGTCTGGCATGTTTAAAGATATCGCTAAATTTATCTCTACTTGCGACATTTGTCTTGCTTATAAACATCCAAATCATTCTCCTTATGGCCCTATGGGTAAACCAAAAATTTGCTCGAGACCTTTTCAATCTATATCGCTTGATCTTATGGGTCCTTTTCCCATGACCAGAAGACGTAATCAACATATTTTAGTTATTAATTGTACCTTTACTAAATATACTTTTATCTTTCCCTTAAAACGTGCTACTGCGTCTAACATAATTAATATTTTAGAGAATTCCGTATTTCTCATCCATGGTGTTCCACAAACCATTATCATGGATAACGGTCCCCAATTTCAATCCCGTGAATTTACTACATTTCTTAATAAATATAAAGTCCCTTTTATATTCTACTCTCCATTTTACTGTCCCCAAGTCAATCCTACAGAAAGGTATAATAGGACCATCATCACGGCTCTAGCTACTTTGGTAGGTGATGATCATCGAACCTGGGATATTTATCTCCCAAAAATTCAACACGCGATAAACAGTTGTGTTAATGCTATAACTGGTTTTTCTCCAAACTTTTTAGTATTTGGTCGAGAAACAGTTCCTTGTGGTTCATTCTACACTCCAACTCAAAATCTTGAGGAAGTTGTTTTTCTACCTCGCGATGTCTACGCTACAAATATTGGTTTCCTCTCGTCAATTTTTGATAAGGTTCAAACTAATTTATACATAGCACACGCTAAGAATAGCGCTCGCTATGACCTACGTCGGTCATTTAAAGAATTTAATGTCGGTGATACAGTTTGGCGTAAGAATTACGTACAAAGCAACGCGGGTTCGTACTTCAGCGCAAAACTGGCCCCTAAATTTCTAAGATGCAAAGTCTTTAAGAAACTCTCGCCCTTAGTATACATATTAGAAGATACTAATGGAACGAAAAATAAATGGCACATCAAAGACATTAAAATCTAAACCTCGTCTTCATCGAATCATCTTATTTAGATAGTTAATCTCTCATTAGCTCATTTATCAATCGCTTAAAATTAATCTTTATTTTTGTTTTGAATACGAGTTTTTAAACTCACTATTCAACGTCCTATGCGGCGTTACTTTTAACTTGTCTTTATTTTGTGATTTAGAGCTTACTGCTCTTATTCTTCACTTCTACAAATGAGGTCAGAAGATCACTAGTTCAGATACCTTTACTTTAGAGCCCTACCGCTCGAATCTATCTTAGACTAAACTAAATAGTCATCTTAATAATTATATAATTATTCCTTTATAGGGTTTTCTTCGAGCGGCTGACTACTCGTAAAATAAGCCTTAGGTCAATATATTTTTCACCCAGGGAGCGGTTGATTACTCCCTAAATAAGCCTTAGGTCAATATATTTTCCACCCATGGAGCGGTTGATTACTCCCTAAATAAGCCTTAGGTCATATTTAGGAACATACTTCTAGAGTGGTAGTCATTGACTGTGAACTCCACCCTTACCATTATGTAGATGATAGTATACCTGAGGAAGAATGAATGTCTGTTAGATGATTTCTGTTTGGACGAAGTAATGTTTCAAGGATTTCTCTCGAACTTTAAACATAAAATTTTCTCTGAGTCGAAAATTTTCTGGGGTTGTCGGGGAAATGTAGTAATATTATTACGTACTAACCGACTGAACGTCCTCAAGGGTTGACATTTTGTCTGTACATCAATTTTAGGTCAAATCTTCATCACATCCATTATTAGTTTAAGCTTTATTGTTTCACGTTGCTCTTTTATTGCCATCCTTTCATTTAGTTTCATTGTAGATATCGTTTTACTGTAACAATTACGAGTTTATCATTTTCATTTTCATACTACACTATACTCACAAATTGCTCACAGATGATGCGCAACATTATTTACTACACTATCCACGCACCAGAACCTTTAATTCCATCGTATTTCTTCATGTTTTTGCTAACTTTGTGTTTATTAATTCTTTGACATTTTATTGTCAATAATCTGGTCGTCATAGTTACCTTTTAATCGTTCGTGGTTTTCTTTGTGGCCATCCACCGTTTTTGTCTTAAAAGCCAGATAATCGTTCTGGCCTTCTACTTTACACACTCTTTTCGTCTAATTTTCAAACATTTTGCAAATTCCACTTTTGATTTCGAAATCGGCTATATAAGACAGGGCCGCTCTAGACATTGATTCATTTCATCGCTAGCTTTCGGGCGAAGAAAATTATATAGGCCTTGTCCCGGGGCCGACTGCTCCGGGACTCAAGAAAAGACCTCAAACCTCTTGACTTCTCCACCAGTCACCTCAACTAAAACCTGCCTCTGCACTGGGCTTCAGAGGAGGACTGTTGCATCTGCTGTCAACCTTCATCCGGGGCTGGAGTCCTGTGCTGCGAAGCCTGCCTACTGCTGTCAACCTTCATCCGGGGCTGGAGTCCTGTGCTGCGAAGCCTGCCTACTGCTGTCAACCTTCATCCGGGGCTGGAGTCCTGTGCTGCGAAGCCAGCCTACTGCTGTCAACCTTCATCCGGGGCTGAAGTCCTGTGCTGTGAAGCCAGCCTATTGCTGTCAACCTTCATCCGGGGCTGGAGTCAGCGGTTGGACCGTTTTTTGGCTGACTCGCCCCGGACTGCCGTCGACCCTCTCCTGCGACCCTCTCCTGCTCGTCTTCATCCCGTGATCATCCCTTCACTCCATCCTCATCTTCACTATCATCTTCATTTTGTTACTTTCAGATTTTATTACTAAAATAAATTGTATTACGTTTATTTTTTTTTTTTTTATTTATTCTATTTTTTTCTTCATATCTGTCGCTTCACGACAAACTTTATTCCAACAGCATTTCAAACGAAGTTTGAACCACCACAAATAGAGTTGCTAATTTAGCTCATCTAATCGCCTTAAGTAAAACATAATAAAATTCTAGTAATTCTGTTGCCACAGGACAAACACTTCGGTATTCGAACGGTATCTCGTTGTGTATCCGCGATGATTTATTTTAAAAACAAATGAGTTCGCTTTCGAATTGTGAACTAGTGAACTTGACAGATGAATATTGCTAATAAGAATAAATTTCCTATATAACTTACTCAGGTAGAAACTTGAATAAATACACTTACTTGGAAGTTTAAACGATTTAGAAGGAGCAACTCCTTTTGGCGGTAGTTGTGCAAATTTGGCTGAGAAATAAAACATAAATTAATCAAATTATTATTTATATCGATTAACTTGGTCTATATGGGTTAGTAAATAAGTAGTTAAGAACTATGTAGGCTGTAATAAATCTTGTGAATTTAGTTATAATTATTAAAGTCTCCCCTCTGTTTTTGCGTTCATTCGTGACGTCACACAGCGACTTTCATGTCCGGTTGCGGGGATGCAGAGTATTTACTTTCATAAAATTTGATTTTAACTGGTTTCCACTTATTATTCTAACTCTACGAGTGTTTACGTTTATAAAATTTAATTTGTAAAGTGGTTTGCACTTATTATTTCGACCCGCAGCTTGCAGCGTGACGTCACATTCGTAGTCGAATTTTACCGCGGAGGCCGTACTTTAACGTTTAATATCTCGGTCATTTTTGAAGGTAGGAAACAAAAAAAACTTGAGAGGTGTCAAGGGACACCCGGATGGAACGAAGTTCTGGCTTGATATAAGAGAGAGAGAGACAGACAGAGAAACATGCGACGCCGCACAGCTTACAATAGCTTACTATAGCAAAAAGTGTCGTGCCAACTTTTCGTAAGAATTTTTTCCGTCTAGCCCCCTTTCACAACGCGCGGTAAGGAACTTCAATATTTCATCGGCGCCATCTTGGATTTTCATTTTGACCTCATTTTCATCATCAGCGACCCCAAAAACCACGAAAACGACACCCATGAAGAGAAAACCGAAATTTTTCGTCGGCGCCATCTTTGATTTTCATTTTGACCTCTTTTTTATTATCAGCGACCCCAAAAACCACGAAAACGACACCCATGAAGAGAAAACCGAAATTTTTCGTCGGCGCCATATTTGATTTTCATTTTGACCTCTTTTTTATTATCAGCGACCCCTATAACCACGAAAACGACACCCATGACAAAAAAAATGAAATTTTTCATCGGCGCCATCTTGGATTATCATTTTGACCTCATTTTCAGTATCAGCGACCCCAAAAACCACGAAAACGACACCCATGAAGAGAAAACCGAAATTTTTCGTCGGTGCCATCTTTGATTTTTATTTTGACCTCTTTTTTATTATCAGCGACCCCAAAAAACACGAAAACGACACCCATGACGAAAAAACTGAAATTTTTCATCGGCGCCATCTTGGATTTTCATTTTGACCTCATTTTCATTATCAGCGACCCCAAAAACCACGAAAACGACTCCCATGAAGAAAAAACCGAAATTTTTCGTCGGCGCCATGTTTGATTTTCATTTTGACCTCTTTTTTATTATCAGCGACCCCTAAAACCACGAAAACGACACCCATGACGAAAAAACTGAATTTTTTCATCGGTGCCAACATAATTTCATCGTGATGGGAAGCCCAGCCTGAACATTCAGTCTGCGTTTGGTCCTCGAGCCGACAACAAGCGGAAAAATAAAATACATAAATAATTATAATGGGGATGCACACTGTGGAACTAATGGCGCTAGCATAGCTGGTTCCAAGCATCGTCATTGGTTAAAAACCAAGGAATGTCATTTCATATTTTAAAATACCTTATCCTCATTGGTCAGATTGAGACCAGCTATGGTGGCGCCATCTACAATTAGCTTTTAACGTTCCTCCCCATTGCATAAGTTGATAAAAAATGGTTACAAAGAAGGTCTAACATCAAATGTATACAACCTACAACTCCTAGTTACTGTAATATATTAAAAAGAAAACTAGCTTGTCAAAACGTGTCGTGACAACTTTTCGTAAGAATTTTTTCCGTCTGGCCCCCTTTCACAACGCGCGATAAGGAACTTCGTTCCAACAGATTATTTTTTCGTGTGCGTACTCCCAGCGGAAAAGTGTCGAATTTCTTAATTTCTGCTATGCAGATAATTAGTGTATGATATGGTGTAAATGTGTATGGTAAACTTAAATTTGTGTATCCAACTATTCGGGAGATATTCAACAAAAACTGTTTCCGCTGGGAGTACGTACTCCTAGCGGAACTTTTTTTTTCCAATGGACGGACAAGAAAAAAATTACATACAATAATTAGTGTGCTACGAGGAGTAAATGTGTATGCATAAATGAAATTTGTGTGCCATAAAACTGCGAAGTTGTTCAAGTTTCCGCTGCGGGAACGTTTGTCGATTTGCTGAAAAACATATAAAACGGCTTTGCACACAGTTGTAATTTTTCACACACGTTGATTTGAATTTGTGTATAATGTTTGTTGAAGCTGAATTTGAAAAAATCATACCGTTCAGTAGATATAAACGTAAAAGTAAATTAAGGTTATTTGGTCATAGAACCTAAAATAGGAATACTAGAGTTTAACTTGTAACGTTTACTTGTATCTTGTAAGCGTTTACAATGTCTTGCCAAGTTTCACTTATGTAATCTTAGTAATTAATGAGCAATGGCAGCATTTCTACTACGGGACCACTGCATTGTTTGACATCCGATTGTAGGACTTTTTAATAAAAAATCAAAATAAAACACATTCCAATATTCTGTGTATCAATACAACTCCTCCTATGTCAAATTTCAGCTCATTTCACTAGGTAATTAAAGAGATATAATATAAATACCAGAACAACCTCAGTTCACGGATAAACCGACCAAAATTGAATGGTTACTAAAAAGCGACCCTGCAGTATAAAGAGGTAACGTTCTTAAATTTCCAGTGTTGTTCCATTGTTGAAATTGGTACAGGTGGGCACACAATTTTTAAACAATTCACTAATAACTTTAGTGATAAAAATAGTAGGTCACTTGTTTTCTTAGTATTGTATAGTATTATCAGGTGAGACCTCCGGTTACCGGAAGAGACCCGGCGGAGTCAACCAGCGACAGAGGTGTCGACTCCGACGCACCTACGGAGGATGAGTGGCTTCCGCCCGCCCCGCGCACCGGAACTAGCCAGCTGCGTTGCGGACGGAGAGCCGTTATGCGTGTACAGGCGGTAATTACTGTGTAAACACCGCCCGTGATTGCGTGGTTCGCGAGCCCGCTCGCGTCCATACGTGTGTCTACATGAATGTGTAGTGATGCATGTGTGGTTGTAGTTACGCGCCCTGCCTAAGATAACTTAGCACAGGTCGCGCAGCTAGGGTGTGTGTTATCAATCAATCAATAATTTTATTATCAGGCATCTTAAGGCCCATAGATAAAATACACAAAATAACAACATAAAAAATATACTAACACTTAAAAAAAAAATCTAACATATAAGCTATGAACTATGACACACGAAGTGGCGGCGTCATGTTACGCTGTGCGGTGTCATGTAGCCTGCCGCGAAAACGTCGATAGACTACACCCTTCGGCCAAAACTCTTCCTTGAGAAACATGTCGAGATATTGTGTCGGAACTCGCACCACAAACGACTTGAAGTTGGTGTTGTGACGCGGCTCCAACCTCTCGACCCTCAAGGTCCAGCTAGTCTTCACCTTCATGTACTCAACGATCTCCTCGTGTTATGTGTGTGGGGTCGTTACTGTGTAGGTAAGCTGTGTGTGGCCTGGAGAAACAGCTTACCCAGGCGTCAAGTCCGGTGGGGGCAAAGACATGTAATAACTAACTGGAGCTCGCTGTGCGCCTACTAGAGGGCACGGCCGGCGGGATATGGGCAGCGCCCTTTGTCCCGCGGAATCTTATTGTGCGTAAACGTACGGGCACCATCGGTGGGACATTATAGTTATATTAATAGTAAGCGTCGAAACCTGTCCGGTGGTGGTTCCCGTAGCGTAGGAATAAGGTCACAACAGCTTTCCAGTAGGTCCTGAGTGGAGCGAAGGGGGGAGGTGGTGAGCGAAGCGAGCTGGCGACCTCCGTAGCGCAACGAAGGTTGAGTAGGTAAAGCGTAACTCAAGGGCAACGACGAGCAAACTTTAGAGTAATGTTTTTTTAATAGAAAAATGTCTAATAATGTTGTTTTTTTTTTTTATTTTAGGACGAAAAATTTTGTCGAGGAACAATTTTTACCTTGAAAACACAGTTCCTAGACCTTTATGAACTTGAAGGGTTGACTTGATGATTTTGATAATAATAAGTTTGAAATTTGAATCACAATAGTTTTAAACTTAAAATCAGTCATTTTTGTAAATAAGCTAGGCTTAATTTTACCTTCTGTAATTTTACGAATTAGTTGAATAGGAGTTTCAATAATTTGATTTTATAAGTACCTAGGTGCAATTAAGGTAATTGGGTGTACATTATAAGTAATAGGGCAGACGATAAAAAAAATCTAAGTAGCCCGTCAGTTAGTTTAACAAAAAATATTTGACCAGCATTTTTTCTTTTCTTACGTGAATCAAAATTGACGAAGATACGACGCTTTTCAAATTCTCAAAACGTCACGCTTATGTATAATATATTAGGGTCTACTGACGTCATGAACCCCCACCTCCAAGTTTTGATGCGTTTTATCTTTGTCAATATTCATTGATTAACAAAAACAAAACATTCGGGCCCATTATTATTATTTATGTTTTTTTCATACTTCGTTAATATTATTGATTTTTTTATTTCAATGAGTTATTTTCAAATAAATATTTGTAAGTGTATATATTTAATGCAGTTTTATTCTCTACTAAACTATTGTCTACGCACCTGTACAAACAATTAAACACAATTGGGATATTATACTGGAAATTTAAGAACGTTACCTCTTTATACTGCAGGGCCGCTTTTTAGTAACCATTCAATTTTGGTCGGTTTATCCGTGAACTGAGGTTGTTCTGGTATTTATATTATATCTCTTTAATTACCTTGTGAAATGAGCTGAAATTTGACATAGGAGGAGTTGTATTGATACACAGAATATTGGAATGTGTTTTATTTTGATTTTTTATTAAAAAGTCCTACAATCGGATGTCAAACAATGCAGTGGTCCCGTAGTAGAAATGCTGCCATTGCTCAT
The DNA here is from genome assembly GCA_950022955.1 of Xestia ashworthii. Lineage (NCBI taxonomy): Eukaryota > Metazoa > Arthropoda > Insecta > Lepidoptera > Noctuidae > Xestia > Xestia ashworthii. Next base: position 6,178,469 of record OX465576.1, on the reverse strand, counting down.
TAATTACTAAGATTACATATGTGAAACTTGGCAAGACATTGTAAACGCTTACAAGATACAAGTAAACGTTACAAGTTAAACTCTAGTATTCCTATTTTAGGTTCTATGACCAAATAACCTTAATTTACTTTCACGTTTATATCTACCGAACGGTATGTTTTTTTCAAATTCCGCTTCAACAAACATTATACACAAATTCAAATCAACGTGTGTGAAAAGTTACAACTGTGTGCAAAGCCGTTTTATATGTTTTTCAGCAAATCGACAAACGTTCCCGCAGCGGAAACTTGAACAACTTCGCAGTTTTATGGCACACAAATTTCATTTATGCATACACATTTACTCCTCGTAGCACACTAATTATTGTATGTAATTTTTTTCTTGTCCGTCCATTAGAAAAAAAAAGTTCCGCTAGGAGTACGTACTCCCAGCGGAAACAGTTTTTGTTGAATATCTCCCGAATAGTTGGATACACAAATTTAAGTTTACCATACACATTTACACCATATCATACACTAATTATCTGCATAGCAGAAATTAAGAAATTCGACACTTTTCCGCTGGGAGTACGCACACTATTTTTTCTCAAGTTTCCTATTTTTTAGACATGCTGATTGCTGCCTTTGTGTGTACTAGTACAAGAGCGATTGACAGACTCATACTGTACGGGTAATGATAAACTGCTTGAATGATAAACCTGTGCATTACAAGTTGAAAGCCTAAACTGATATAGTTCTGCTCAAACTTTCTGGCGGTTTGGAAGTTAGCTGCGAGTGATGGTCTGCGCATTATACGGTAAAGACGTTTTCTAGAGCGTTTGGAAGAAACATCCATACATAGGCAGATAAACAGATTACCCTCCTTTGCGTCCCGCAGTCGGGTAAAAACATGTTGCGACCCAACCCCAAGTAATGTAGTCATACCTTCTATTTGTCTTCGGGCAAAACCAGGAGCCTTATGTTCTTCGTCGGAATCATCAGATATACATACACTGTTCCTATATGTCGGCTTTGGTACTATGGGACCTGTAAATAAATAATAGTTATAATAATTACGATTTCTACAGGCGAGTCGCAAGAAAAAGATAGTTTTGGAGACGTAGATTTAATCAGATAAAACTTTACATGAATATTAAAAATTAAAATTAAATTATACTAGTGACCATGATCGAAGTTTGATTCATAATGGGAATCACACAGGTGTTCCTAAATTCGGAGAGGTGACCGTGAGAAGATGTCGCCGTGAAGAGCTGACGTTGCGTTGCCGGGTGGTCCATATGCACAGCCGCGCTGGGTACAGTGCAAGCGATGCGATGCGATAGTTAGCTTAGCGTAACATAATTGTCAATAAAAGTTTATTAACAAAAGTGTTTATTAATTAGTCATAAAAGTTCAAACTCAAGGCTGGCCAAAGGGCAATGGAATGTAGCGTATTGGGCACGCTCAAAAACTGCAATCGCTGATGTGGCCAATAAGACTGCTGGGTTGAAGTAGGATTTGGCGGGCCATGTCCGTAGAATGTAAATGGCCAGAGTTGTCACGCAGTGGGTGACAGAAATCGGGCGTCGTCGCCGAAGGAGACCTAGAACGCTGGCATGGCAACTTAGACTCGTTCTTGCGAGATTGGCCGGAGAAAACGGCATGAAGAAAAGAGTGGACGGCTATTGGGGAGGCTTTTGCCCAGCAGTGGAACAATACAGGCTAAATAGAAAAAAAAGGTTTATTAACAAAGCTAATAGGTAGACGAGTATGTTACAGCCTCATTTCTCCATTTTGATGCTTTCCATCAGAGATATGCGAGGTCGCTTGGCGGTTGCGATGAAAAATAAACACCAATTAGAGGAAAATTGGGGGGCCTCGGTATTAATATCTCAGCGCGTATACGCTCGTTTTTGGAAACGCTTATGCCAAATATGGCCCGCGTGTTTATATATCTTGGGAGTTAGCATAACAAAGATCGTATAAGTGGCAACGGTCACAAACTTTGAATTAAATTAAAATGATTACAAACGTTTTTTTATTTTTGTTAAAACTACAAGTGCAAGCAGCGAAAACCGCCAGCCCACGCACCCATAACCCAACCCATAACGCAACACCTTTCTCCCGCGTAGCAGACACGCCAGAACAACACGACACGAATAGTTATGTGACAAAATGGTAGGTGAAATAGTGGCTTAACGTGGAGAGCACGCGCGTGCCTCTGGCGTTCAAAAGGTGCATGACTATAACAAAGATCGATGCTTACCGTCCATGTACCTCCGCGGACAACCAGGTGTCCTGAGTTCTTCGAGTGAAGCTTCTAATGCCTTGCTCCTGTACGACTGCTTTGGTACCAACGGACCTGTGAATCAGATCAAATCATTTAATATTCGTGTGATCAGTTTAGTAGTTATTATTAAAACCTTATTTTGTACCCTATCACAATGGTGCAGTAGTGAAGGGACAATTTTGTAAGAGGTAAGCCGGATTACATGTCTTTAATGTGTTTTGATTTGATTTTTTGATTTTTTGGTTACCGACCGTGCCATTTTTCAAAAGGAAGTCGGTAGGAATCGAGTTGTATGGAACCTTCGCCACTGCAATGTTGTTCTATGTAGCTCAAAAGTTGATGGCATAGAATGATTCACTCAGATCCAGCCTGTCCCTTTGCTGTACTCCCCAGCGACGCCCTAACGAGGTTCGTACACCACAGAGGGTGCCCTTATTGCGCTGTCGCTTACTTTATAAGTTTTTATGCCCCTGGCTGGAGGCCTTACACTCAAAGCAACCACAGGATAGTCCTTTTAAGGCGACTACACGAGCTAAACGCGAGTTTTATAATTACTAAAAGTATATGATTCACTGCTTTAAACAAGACCAGAAAAATATATGATATTCTTCAGGATATATGCTAGCATGATACTGTTTTGAAAACATAATACAATTAATTTGGCTCGATAAAAAGAAATCACGAACTTACCTCTAAAAATATCTTTCAAACAATAGAAAACATACTAATATGCATGCGATCATTCTGATTTTTTGGCAAATAATTCTACAAGCAATATATTAGCATGATACTGTTTTAGTTTTTTAATCCAATCAATAGTTTTTTTGTAAATCGATCGAAACCACTCATTTCGCGCTATTTGGCCCGCAGTGGCTGACGTAACAACCACTTTGTAGTGCAAGCTGATTAGAACTTTATTCTAACAGCATTTCAAACGAAGTTTGAACCACCACAAATAGAGTTGCTAATTTAGCTCGTATAGGCGCCTTAAGCAGAAGCGCCATTCACAAAACTAACCGAACAAAGCAAATAATGCCTTCTGGAATCCAGTCCGCCTATGCACAAATTTTACATGAAATTTAAATAAATAAATATGACAAATATCGAAGCATACCGTCCATGTGCCTTCGAGGAAAACCAGGAGTTCTGGGTTCTTCGAGTGAAGTATCTAATGACTTATTCCTGTATGATTGTTTCTGTACCAAAGGTCCTGTGAATCAAATAAAATCTTATGTCCCGTAAAATTGTCAAACACGTAAGATTGTAATATAACTAGAGAGAACATACTGCTTACAATAAAACGCATTATTTTTCGGTAGATTGTAATCTATCGAAGTGAAAGCTTAATATTGTGAAACGCATTCGATGGAAGTCAACTCGCGCGATGTAGAGGAGAAGGAGGGAAGGAGGGGTCCCCCTTGCCCAATGGTACCACTCTGATAAAAAGATAATGTACCTACCATTCCTGAGAAATATCGATTAATATAACCTAACCTCAAAACAATTTATATTCCCTTAAAAAGTGTAGTCGACGGAGCCCCGCTACGCGTGAGTTTGCGACGGAAGTATCTCTGCCCCCATAATCGGGACTTAGGGCACCCCCCCCGTTAGGTTAGTTAGGTTCCTTTAAACCCTGCACTCGGAAATGGGGCCCCGCGAAGCGCTTGATTGACAACTTCGCGATGAGTCTGTTTACATCCTGTATAAAAAGTGCATCCAAATTGAAAACCCTCGTCCTTTTTTTGAAGTTGGTTATCAAGTCCTCATTCAAATGAATAATTTCTAACCTTGTTGCCTCCTGTCAAAAACAGGACTTGTAACTCCTTGGTCAGACGTGTTCAAGCCTTGATGTCTGTACGACGGCTTTGATACCAATGGAACTGGAAATAAAAGATATTTGGTTTAAAGTTAGTGGTAAGTTTATAGTACTACATTCCGCCTGCGGCTTCGCTTCCATTTAAAAAAAAATACTACACTACTATTATACAACTGCACTACACACACACACATATTAGTACTATACTAGTACTATATTAGTACTATACTAGTACTATATTAGTACTATACTAGTACTATATTAGTACTATACTAGCATTAGTGTACTACACAAACGCTACAAGAACTAGTACTGAGGAGTTTACTAGCGAATTTTCGAAAATCTGTGAAACCAGATTTGTTTCTTTTTAAAAATTAAGGAATGTTTCCTTTGATTATAGAGTACTTTCCCTCCAGGTGGCATTGAAAAATTCCATCCTGTCTAAGGAAAAAACTTACTAGGATCTGACGGAGCACAATAAGGATTCTCGAGTGGCAGAGGCGGCGCTGTGGGAACTGAAAATATACAACAGAAATAAAATAAAATTAGAATAAGACTTTGTATTTTTATTTAAGAAATAGTAACAAACAAGCAAGCACATGCCTATTCAGACTTTTGGTTCGGGGGGGGAGGGGGGGAGGGGGGGGGGATAAACATTGAAACAACCACGTGAACTGTATAAAAATACCTCTAATCACTGTACTGTAATGACGTGCTTAGCAGTGGTTATGCTCCCGTTTATTATAACTCTGATTTCGGGGGGGGGGGGGATAAATCTCCATCTGTCCCCCCCCCCTGGATACGTGCCTGCAAACAAGTTTTTAAAATAACCCATGTAACGTAATTAAGTAACTTAAACAATGAACTTTAAAAAGTAGTCCACAGCGCTGTCAACTGGTAATGTTTAAAAGAGACTGGCGGCGTTGCCACGCTTTATGGCAACGCTCAACCTTTGGCCATGGTAAAACTCAGCCCTTGGGTCACGGAAACTGTCAACTAAGCAAAAACAAATAAATAGCGTTTAATCATCATCATTAAGCAAGCCTTTTGCCAAACTTCAGACTTTTTCTATTTTTTTTTTTAATATCGCTGAACGTTACACACAGCGCCATCTAGTGCCACACTAAGCAAAGCTTGTGTCGTGGTCACCAGACAGTTGATATACTACATATACTTTTTGTTAGTAAATACATACTTATTATACATATAAACATCCATGACTCGGAAACAAATGTCCATGCTCATCACACAAACATTTGCTGCTACCGGGATTGACCCTAAGAACGTAAGGCAGCCTCACTACCGCTGCGCCATTCGGGTCGTGATCAGACTGTAAACGGACTACCGTCAACCAAGCATTCTGTGCATCAAACCAAGTAACTATGATGTAATGACGTGGGAAAAGTGCCTTTCGCCTTCGTAAAAAGAGTCTTTAGGGACCCCCCACACTAAGCGTCTTTCGAGCGTCGTCGTCGTGCCAGCGTCCGCGCAACGTCCACCCGACGTCGACGTCAAACGTTTGAGTTTACGTCGGGTGGACGTTGCGCGGACGCTGGCACGACGACGACGCTCGAAAGACGCTAGTGTGGGGTGTCTCTTACACCCATTATATTGCGGTGGGCTTCCAGTCTTACCGGTTACAGCTAAAGGCAAGAAGATAATGCAGGAAGCAGCGGTGCCTCAGTGTTGGTGGCCCCGACTTACGAGCAGTAAGTTGTGGGTTCGAACCCAGCATTACTTGTATAATTTATTTCATCACCGCTGCTCTCAAAACGGTAAAGAAAAACATAGTAAGGAAACCAGCATGTTCTAGAACCAATAATTCGAAGACATGTGACATCTACCAACCCGCACTGGGCCCGCGTGGTGGATTATAGCCCATTCCCTCTCCGAGGAGGCCGTGTGTAACATTAGGGCTGATTTCGAGAAGATGATGATCTTATACTCACAGAGTTGCTTATGTACTGGTCCAGGCGAAATCGGGGGTTGTGGGGGTGCTGTAATAATAAATAGTACATTATAATATAAGTGCGGTAAGTTGAAAATCACAGCCGAGGCGATATTTCTTGCCCGAGCCGTAGGCGAGGGCTAAAAGAAAGCAGAGGCTGTAATTATCAAAGCGCACGTATGTCATACGACGTTTTATAACATATTTGCGAGGAAATAAATAAACAATACAGTGAAAAGAAAAAGCGCGCGGAATAATTTTTACTTGTTCACAAATTTGCGATGCGCGTATCAGCGCTTTTTTTAAGGCAATGGCACAAAAAACAGCCAGTATTACTAATAAAGTAAATTATTATTTTTGTGTTTTTGATACAGATAAATGGTTGTAATTTATTTTCAAAATTAATTAAATTAAAGAATTGAATGTTTATTTATTATATGTTATCTCCCAAAGTTAATTTTATTCATAAAATGTTTACCACATTTTTCTGACATAAAAACTCTTTGCTAAGATTTAAAAAAGTACCGTTCGGTTTAGACGGAGCATCTTGATAAACCGTGCGTTTTACATTACATTACCGCACGAGTACGTAATGAGATACATTACGATATTGAATTTGGTGAAATAAGAGACCCTTTACGAGCAATTAATGTGTTATAAAATATATTCATTACATTACAACCAAGAGTTTACCAATGAATGTAATCAGAACATCTTAGGTTCAAGAGCAGTCGGCGTCCAGGATAGGTACTGACAAATCTTGAACGCCATTTAGATACGATGATCTTGTTCAATAATTTCGTTGTAGAGTTTCCTCATGAAAAGAAAATAGTCAGACTAATATGAAAGAAAAAGAATATCGATATGCTAAGGGAAGATGTCCTAAATTTCGTGAAACACGATATTTTAATTAATAAAGAACAACATTTTGTGTGGTACTTATACTACAACTAAAAACCCGACTTCAAATCGAATCGATCTCGTGAATCGAAAATCACGACTTATCTTATTGTTGAAGTCGATTAAATGTAGCCATATGTTATTCAGGCCAAAATAACGAATCGATTGCCACCTTACTCATCAAAATCGGATGAATGTTTTAGGCGCTACGGAGGAACGTATACGTAAATACAAACATACATACATAAATACTTAGACTACTAAAAGCATAAGCCTTCTTTTTGGCTTCGCCGCAGTCGGGCAAACTTAGATATATTTTCAAATCAATTCAACTCTATCTACGTACATCAACGTGTAGAACTGCAAAATATGTGACGTCATACTATGCCAAGGAATGCTAACAAATGAACCCAACTGTCACAAAGACGGGATGGGTTCATAAAACCAAGAAATTCGTGTGAAGTAATTTATGGATTTTGAAATTGCTCGCTGAACCGATGGCCGATGGTGCCGAAAAGTTATGTAGTGGCAACCGCGAACCGGAACACGTTGCGTTGGAAGGCCTCCCTCTAGGTGGACCGATGACCTGGTGAAGGTTGCGGGAATCTACTGGATGCGAGTCGCACGGGACCGGTCAATGTGGCGACACTTGGGGGAGGCCTATCTCCAGCAGTGGACGTCAGTCGGCTGAAATGATGATGATGATGAATTTATGGATGGAGAAACGACCGATTTTGAACTTACTTTGGACGCCTTGGTCAGAAGGTAACGGCAATGGTGGACGATCAGCTATGTTCTTTCTAGTCTCTGTAAAAACAGGGTAAAATTAGCTTGAGAGTCTTTTACAAACCCTATAATATCGATATGAAATTATAGTAAACTAAGGTATACAGGAATATACAAGGTGTTATTTTGCAAGCTGGTCAAAATTCAGGAGCTTGTCACATAAGACAGATAATCATAAAGCTGCTATTTTTAATTCTTCAACTGTGACATTATTTCAGAATAACATGAAAGTACTGAACAGAATCACACATCGCGTGACATAGCGCTGTGTGCGTCTGTGTGTTTGAAGGCGCGTTTATACGGCTAGTAACAGACGGGCTGCGATTTACTACGGGTGGTTAACACTTACCGATTTCCATACACAAAAAAAATACTACATTCCAGATATATAAAGAACAAAATCGTAGTCTTTTGTTCAATAGTAACTAGTTTGTATAGTAACTAAATTGTGCTTGACGTCATAGTAGATAGTCAAAAACGCTTGGTCTTCATATGGATCGTAATATTTGCGTTATTTATATTTATGTGATTGTAAATCATGAAATGTTATAATTTCACAGAAAACTACAAAATAGGCTGTTGCAGTTAGCATGCAAAAAAAAAATATGATTACTTACTAGAACGTTTTTTTCCTTTAGGTGACTTTGGAGATATTGGATCTACAAATATACGTATTTTGAATGTTAAAAACAAAAATAAAAGCCACAATACCTTGACTGAACTTATTTCTGCCAAAATGTACGAACCCCCATCAAAATGATCTGGCCTAAGCAATTGTGTTGGGTGTAAAAAGACCCTCCCCAGAGCCGAAAGACACAGTTCCATTGCCAAATGACAAAAAAAAAAAACATACGGTGTAGTCTTTGGAGACTGGCGGTAGAAGTGAAAACTAAGTAACTTGTGAATTGGTCGTAGCACTGCTACGGGTTGTGCCCCGCGCTCTCCTAATGGTGGATCCACACAGCCCGGCGGCACTGCCGGCGGATTGACGACAAGCAAAGCCGCCGGTAAGCGCCGCCGGCAAGCGCGGCTGTGAATCGATATTCTCAGTTGTCTTGTGACTTTCGGTGAAGTAAGAAGCGTAAGCAGATACTGGAGACCAAAATGGGCGATAACATCGCAATTGCTGCCGCAATTTTGGTGTATATTCTCTATCAAAAGAAAAAAAGTAGCAAAAGAAGATTTTGGATGAGACCAAGTCTACAAAATAGGCGTGCTGTTCCCAGAATGCTTCAAGAGTTTAGAATGGATGGAGCGTTTTGTCCCTCAAAAATTTGACAACGACCCGTTCCCCGGTCCCCCGCTGCCGGCGGCCTCGCCGGCAAAATGGCCGCCGGCTTTGTTGCGAATGCCGCACACAAAGCCGGCGGCACGGCCACCGGCGCATGCCGCCGGGCTGTGTGGATCCACCATAAGTGGTGCTACGCCGTAACGGATCGGCTACGAGTGCTACGAAGCGTTTAAGTGACGGTCACGTAGTTCTATGATTTTATTGTTCAGTCAAAAAGTGCTAAATGCGCACTAAAGAAGTTTTCGCTGCTAAATAATTTTGATTTTGATTGTAAATTGACTTTGAATGAGCGTTATAAATATTGTTAGGTGCTACGGAAATCTTTGTGTGCGAGTTCAAATCGCACTTGGCCGTACCGCACCTTACATTAATGGGCTTCTTAAGGGTTCGTTTACACCCTGTCCATCCGTCATAAAAATAAAAAGTACCACACGGACCGTAATTATTCAGAAGTCATTGTCAACTGCTTGCAAACTGTATGCAGTGTAAATTAATGAAAAATCAATTATGTTTTATAACATTACCTTCGTCATTATTTCCTTTTGCTCTGCGACCTGAAAAATAAAAAAATTGCGTAAGTCTATATTATCATAATTACAAAATTCTTTAAATTTTTATTAGGTAAGTGCTTTTCTGTAAAATTCACTAGTTCACCTCACTCAAGTGAGTGCACACAATTCGAAAGCGAACTCATTTGTTTTTAAAGTAAATCATCGCGGATTCACAACGAGACCGTTCGAATTTCGAACGTGATTTTTAGAGAATAGCACTTTTTCTTAAGGGGCCTGCGGAGCGTGCGTCGTTCATACAAACGTAATACCAAAATTATTCGTAAACCAAACATTTTCTTAAGGAAGTGTGTATTTATTTCGATTGGATTACATAATATCTAGGTTCCCAAATAAATATTTTGAAAGGACAATGCTATTAAGACGAGATATGAGGAATTTAAAATTTCTATAGAAAACTTATTTTTCTTATAACTCTTGTTTAAATCAATTTCCATTCAAAATATTTATTTGGGAACCTAGATGTTATGTAATCCAATCAAAATAAATACACACTACCTTGAGAATATGTTTGATTTACAAATTATTTTGGTATTACGTTTGTATGAAACTCGCATGCTTCGCAGGCCTCTTAAGGCTGATGCTCCAGGGTAGCCCGCGAAATTCAAATTTTCCAACGTTTTTTGCAATTTGCAGGGCAGTGCCAAGTTCTACGCTGATGAAAACATCGTGCAAGACATATGCAGTCATAGTATTTGAATCATCAACACAACCCTCAAAGTTCATAAAAAGTCGAGGAACGACTTTGACCGTGAAAATTTCGTTCCTCGACTTTCATGAACTTGAAAGGCTGCACCGATGATTCTGATGACTACAATTCTGCAACCACATACGCCCCACAGCCGCGAACGGTACTTCTACCAACATACTTACAACTCAACACTGGCCCGCAAATTGCAAAAAACCCAAGAAAAGCGACCGTTATACGTAAGTTATTGAAAATGGCCTATACAGGGTGAATTTGAATTAATGCGACAAAATGAAATGGGAGCTTCAGTTACAGTAACATAGTAATTATAAACTGTTTTTTCTACTATCTAAATCGTTAAAAAAAATTACGCGATTATCGTTTTCAAAAGGTCCATTGATGTTATTATCTTTATTTAAGTACGAATTATCGGTATTCCCGTTCATAGCGGTCATTTACCTAATTTAGCCTAGTTTCTAATGTAAGTATCGCTCGACGTTGCCAAACCTCGCATGTGCGCCAGCGCTGACATCCCTTCCCGGCGACCGCGCGCCGCCCACTACCCTTCCTTCGTTCATTACAATTTTACATTTGATATTTTATACATTTTCTTGACAACACGTATTATTGTATATTTAAATTTGTCGCATCTATTCAATTTCACCCTGTATAGATTAAAATGTGATACGTACCTTTGACTTTACCGTAAACAATATATGATGTTTGAACCACCAAAAATAGCCCAAAGAAAGATAGTACATAGATGACCCAAGGTTCCATTTTTACTGAAAAAAGAAAATAAAAAATACAGAATTATGAAAATAGGAAAAAAATAGAAAAAAAGTGTGAAAAACCTCAGTTTTCGTTGATTACACTGCGTTGGGGTAAAGTTATAAAACAATTTAATCTTAATAAAATGGATCTCTACCATTACACAGTGCACTTAAATGGCTTGGACGATTTTTGTGTGAAAATGGCTTAGCCATTTTATTTTCTTTTCAAAATTGCGACCACGCATAACACCTATATTAATCGATAGTTGGCATCAATACAAACAAGTTTTGAATGAGGCAAATGTTCCGAATGTGTCACGTTTTCGAGATATCAAAGTTAAAGTTCAAGTCCATTCACTGATGGCATCTCCAGCACAACTTTGATAGCTCATATCTCGGAAACGTGATAATTTAGAACATTTTGTCTCATGCAAAACTTGTTTGTATTGATACCAGCTATCGGTTAACATAGATTTTGATACATGGCAACTTTGAAAAATAAATAAAATGATGGAAGTTAATCTGTAAGTCCCACGTATTAGCAAGCAACTCGAATGCCATCAGCACAAATGCTGACACTGGGCTGTTTCTGAGAAAATTCTGAAGAATAACACATTCTCCGACTTGAGAATCGAACCCGAGACTAATATACAAGCATACTCCTTTCAATTTCAGCCAAGTAAAAGCATTATAACAGCAAAACATCGCGGCATCGTAGAGAAACCGGCATGTCCTTGAACCACAAAATTCGAAGACATGTGACATCTACCAATCCGCGCTGGACCCACGTGGTGGATCCATCGCCCATCCCCTCTCATTGAGAGGAGGCCCTGTCCCAGCAGTGGGAACATTATAGGCTGATAAATAATGATGAAGATGATGTGAAAGTTAAGCAGTTGCTCCGTCTGGTATTTAGCTGCATCCGCTAAGACTGGAAGCTGACCCCAACATAGATGGGAAAGACCAGATAGATTATACTGATATTTTCTTTTTCCTTACCTCCAATTTCTAAATTCTTGGGATGATCTGTAAACAAAAAAAAATACGGTTATTCCAAGTCATATAAGTAGTGCGATACTCTAAATCCGCGTTCGGAATTCGAACGCGATCCTCTAAATATCGCGTTCGAAATTCAAACGGTGTCTCGTTGTGAATCCGCGTTGATTTACTTTAAAAACAAATGAGTTCGATTTCGTATTGTGTGCGCTCACTTGAGTGAGGTGAACTAATAGCACATAATAATCAAGAAAAGTACTGTAGGACTTAAAAAAACAGCTCCTTCATACATTTTGACCGTATACTGGGTGTAAACCACCTCATCACAAAGCCGTTAACCAAGCTTTCTGTTCATCAAACTAAGTAACTTTACGCAAAAAATATTGCTGGGAAACAACTTTTTCTTTTGAGGTTATAAATCATGTTTTGTGGTAGAACTCAATGTAACGCACTTAAAACATTGTGCTGATGGATGGATTGAATAGTACGGGGGTCGTGAAGGTGTTAAAAGTCAAAATCTTACAAAAAAAAACTTTTATTTAAAAAAAACTTGTCAAAAAGTTGTAACTTCGATCCCCTATATCTCCGTAACTAGAAGGTTCCCAGGCATGGTGTAGAACAAAAAAATTATCGCAATGACTGGGAGAACAAGTGCCTTTCGGCTTCGTTAAGAGGTGTTTAACACCCTTTATGCACCTATGTAGGTATTGCATTTTTGCAGGAAACAAGTGTTTTTTTTAAATTATCGATGAAATATTTCAATGTTCCGAGAGTTCAAAATGATGTAAACTGAACTGAGTATGTGATAACGGTTTACGAGTGGATGTCCCTTCCATAATCATATAAGAAAGATTGGTAAAGGAAAAATCGTAAGGAAACAAGCATGTCCTAGAACCAAAACTAGAAGACATATGCATCCAGACCTACCAACCACCATTATAGGCCCATGTGGTGGACCATGAGCCAGTCCCACTCATAGGAGGCCTATGTCCCAGCAGTGGGAACGTAGTAAGCTGATTATTCTACGTATTATAACTTGGCTACTTACCGCTTTCGTCAATTTCAGTTCCGTGTCTGACAGAATCTGCAAAAGAAAATACTTAAACCATAAATGAGTCAGGCTTTCCATTTTGACATGACCCTCAAATCCACTACAGTCTATCACAGTGGTAGACCATACGAAAATGAATCTTAATCTGAATAGTAATAGTCAATAAAATCGATCGATTATACGCGATACGAACAGAAGCTGCGATTCTCCATACAAAGGTTTTCTCCTTTTTTTTTCTTTTTTCTTCCTAAATAAAGCTTCTATTGCAATCTTTGTTTTTAACACCCGACGCAAAAACGACGGGGTGTTAGAAGTTTGTCGTGTCTGTGAGTGTGTGTGTGTGTCTGTGGCATCGTAGCGCCCGAACGAATGAACCGATTTAGATTTTGTTTTTTTGTTTGAAAGGTGAATTAGTCGGGAGTGTTCTTAGCTATATTTGATAAAAATCAGTCTGAGTGGGCCGCCGCCACAAAATGGCGGATACTTAACATATTTATTCAACAACTCCCTCATGATGGGTATCAAATGAAAGGGCTCAACTAGTAGAATACTATACACTATGATAAGTTAAAAAACCAAGATGGCCGCCACCACAAAATGTTGAATTAACGAATTATCTTTTATTTAAGTTTTTGTACATTGTGTCAGGGGTTTTTTAAATGTTTAATTTAATTTTACTTGTTTATCATGTCTACTGCAGACACAATCCTGTCATTTCCTTATTTTGTTTATAAACTGTCAAAAAATACGGCCTTTTTTTACGGCCATGATAAGAGGACTATACAGGAAAAGTTTTTAACCAGTGCGCAAATTTTGACATGATAAACTTGAATGTATTTTAATAGACACGTATTTTTTATTTTGATATGTGTTAGTAGTAAAAAATAAAGTTATCGCTTACGAGACTTATTTAGCTATAAACTTATTTTATGGTCGCTTGCCAGTCGGGCGCCCGGTCGACCGACTCACGCGTCGACCGGTCGCCCAACCGGCAACCTGAGATCAGCTGAGTTTTGTAGGTGCGCTCGCTGGATGCGACGGCGCCGACGTAAGCTTACCTACCTACGCGCTGACGGTTACTGACCGCCGTTTCGCGCTACTTTTTTAAGTTTAGGCTGTGATATGTTATTTGTAAACGTAATTCCAATTTTTCCTTCATACTTTCATGGGCTTAGGATACATCGTACGTCAGCAGCCAGCGCGTTTTCATTCACAGTATTACAATTAAATTATGTCCATGTTATGCTTATTTTAAAACTAGCTTCTGCCCGCGACTTCGTACGCGGATCCTATTGCTTTTGCCAGCGACACCGGGTTCGTCAAAATCAAAGATCTGAAACGTCTAATTCTAAGAGCCCGGGGACGGGAAAATAATGGATCTTTCCCACCTGAGCAACACATACCGTTTGTTTCTTTTTGCCATTTAACAGCTTCACAAAAAGTAAAATTTTGAACCATACCTCCGATGGCGGAATATGTGGCGTATTCAATCATAGGAGTATACGTAAATGAACTCCATTTCTTATCAACCCAAGGAAGGTCATCATGCCCTACGGCTATATCTTGAGACACCCGATTCTTCAGATGTTATCGACATTCTATTCAGAGAATGTCGAAGTCTTCGCGCTCTTCTGTCTCTTCATGCCGTACTCCAGCAATTCTTTCTCTCTCACTTTCTAACAGATTATGAATATTTTGTTGAACGCGTGTTCGGCGCTCTTCTTCTGTCTCTTCATGCCAAAAACACTCAAATAACATAAGCTCGAAGACATATTTATTCGATAAAATAAAATAATAAATGGGAGTTTTGGCCAGTAGAGTCAAATTTTCAATGATATACCATCGTCATCGAAAATCGATGATCAGTCCTAAACTGTTACCTCCTTAACCGCGTGGAGGTACTCCCAGTTTTTGTTATTTTATAATTATACAGTGAAATTAGTGATAGCTTTGCAATAATTTTCACATCAGATGTTTCTGATCTTCGATTTTTTATAAGTCAACAGGAAATGCCCATCAGACCGAACAACTTTTGCTAAGACGTCATTCCTATAGGTGTTATGGTGTAGCTGGGCTCTTGGAGTTCCACAACAGGTGTCCCAGATCTTCGATTTTTATAAATCAACAGAGAGTGCTTATCAAATTGAACAACTTTTGCTAAGACGTCATTTCTATATGTGTTATGGTGTAGCTGGGCTATTGGAGTTCCACGTTAGGTGTCCCAGATCTTCGATTTTTATAAGTCAACAGAGAGTGCTCATCAAATTGAACAACTTTTGCGAAGACGTCATTCCTATATGTGTTATGGTGTAGCTGGGCTATTGGAGTTCCACGACAGGTGTCCCAGATCTTCGATTTTTATAAGTCAACAGAGAGTGCTCATCAGATTGAACAACTTTTCCCAAGACGTCATTCCTATATGTGTTATGGTATAACTGGGCTCTTGGAGTTCCACATCAGGTGTTCCAGATCTTCAAATTTATTCTCTCAGCAGAAAATGCTCATCACTGTCATTTTTGTATCTCTTATAGTTTAGCTGGTCTGTTGCGGTTCTACATCAGGTGTTCAGGTTTCCAAGATAAATTATAGCCTATATGTTGCCCAGACATAATATCTATACAACGGAAAAAAAATCATTCAAATCCGTCCAGTACTTCCGAAGATTAGCGTGTACAAACAAACAGACAAACAGACATACTTTTTTTTTTGGATTCGTGCTCTATTACTGTTTCTAAACCCCCTTCAATTATTATTTTTTAAATATATTCAATGTACAGACACAGCTTTTTTACTCTTTTATTATATGTATAGATAGATAGATAGATGGGACAAGATGGAAAAAATTGAAAAAAAAAAAAAAACTAAAAATGGGAATGTGTTCTATTACTAACACTGAGCTACCAAAAAAAATTTACGCAGTGGTTAAAAACTTTTCCTGTATACCAGACAAATTCGAAAAGTTTCTAACGTAAAAGTAATTGATAGGAACCTAATAGACATACTCTACCTTAAAGTTTTAAAGTCACTCAGTTTTTGAGGAGAAAAAGAGAAAATACGATTCATTGGTCTCGTCAAAATTTTTGTCATTATTTTTAATAGCCGTTGCCCGCGACTTCGTTCGCGTGAAAATATTGATGGTTTATGTGTGAGACTGTTGTCGCAAGCGCTACTGAGCATGAGGTCCTGGGTTCGATTTCCGGGACGGGCAAAGTGTTATTATATTATTTGTGCCCGGTTGATAGAAATAAGCTAAATGTGCGAAATGTGGGTGTAGGATTAGATACACCTCTACCTAACAGTGGCGAAGGGTGAAAATACTGTCAGGGGAAGCCGAAGAAAAAAAAAGAGAATTGTTTTTTTTTTGCTTCTGTTAACTTTTTCTCCCATGTTAATTTTAACCTCATTTTCATTATCAGCGACACCAAAAACCACGGAAACGACACCCATGATGAAAAATCCAAAAATTTTCGTCGGCGCCATTTTGGATTTTCATTTTTATCTCGTCTTCATTATTAGAGACCCCAAAAAGTAATAAAATGCAGAAGAATTAAAATTCCGTTGACTACGCTTTTAAGGGGAATAAAAAGTGTTTTAAGGTTAGGTTATATTAATCGGTATTTCTCAGAAATGGTACATTATTATTTTCATGAGAGTGGTTGGGCAAAGGGGACCCCTCCTTCCCTCCACACCGCGTGAGTTGACTACCATCACATGCATTTCACGAAAAATAATGCGTTTTGTTGTAAGCAGTATGTTCATTTGACAATATTTCGAGATTTTACAATATCGCTTGAGATATTACAATATAACGTACATAATTGACAATTTTACGGTGACATATATATAGATGGTCTGAGCTGTAGTGTTCCTATTGCACTCTTCGGGGGCAGGCTCGATGCAGCGCAACGGCAATACTATGACAGAAAATTATATGAACATTATATGCTTAGTGCGAGTTTTTTGTACGTATCGACCGTGTCAAATTCGTATGGCGCTGAGTAAGCGCCGAAGAAGGGTTCCGTAGCAGCAAGTTCGTAACATAAAAAAAAAAAAATATTGTGTCAAATAATTGGTTTACAAATTGTTGTGTTCGGAATCTTCTTTTAGACAAATAATGCCTGTAGCAGAAGACTCCGCCCCTCCCTATTTTGTATAGCGTGATAATTAACACAATATTTTTTTTAATGTAAAAATTTAGTTTAGAATACTAAGTCTAGGCTAACAAAAATAAGAAATTAAATAATCAAAAAAACCGGCCAAGAGCGTGTCGGGCCACGCTCACTGTAGGGTTCCGTAGCTTCCCAGACCATTAAAAATACCAACATTTTTCGTCAGCAAAAATCACTTTGTTTTTCATAGTATTTGTATGAAAAACAAAGTTATCATTTGCGTTTTTTTGAAAAAGTGCTATATAACTCAAAAACTATTCAACTCATCAAGTTGAAAATAATTTTCCTAGAAAGTTCATATAAAGGTCTACTTCTGTGATTTTTTTCATATTTTTTAAACTTATGGTTCAAAAGTTAGAGGGGGGGGGGACACATTGTTTTTGACTTTCGGAGCGATTATTTCCTAAAATATTAATATTATCAAAAAATGATTTTAGAAAACCCCTATTCATTTTTAAATACCTATCCAACAATATATCACACGTCAGGTGCAAAATTAAAAAAAAAATCGCTCCCCACTTTACGTCTGGGGGAGGTACCCTAATAAAAATGTTTTTTTAAATTTTTATTTTTGCACTTTGTCGGCATGATTGATATACATATTGGTACCAAATTTCAGCTTTCTGGTGCTAACGGTCACTGAGATTATCCGCGGACAGACAGACAGACAGACATGGCGAAACTATAAGGGTTCCGTTTTTTGCCATTTGGCTACGGAACCCTAAAAAAAGAGTATACTTAAAGAATGTGAGTGTGCGTGTGTGTGTTTGTGTGAGTGTGTGTGTAACATATAATATAAAAGTTACGATTTTACGATTTATGACGTATTAAAAAAAAACTACTTACTAGATCTTCGGTGGAAGTTTACATGGCAATGTACGTCATATATTTTTTTATAGTTTTATCATTCTTTTATTTTAGAAGTTACATTATTATATTAGGGGGGACATTTTACCACTTTGGAGGTGTCTCTCGCGCAAACTATTCAGTTTAGAAAAAAATGACATTAGAAACCTCAATATCATTTTTGTTGACCTATCCATAAAAATACCCTACACGAATGGGTTTGATGAAAAAAAAAGTTTCAGTTCAAAGTATGGGGAGCCCCAAAAATGTATTGGTATTTTTTCTATGTTTGTGTGAAAATCTAAATGCGATTCACAGAATACATCTACATACTTTCAACAACATAGCTCTTATAGTTTCGGAAAAAAGCTGCTGTGACATTATGACATACGGACGGGCATACAGACAGACAGACAGACAGACAGGCAGACAGACATGACGAATCTATATGGGTTTCGGTTTTTGCCATTTGGCTACGGAATCCTAAAAAGGGCTGTGTTGAAGCGAAGAATACTTACGGCGTAAAGGCGAGTTCTTGATCCTAACAGTAGCATTGCAGTCGACATTACTAATCATTGGATAATGGTAATAACGCGACCATGGATCGAAATTCATCAGGTATTTAAATGAGAAGGTCCAATTTTTTACCAAACTTTTGTCGACCACTCGTGTCTAGAAATAAAATGAAAAACCAAAATTAAACACAGGCTTTTGCTTGCGGCTTCGCTCCCGTTACGTACAGAATGTGCATGTCGCAGCCAATTCGTAACACGTCGTTTTACATAATGGCGCGCTGGATTGAAAAACGTCGCCGTTATGTAATGCGGCGTCCTCGCGTTCAGCCGGATTGTGGTGGCAGTACGTTCCACAAAGCGGCGGCCATGTGTAATTCGGCGTGTTTATATACGAATTGGCTGCGACATACACACGGGAACGTTTTAAATGTGGGTGCGTAGCATTTGATGTAATAACAAAAGTTCTAACGATCACATGTCATGACCTAATTTCATTTCGTACACTTTTTTTTTTAGTATTACGATGAAATTATATGCATAATGAACTATTAATATAATTTCAGTTTATCTAATTTAATATGGTTCAATTTACATTTTCTATAATGCGCATTTGAACTAATATTCAGTTAGTAAAATATTTAGTTAGTACTTATATTATTTAAAATCTATAGTAATGTTTAATACAATTTGAAAAAAAAAACTGATTGGCTTGCTACTTTCGTGTTCCCCCTCGACCCCCTCGAGTGCCAGATGGCCTCTATTTTTGGTTAATCATCTGGGTTAGGTTAGGTTAGAACAGTGACCATTAACGCGCATTACTTATTCATTACAGAATTTTGCCAGAAAATGAGTAAATATGAAAATTAGGTCAAATGAAAGTTAGGTCAACTAAACGTTAAATTGAAACAGCATTGTGCAAACTGAAAATTATTTGAAATGAACGAACTACTAAATGTTATGAGAGTTAAAAAAGTTTACATGTAACATTAGATCACATGAAACTAGGCAATTTGTTTTTATAGCAGATGAAAATTATATGATGTGAACGTTATTTCAAGTGAAAATATACTATCTGTTATTGTAGCATATATTACACACCCTTAAATGTAGCCTCTAATACTAGGAGATAGTGTAGTTTTCCGTTAGTACGAGAATTTTCGGAATGGGACCAGTGGTTCCGAAGATTAGATTTTTTATTATTAGTTTATCTTGTCCCACTACACTGGGTAAAGGTTCCCTCTTGCCTTGCACTCGTCTTGACGTGCGGTATTCTCCGATCAATCTCTCACAAAAGCTTCTAAGTTACACCAGCATTGTCTAGACCTCCCTCCGCGACGACACTCGACTTCTGGCACCCACTGCGTGACGACTCTGGCACATCGGTCTTGATGCATTCTACGGACATGGCCCCCCCAATACCACTTCAACCCAGCAGTCTGCCCACATCAGCGATTCCAGTTTTTGAGGGCCTTGTGGCATTGTCAATTCTGTAGGTCTAAAACTAATACATTAGGTAGGTACTTACACGCCGGGGTTGCGGGACTGTTCGAGAGAGATACCGCGGCCCCGGAACGTAAAGGGCGAGGAAGGAACATGGATGGGTTTTAGTCAGTAAGAGTCTGACACTCCCTCCCGCTCCGCCCAGAGTGGGAAAAGTCATTTGATGATTTCCCATCCCAAAAAAAAAAAAAAAAAAAAAAAAAAAAAAAAAAGGTAGGTACTTACATGTGAATAATTATATTTAAGCACAACATTCTTTGTCTCTTTGGTATGTTTTGTCTTGTTATAAGTCACGCTGATGACAGAGTTTTCCAAATCTTCCAGGACTGTTTTTTCATTATTGTGTGTCCAACTGAAATGACGAAATTCTATGAATTAAGAGTTGAATACAAAAATAAATACAGACGAATTGAGAACCTCTGGAAGTCGGTTGAAAAACGGGAACCGTACGGTGTAAATGGCTTTTGTTCTGCCTATCATTGTGAGATCATAGTTTTGTTCTACACCATACCCGTGAACCTTCTAATTACGGAGATATTGGAGGTCAAAGTTCCAAATTTTTTTTATACTACATTGTTATAGTTAGAACTTTACTTTAAATATCTCCATGACCCGTTTACAATGCATCTATCGGCACAATGTGTTGAGTGCGTTACATTAAGTTTTACCGTAAAACGAAGCCGAAAAAACAACCTTAAAAAGCCATCATTTTTTGTAGGGTTAGTATTACTTAGCTTGATGTACAGAATTCTTGGTTGACGGCTTCGTGAAGAGTCTGTTTACACTTTGTAGTAAACAGGGGGGTGAAACTTCCATACATTGGCTTCAAAAAAAAATTTCATAGATGGTGCTGCCATCTGTGTGTTTAAGGACAGCAACTGTTTGACAGCTTTCAACTGTCATAACGAGAACAGCTACTTTAGACTACTTGTTAGTGAGGTAGATAGCCTAGCGGTGACAGCGGTTGCATTGTGAATAAAAGTTCACAAGTTCGAATTCTCAGTAAAGAATTACTTTTTGCATTTATTTGGTTGAACAGAAACGAACAGTGTCATCTAACAGATATCTTTGACTTTGACTTTTTGAGTTGTCTAAAATAGCTGTTCTCTTTAAGACAGTTGTAAAACAGTCAAACAGTTGAAATGTTTGTGTCCTTAACACAGATGGCGTTTGACGCCAATGAATGGAAGTTTCACCCCCCGGTACGTAAATCATAGTACAGTGATTAGAGCAATTTTAACGCAGTTCACATGGTTGTTTCAATATTTGTGTCCGCCCGAACCAAAAGTCTGGATACGTGCTTGGGCTTTGGCTTTGGCTTCGATTCCTAAGTCAGGTAAAGTGTTATTGGGTTTTTCCATCAGGAATTTCACAGTAGCAGCCATGGAGGACGGATTTGTGCTCGGTTGATGGCAATAGGAATAGGCTCTCTCCCTATTACATGGGACTTAACATAACTGGCGAAATGTGAAGTACTATTAATGTCCATTGTAAGGTCCCGCAGTAGTTGGTACCTTACACTTGTAGTTTTAAGTAAGAAGTGGTAAGTCAGTACTCGGAGTTAGGCGAGTTGAGGTAAACACACACAGATTTGGTAACACTAAAGGTTTATTAGAGTACCGATCACAACAAAGTAAAAGTGGGTTGGATGCTAATCCGCGGTGTTCGCGTAAGTATGTAATTTGTCAACTAACTTAAAATCATATTAAACATTGTTTTAAATACCAAAGAGAAAAGTAGGTTGCTGCGTTTGCAGCATGACGGAATGTACGTAAACCGTACATGCTCCCGAGGGAAAAGGCGGGATGAGCATCCAGTACATAAAACGTTTTAAAGTAAAAATTCCAAAACGCAATAATAGAAAGTATAGACCGTATAAAAGTAGGTTAAGTAAGTAAAAATATAAAAGTAAGACATCCCAGAACGTCACAATAAAAACTAAAGACAGTAAAGTAAACATTAGTAAGTAAGTAAAATTAAACATGTACACATAAAAACAATAAGCTTTACTGCTCCTCAAAGTGAAACAGTTGTTTCGGCCTCGCGTCGCTGTATAGTGGCTCCGGCGGTGTCGAATGGCGTATTTCTTGCATCTCGATTTCGACTTTGTTGTCGATTCCTGTAGGTTGTCTTGTAGGTGGCCTTTTAGTTTTCTTATGCCATAGTCTCCTGATCCAAATGTAGACAGCAAACGAAGCAGCTCCTCCCAACAGCAGAGAAGTCACAGAGTAGAGATATATGTCGTGACTCGATATATCTATCCCTTGTGGTAGTCTTTCCTGCTGTTTCTGCTGAATTATTTGCTTATCTATGTTTCTGATATTTATTGCAGATGTATCCAGTTCTGTCATATTCAAGTGTAGGTACTTCAATATCCGCCTCCATGTGAAATTTGCTTCCTAAGTGGTTATAGGTGAATATTGTCGCATCTTTCTTTTGTAGTATGCATTTTGGTTTCAAGGCAATCACCCCAGTACCGTTGATGACTGCTGGCGTAACTTGATCGCTACATATGACGCGCATCAGCTGTCTGTCGCATAATGTAAACAACCACCAGTTAGGTTTATGTAATTGGATCCAAGTTTCTTTGCAAGTTACGTCATTGATGACACAGGATAATGAAGTTTGTTGACTGAATACCTTGGCCTCGCAAGGTGCGTCCTTGTCTTGTAAGCTAAATACCGGCTGACGTGAAATGCATGTGTACTCGTCTTCTCCGTATGGCGTGCATTGGCGCATGTCTTGCTCTTCCATAGTGATGTACGAATTTTTCACGAAGTTTATGGCGATATAATTGGAGAAAGGCTGCACGATTCTCAATTGTCCTTGTTTCTGGAATGGTATAGGTATTACCCGGTATATTTTGTAGTCCTCATCGCTCAAAAGTGGAATATGCAATTCGAAAAGTAGAAAGTTGTTTGTAATCCGAGCCTTGACATGGATTAGTTCGTAGATGTCACGGAAATCTTTTTGTATGTCCTTTATCGGTAAGGCTAGTCCCTGTGGAAGTTTTCCAGAGATGATGTTCAGCTGTTCTATTATTTGAGATGCAGGAAACAAGTGTGTATCCAAATGACCTCGATAAATGTTGGCGAGAGCGTTCATTAGCATTTCTTGAATTCTATGCAAGTCGCTCAAAATTAAAGTTGATGATAAAGCGGCAGAATTCACGTCATTTGCTGTGTATAAAATTTGTGCTCTGTTCTCAATTTTTGTGATTATGTTGCAAGTCTGATTTATGTAGGTTTGTATTGCGTGAAATTGTTTGTCCATAAATTCCGTATTGTTTTTAATTACATTGTTTTCAGCCTCTATGATCAAAGTTTGATTCTTCATCAACTGTAACAAGTAATTATCGTTGATTTGCAAGTTTTGGATGTCCTTCTCGTACCTTTGCGCAAAGTCTTCATCCAAAACCCCGAAAAGTGTTCTGGCTAATTTTCCGATTCCATCAAAGTAGCCTCGTTTTTGTCGCGAATGCTGAGAAAGTAACATAGTGTTATAATTCTCAAGGTGATGCATTTCATGACGTAGGTGTCTGACAACTGCTTCGCATGGTGTGAACTCGTGCGCGATTCTTTGACAGAGTTTATCAATTTGGTTTATGTAGTCGTTCATGTTATTCGCAGCTTGCCAGTAGGACGTTAGGTTGTAATAGATCAGTAGAGTCCATTCATCATGTATAAGTTGCAGTTTTCCGGCTTCATCGAAATAAATAGGTTGATTGTTGGTTATAAAGGTCACCTTATAGTTGTTTGTTACTGGTGACGATTGTGCAGTTCCTAACATTCCTATTAAAGTTATTAAGAGCGAAAGTCAGGAAACTGTACTTGTTGGTTCGCGTGCTCCTTTTTCTTCTTTGGTTTTCAGTTATTGTATCTTCTTCTCTTTTGTTATTTGTTGTTTCTTCGGTAGGTAGCAGTGTTTCTTGCTGTGGTAATGGAGTTAGTTTAACAGTGGGTCGTTTTATCACTCCAGTTTTTGTTTTAAGGGTGGCCACTCGTACTAGACCATCCTTACCGGGATGAGTTTCCATCACTCGTCCCATGGCCCATTTGCCAGGAGGTAAGTTTGTTTCCTTGATTAGGACCACGTCGTTTAGTTTGAGGTTTTGTACAGTTCTGTTCCACTTGCTTCTAGACTGTAAGGTGTTCAGGTAGTCATTGGACCAAGCTTTCCAGAATTGATCCAGCATGTGCTCCGTTAGTTGCCAACGTTTTCTCAGATCCATCTTTCTGTTGTCAGGCTCCGGTTGAGGTAGAGACAACGTAGCACTGCCAGGTAGAAAGTGGCCAGGAGTGAGAGTGCTGTAAAATTCCTCCGGATCTTCTGTTAGCTGACATAGAGGCCTCGAGTTTAGGCAGGCTTCTATTTTCGCTAGTAACGTAGTGAATTCTTCCCAGGTTAGTTTTTGATCCCCAAGTACCCGCTTCAAGTGGTGTTTTAATGATTTGACGGCTGCTTCGAATATCCCCCCCGCACTAGGCCAAGCAGGGGCGTTGAAGTGCCAATGAATTTCTAGTTTCCCAATCTCGTCAAAGAACTCAGGAGAGAGTAGCTTCTTGAAGTTACTGAAATCCTCTCTCAGTACTTTGGATGCTCCAACGAAGTTCGTGCCGTTGTCTGAGTACATGTGAGCAGGCGTTCCGCGCCTCGCGCACATTCTCTGAAGGGCCGCAATAAACGCTTCCGTGCTTAGTTCTGAGACTAATTCGATATGTACAGCTTTCGTAGCCATACAGACGAAGACCGCGATGTATGCTTTTGAGGTCTTCACTCCTCTTCCTTTGTTAAGTTTCACGTCTACGTGACCAGTAAAGTCAACACCAGTGTGAGTGAATGGACGGCTTGGTGTTACTCTTTGTTTTGGCAGATCGGCCATTAGTTGAGCATTGTCCGTAGAATTGTAACGATGACATTTCACACAGCGTCGTATTCTTCCCTTTACCGCCCGATTTCCAGAGACTATCCAGTATCGTTGCCGTATGTAAGTAAGGGTCAGACGGGCTCCTCCATGAAGCGTCATCGAATGTGCTTGGTCGATCAGTAGTTCAGTGAAGCGGCTGGAGTAGGGTACCACTGCGGGATTCTTCATATTTGCAGGAAGATCAGAGTGCTGTAGTCTTCCGCCTACGCGAATGATTCCCTTGCTATCCAGATAAGGTTTGAGTTTGTAAATGTTGCTTTTTGGTGACACAGTTTTATTTTGTTTCAACTGTTTGTGTTCTTGCGCAAACTCGCTTTGTTGAACATATTTTATTATATATTCTGCTGCGTGTTGTAGGTCAGTTGTTGTTAGGTAAGTAGCGCTTGGTCGTAATTTTTGCTTTAGTGATGCAATATATCGCACAATTCGAGCAGTAATTCTTATTACTGAAGTCAGCGAACTGTGGTTCTTCAACAACTTGTAAACAATATTTTCAGTGTTGTAGTTTTTCGAACTGACGTCATTGGGTTCGCCCCGGTTTGCTTCGCTTGTAGTAAAGTGGCAATTCACATTATGAGGTGTTTCTGTTTCTGCAAAGTTTTTCAGAAACATAGGTCCGTTCCACCATAAGTTGAACTTGACTACTTTGCTCGGTAGCAAGCCTCTCGAAGCGCAGTCAGCTGGATTAAGTTCCGATCGTACATAACACCATTGTTGAGGTGGAATTACGTCTTTTATTTTCCCCACTCTGTTAGCTACGTATCTTTCCCATCTTGAGAGGTCTCCCTGAATCCAAGCTAGGACCACCTTGGAGTCACACCAACCATAAGCTGATATCTCATGCTCCGTTAGTGATTTCTTCACTTTTTCCATGAGTTGGGAGAGTAGTAGTGCTCCGCATTGCTCAAGTCTGGGCAATGAAGTTTTTTGAGTAATCGGCACTACCCTAGTTTTTGATACTAGTAATGTGATCCTTGGGTCGCCCTTTTCGTTGATTACTCGGCTGTATATGACGCAAGCGTATGCCTTTTCGCTTGCGTCACAAAATCCATGTAGTTGGATATTTTTCTGCGTACTGCCAATCCATCTGTTTATTTTAATGTTTTTAATTAGATGTAGTTCTTTGTTTAGATGCCGCCATTCGTCTTGTAACTCAGTAGGTAGTTCAGCATCCCAGTTTATTTTAGTTAGCCACACCCTTTGGAATAGTAGTTTAGCTGACACAGTTATAGGCGCCAGCCAACCCAAGGGGTCGTATAGTTTGGATATTTGTGATAGCAGGTTTCTTTTAGTTAGTGGTTCGTTGTTGTAGTCGTCTATGGACCAGTTGAATATGAAAACGTCATCTTTTGGATTCCAACTCAACCCCAACGTTTTCATTGATTCGTCGCCTCTAAAATCAAATGTACTTTTCGATATTTGATCTTCGTCTAAGTGTCGTAGAAGCTCAGGATCGTTGCTTGACCATTTTCGCAGATTCATTCCGCCTCCCTTCAGTAGTTTTATGATCGATGTTTGAATTTCCTTTGCTTGTTTTGTAGAGTTGTGGCCGCTGATTAGGTCATCGACGTAGAACTGATTTAGCAATATTTCAGCGGCCTTTGGGTATTTGTGGCCGTCATCGATAGCAAGCTGTTTGAGTGTTCGCATTGCTAGCCATGGAGCACTTTTTGTCCCATATGTTAATGTTTGCAGTTGATATTCTTGTAGATTGTCTTTTGGTTGCTTTCTCCATATGATCTTCTGTAGATGTTGTTGATCCGGATGACACCATATGGAACGGTACATTTTTTCAATGTCCGCTGTGTAGACGTATTTATAGCCACGCCATTGTAATATCAATGCTTGGATGTCCTTTTGCAGATAAGGACCTTTTTCCATTACGTCATTTAGGCTACATCCACCCATGGTCTTCTGGGAAGCATTAAAAACAGCTCGTAGTTTTGTTGTTGTTGATTGTTCTCTCAGTACTCCATGATGCGGTAAGAAGATTGCATCTTTGGCGGGTGTCGTGTTTGAAAGCTTCATGTGACCTAAATCAATGTACTCGCGGATGAAATCTTTGTACATTGATGCAAGTTTAGGGTTTCTGTCGAATTTTCTTTCCAGTTGTATGAATTGAGTGATTGCGATCGACTTCGAGTTTCCCAATTTTTCTTCATAACGAGGAATCAGTGGCATCTTTACAATGTATTTTCCGTCGCGATCTCTTTCAGTAGTCATTTTGTAGTAGTTTTCGCACCAGTCGTCTTTAGATGTGTCCTCAGTATTTTGAATGATGTCTTCTGTCTCCCAGAATCTCTTTAAGTCGTTCAGGTCGACAAGAGCGACATGGCAGTTAAAAGTTTCTAGCTTGCCGCAAAAGATCCATCCTAAACGGGTTTGCTGAGCTGTCGGTGTTTGGGCATCTCCCTTTAGGACCCCCTCTAATATAACTTGCGAATAGATATCCGCTCCCAGCAGCAAATCCACGCTCCTTGATAAGTTGAAGTCAGGATCCGCTAGTTTCAGACCTTGTAGCTGAGGCCAGTTTTCTTTTTTAAATGTTTTGTTAGGTAAGTTGTTCGTGATCCTTTTCATTATTAGAGTGCTGACTGAAAATGCAAAGTCAGTGCATCTTGATTTACACTCTAATTCTAGTCGTCCTTTACAATCTCCCGAAATCGTACCCACGCCGGAAATTGTAGCGTTCATCCTTTTTCTAGGTAGTTTCAGTCGTTGAGCCGCGTTCTCCGTGATGAGGTTTACTTGAGATCCTTGGTCCAGTAAAGCTCGTAACGTTATAAAGTCTCCTGTTGATGTCTTTACTTGAAGTTCTACTGTAGTAAGTAATATTTCCATAATGTAGTTGTTCGATAAATGGTTCGAACTGTGTTGGTTTGTTGATGTTGAAGGTTGATGTTCCCGTTGTTGAGAACGTTGACCCATATTGTTCATATTGGAACTTGGCGACAGTTTTTGCGCTGAATAGTGTAACATCGTATGATGTGGTTTATTGCACTCTTTGCAAGTTTTGTTCGACGTGCATTCTGTGTCTCCATGCTTATACAAACAGTTTTTGCATATTTGTAATTTCCTTACTGTGTCATTCCGTTGCCGTGTGTCCATTTCAATGAACTTTGGACACTGCATGATCACGTGAAAACCGCTGCACAGAAGGCATTTTCCGTATGACGCATGGTATATTCTTGATGCTTCTTTTCTATGTGGTTCATATGATGGTTTATTGGAGTTAAATTTCGTTTTGTTGCTGAATATTTGTTTATGTTGGTTAGATGCATCTTTTTGGTAACCCTTTGCTGCTTCCAACGCCATGAATTTGGTCTCCAAGAACCCCAAAAATTCACTCAGCTCCGGGACTTGCTTTGGATGCTCTAATTCTCTAGTGTATTCAGTATATGATGTTGAGTCCAACTTCTGTGCCATCAAGTACACGATTATTGGATCCCAGCTTGATGTATTTAGACCGATGTTATGTAGGCCATTCATGCATTCGTTGATTACGTCATGCATTCTCTTCAAGACAGCAGCATTGACCTGCTGGATGGATGGTAACTCCATCAAAGTATTCATCAAGTTCGTAAATTGGAGTCTCTTGTTGTCGTATCGCTGAATAAGAATATCCCAACAAGTTTCATAGTTTTCAGCGCCGACCAAATGTTGAACTAATCGTTCCGGCTCTCCTTTAAGCTTAGATTTTAAGTGTTGCATTTTCTGCGCTTTCGAAGAATTTGCATTGTTGTGGATTGTCTCCAGAAACATATCCTTGAACGTAATCCACTGACTGTAGTTTCCAGTGAATTCCGGTAGTTGAATCCTCGGTGCATAGTTTTGGTGGTTTACGCTTGTCCATAGTTTCGAGTTGAGAGATCTTTTCATGACATCGTACTGACGTTCTTTGTTGGCGAACAAGTCGTTGTATATTTCGTTTGACCCTTTCAAAATAGCTTCTAGCTCCCAGTGACATTTCTCTACAGTGTCCCACTTGGTTTTCAGGACGCTCAGGTGATCCTCTAACTCCCATTTTTCAGTTATGGAGTCAATTTCTATTTTGGACATCGCCCGTTCTAGTGCTTTAATGTGACATTCTTGTCGATCAAGCAGTTCCTTGGTCTTGGTATCTACTCCCGTAGGATGAGGAATGACAACTTCAGCCTGCTTTCCTTCCCAGACCAACAACCGCTGCAGTATATCAATCCTGGTGGATTCATACATATGTTTCGTCTTTTCATAAATGTTCCCAGTAAAATATTGGTTTTCTTTGTCTTCTCATTCCAGTAATACATTGTGTCTATTGCCAAAGTCTTGCCAGAGGTTTTCCAATGACACTAACCTTTGAGTCAGGTACTCCTTTCCTTTCCGAGACGCGCTGTCCTTTTGGTAGTTAGTACAGAGACGTTTGATTGACTCGAAGACTTCGTTTTGTGCAGTGATTTCGCTCATCTTGATGTAGTCGTTTCGGTAATCGAAAGTAGTAGTAGTAGTAAGATGTAGTAGTAAAGTAGGTATTGAAGAACACGTAGTTCGGTGTCTTCTAGTTTGTAGGCCTCGGATTACCCGCAGTTCACGTCGTAGTCCGGAAGCTGCAGTAGTAGAGTAATGGTATCGAAGAACACGTAGTTCGGTGTCTTCTAGGTTGTAGACCTCGGATTACCCGCAGTTCACGTTGTAGTCCGGAAGCTGTAGTAGCAGTAGTCGTAGTAGTAGTTGGCTTGTTGCCGCAGTTGAGTCTTGTTTTCCGCTTGATTCACGAAGAAGTTCCAAAGTATCCCCTCTTCGTTGATTGCTCAGAGCTCTTGTACTCTTTTTACGAATATGCGCGCTTTCTCAACTTGACTGGTGAGATCCGCTTGTGGAAGGCCAGCCAAGCCGATTCGCTGTCGTTCCAAGAGATACAATTACCCCAAACTGTGAAATACTCGAAGGACCATTAAATGTAAGGTCCCGCAGTAGTTGGTACCTTACACTTGTAGTTTTAAGTAAGAAGTGGTAAGTCAGTACTCGGAGTTAGGCGAGTTGAGGTAAACACACACAGATTTGGTAACACTAAAGGTTTATTAGAGTACCGATCACAACAAAGTAAAAGTGGGTTGGATGCTAATCCGCGGTGTTCGCGTAAGTATGTAATTTGTCAACTAACTTAAAATCATATTAAACATTGTTTTAAATACCAAAGAGAAAAGTAGGTTGCTGCGTTTGCAGCATGACGGAATGTACGTAAACCGTACATCCATGTTCACCGAAAAGATAACGGTCTGATTATCTAAAAACAGCTGTCACTGTGACATGTTCCCATACAAAAATGTGTTTTAAACAGCTGTTTTTAGACCGTCATCTTTTTGGTGAACATGGACCTAAGTGTACCTCTTACTTAAGCTTCAGGGATTACAAGTTTTATGTCATTATTATTCATTGTAAGCCTATATTGTCTCACTGCCTCACTGCAGAACAAAGACCTCCCTTCCCTCCTTCCATATTTCGCGATCTTGTGCGATTGTAGGCCAATCCTTTGCGAAAGAGTCTAAGCTCATCCCGCCATCTCCTTCTGGGCCTGCCGCGTTGTCGTTTCCTGCTACTTGGTATCCACTGAGTGGTAATTTTCGCCCATTGCTCCTCCGAAATGCGGCAGATGTGACCAGCCCAGTTCCACTTCAGCCTAGCAGCTGTACCAACATCAGCTGTTTGGGTTTTGGAGTGAAGTATGGAGTTGGAGCAAAGGCGTTATGTTACGTTGATAAAAAGCGGAACCTGTAAGGCTCTTGTGCATTAATAAAAATAACTTACGTGCTTTCCTTGATGAAGAAGTCGCTACTGACTTCTAAGTTGAAATTGGTGCCAACTGTTAGCACATTTTCTTGGTGGACTATGCATGAACCCATCGTACCCTGTCTGATAATGACCTTGACAACGTCATCTGAAATAGAGAGGGTCAGATAAATAGTTGTGATACATTTACTTATTTATGTTTCACTTCTCATGCTCTAAAAGTACGCCAATATATGTATATTCCCTAGGGAGTAAAAAGTAATTTAAAAAGGTTTTATTTAAATTTCGAAGTCGAAATAAAATTTCGAAAAAAAAAACAAATGAACTCTTCAACGCGATAAAAATTATTGTTGTTTATGTGCATCGTTGATTTTGAAAAGTATGTGCAATGCCTCTGTTGCTAGCCGCTGCAGTAATGTAGGTACTAATTATCTGTGGAGTGTGGATCATCTTCAGTGCGAAAATGTTGAGAGTTTGTGTTGTGTTTTAAATTGTTAATCTGTGACTGACCTGATAGAAGAAAAAACTGACCGCTCAGTTCAGAATTTTTGTCGAGTGTAAATTTGTTCGGTTTTAAATGACTTTTTTTCTCGCACTCGAAGTGAAAAGTATAGTTTGCACCTCGAGACTAAACGCCAATTTAATATACCCTCGCTTTCATTGACTCCCTCGCTATATAATGGCTTCGTTTAGTCCCTCGTTAAAATATACTATTAAATACGTCAACAGTACATAGTTACACCCCTCGACTGTCGTTGACCTGAATCAGGCATCAGTTCAATGATGCGTATCTGTCGTACGCCATAAGTAAGAGTCTACCTCACGCCCCCCCGCAAGAGCCCCCGCGTCAACGCGCACCAAGATTATTCGTCGTTCCGGCCGTTGCTTGTCACGTTTTTTACGGCCTTTATTATATTTCGTCATCATCATCAGCATCATCATCATCATTCCAGCCGAAAGACGTCCACTGCTGTACATAGGCCTTCCCCAAGTGTCGCCACATTGACCGGTCCCGTGCGACTCGCATCCAACGGATTCCAGCAACCTTCATCAGGTCATCGGTCCACCTAGTGGGAGGTCTTCCAACGCATCGTCTTCCGGTTTGCGCTCGCCACTCCAGAACTTTTCTTTTTATACTTGGTATAAATTATAAATTTAAAATATATATACATATAATAATTTTATTGTTGTTGTTTTTGTGTTTTATTGTTCTTTTTTTAGTATCTCCTTTTGCAGGAATGCCAGAAGAGAAAATTAGAAATAAGCATCATTTTTGTACTATTTTCTGTTCCTTTCTTCTTTTCGATACTAAATGTGTACATAAATGGTTAAATAAATAAATATAACTCAAATGAAGTACACTCAGCGAGCTTCGTGTTCTTTTTTACATCAATCGATAGGATCAAACAAATGGGATCAAATCTGTCTAACAAACATGATAAAATAAATGAAGGGTAAACCATGAAATCTAAAGTTATGAATTTAATGAGATAAATAAAAGCACTTATTCAAAGGATGGGCCTTTAACTTTAATTGAAGAAAGAAGATCTGGTATAACAGATAGAATATTTTTTATCCCGGAAGTACATAGACGGCGACACATCCAGTTTAACATTAACAAGTATAATATGGCCTCGCTTGGTATACATTTCCCATACAATGAGAGATCTGCATGAACTGGTTTGGATAGTTTAGTTGGTCGCCGTTGTTTGGTAGTATCGTACGCACGGCGCGCCGTGCGTACGATACACCAGAAGTTGCGTGCATAAGCTAGTAGTATGATATAATTTTATTATAGGAAATAAAAAATTATTAATATGTTTAAAATAATTTTAATACTTATGTTACTTTATTCTACAAATTATTTCATTAAGGTACTAGTTATTTCAGGGTGCAAAGTGTAAATTATAATTATGCATTTTCCCTTACATAACATTCAAGTACGTCAAACGTAGCGTTTTTACAAACAGGGAAATAACCTACTCAGATACCTATTAGTGACTTATATTCAATGACCATTTTTTTAAATAGGTATATATTTATAGATTTAGGACGTATGTAGGTAGGTACACCATAAATTATATTAGAAGTATGGTGCAGGATACAATTTTTTGTGAGCGTCAAATTGAAGGGACCAAGTCTCCAATGTCTGTCATACCTATATAAAAAAATAATACCATTAATCTACTATTTCCTACCTTTGCTATAATTTTATCTACCTCAGCAGTTACATAATATTTTAACAAAATGCTTGGTCCCTCCATCATGATATCATGATGTCATAATACCTTTATTCTACCTTAATATAATTGACTAGCGGACGTCCCGCGGTTTCACCCGCATAGTTCCCGTTCCCGTGGGAGTACGGGGATAAAATATATCCTATGTTACTCGTGGATAATGTAGCTTTCGAATGGTGAAAGAATTTTTAAAAACGGTCCAGTAGTTTTTAAGCCTATTCATTACAACCAAACAAACAAAGTTTTCCTCTTTATAATATTAGTGTAGATGTAGATGTTGGCTGCCCTAAACATGTATCGTTTTAAAGATATCGATTATATAAGTTTTATTTTCTATTTTGAAAAATATTTAATACCTATTCAAATCATTCAAAATTTCTTACGTTAAAGTTTATTTATACGAGCAAAAAAAAAAAGAAATAGATACGAGTACAACGTACAAATTTTAATCGTAGCATTAATAAAGGTGCTTATTTATTTTTAAATAAGAATAGCACAAAAATATCTAGCTAATACAAAAAGTGGTACTCCCTTGCTTGTCCTAAAATTTTTTGGCCGAAAATCATTATCTATAACACGTTTGCTATAAACTTCAGTAATCATAATGTTCAAAATACCGAAATATGGTTTTACATAACTAACTTTACTTCTAATAGGTACTATTTTGTCATAATATCGAATACTATAATAATTGAATCTCCTAATTTTACATGACATAAAGTCGTATGATTCCGAATGGTCATTTATAAATTGTTAGTCGCTAAAAAAATCCCCAAAAGTTAGGTTTTAGTGACAGAAACGAATCGCTGTAAATCCGACTCCACGCAGTCTTGTCTGCCCTACCCCAAGAGTGTACTTTAAAATCGCGTAGGCGCGGAGGGGCGAGGCGGGCCGCGAGTTGAGGAGCAGGTGGGCCGGCCATCATGACGAAGCTGCGGTAGTGAGCGTTATTTCCATCTGCGACGATAAGCTCGCTCATCCAGAAGCCAGGGCGCCCTGCGGACTCTCCGTCCGCATTTCGGCCCATTGTGCTGCTCGACGAGGTGGGCAAGCTCTTTGAGAGAGTAATTGCAAACCGCCTCGCCGAGCACCTTGAGGGGATGGGGCCGAATCTTGCGGAGAACCAATTTGGTTTCCGCAGGGGGCGCTCCACTGTGGACGCCATCATGCGCGTGAGAGCCCTCACGACGGGGGATGCGATATCCCGGGGCGCGGTTGTCTTGGCGGTGTCTCTCGACATCGCCAACGCCTTCAACTCCCTGCCCTGGAGCTGCATCAGGGAGGCACTCCGGTATCACCGGGTGCCGACCTACCTCCATCGTGTGATCGGGGACTACCTGACGGACAGGGCCGTCATCTACCCCAGTCGCTGCGGAGATTGGAACCGGCGAGAGATGTCGTGCGGTGTCCCACAGGGATCGGTTCTGGGACCGCCCCTGTGGAACATCGGTTACGACTGGGTGCTGCGCGCCGACCTCCCTAGTGGTGTCAGCGTCGTTTGCTACGCAGATGACACCCTGGTGCTGGCACAGGGGAGGTCGCACGAGGCGGCGGCCGACAATATGACACGCGGGGTTGCGATAGTCGTAGAGAGGATCCGGCAACTGGGTCTCGAGGTGGCACTGCACAAGTCCGAGGCCATGTGCTTTCATGGGCCTCGGAATGCGCCACCGTCGGGATCCACACTGACGGTAGGAGGGGTATCCATCGGCGTCGAGTCGACGTTGAAGTACCTAGGACTCGTCCTCGACAGCCGGTGGAACTTCGTGGAGCACTTCCGACGTTTGGCCCCCAGGCTGGAACGGACCGGGGCTGCCTTCAGGCGGCTCCTGCCCAACCTTGGGGGGCCAAACGCCTCCTGCCGCAGGCTCTATGCGGGGGTCGTGCGGTCCATGGCCCTTTACGGGGCCCCAGTGTGGGCGCGTTCCTTGAGGCGGCGAGCCGCCCATTACCTGAACGCGCCCCAGAAAGTGGTGGCCATAAAAATGGTCCGTGGGTACCGCACGATCTCCCGCGAGGCGGCGGGCCTGCTTGCCGGATTGCCGCCATGGGATCTGGAGGCGATAGTCCTCGCGCGCCTGCACGACTGGCGCGCGGAGGCACTACGCCGGGGGGAAACTCCGCTGCCGCGGCAAATTGCCGCTCAGCGGACAGACCTCCGGCGCGATCTCATGGCGACATGGAGAGAGCGACTGTCGCAACCCCGTGCAGGGCACGCCACGATAGTGGCGGTAAGTCCCCTCTTTGAGGAGTGGCTGGAGAGGCGCCACGGCGTCCTCACCTTCCGCCTGACGCAGGTCCTCACCGGACACGGATGTTTCGGGAGGTACCTGCACCGAATCGGGCGGGAGGAAACGCCCGGGTGCCTCCACTGCGAGGATCGACCGGAGGACACGGTGGAGCACACGGTGGAAGTCTGCCCTGCGTGGGCGGAGCACCGCCGTGTCCTCGTAGCGGCGATCGGCGGCGGCGACCTCTCGCGTCCGGCCCTGGTTCAATCCATGGTCCGGAGCGAGACGGAATGGGAAGCCGTCACCTCCTTCTGCGAAGCAGTCATGCTAGCGAAGGAGGTGGCGGAACGAGAGAGGGAGAGAGCCTCTCTTCCCGGCCGCCGCGGGAGACGCACCGGGCGTCGGGGGCCACGTGGTGGCTACCGGCCACCGTAGATGCGGGCCTGTGGACGGTTAGCTATGGGCTAGCTAGCCGTCCGTCCGTCTAATGACGACAGGCCGTGTCGACGGCGCGTTCGTGTTCCACGCGCGCCTCAAAGAGATGTCAGCAGAAGAGAGGGGCCCGCAAGGGCCGAAGCCTGCCGGGGTTGCGGGACTGTTCGAAAGAGATACCGCGGCCCCGGAACGTAAAGGGCGAGGAAGGAACATGGATGGGTTTTAGTCAGTAAGAGTCTGACACTCCCTCCCGCTCCGCCCAGAGTGGGAGAAGTCATTTGATGATTTCCCATCCCAAAAAAAAAAAAAAAAAACAAGGCCGCCGCCGGAGCCATGACAGAAACCATGCCTGCTGCATGATGCTTGCTCGTTTGCAGGCTGCATGCTTGCTTGCATACTGTATGCTTGCTTGCATGCTGTACGCTTGCTTGCATGCTTGCTTGCTGCATGCTTGCTTGCTTGCTGTATGCTTACCGCATGCTTGCTACGTGCGTGCCGCATGCTTGGTACATGCGTGCCGCATGCTTGCTACATGCGTGCCGTATGCTTGCTGCATGCTTGCTTGCATTGCAGGTCAACGCATACATACGATCCAACATTTGGAGCACAACAGAATTAATCAAAATTGTGCAGAAGCTTGGCGTAATAGAATAAATAAGCCTAAAAGAAGAGAGAGAGAGAGGTAGAAGAAAAAATATTGCGTGCTCTATCTATGTAACGCCTGACAAAAGTTCATAGCAAAAATTTTGTAATACAAATTAGTTCAAAGAATAGGACTTATGACTTTTATTGAAAACGGTTTTATGTCTTTTGTATATTATTGATTGTAATACTTATGACAAACGGATTTAGGGCATATTATAAAGGGTGTAAAACACCTCTTAACCAATACGAAAGGCACTTGTTCTCCTCGTCATTCCGATCATTTTTTTGTTAAACACCCTACCTGGGAACCTTCTAGTTACGGAGATATTGGGGGTCAAAGTTGCAAGATTTTGACAAGTTTTTTTTTTAATACAATTTTTTATAGCATGACTTTTACTTTAAATGTCTCTACGACCCCCGTGCTATTCAATCCATCCATCCGGGTAATGTTTTGAGTGCGTTACATTGAGTTATACCACAAAAAGTGATTTATCACCCCAAAAAAAAAAGTTGTTTTTCAGCAATAATTTTTGCGTAAAAATAATACTTAAAATAAAAAAATACTTAGTTTGATGTGTACAGAATGCTTGGTTGACGGCTTCGTGATGAGGTGATTTACACCCTGTATTTAGGGATTTCAACTTTATGGCATAAGATATTATGTGATATTAAGTTCGGGTAAATTATCATTCGGGCAAATGATGATTAGGACAAAAAAAAAATTATGACATTTTAGATTATGGATTAAAAAGTTAGGTAACACGATAGAGAACCGGTCACGAGTACTATGGCCACCCGCCAATAGAACTAGATGCACTATAATAAACGCCACCAACATAAAGAAAACCAATCTACCTATGTGAAACGATTGCTTGTGTATTTTTTTAGAATCATTACATAACAGAAATCGTTTCACGGCTTGGGTATCTGCTAAATTAGCAACTCGATTTGTGGTGGTTCAAACTTCGTTTGAAATTCTGTTAGAATAAAGTTCTAATCAGCTTGCACTACAAAGTGGTTGTTACGTCAGTCACTGCGGGCCGAATAGTGCGAAATGAGTGGTTTTTATTTAATTGCAGCCTAATAAATCATTAGATCAAAATGCCAATTGTACACTATGTGAAGAAAAAAGCGACCAATACTTGTGTGAAAAAAAACTAATACTTAATGCCGTATAAGAGTAGTTACTTACGAAATTTCAAAGACAAAAAGCTTAACTTTGAATATTTTTTTCATATAGTAATAATAAAGTTAGAATTCTTTCAATTTTACCAATTAAAATTTAGAGTCTAATAAGCAACATAAGTACTTACTTATATTTTTTTGCACATTAATATTCACTCATCAAAGAGGATTTGGAGAAAACCTCTCGTTAACAGATACCACACATGGTCGGCTTAACTTCCATCTTTTTTGTTAAAGTAGCGGCTGTAGTAGTCATACAAACTATATCAATCGATACCTTGTATGAGATAAAATGTTCTTAATTGTCATGTTTCCAAAAAAAATCTTCCAAGCTCTTTCTATGGTGTACGTTCTATAGAATGGTCTTTCTATCTAATATAATTACACTTGCTCTACGAATATCACCTGCTTGGCCTAGGTACAAGCTCAAACGACGCGTGTTGTGACAGTAACTAATGAGAACAAAAAAAGGAAAAAAAACACTATATTTTTCTTCTTTCGGAAGTTTGTGATTTTGTTATTTATTTTTCATTGACTTTTCTGCCACCAGCTTCCGATATTTTATTTTACACATTTTTGTTTTTTTTTTATTAGCCGTTTTTTTTTTTTGCTAAACAGTTTTTTAACCCTTTTAATTCTCACACAAATTCTTGTCACATATTAATTTTACATTACCTATAAGCAAGAGATTCATCAACATAGGCCAAAAAATAGAACGTAAGTATTAAAGAGAGCTAACCCATAAACTACTCAAGCAAAGTTAATAAAAGGGTTTTAATGAAATGGCCGGCCTAATATCCGCCATTTTTTTTTTTCAAAATTGCGACCATGCATAAAACCTATTATAGGTATCAACATTTTGATACAAGTGGGCAAAAGTTTGTTATTGTCATCGAGGACGAATTAACACACGAGCCGTAGGCGAGTTTGTTGTTGAGCCCAGAATTGCAATAACAAATGTCCCCGTGTATCAAACGACGTTTTTCAATACACTTTTGAAGAAATATAGGTGTGAAGCCGCTAACAGCCTGATGTAAAAACCAGTTTTTTTTTTAATACAGGGTGTAAACCACCTCATCACAAAGCCGTTAACCAAACATTCTGTACATCAAATTAGGTAACTTTACGCAAAAAATATTGCTGGGAAACAACTTTTTTTTTGAGGTTATAAATCATGTTTTGTGGTAGAACTCAATTTAACGCACTTAAAACATTATGCTGATGGATGGATTAAATAGTACGGGGGTCGTGGAGGTGTTAAAAGTTAAAATCTTACAAAAAAAACGTATTTAAAAAAAAACTTGTCAAAAAGTTGTAACTTTGACCCCCCATATCTCCGTAACTAGAAGGTTCCCAGGTATGGTGTAGAACAAAAAAATGATCGCAATGATGGGGAGAACAAGTGCCTTTCGGCTTCGTTTAGAGGTGTTTTACACCCTTTATTTTTGAATTTAGAACACAAATAAATGTTAATTTGTTTCTAAAAGTAAATACTAGTTTTAAATAATCATGTTTATCTATGATATTCTATTTATAAACACAATTTGAATATTCAAAAAATGTTCACGCCGTAAAGACGCATATTACTTTGCCAAAATTAAAAAAAAACATTCACCTCTGACTATATTAGGCAATTTTCATACATTTTTTTTTTCATTAACATTTTTTCATAACTTTTTATTTTGTTTTTTTACCCGTGTTGGAAAACAGTTAAAAAAACGTGCGGGTCGGAAATACATTGCATGTTGAACCTAATCGTAGTGCGAAAAGAATGTGGCTCAGGTTGGCTGGACAAATCTTCAAAATAGCTCGCATTTTACTAGGTCAATAGGGCACTTTATGTGACGGCTAAACACCCTTATTTCAGAATTTGTGACGCTACAGAATCTTAGATACTCGATCGAATACGGGTCCAGCCATCTTGAAAAACCACTTTTCGCTGGTCTCTCAATCTCGGTAACGGAAGTGATTTTGACGACTTTTTGCATATCAACGGGCGTCACATAAGTTTGTGACAGGCATCGAGCTAAAAGTTTTGTGATACGTACAGTGGTTTAGTAGAAAAATGCAAAAAATCTGTGCCAGCCATCTTGAATTTACGTAAAAATCTTTTGGCTGGCACTTCCGAATCTCAATAACGGTAGCGTTTTCGAATATGGTTCCTTTACTAAAACTTGGTGACGCAATGTGTGACAGTAATAACGTTTGATTTATGGCGTCACATGCAAGGGTTTACGAGAAATCAATAAAAACCTAATGTCCAGCCAACCTGAGTTCAAGCTGGCTGGACACCTGTATCTCCGCTGCCTGATGATCTACGACCTTCAAAATGTGTTCAAAATGTTGTGACGGGGACGATAATGATAACCTGAATTTGTGACGGAGAAACTTTGCGTAGTTTCAAAGATATTGATCATTTAAATTTTCCCATACAAACATCCATTAATATTGTGAGGTGACCATATTTTTTACATAATTATAGGATTTCTTTTTAAAATACTAATCAGCCACGCCTGCTTTGTATTTGATTTATCCGTGGGAATAAAAGGTTTTCCTGCAATAAAAAGCGTAAGTATGTGTTAATTCAAAATAATAATTGACTACCAGCGCTGCAAAAGAGAGCCCACTTGTATTTCGCGTTTAGTTCATTATCTTAGATAACTGAAAATGAGAACTAAACTCGACAGTCTGCAGTGTATGTACTTTTCGAAGTGTTATCACTAATCAGAGTAAGACAACTTTTGATTAATCTGCGGTAAGACAACAACATAATAAGAGAAGATTCGACCAGTTGTCCTAGTAGTACCAACTTTAAGCAATAGATGGCGACACCAACATCAGCTATCATGGAAGTATTACATTCCGTTCACAGATATTTTGTACATTTTTTACGCAACTTATTGATTCAAAATCACCTAGCTAACTAGGTAGTACGTATTAAAACCAAAAATGAACACTGATGCTGTGATTGATTTTGTGTAATAATTGTCTTTTTTAGATAGGTATTAAAGAATATTTTAGTATATTCAGCTATATTACCACCGACTTCATTTGCGCTTCAAACACTTAGGGCGGTGGTAAAAACAACGTTGTGGTACAAGGCGAGGGTTACTGAAATGGAGTTGATCGTCGTCATTTGAAACGCTGTATAGGTACAAATAAATGTGATTTTATTTGAATACCTTAGAGCATTAGTTATTTAGTTATCCTGACACATTAACTATCTATGTACTTACCATGAAAAACACCAATACCTACCTACTAAAAAGAGTAGAAATCTGAACGTAAATAATCAATAACATTAAAAAATTACCCCCATTCCTCACTTCTACACTTTTGTCTTTTTTAATGATTTAAATATCTACAGTTGTTCTTATTAGTATCACCAGTACACGGATTTTCGTCCATTAAAGAAAACACCATAAAATATACTTCATCATTCATCATTATCGGCCTATTAATGTTCCCACAGCTGGGATAGGCCTCCTCTCTATGAGAGGGAATGGGCTATATAATCCACCACGCGGGCCCAGTGCGGATTGGTAGATGTCACATGTCTTCGAATTTATGGTTCTAGGACATGCCGGTTTCCTCACGATGTTTTCCTTCGCCGTTTTGAGAGCAGCGGTGATGTAATAAATTACACAAAGTAATGCGCCAGCCTGGGTTCGAACCCACGACTTACTGAACGTAAGTCGGGGCCGCCACCACTGGGCCACCGCACCGTAAAATATACTCAGTCCTACATAAAACCCACAATATTGGTAACCCTACTGCAGTGTTTATATGGGAAAATTTAAATGATCAATATCTTTGAAACTACGCAAAGTTTCTCCGTCACAAATTCAGGTTATCATTATCGTCCCCGTCACAACATTTTGAACACATTTTGAAGGTCGTAGATCATCAGGCAGCGGAGATACAGGTGTCCAGCCAGCTTGAACTCAGGTTGGCTGGTCATTACGTTTTTATTGATTTCTCGTAAACCCTTGCATGTGACGCCATAAATCAAACGTTATTACTGTCACACATTGCGTCACCAAGTTTTAGTAAAGGAACCATATTCGAAAACGCTACCGTTATTGAGATTCGGAAGTGCCAGCCAAAAGTTTTTTACGTAAATTCAAGATGGCTGGCACAGATTTTTTGCATTTCTCTACTAAACCACTGTACGTATCACAAAACTTTTAGCTCGATGCCTGTCACAAACTTATGTGACGCCCGTTGATATGCAAAAAGTCGTCAAAATCACTTCCGTTACCGAGATCGAGAGACCAGCGAAAAGTGGTTTTTCAAGATGGCTGGACCCGTATTCGATCGATTATCTAAGATTCTGTAGCGTCACAAATTCTGAAATAAGGGTGTTTAGCCGTCACATAAAGTGC
The DNA here is from genome assembly GCA_950022955.1 of Xestia ashworthii. Taxonomy (NCBI): domain Eukaryota; kingdom Metazoa; phylum Arthropoda; class Insecta; order Lepidoptera; family Noctuidae; genus Xestia; species Xestia ashworthii. The sequence continues at coordinate 6,136,539 of OX465576.1, read as the reverse complement.
CCTATTGACCTAGTAAAATGCGAGCTATTTTGAAGATTTGTCCAGCCAACCTGAGCCACATCGAAAAGAACCAGTTTTCGAGGAAGTGTACCTATTGAAAAAAATATTCCAAGCCCTTTGTATGGGTCAGCCGTTCGTGTTTCCTTTACCAAACGAAAAACGAATTAGCAAATCAGCCCAGTAGGTAAATCCAGTAATCACGGAGTAATTCGTGTTCACACATACATGAAAAAAAAGAAGTGAAATACTTACATACCCAGAGGAGGTTACGAATTACACCAGCATCTTTTTCAGAACTCGGTTAACAAATGAAAGGACTACGTTTTCGTTTTTACTGCTAGATTTTCAATTCTCAAGCACCTATCCATTCGGGAAAACCAGCACGCATTATGTTATGTTATAAATCAATTCTTCAGGAAAACATAATTATGGGTCATTCCAACGTACGCTCCCATCCCAACCAAATACATATAGATAGGTAATTAGTACATGATTTTAGAACATTATGTTATGTACTTACGATGGATTTTCCTCGTTCTAATTTGGATCATATTACTTTAATCCGAATTTCTAAACATTGTTTTCGAATATCCACTTCTATGTATAACGCGCTGGTAATTTCCCCCCCAACCTCGCCCCCCAACCCCCTACACTTGCTCGAGCCAGCCTGCGATGCTGAAAAAGAAATTTGGGCCCCTAAATAACACTCAGACTGTCCCTAAAACCCATCCATGTTCCTTCCTCGCCCTTTTTGCTCCGGGGCCACAGTATGTCTTTCGAGTCCCGCAGCCCCGGCAGGCTTCGGCCCTTGTGCGTACACCACAGGGAATCCCCGAAGGGTAAGGAAAAGGCAGCCCTGCCTCCTGTACTATATTATGTTAATAGTATCGTACTATATTTCAGTCAAGAGGCTTATCCTGAAAAATCTAATTAGTCCGTCAGTTAGATTATCAAAAACATTTTTCAATACGCTTCCCCGAAAACTGGTTCTTTTCGCACTTCGATTAGGTTCAAAATGCAATTTCACACACGTGCGTTTTTGATATTTTTTCCACACGTGTGCGGAAAGTAAAATTGCTACAGATAACCATACTTAGTCCAAATTGGTTCTTTTTTATATAATTAGTTTTGTACCGCAGACGTGAGGGTCCGCGCTCTTATTTACATGTTTATTAATTGTTTGATTGATTTAAAAGAAAAAATTAAAACTACGATCGTGCTCCATCATTGGACACGTTACATTAAACTAAGCTTATTATTAGTAACTTATTTATTTATTTATTTATTTGCTCTCATGCACATCAGACATCTTACAATATTATTGTCGGTTTTTGTACATGAACCCTGTCAGGGCTCTGCAAAGAACATGCTGGTTTGCTGTTGATTTTTGATCGCTAAATTAATATAATAAATAAATCGAATCAAAACTTATCAATACACAATAATTATACACAATTAAACAATACAATATAATACACTTCATTTAAAATATGTCCAAAAGTTGTTTTGATGTCCGGTTAACAGTAAACAATACACATTAGTCATATATGGGTCAGATTGAATAGAAGTTATCAATAACAAGGAATAGGTAATAATTACAGTCATGTCATGTCGTAAATGATTACATTGAATTGAATTATTGAATAATGATGTGTCATTTCACAAAATAAAACTAAAATGTAACTAAAGTAAACAATATTTATGTCTTGATCAGACCGGATCTTACAGTAAAAAAAAGAAAAAAAAAGTTTTATTCGTAATTTTGTGGGTCCACCTATAAAGTTTTATCCTTCATGAATTGGTCTACCGTGTAATAACATTTCTCTATTAAAAGCAATCTTAGTTTATGAAAGAATGCATTTGTATTTTCCTCATCTTTTATGTGTTTTGGTAAATTATTATAAATCGTTGCAATTCTATAGTTAGGGCTACTTTTCATTATTCTTAGTTTTGGTGACGGTGTTATCAACTTGTTTTTATTTCTTCTGTTATAGTTTTGGTTTGCTTCTATGTTTGATCGAAAGTAATTCCTGTGTTTTTGGACAAACGTAGCTATTTGTAATATGTAAAGGGAGGGTAACGTTAGTATTTTATTTTTTATGAAATGTGGTTTACAACTTTCCCATGGCTTAATATTCATAAGGATGCGTATACACTTCTTTTGCATGATGAATATGTCATTAAAGTTTGTACTTTCGCCCCATAATATTATGCCATAGTTGAACCATGCATAAGCATAAGCATAGTATGCTGAGAGCGCGGTCTCATAGTTTGTGTTGCTTTTTAATTTGCTTAATGCGTATATGAATTTCGATAATTTAGTCTTTAGGTTTTCGATATGTATTTTCCATGATAGATTATTGTCCAATGTTAAGCCAAGAAGCGTTAGTTCGTCCCTTTCTGGAATATTTAGTGTATTACTGAGGTTATTTATGTTTAGCGGCTGTCGTTGGTATGTTCTAAATTGCAGTAAGTTACTTTTTTTGGTATTAATTTGTAGATTGTGTTTCTCTAGCCATGATTTAACTATTTTATAGGTGTTTTCAATGTTGGTTAAGGTTTCGGTGTTCTCAGTACTTCTGAACAATAGCGATACGTCGTCCGCGAATAAAACGCACTTCGAGTCAATTGTTTTAGGTAGGTCGTTTATGTATATAATAAATAATATACACCCCAACACACTGCCCTGTGGAATGGAGTGGTTTATAGTCTTTGTCCGTGATTTTATGTTTTGTATTTCGTTTGCTTCTTTGTTGTAGTATTCTATTTCGACATATTGTTTTCTATCTTTTAGGTAAGATTTTAGCCATTTATAAGCTGTACCCCTAATTCCTATGCCATATAATTTTTGTAATAAAGTGTCATGGGAAACCCTATCATATGCTTTAGTCATGTCTAGGAACAATCCTGTGGCATAGTGTTTGTCATTAATGTAGTTGTATATTTCTTGAACGTAGTTATATACCGCGAGTGTGGTCGATCTTTTTTTCCTAAAGCCAAACTGGTTTACGTCTAAAAGATTGAATTTTTCTAAAAAGTTGTTAATTCTAGTGGACATTATTTTTTCGAATATTTTTGATATAACTGGGCCTCGATTCTGCTATTACAATAGTGTCAGAGTATTCGATCATTGATTTCATAATGATCAAGTTCTGTCAAATTTTGACAAGTTTGTTAATTCTACTATCATAATGGCGCCACTATGACTTCTCAATGAACAACCACTGACACTCCATTGAAAGAAATGTCATAGAAAATTAATCTCGTACATGAAATCTGGCATGAATAAATGTTCGCATTTAGTAGTAGATTTCGAAAACCATTTGTACTAAGGGTTTTATAATAATGACAATACGACAATGCCATTAAAACACAATTTTATTACGAGACCATTGACCGACCATTGTGAATTTAGCAGATTACGAACTTTAAGCAAAATGACAATGGGATGAGAATGGAATCGTGTTGGAGTGACGAATTTATTAAAATAGCAGAATTAGGCCCCTGGTAGAAGGGCTATTGGTCGGTAGGAACAGGGATCTTGGGGCTTGCCGCCTTTTTTAAATATAGGTCGTAGTTTAGCTTCTTTTAACTTATCCGGAAAGATACCTTCGTCAAGTGATTTATTTATTAGTTTGGTTAAAGGTGGTGTCAATTCATTAATACATTCTTTAATAAGGAAAGATGGTATTTCATCAACTCCGGCACTACGTTTGTTCTTCATTTTGCGTATTATATTATAGATTTCACGCTCCGTGACGGGTTGGACAAAAAGAGATTTTATTGACGTCGTATGAACTAGGCATGTATTCGTCGTGTTGTTGGGTAGCGGTTCGCCGACCGAAGCAAAGAAGTCGTTAAAGATATTAGCAACCGTTGTTGGTGTACTTGTGGTTTTGTTGTCATTACAAAGCAGGGTAACATTTTTAGTGTGGCACTTGGAATCTGGTTTACGGTAATTTTTAATAATGTTCCACATGGTCTTGGATTTATTTTGTGACCGCTTCATTTCCTTAATGTGATTACTTTTTTTTGATAGTTTTATACACTTCTTCAAGATTTTTTCGTACAGTTTATAGTGTGCTTTTAATAGCTCATTATTGGTCTTTTCTACAAAAGTTTTTAGTAATCTTTTGTGCTCACATGATTTCTTTAAACCTACAGTTAAATATGGTTTCCTTTTTTTTATTTTTACGCGTTTTTAGGTATATTTTCATTTAGTAACTCTTTCATCTTATTATGAAATTCTGTGTACATTTCGTTTACGTTTTTATTTTTGCATAGTATTTTTAACCGACTTCCAAAAAGAGGAGGTTATCAATTCGTCTGTTTTTTTTTTTTTTTTTTTTTTGTGTTTGTTACCTCATAACTTTCGACTGAGTGAACCGATTTTGATGATTCTTTTTTTATTTGAAAGCTGGTGCTTCCCATGTGGTCCCATTTTAATTTGCTGAAGATCTGATGCTGGTCTTCGGAGATATACAATGGAACTCCTCAAAAATGTACGGCAAATCTGCAGTGATTGCTGTTATCGCTTGTAGGTTTATTGTTTATACAACATCATGACGTAATATCACGCCTGTATGCTCTGAGGGGGTACGCAGATGTGTACAGTACATCCAGATTTCGACAGTGGTTGTTACCTCAGTACTTTCGACTGGGTGAACCGAGTTTGATGATTCTTTTTTAATTTGAAAGCTGGTGCTTCCCGTGTGGTTACATTTTAATTTGCTGAAGATCTGATCCGGATCTTCGGAGATATACAATGGAACTCTTCAAAAATACACGGCAAATCTGCAGTAACTGCTGCAATCGCTTGAATGTTTATTGTTTATACAGCATCATGACGTAACATCACGCCTGTATGCTCTGAGGGGGTGCGCAGATGTGTACAATATTCCCAGATTTCGACAGTTAGGTGTATTAAGTTCCATTTATTGGGGATAAGCCTCCTTGACATGTATTGTTTTTTTTTTGTTTTATTGACAAGGGTACTTCAAGGGTAGTTTGATGAGAATTTGGTTAGGTTCTGATTATGGGATCCATGACAAAGGAACGGAGCTCTTCAATTCTTAGAAGCAAATTAACGATACTCGGCCAAATCTTTTAAAGGCTATCCGGATATTTGGGTCACGTACCATAACGTCGTTATTAACCGACTTCAAAAAGGAGAAGGTTCTCAATTCAATGTTCCCCGATTACTCGAAGATGACTGGACCGAATTTGTTTTTTAATTGTTTGAAAGGGTATACTTCCCAGAAGGTCCCATAATCATCAAGTCAGGATCCTGATAATGGGATCCTGGAGAAATAGAGAGAACTTTTCAAATTTTATAGGCACACCAGAAGCGATTTGGGTAGTTTTAGAAAGACTACTTTCTCGGAGTGATCCCATTTAAATTTGGTAAAGATGTGTGTCTCTTACTGGGATTGCTGAAATCTCATGTCTGTCTATTGTTTACACCAGTTCATAAAAAAAAATCACGCTGGTACGCTGTGATAGGGTATGCACATGTGAACCACTAAAAAGTGAAAAATAAAAACTTTTTTGCAAAAAATAAAACCGACTTCACACAAAAAAGTGAAAAATAACTTTAGCTTCAGAAGTCGGTGACAAAAAAACTAAATCAATCAAATAAAGGTCACCGACTTCTGAAGCTAAAGTTATTTTTCACTTTTTTGTGTGAAGTCGGTTTTATTTTTTGCAAAAAATTTTTTATTTTTCACTTTTATTCCAATCCGTTTGTCTAAGGTTAAGTCTAAACTGTGATATTGAATTTTCATTGAATAGTCTTTTCGTCACGAAGTAAGTAGGAATATGTTGTTCTAGTTCCGGTGAATGTTGCGAATAGTTAAGGCTTTTATGGTCAGAAATACCCGTGTTGTCAATAGTTAATTTGTATTGTCTTTGATTGGTAAATATTAAGTCTATGCATGATGACGTAGTCAGTGTCTGTCTGGTTGGTTCGTTGACGATTTGGTGCAGGTTGTGTTCTAACATTATGTTTTGTAGCCGTTGGTAGTCTTTGTTTTTAGATGATTTGTCAATATTAAAGTCGCCAGTAAAAATTATATGGTTTTTATGAATTTTGGGTTGCACTTTTTTTAATATTTCTATGATAACAGCAAAAAATGTTTCAATGTCGCGATCCGGTCTGTAAATATTAACAATAATTGTGTTTTGTGATATGATTTCTACAGCGCAACACTCAATTACACATTCAATTGATAAGTTAGTACAGTCTTCTAGGTGCACGTATTCTATGCCGTTACGTAAGAGGATAGCTACTCCCCCTCCTCGATGGTCACGTCGGTGGTAGGCAGAAGCAAATGTGTACCCGTTTATTTGGATGCTATCCTTTTGGTTTTCACGTATCCATGTCTCTGTCAGACATATTGATTGGTAGTTCTTATCTTCTATAAAATCCTCGAGTATGTGTGTTTTATTATTAATACTTTGTATGTTTTGGATCAGTATGTTAAAGACGAAAGGACTCAGGTCTGGTTTGGTTAATAGTCGGTGATACTAGGGTGTGTCTCGTTATGTTTGGATTATCATAATTCTGTGTTGAAGTCATTCCTGCGCTATAGTCATAATTAGTATTGGTATTACCGTTTTGTTGTATTGTAGACCGTCTTTCTCTTTGTTGTCTTCTTCTCTGCAATGATTCTTTATCAAGAAATCCCGAAACACATAAGCCTAAACTTTTTAAATATGCCGCATTTTCTAGGATATATTTAGTCATCCTTTTACTAATTAGTTCCACTCGTAATGGCCGTCTTTGTCCATTTCGTCCTATCCGATTAAGATCTTCGATATAGCCAGTGAGGTTGACATTCAATGTATCTTGAAACGCAAATATAACCCTGTCCTCGAGATCATTTGCTGTTTCTTTATAATATTCGTTCAGGCCGTGAATAACGATTATCTTAGAGGTATCGTTTGTGGAAGTGTCGCTCATGTTTAGATGTATGTTTTTGTTCTGTAGTTCGACTATTTCTGTTTTAAGTTTAGCGTTTTCGATCTCAAGTTTCTCTATTGTTTCGTTTATGTGAATAATATTGGTATTTATTTTTGTTTGTTCAAGAGAAAGTTGTTCGGTTTTCTGACTAATTTCTTGTTGTAGTTTTAGTATTGCTAAATTGATTTCTGATTGTATTGTGCTTTTGATTTTTGTCAAGATATATCGTTGTTGTGCTTCCAATTTTCTATCTAATAGTTGAGCAATATTTTCCAACGTAATTGAGTCGGTCTGTAACATTATGGGTGGTATGATTGTAGCTGTGTCTATATTTGTCGGTGGTGTGTCATATTTTCCTGTATCTCCCAGTATACTTTGGTCATCTTGAATCTGGTCGTCAATGGACATTGTTGTGTCGTCAAGTCTCGGTGGGGATTGTCTCCTAACAGGTGTGTCGTCATTTCTAATCTGCTTTTTAGTAGTTTTACATGATGGGCAGCACCATGAGTTAATTAATTTATGCTTATTTTCTACATAATACGATGACGTCATGTTGATGCATCGGTAGTGGTGAAGTTTTTGGCAAGTACTACATCTTAGCAACTCTCCGCGAGCTATCGGGAGTTTACATCCAGCACAATTCATTTTTGTGGGTATATGGTCAAAAACTCTCCAAGGACTCACCTCAGCGCGCTTCGTGCGAGTTGTCGTAGGTCAGGGACACAGTTCGTTAGGTTGATTGTTTTAAAATGTTTTCACTTATAACTTTTTGTTGTCTCGGTGTATCACTTTGCACTTTTAACCACTCGTTAGGTTATTCAATTCTCTGCACTTTGATATATAGAACAATAGTTAACAGTAACTTTGGACCTTGTTTTTAATAAAAAAATCGAAGAGCAATTCGTAACACGTCTTTGTAACTCAACAGCACACTTAAGATCTACGTTCCATCCAATTTTTTTTTTTTTTATGCTGTACAGTTGTTGATGTTTCCTTAACCGCTAATTAAAATTAACAAAAATCTACACCTAGCTATTTAACTTTTTTTTTTTTCATAACTGCATGGCAATGTGAGTCGACCGGCAGCAACCGTCGGCACCCGTTCACGGACATGACCTGCACATCCGCGCCACTTAGCTCAACCATTTTGTAGGGAACTTAGCGACCGGATGTGCAGCGCCACCATCGGCACTGTTTTTACGTGAGTATGACAGACTCACCCTGCCATGCAGTTTTACATAATCTATTTTTGGTAACAGAGTTGTTTGGGAGTGGGATGTATTGGCTTTGGGTTTTGGGGTTAGGAAGGTTAGGGGGCCAAATTGGTTCAATGCATACAGGGTGTAAACCACCTCATCACAAAGCCGTTAACCAAGCATTCTGTACATCAAACTAGTTATTATAATTATTCATCATCATCATCATCATCAGCCTATAATGTTCCCACTGCTGGGACACGGCCTCCTCTCAATGAGAGGGAATGGGCTATAATCTACCACGCGAGCCCAGTGCGGATTGCTAGATGTCACATGTCTTCGAATTTTTTAGTTCTGGGACATGCCGGTTTCCTCACGATGTTTTCCTTCACCGTTTTGAGAGCAGCGGTGATGAAATAAATTACACATAGTAATGCGCCTGTCTGGGTTCGAACCCACGACTTACTGTTCGTAATTCGGGGCCGCCACCACTGGGCCACCGCTGCTCTGCTCTGCTCTATAATTATTGCTGGGAAACAACTTTTTTTTTGAGGTTATAAATCATGTTTTGTGGTAGAACTCAATGTAACGCACTTAAAACATTGTGCTGATGGATGGATTGAATAGTACGGGCACGGGGGTCGTGAAGGTGTTAAAAGTCAAAATCATACAAAAAATAAACTTTCATTTAAAAAAAACTTGTCAAAAAGTTGTAACTTGGACCCCCTATATCTCCGTAACTAGAAGGTTCCCAGGTATGGTGTAGAACAAAAAAATGATCGCAATGATGGGGAGAACAAGTGCCTTTCGGCTTCGTGAAGAGGTGTTTTACACGCTTTCTTGCCGCCAAAATCGCGAGAGCGCTATTTAATGATTTAAAATAGTTTTATAGCGTGGTTTTTATAATGAATAATTTTCTCACAAATATGTGTTGAAAAACGTTGTATGACACACGTGCAGATATTGGTATTGTACAAACTCGTTTGTAAAAAAAAAACCAACTTACCGCATTATTATCATAAATAACTATTTTCACCCAAAAAAAAGTAGTTTCCCAGCAAATATTTTTGCATAAAGTTACTTAGTTTTATGTACAGAATGCTTGGTTGACGGCTTCGTGAAGAGGTTGTTTACACCCTGTATATTTTTTTTTATGAGTGTTCGCGGATAACTTCGTCGTTTATGAACCGATTTTGATGATTCTTTTTTTTTCTATAAGTAAATTAGATATTCCAACGATGGTACCTAGGAAACTAGGATCAGGTGGTGGTAGAAATAGTGCGTTTGATAAGTTTTTCGTATGCGTAATGTTTTGAATGCGTTACCATGCGTTAGTTCTACCATACAAAATAATTTTCAACACATTTGCTCAAAAAATGCATTTACGAAGCCTGTTTAGATTGTTCGAAAATTAAAAATTACACACCATACAACAGAACGTGCGGTAAAATAGGTAAAATACGCTTACTATTTTACCGCATTCCCCCTTGTTTAGCACCGTGCGTGCGTATTCTTTACGGTGTTTTTGAAGTGAAACTTCTAATGCCAACTGCTTCTCTTCCATCAAGGTTGGTTTCACTTCTTCCGCGCGGAGGGACTCCACGCACTATTTTTTTTTAATTTCAATTTCGCCAAGGAGTTTCACATTACGAGAATTTTAATAAGCTGACAGATCGAACCTCCTTGGAAGCGCTTTTGCTCAATACGTTTGTCTCACTTTAATAAGTACCAAAGAGTAAGTGAGACGAAATATGTGGTTCTAATTTTCACCACGTGCATGTGGCGCCATTTGCAAATTCGTGCCATTTTCATATTAGGAACGTCAAAGATTGTACCGACTAGCGACTTTCCGACTGATAAACAAAATAATAATATGAGTTCAAGCGAGGAATCAAAAGTTAATATGTAATCTCCATCTGATATTTTGAATGATGTGCAAATTGCAGAAAACAGTTTCTTGCCGCCAAAATCGCGAGAGCGCTATTTAATGATTTAAAATAGTTTTATAGCGTGGTTTTTATAATGAATAATTTTCTCGCAAATATGTGTTGAAAAACGTTGTATGACATACGTGCAGATATTGGTATTGTACAAACTCGTTTGTAAAAAAAACCAACTTACCGCACTAGTATCATAAATAACAATTTCACCCAAAAAAAAGTCCCGTAGTTTCCCAGTTTTTGCATGAAGTTACTTAGTTTTATTTGGTTGACGGCTTCGTGAAGAGGTTGTTTACACCCTGTATATTTTTTTTATGAGTGTTCGCGGATAACTTCGTCGTTTATGAACCGATTTTGATGATTCTTTTTTTTTCTGTAAGTAAATTAGATACTCCAAGGATGGTACCTAGGAAACTAGGATCAGGTGGTGGTATCCCAGAGAAATAGTGCGTTTGATAAGTTTTTCATTAAGTATTATAAAACACTTCTTCTTCTTTTATTAGCCTGTATTGTCCCACTGCTGGGCAAAGGCCTCCCCCATAGTCTTCCACTCCTCTCTACGTGCGGCTCTCTCAGGCCAAAAAAAATTAAAAAAAACACTACCTACTATTTAATGAAAGTCTGGAGTCGGTCTGATGATGAAGCCGAAAGACAGTCGAGGGAACTTCTCAACGATTTACTGCAATTACCTGGTTTTTGGGCTTGTTAATTTGTATTGATGAGAACTTTACACCCAGATAGGTAGTGACTGTGACTAGGGGAAGGACAGTCAAAGAAACTCCTCACCGTTTTACAGTAGCTACCTTTCTATTGGTAAGAACTTGCATCCACAATATGGGTGCAAAGTTCTCATCAATCCATATTACGGATAATAAGTGCCATTACAGGTATAATGATGGAGACCATAAACAGTCGAGGGAATTCCCCAACGATTTACACCAGTTACCCTTTCTTGGGCTTACTTCACACGGTTCAATATGCCAAAATAATTCCAAATTAAGATTGTGCATAGCAAATATTTTTATAAGATTATTACTACTAAATCAAGCATTCTGAATCAAACCCATGACCCAACTGCCTAACGAGAGCTTCCTCAGGTGTTGGTTGAAGCCATTAAGCCAATCGCTGACACGATTACTCATCACCACAATAAACGCTGAGTCAGACTGGATGGGAAGACAGAGGATAGGGCGTTGTCGCACAGTTTATAAGAGGCCTATACCCAGCGGCTTATTCGTCAACTGGCGACTGTGAATCTCGCGAGTGCTCGCGAGTTGCCACCTTCCGATTTTTTTTGTTTTGTTGTCGTCAACTCGCGTGACCTTGTAAATCTGACGTAAAATTCGTCAGATATACAGTCAGCTACGTAAACTTCTTATAAAATGTTTTATTTAATAATACGAGTACCTATCTTTAAACGAGCAAAGTTTGTTTTTTTTTATTTTTTTTTTAGTAATTGGTTTTTCAATCTTTGACGACCCGAACGGCGCAGCGGTAGTGAGGCTGCCTTACGTTCTTAGGGTCCCGGGTTCGAATCCCGGTAGGAGCAAATGTTTGTGTGATGAGCATGGACATTTGTTTCCGAGTCATAGATGTTTATATGTATAATAAGTATGTATATTTACAATCAAAAAGTATATTATGTACCTAGTATATCAACTGTCTGGTGACCACACCACGACACAAGCCTTGCTTAGTGTGGTACTAGATGGCGCTGTGTGTAATGTCCAGCGATATTATTTATCTTTTTAATCCGTTTTCATTTGACAGTACCTATTATTGATCGAAGGACAGTACTTTAAATCGTGCGTGTTGTACTATTATTGATCGAAGTGCGTGTTGATCAAAATATATCAAAACCCAAAATTCGATCCTACCCAGCAGTAGACCGAAATAGGCTGAGTCTACACTATTCATCTACCTAGACTTTTCCCAACTATGTTGGGGTCGGCTTCCTGTTTAACGGGATGCAGCTAATAGGAATACCAGTATTTTACATAGAGTGCCTGCCTATCTGACCTTCACAACCTAGTTCATACTGGGTAATTCGATACCTCTTGGCAAGATTGACAGACTTTTTGGGCCACTGACTACCTGTAACGACTGTCAAAGATCTACAAATAACAGCCGGGACCAACAGCTTAACGTGCTTTCTGAGGCACGGAGTAAACTCGGTATGTAATGGGTGGTCACCCATCCACAGTCCAACCTAGGCAAGCACGGCTTAACCTAAAGATCGACCCGAGCGGCTGTTATTATTTAGCCACGAGTTCCTCTTCGAGTTTCTATATGATTACTCATCGTAATAAACTTTGTACCTATGTACTTTGAGCAAGAAGATAATGAATATTGCATTGCATAGTAATAAATGGTAGAAACTCGCATTGAAAGAAATGATTATGTACATTGGCTAGAAAGGAGCTGTCTGATAAGATGACGAGTAATAGAGGAGTATGGAAGGAGAAGATATGCTGCGACCACTAATTAATTGTGATGAGGGCAAGAAAATGATGATGATATTTGTTCCTACTCTAGCATTTCGCATAATGTCACTCGCGAGCAGAAGTATGGAATCACTTACTTGGAATTGATTCCGCGCGATCTTGAGTACTTAGTAACTAGAATGGTACCAATTTATAAGGGGTCAATAGACCGCAACTCGCGACATACCTAATATGTATTTTTATTTTTATTGTACTCTATCACACACACTGTCCTATTTGACGCAATGGTTGACTGGTAGAGAATGCCTTGTGGCATTAAGTCCGCCTATGTACCTACCACTCTTGTACTTGAAGTTTAAATAAATAAATAAACATCTCAAACAATTCAAACATATCCTTTTCCTTACTTACTCGTTCACTCAATCCATAGGATAGCTCCTTAAATCCTGGTGTGATTTTAATTAATTTGGTATCAATTTCAACAGTTTAATCTTTATATTCGTACCATTTTTATTATTCTTAACTAGTAATTAAGTACTCAAGATCACGCGGAATCAATTCCAAGTGATTGATGACTGGGCCCGCGTGGTAGATTAGGTATATAGGGTGACTGGTAATTAGTGTACCTACGATACTTAAACACGTGATTATGCTCATGATAACAAACAACTTTTACTATGGGACCAAACCTGAAATCGCGAAAAAAAAATCAGCTGTTCAGTACATTAAAGTTCGCCTAATTTACTGAATAGCTGATATTTTTTTCGCGATTTCAGCCTTGGTCCCATAATAAAAGATGTTTATTATCATGAGCTCAATCACGGGTTAAATTATCGTACACTAAGGTCCATGTTCACCAAAAACATGACGGACGATTATCTAAAAACAGCTGTTTAAAACACATTTTTGTATGGGAACATGTCACATTGACAGCTGGTTTTAGATAATCAGACTGTTATCTTCTCGGTGAACATGGACCTTATTACCAGTCACCCTATATAGACGACCCGAATGGCGCAGCGGTAGTGAGGCTGCCTTACATTGTTAGGGTCCTGGGTTCGAATCCCGGTAGGAGCAAATGGTTGTGTGATGAGCATGGACATTTGTTTCCGAGTCATGGATGATTCTATGTATAATAAGTATGTATTTACAAACAAAAAGTATATATGTAGTATATCAACTATCTGGTGACCACGACACAAGCCTTGCTTAGTGTGGCACTAGATGGCGCTGTGTGTAATGTCCAGCCATAATAAAAAAATAAAAATAAAATATAGCCCATGCCCTCTATTATAGAGGCCTGTGTCCCAGCTGTGGGAACAATAAATAGGCTGATGATGAGAAGAAATGCGTAATCTGAGTACACCACCAGAAGATAGAATGAAGACCTAGTAAAGATATTGGAAATCTGCTGAGCAAGTCCACATTTGTACATTTGTGTGCTTTTTGAAAGTTGCACTAGTTACAGAAAAATTAAAAGGAAATCGACTATCTTGTTAAAGAATCTTGATCTCAAGGTAGTGTGGCAGGGTAGTGGGGGCCCCGGGGCTGAGGGTCTGTTCGAAAGAGATACCGTGGCCCCGGAACATAGAGCGCAAGGAAGGAACATGGATGGGTTTTAGTCAGTAAAAGTCTGACACTCCCTCCCGCTCCGCCCAAAGCGGGAGTCATTTCACACGAAACGACGGTTTTGATTTTTCCCATTGTAAGCAGTGCGGTCAGCGGGAATACACCGTATGGAGTATGAACACGTGATGAGATTACGAATCGCATGTGACTAAAAGAGTGATGAAAATAAATGTTGATGGATGGAGAGAAAGAAAGAATGAAAGAAAAAGCAAGGGAAGGGAGAGGGAGAAGAATACCAAAGAAACGATGGATGGATTGTGTGAGGAATAATATGAAGGAAAAAGAAGTAAATGATAGCGTGACGGTAGACAGAGGAGAATAGAAGAAGAAAACGTGTTGCGTCGACCCCGAGTAACATGAGACAGGGGCAAGAAGATGATGATGATGATGATGATTATGAATATTCTCGATTGGTTGACCCACGACTAAAATGCGTTACCTACCTGAATACACCACCAGAAGATAAAATGAAGGCATTTAGGCAATGGAAATCTGCTGAGAAAGTCCACATCTGAATATTTATACTGTGAGCACTAGTTTTCCTGATTTTCCTCAATGGAGTTGAGACGTTGTTGGTTTTAATTTAATGTTGCGCGGTATCTTCTCGTCCAACTTACCGCAGTGTGGCTTTGACCATTGTCTGTTGCTAGAACGAGCACGATGGTCCGACCGAGTAAAAAAGGCTATGTCCTCAGGCAAATTTCAGCAGGTGGTGATTAGTGTTGCCCAAATGCAAGACCAAGACGAGACCTTAGCCAGCCTTGGTCTTGGTCTTGCGTAAATACACCTGGTCTTGGTCTTGGTCTTGGTATTGCGCTCTCAGTCTTGGTCTTGGTCTTGGAGCAAGAGTCTTGCAAGTCTTGCGAGACTCCACAACTTAGACTAAACGGAAAACGGACGAAACGTCGGGCTTATATTAAAGGTAACATTCGCGATAAATACCCGTTTACATATGTTTTATAATGTAGACTAGACTACTTGCAAATACCTATTAGCCTATTGCTATTTACATACATCTTCAAGGTCATTTAATTTTATCCTCTTGTGCCAACCCTACCAAAATTACGTAACCATTTTGTGTGCCTCTGTCCGTACTCTGTGGTGGCGCATGCGTCGCTCAAACAGTATCAAATGCTGTGTGATACACTTGTTGCAGTTTTTGATACACAAATTTGGCAGAATGTAGTAGCTTGATGTGCTGGCATCTGTACCATAACATTGGCTCGCCTAAAACCTGTTACTAGATCTACTCGCTGTTAGTTTTAAATTTTGCTGAATAGAAGAATAACATAAACTTTTAAACATAAGTACCTACATAATGTTTACCAACCTACTAATGTTAGATCTGCACATTAGACTTATATAAGCATAACATAATACTATAGGTAGATATACCTACAAGGTATGAAATGAACTTTGCCAGAAAATTATGTTAGGTACATTTTTATAACATGGGAACATACGTTTGTGAGTAACAAGCTACCTACTTAATAAATAGTCGAAATATAATTATCAATATAATATCTTTTAGTGTTATGACGATACGGTTTTGATACTGGGGAACGTCTATCAAAATTGTGATTGAAACCAAATCCCTACTTAATAACGCCCAAATCTCAGTTTGACTTAACTGCGAGACGCAAGAGTCTTGCAGGCTTAGTCTTGTTCTTGCTCAAATCTTGCAAGGTTCAGTCTTGGTCTTGGTCTTGCTACAATAAGTCGGTCTTGGTCTTAGCAAAAAAATATATCTTATCTTATCTCTTATTTTATCTTATCTTGGTCTTGCAAAAATGCAAGAACAAGACCAAGACTGAAAGAAAGAAAGAAAAAGCATTTATTGGCCCATACAGGACAAAACACATAAAAAATAACATTATTTACGAATATTGAAAACTAAACATAGATAAAAAATAAAAAATAAAATAAAAAGAAATGAAGGTCCTGAACAAGGCCAAAAGGCCCCTATCTGCAAGACCAAGACCGATTTTGGGCAACACTAGTGGTGATGGCAACTTTGGACCAGAGTCGATGGAAGCAGACTGTCCGTTTAAAGGAGTCCAGTGGCCATGAATGCCATGATTCTCATTAATGAGGGACCGATTGAAGAAGAAGTCTATTTATGTACTTTAAGTCAAGTTTGAGGGAGGTTAGGCGTGTCCTTTGTTCATCTATGGGTATTTTTGGGCATCGATTAGCATTATTAGCATTATTTCACTCTAAATCGGCTCATTTTTATCAAAAATCACGATGCTGATTTTGAAATTATTTCCCTAATTTGCTTTTTAAGTGTAACTAACATTCTTATTATAATCGTAAGTTTTAGTCACCATTTTTGAGTCATAGACAGTCGAATAGATTTGTTATTGTGTTATTTTGTTGCGCCGTAGGTACCTAATTGTACATTAGCTTTAACCTTTATAAATACAATGAATATGAGTTAAAGAAGACCAAAGAAACGATGGATGGACTGTGTTAAGAAGGATATGGTAAGAAAAGAAGTGTCTGATGAGATGACGAAAAATAGACGAGTATGGAAGAAAAAGACATGTTGCCACAAATTAATTGGGATATGGGCACATGATTGACGATTGGCATTATAGAATGTTAATAAAGGTATGAGTATGCCTAATCATATCTCAGTAGAAGATACACCTAATTTTAGTCCACTCGCTCAATAACTCATCCTATATAATATTATAAATGTGAATGTAAGTTTGTTTGTTACGCTTTCACGCGAAAACTACTCAACCGATCATCATGAAACTTTGTACACATATTCTTGGAGGTATTAGAAGTAACATGGATACTTTTTATTAAAAAAAAAACTAACCTCACTCGCAGACGAAGTTGCGCGGGTCAGCTAGTAGGTTATAAATATTTAATAATGAAATCTAATAACATACTCTATTACGAATTAATCATAACAAAATCAACTTACTTTGCGTTTTAACCATTAGTATATTCACAGTCACAAGAAACAATATAAAAATTAACATGTTCACCAATTTATTTCCACTGCAACATCACTGTCACCAACTGAACAAAGTATTTATTTGTCACACAACGAATTACAGGAATTATCCTAAATAAAATTGACAGCAACTAAATGAATATGTTCGAAACAATTAATTTTCAATTTTTCCTTAAGTTTGCCGTAGGGTGTTAGGCATCTACTAATGACTGAAGGATAATTTATTTTAAATAAATATACAATTATGAACACTAACATGAACACACTATCATCATTACAGCCGAAAGACGTCCACTGCTGGACTTAGGCCTCCCCCAAGTATCGCTACATTGACCGGATTCGTGCGACTTGCATCCAACGGGTCCTCGCAACCTCCACCAGGTCATCGGTCCACCTAGTGGGAAGCCTTCCAACGCAACGTCTTCCGGTTTGCGGTCACCACTCCAGAACTTTTCGGCCCCAGCGGTCATCCGTTCTGCGAGCAATGTGCCCTGCCCACTGCCACTTAAGTTTGGAAATTCTTCGGGCTACGTCGGTATACACTATACAGGGTAGAAATGACAACGATGCAAAAACGGTTTTCACTTATTTAGTAAATCATTCTGAAGCATCTTCATAATTCTCTTGCTCTTATCCCACTTCATTTGTGGTCAGCGTAGCATGTCTCCTTCTTTCATATTTTTCTACTACTCGTCATCTCATCAGACATCTCCTTTCTAGCTATATCATACTTCCACACAGTCCATCCATCGTTTCTTTGGTCTTCCTCTACTCTTATACCCATCTATACAAAACTTTCCTTACATTTTCCTCATTTTAACGCATTCAAATCATACCACGACAACCGATTACCTACCACACAACTATACAGTCATCGACTCCACTTTCAGACTTCTTCTGAAGCGATGAAAAGTTTATACATATGTAGATGTATAAACTTTTCATCGGTAATTTACAAAACCGCAATACCAAATTAAAGTGTCCATAAAGCAGTTGATTTTGTGGTAACCGTTTGAGCGCCGATGTTCCTACTTCCACCCTGTATACACCTACACTCATAAGTAACATCATATGCCTAGCCTTTTCCCAACTATTAGGGTTACGTTAGGGTCGGCTTCCAGTCTAACCGGATGCAGCTGAACACCAGTATTTTACACTGAACGACTGCCTATCTGATCTCCACAACCCAGTTAGTACTGGATAATACGATACTCCTTGGTAAGACTGGTTGTCAGACTTTTTGGTTCTCTGACTACCTGTAACGACTGTCAAAGATCTACAAATGACAGCCGGGATCAATGGCTTAACGTGTTTTCCGAAGCACGGAGGAAACTCTGTTTGTAAAGGTCACCCATCCACAGACCAACCTAGGCAAGCACGGCTTAACCTAACAATCGACTGGAGTGGCTGTTAATTGTTAGCCACGAGCTCCTCTCTCATAGGTACATCACGCCTGCAATTCCCAAAGGGGTTGGCTGAGGAGGTGAACCCACAATACTCAACGTGTCCCCAGTTATGTTTAACTCCCATGTAATTGCAGGCGTGATGATTCACTGACACTGATTCTGATTCAAAAAAAATCTGATGGAATAACTCATCAACAGTTTGCCCGACGGAAATCAATTAAGTAGACGGTTTTTTTTTTAAACTGATATCAACTTAATGTGTGTGAAGAATAAGTTGATTTCGGAATGAAAGAAGGAAATGGAACTATTGAGCATGATGTAAACTATTGAAGGTGCAGTGAAAAACTTACTTTATGTGTGGGTATGAAAGTTATTTTTATAGAATCAAGCATTAGGAAATAAATTGTGAGTTTCAGTCATTAATAAAAAAAATTGGTATAATCATTAACAAGTTTATTTACAAAAAAAAATAACATTATCTCAATATTTACAAAGTCTTTTCGTTAAATTAAAATAAATAATATTAATTCTTATAAAAAATGGTGACGGTTGGGAAGAACCATTTACAAATATACCAGAAAAAGTATACGCTTCAGCAATTACCGTCTATTTTAATAAAGCCGCGATGATCAAAATACTGTGTACTTCTGCCTAGCCTTTTCCCAACTATGTTGGGGTCGGCTTCCAGTCTAACCGGATGCAGCTGAATACCAGTATTTTACATGGAGCGACTGCCTATCTGACCATTACAACTCAGTTAATACTGGGTAATACGATAACCACTTGGTAAGACTGGCTACCAGACTTTCGGGCCACGGATTACCTTAAACAACTGTCAAAGATCTAAATCTCACCTTTCCACGGACCAACGTATGCAAGCGCAGCGTAACCTAAAGATCGACCCGAGCGGCTGTTATTATTTAGCTACAAACTCGTTCGAGACATTTAATACATCATAGGATTGAAAACATTACAAAAAAGCCAACAATTTTCATGTCAACAAAGAAAGCTACAGGTAGCGCCAAATAACGTCGATGCTTGGGTGTCAGAATTCAGAACTAAAATCTTCGCGTCTATCGGTTGCATCCATTCGAAAACACAAATAGGGTAGACGACAAAAAAATCTATGTAGTTAGTCCGTCAGATGCATTTCCAAAAACTTACGTGTTCTTTTTTTCACGTAAACAAAAATTGAAGACGATAGATACAGTGCGTCGAAAATACGTGTGACGTCACATTTCGGTATATATTTTACCGGAAAATGACGTCACAAGCCCCCAACTCATGGTCCTTGATGCGTTTTAACTTTTGTTTAATTTAATAAAACAAAAAACATGAATCCCTTATTTGCGATAATCTAACTGATGGACTAAACAGAATAAAACTTCTTTAGGCGCGTTGAGCACTTTTTGGGTGAACAAAATCATGGAACTCGCGTGACCGTCACCTAGCACTCGTAGCCCATCCGCTACAGCGTAGCAGCACTAAGTAGCACTCGTAGCCGATCCACTACGGCGTAGCAACACTAGGTAGAACGCTTAGCCGCTCCGCTACGGCGTAGCAACACTAGGTAGCACTCGAAGCCGATCCGCTACGGCGTAGCAACACTAGGTGGCTCTCATAGCCGATCCGCTACGGCGTAGCAACACTAAGTAGCACTCGTACTCAATCCGCTACGGCGTAGCAACACTAAGTAGCACTCGTACTCAATCCGCTACTGCGTAACAACACTAAGTAGCACTCGTACTCAATCCGCTACGGCGTAGCAACACTAAGTAGCACTCGTACTCAATCCGCTACGGCGTAGCAACACTAAGTAGCACTCGTACTCAATCCGCTACGGCGTAGCAACACTAAGTAGCACTCGTACTCAATCCGCTACGGCGCACAGTATACGATTTGACCAAACTAGAGGGACAAAAGTCAAAAATCATAATGTTAAAACAAACCGTTTTTTTACTATTATTACCCATTTAGACGAACCCTACAGCCGATAATGACGTCAGAATATGCTATTGTGTAGTGATCCCTTCAGTAACAATGCGCGAAGTTACCGCGTCGAACTCAGGTAGCCGCCCGCACGGTCAGTGCAGTTGTGAACGGTTCCGTTTGTGCATGTGTTTCGAGGTTTTGTGTGGTTTAAAGTATTTTCTAGTCATGGATTCTGTAACTCGAGGTAATTATCTGTATATAAATTGATTTTAATCCATAAAATTGTTTTAAAAGGCGTAGTTACAATGTATCTTAATAGATCGATTATAAAACCACAAAAAATAGATATGATCTAAGTTTACCCAATCTTAAAGTAGGTAGTCAAGTTGAGTCAAGGTGTAATTACGCTTTTAACATATTCTCTTAACATTTAAGTTTGTTAAAATTATAATTTGGAAGTGCGACTTTATGCGATTCTAAATATTTCTTTATAGGTGCCCGAATTCAGTGAAAATCATTATTTGAATTTTGGCGTTCTACACCGCCTAAAGGCAAATTAGATCAAGTTTTGACATTTATAAAGTCAAGATTTGTTGATCTGAACCTCCCGGAAGATCAGGAGAAGCCACTTAAGGCCTATTAGAAGAAGGAATGTGAGAAGATTCATTTGAAATGGCTTCGCAAACAAAGGCGATTAGATTTATTTTTAATTGATTACGAAGAATGGTTAAATGAAGAGTTGGTGCTCACAATGTTTCGTGAACAGCCCCCAAAACCGAGTTCCAGTTTTGGCAGACCAAAAAAGAGTTTTGAAGATTAAGCCTCCATGCTTACATCCGCACAATGGAATGCCTATTAAATATTGCATACCGGATGAATATAGGTCAGTGGCAAGTTAGGAGAGATAATAACAAAGAAATCTTTAAAAAGCAGAAAGAAGAAATCAAGGGAAAATTTAAAGAAATCGGTCTCATTATAGACAAAGTTAAGCCGGGTTTTGGAACGAGCAATGATGGATATACTGCAAGAACGTTTCATCCACAAATATAAAGAAACTGCTCGTATCACCGGCCTCGACGAAAATCTGCTCTACCGCTTCTGTACAGTTCTTACAGCCATAGCTTCTGGCTATGAAATTGACCCGATAAAGTTTGATTCATACTGCTCAGAAACGAGAGGCTTGTACCTCTCCTTATACCCATGGTATAACATGCCAGCTACATTACATAAATTACTAGTTCATGGAGCAGAGATAACAAGACATTCAATCATACCAATAGAACAAATGTCCGAAGAGGCTTCGGAGGCCAAAAACAAAGAAATTCGTAAAGTCAGACTGGGCCACACTTTGAAAACTTCTCGTGTCCGCACAAATTTTGATTTAATTAAGTATTTACTCGTGTCATCTGACCCTTATATATCATTGTTGAGAAATTTACCAAAAAAAAGCAACTTAAAACATTGTATTGATTTAAAATCGCTTTTAAAGTCAGATTAAAATTTACATAATTGAAAAAATGTGTTTAATTTGCTACCACATCATCACATAACTTTTATGTGATAACGTCGACCCATTACAAACCTTTTAATTGTCATATAGACTTTTGTCCCTCTAGTTTGGTCAAATCGTATACTGTGCGGCGTAACAACACTAAGTACCACTCGTACTCAATCCGCTACGGCGTAGCAACACTAAGTAGCACTCGTACTCAATCCGCTACGGCCTAGCAACACTAGGCACGCGCGGGGCACAACCCGTCGCAGATATAGATTACTTAGTTTTTGCTTCTTTCGCCAGTCCCCGCAATTTTTTTTCTCAGTCTCTACAGAAGCGTATACCTTTTCTGGCTTAAGCCTGATGGTCCAGGGTAGCCCGCGAAATAGTAAAGGTCGTGGAACGAATTTATCAAGGTCAAAGTCGTTCCTCGACCTTTGTGAACTTGGAGGGTTGTATTGATGATTTTGATGATTATAATTCTGTAACTACATACGTCTTACGGTCGCGAACGATATTTTCATCAACATACAACCAAGCAGTGGCATGCAAATTGGAAAAAACGTAAGAAAATTTGAATTTCGCGGGCTAACCTGACGCTTTCACAGTTACTGTTTATCGTTTACTTCATATCATCATCAGTCAGTTTAACAATCTTTGGGTTTTCTATAATTTCATCGATTTTATGTAAATCCTTGAGTGAGACCTTTCCTGTGCCTCTTTGTATGGGTTTTGGTTGAGACGGGTCAGGCTTCCAACCAAGGAAGTTTATGATTTGATATGTTGCTGGAACGCCGCGCTCTTTTCGCTCTGGCATTTCCTGTAAATGAAAAGATTTTTTTTCTTAGCCTCTCATGTGTCCCATACTCCCATCATAATAATTATAATCATAATTTCAGCCGAAAGACGTCCACTGCTGGACATAGGTCTCCCCCAAGTGTCGCCACATTGACCGGTCCCGTGTGACTCGCATCCAGCGGATTCCCGCAACCTTCACCAGGTCATCGGTCCACCTAGTGGGAGGATTTCGCCACTCCAGAACTTCTCGGCCCCATCGGCCATCCGTTCTGCGAGCAATGTGCCCTGCCCACTGCCACTTAAGTTTGGATTAATGGTTCTAGACAATAAAAAAACTTTTTTGCAAAAAGTAAAACCGACTTCAAAAAGAAAAAATGAAAAATAACTTTAGCTTCTGAAGTCGGTGACGTTTGTATGATTGATTTAATTTTTTTGTCACCGACTTCAGAAGCTAAAGTTATTTTTCACTTTTTCTTTTTGAAGTCGGTTTTACTTTTTGCAAAAAAGTTTTTATTTTTCACTTTTTAGTGGTTCACATGGAAAGTGCATACCGTTACAATTACAACAAGCCCAAACACGACTAGGATACATTGTCTCATTATGGAGTTCCGTGACTCTTGGCTTCATCATCAGATCTGATGGTAGAATGGTTCTTATCAAACGCAAATGCTTCACTTGTTGTAGAAAATATAAAAATTGCTGTTCGTTATCCTATAAAATTTGAAGAGTTCCCTCGATTTCGCCAAGATTCCATCATCAGATCCCGACTTGGCGACTATGGGACCAACTTGGAAGTATACCCTTTCAAACAAAAAAAGAATTTTTCAAATCGGTTTAGGCGTCTTCGAGTAATCGGGTAACATAGGTACATAAAAAAAAAAAAAATACATACAGTCGAATAGAGAACCTCCTCCTTTTTGGAAGTCGGTTAAAAATAGGTTTCTTGTCCGTGTCCTTTTTGGGCTAACTGAACATTACGCAGCACTTTTTCCTCCATACTTTTCTACGAGATTACTCGTCATCTTATCAGACACCTCAGCGACGTTGCTAGTCATCATCTACCTAGGCATTTCCCAACTACGTTTGGATGAACTTCCAGTATACCCGGATGCAGCCGAATACCTTTACTTTACACTAGCTTTTGCCCGCGACTTCGTTCGCGTGAAGTTTTGATATCGCAACGCATCGCCTGCTCAATGGAAGGTTTTTCCCGCTTGCAACATTTCTTATTGCTGCTCCGCTCGTATTGGTCATAGCGTGATGTTGTATAGCCTATAGCCTTCCTCGATAAATGGACTATCCAACGAAAAAATAATTTTTCAATTCGAGCCGGTAGTTCCTGAGATTAGCGCGTTCAACCAAACAAACAAACTTTTCTGCTTTATAATATTAGTATAAATAGTATAAATATTAGTATAGATACGATACCCCTTGGTAAGACTGGTTGTCATACTTTCGGGCCACTGACTACCTGTAACGGCTGTCAAAAATACAGACAGCCGGAACAAATGGTTTAAGAGGCCTGCGGAGCATGCGTACTTCATACAAACGTAATACCAAAATAATTTGTAAATCCAACATATTCCTAAGGTAGTGTGTATTTATTTTGATTGGACATTCATTTAAACAAGAGTTATGAGAAAAATAAGTTTTCTATAGAAATTTTAAATTCCTCATATTATCTCGTCTTTGTATCAATGTCCTTTCAAAATATATATTTATTCTGTAACACAATCGAAATAAATACACACTACCTTAAGAATATGATTGATTTACACATTATTTTGATATTACGTTTGTATGAAATACGCATGCTCCGCCGGCCCCTTAACGTGCTTTCAGGCACGGACGAAACTCGGTAAGTAATGGGCGGTCACCCAGCCACAGACCAAGCGCAGCTTAACCTTAAGATCGACCACGAGCGGCAGTTATTATTTAGCTACGAGGTTCTCAAAGGCGTTGCTAGTAATCATAGCCTAGCCTTATCCCAACTATGTTGGGGTCGGCTTCCAGTCTTGACCGATGCAGCTGAATACCAGTATTTTACATGGAGCGACTGCCTATCAGACCTCCACAACCCAGTTATTACCGGGTAATACGATAATTAAATAAAATGGTAATAAAAAAATAAAATAAAATACTCACTTTCCCATACATTTCATCATAAATACTAGCTGCGGCGAATAAAACGTCTTTAGATAGTCGGAGCGGCCGATTTAATGCCGCATTTCCTTCGCCTAGCGCGCGTACATCCCTCATGACTTCGAATATACTAGGATACCATATTACTATAGATTCTACGTCCACTGTTTGTAGGGTATACCCGCTCCTGTAATTGAAAAAAAAATGAGATTTGTATTTTCACTATCATGTATTGTCATCCAACTAAACATTTGTGCAAAATTTCAGCTCAATCGGGAACCGAGAAGTGGATCGAATTTAACTTGTAAGATTTTTTTACATGGTCACAGATAAAGCAATTAAAATCGTGTTAAAAAAATTAAAAAAGGTTTAACCTAAAACTAATTAACAATGCCTTAGGAGGGCTTCTTTTCTATTTTTCTAAATCTAAGGCTTGAATTCTTGCCGAGTTGCCGCGCTGACGGACGGTCGCGTACGGTCGATCGTGACGTCAGCGAGAACAAAATATGGCTGTCGGTCGCCGTTGACGTCAGCGTCACAGTATGGTGCTATATGGAACACAATGTATACCTACTCGTCCGCGACCGACCGTGCGCGACCTACAGACTGACAGCGCGACATGAATTCAGGCCTTAGAGTTTAGTTTAAGTAGGTATTTGTAATTATTTTCCATCTTTTTTTCTAAATATTCTTTTTTCTTTATTTTTCGCGTGGCCAAACTTGGTGTCAAAGTTTTAATGGGCTTCTAACATGACTTTACATGCTTTCGAGAAATATCTCTGAGGCATGCTGGTTTGGTTTCCCCACGGTGTTTTCCTTCACCGAAGCAAATGATAATATACAATACGCACATGAATCCGAAAAATCAAAATTTCAAGCACTCTCACAATATGCAGTCCTCTAATATCTCAAATCATAGTAAAACGCGATATGCCCGGAAATATCACTCGCTCCAATGTAAATTGAACCTTAAGCAACAGATTTAAGGTAAACAATCGTACTCACGCAGTAAGCAGTCCTCCAATATCTCTCACTTTGGTGAATGGCGATACATGGGGTGATATCCCCCCGCTGCGCTCGCTCTCAGCCAACTGAAGTGCTTGACGCATCTCCATCAGTGTATCGGTGCCGAATACACAGGCCAAGAATACCTGGAAAGATCACCAGCGATTTGTCTGTGTGTATGTTTTTTACTCCTTCACGCTTAAACGGCTTAACAGATTTTGATGAAATTTGACTGGATTGATACATAGGCTACTTTTGATCCCGGAAAAATGCGATGTTCCCGTGGGATGATCAAATTACTCAGATATTTTTCACCGCGCGCGGGTAACACCGTAATATTTTTTCCCGTAGGATATGCCCTTGATCTATTTCCAACTACTTCATTAGACTTTAAGGTGAAATCGTTAGGGTATACCGCGAAATTCAAATTTTCTTACGTTTTTTGTAATTTTCAGGCCAGTGCTGCAGTGCTAAGTTGGATGACTATTTCATTAAAAAGTAATTCAATCGAGTGATTCTGTAACTGTTACAGCCGCGAATCATACACACATCAAAAGTGTCTAGGGATCAAGCATTTTTATGCGGATTTCTTGAGATTGAGATGTGGCTTTGTAATAAATTTATGATTTTATAAATTTATATGGATCCTTTTTGGTGCATTTCATAATTTGAAACAGGAACTGTCAATCAAATTCGAGTAAAAGATGAAAATCAGCTGTCAATATTTTCCCTATAAAAACATACAACGCATTGAAGACATTATTAGTGCTACTGTTTCCCTACTACTGATTAAAACCAACGTTATTATGGAGCGGCGACGTCATTTAAGCAGGGAAGAAATGCTCAGAGCCGTGGGAATGATAGAAGCTGGTTCCCGGCAACGTACTGTGGCTTTAGCTCTGAATACAAGTCAGAGTGTTATCAGTCGACTTTGGACACGTTACCGAAGCACTGGTACCGTGGCTGAGCGCCATGGAGGACGGTATCGCTGCACCACACGGAGACAAGACCGATACATTCAAATCTTAACTCGAAGAGCTCCAACAATAACCGCCATGATGTTAGCCGTGAGGCTTCATCACTCTTCAGGGAACTTAATTAGCGACCAAACAGTCAGAAACCGCTTGCATGAAGTGAACCTTCATTCCCGAAGACCGCTACGGGTACCACCTATAAATCAAAATCAAAATCAATTTTATTTGTGTAACATAGGTAGTGAATACAGTTCTTAAATTAAAGAGAGGTCGCTATGTTATGCCAAGAGGCGTACAAATATATGGTTGCATGCTAAATAAAAAAAATATATATATTAATCATGCGAGAGGTATACACAAATTATTTGATATGAAAATATGTCAAAATTTATAGAATTATGATAAAAAAAACAATAAAAACAAAAAATAAAAATAATCAAAATGTCACAATAGGAGCTAGTTTCTACAGTCAATGCTTAATTACTATTAAAGTGTCAATATTCAACTAGAAATTGTCTACTGCGTGTAATCTCCAGTTAAAATAAATAAAACAGGTCTACATTAATTTATCATTCAAAAATTCATCAATCGTATAATAACATTTTTCAATTAATAACAGCTTCAATTTTTTTTTAAATTGTGTAGCATTCAGATTTTTTATTACATCTGGTAATTTATTGTAAATGCGCGGTCCCATGCCTAAGACGCTCTTTCTCACTAAGGCCGTCTTACAACGCTGATATAGCAATATAGCAATGCACAATCGTAGGATTCGATATCAATGGGCTCTTGAACACAGAAATTGGGCAGAAGAACAATGGCGTTTCGTGTGCTTTTCTGATGAGTCTCGTTTTGGTATGAGACCGGATACAAGACGTATACGACACTGGAGAACCCCTGGACGCCAACAGCGATTAAAATCCTGCCAGGAAGTCCATCCTTATAGTGGTGGAACCATCATGGTATGGGCGGGTATTTGGATCGGCGGAAGAACTGAGTTGATTTGGATCCTCAACGCTCAAATTTATGCTGAGACGATTGTATCAGACGTCATCGTTCCTCTACAAGTGCAAATCGGTCCCTTATTTCAGTTAATGCATGATAATGCACGACCGCACACCGCAAGAGTTGTAAGACAGACTCTCGCCGCAGCTAACATCAATGTCCTGCCCTGGCCTGCTCAGTCGCTAGACTTGAACCCGATTGAGCATGCATGGGATATGCTACAGAGAAGAGCTCTGCCGAATATGGAGGGTATCCAGTCGCAGTTTTTTGTTGTTGCAACGAACATGGGCGGCCATTCCACAGCGTGATTTGGATGAACTCATTTTGAGTATGCCAAACCGATGTTCTTGTGTTGTTAGTGTTCGCGGTAGAAACACGGATTATTAATTGTTTAAGTAACCCAATAAAATTTTAAAGAAAACTGTTATTTCAGTCTTTTTTTCGAACTTTAATGTTAGTGGTTCAAATGTCAAAAATCCCTTTATTAGGAAAATGGCAAATTTCTTTATTAATGCAAAGGTGACTTGGTTTATCGTTACTGTGACAAACGAAAACACTTTATTTGATGAATCCTTAAAGAAAATTTTAATTAATATCAATCAGGAGAAAAGTTATTGCAAAAATATATGTTGATCCCTAGACACTTTTGATGTGTGTATTTTAATTAGGGATGCATCCGATACCGATACCGATATATCGGCGATACTTCGGGTTTGCCATCGGTATCGGCGATATTTTTATGGCAGATTCAACGATACTTTTCAAATTTCACGCTTTAAAAATGACGTCTTATACCCAAACTTGAAAAAAATGGCGCAGTAGTACTTTAGTTTCCAAATGAGTTCTGTCGCATCTGAGAGACTATTTTCCACCGCCGGTTTTATTTAAACAGACTTGCGAAATCGCCTTGGCCCGCAAAACTTGAGAATACTTTGTTTTTTAAATAAAAATCTTATAAATGTTAATTTTGATTACTAAAACTAAAAATTAATTGTTTTATTTATTCTACCTTCCTTTTTGAATTCAATAGCGCATTGGTATCGGTATCAGTATCGCCGATATTTTTATAACAGTATCGGTATCGTATCGGCAAAAAGGCGTATCGAGGCATCCCTAATTTTAATAAGTTACAACCTGACTCTGGCCAGCAAATTGCAAAAAAACGTATGAACTACCCTGGAGCATCCAGCTTAAGGGTCACCGGTTTAGGGGTATGAAGAACCGGGTGTAAAGCTCTTCACCCCCCATAGAAAAGGGAGAATCTTAAGAACATGCGGGCGGAATGTCTGGCTGGATACTGCCCGATAGTTGGCGGGTCTCAAGTCGCGGACAACTTTAACTGCATAGCCAGGCATTTGATGTCTGTTATTAATTTACGTCATGGGGTGTTAATTATTAAGATCAGTGTGGGTGCTTTAGTGGTAACAACGTTCACTTAGAGGTTGTAAGTTGTAGGTAAGTACCCACCAGTAGCCAAGGGTAATTTTTTGTAAGAGGTAAGCCGGAGTACTTTTCTATGTGATTACATTATTTGTCTATATTTATATTTTCTGCCAGCGGCTTCGCCCGCGTGATGTTTGAAATTGACCCATGAGATCTTATTATCGGGATAAAAGTATCCTATGTTTTAATCCAGGTTATAAACTATCTGTGTGCTAAATTTGATTAAAATCCGTTCAGTAGTTTTTGCGTGAAAGAGTAACAAACATCAATCTATCCATACATGCTCACAAAGTTTCGCATTTATAACATTATAGTAGGAAGTAGGATAGATACCGACTAATTTTTTAATATAAATTATGATGGAGTGAGGGGGAGAGGAAGACCAAAGAAACGATGGATGGACTGTGTGAGGAATGTTATGAAAGATAAAGGAGTAAATGATAGCGTGACGGATGTCAGAGGAAAATGGAAGAAAATAACGTGTTGCGCTGACCCCAAGTAACATAGGACAGGGGCAGAAAGATGATGATGACAACACAGACTGATTTTTCAAAAAGGAATCCGGTTGGAATCGAGTTATATGGAACCATCGCCACTGGTATCCAGGCAACTCTTGTTAGCCTGCGTGTTCCACACTGGAAGAAGGCCTCCCCATGACAATGTTCTTCTGATTTAGGGCCAATGTGGACCACTGGTTGTTGGTTTCAGGGCATTGCTGTACTTCGTCTTATTGATTGGACGTGACCACGGTCAATTATCGTCTCTGGTCTAATAGATAAGTTCGAAGACACCTGACATCCTACATTGCGCGATTGATTCTGACACGCCACTGCGCGCTAGAGCAGCAGTGGCCCAGTGGTGGCGGCCCCGACTTACGAACAGTATGTCGTGAGTTCGAACCCAAACAGGCGTACTTGGTGTAATTTACATCATCACTATTGCTCTCAAAAATGGCGAAAGAGAACATCGTGAGGAAACCGGCATGTCCTACATGTGACCTCTACCAACCCGTACTAAGCCCGCGTGGTAGATTATAGCCCATTCCCTCTCATAGAGAGGAGGCTGTGTTTCCCAGCAGTGGGAACATTATAGCCTGATTATGCTGCATGGTGCAGGGCAGTCTAAACAACACCTAATCGAGTAAAAGAGATATGTATCAACTGCTCACCCCATCAGGTTTCAGACACTTCATGATCTTATCGAAGCAGCCGGGCAGATCATTCACCCAGTGCAGCACTAAGGACGATACTAGCAAATCTACACTGTCATCTGGAAGCTAAACGAAAAAAAAAAAAATTAATAATAAATAAATATCGCTGGACATTACACACAGCGCCATTAAGTGCCACACTAAGCAAGGCTTGTGTCGTGGTCACCAGACAGTTGATATACTACATATGCAGCCTCACTACGGCTGCGCTATTCGGGTTGGGTCAGGATTAGAGGAGGTTACATTCTTATCTTCTTGTTTTGTTGTGTTTCGAAGATCAGAGAGGGAGAGGACAGAAGGCAGAAGGGTACATAGTATACCCACATTTCGCCAGTTATGTTTAAACCCATTTGAAGGGGGCCAAGCTTATTGCCACATTTCGCCAGTTATGTTTAAACCCATTTGAAGGGGGGCAAGCTTATTGCCATCAATCTGCTCTGTGAGTTCTGTGACTGCTGAGCATGAGGTACAGCGTTCGGTTCCCAAGTCGCGCAAATTATACTTGGGGATTTCCAGCAGGAATTTCTTTCAGTAGCAACCATGGAGTTACAGTATCTGAATAAAAATGAAAAATGTACATACATCAATATTCTCCTCGTCCATAATTCTTTTCTCAAACTGTACACCATCTGCTACGATAGCCTTGTCAAGGTGCGCCTGTGTAGTGTCACAAAGCGTTACTTTCTCAACGCTGTCCGGGAAGAAGTGACGGGACACGTAACCACGACTCGCACCTGAAATTTAAGTTTGGAAAGAACATTAAAGGGGTTTTAGACCATAGCCAGTTTTACCAGAATATTTTTAAATCTGTCTATTATTAAAATAGACTAAGTTTTTCCCGGAACTTTGTTCAAAGATAAACTTTCTAAATACAGGGTGGAAGGGATCTACCGGGGCTGCGGGACTCTGCCCGGGCTGCGGGACTGTTCGAAACAGATACCGTGTCCCCAGAACATAGAGGGCGAGCAAGGAACATGGATGGGTTTTAGTGAGTAAAAGTATGACATTCCCTTCCACTCCGCCCAGAGTGGGAGAAGTCATTTGATGATTTCCCATCTAAAAAAAATGGGTGGAAGGGATCCCGGACATACAAACAGTTACCCTGTATTTGTTACAACATTCTCAATGATATATGAAAATGCTCTTTACATTGGAATTAATGACAGAAAAGTTGTACTTAAGTAGAATCAAGAAAATCATTGCTTGTTGTAAAAACTTTTATTCAGTTAAAAATAGTTAAATACTAACTTACCCAGTTCAACAGCATTCTTAAACACACGTTTGATATCTAAAACTCGATCTGCAGTCCGATAACCAACCTCTTCTTTGATATACTCAGATAGGTGATAATCGTCTCGCCTGGCTGATCTTTCCCTCTGTAAAATCTTCGAATTCCTATCAAATATATTCATTGTACGATACACAGATGAAGCAGTCTTCTGTTTTGCAGTTTTAGAAGAATTATTTCGAACCAAAATCTGGACATAGTTACGTAAATATTTTGATTCGTTCCTCGTTATCTGGAGCCTGGACAGGCAGTTGAGGAGTTGCGTTTGTGACATTTTTGATAAATAAATAACTAAGTAAGGTTTGTTGTTATTTATAAACACATTATTTCATTCACGTCGCAAATAAGTGTCTATAAGGTGTCTATGATAGTATGATTTGAGGTTATGTTTTCAATCTGAGTTCTGACGTTCCAATGACAGCAAGACTCGAAAATGAAATCGTTCGGTAATAAATTATCTGCTAACGAAAAAATTTGTGTCTAATTCCGCGTAACCTATCAAATAGCCTAAAAATAGAAGAAGAAGTAAACTTCTTACATTTGCAGACTTAATTTTAAATTGAAATTTTGAACCAAAGAGCGATAGTTAGTAATTCATATTCACGATCCATACCACGTTAGTAGTTTGTTGCTTAGTGTGATTTCTAAGCCAAACCGTGCAAGTCAAATAAAATGATTGTCATTGTCAAATGTCAAACCAAAGTCAGCTGTTATTCGGTGGATTATCCGAAATTCCGAACTGCTTTGAAAATTATTTAACTTCACAAAAACAATAGTAAAGTAATTCACTAAATTGTAAATAAGTGGACGTTATAAACATCAAAAGTAAGTTGTTGTCACTTCAGAATCTAAATACAAAAGTAATGTTATCAAACGCTTACATAACCTTAAAACTTTTGATACATTTTGCGGTTTCGAATACTTTTACCAAAGCATAGGCTTTCTTATTAAAAAGAAACACACACACAATGTCTAGTCTAACAATGTGGCGGAAATTGTAAAATCTGATCGAAAAGTTATGTGTGGCATAACAAAGTGCGCGCCAATTATTACTGAAAAGATACAAAGAGATTTTTCGTCGTTACTGCAGACATTCTGCTTACGGTACTGTAACTGAGTACTGTAAAAACTCAAAATCAAAATATTTTATTTCACATAGGCCTAGATGGGCACTTATAAAACGTCGAAAAAGGTGCACGGTTCGCGTTGGTCGATTCCATGGAGAAGAACCGACAAGAAACTCCATGGTTACTCTTTTCAAATAATTTGGTATTACAATATTTTTATGTTTCATTACAGCATTAGTACTAAAGTATGGGGGAACATCTCAAAGATTAAAACCCATCTTCATCATTTTCCCTAGCTTTTAGTTATTATCTGTTTTTTTTTAATCTCTGTGCCTCAACCTTAAAAAAACAATTTTTGTCTATTTCAGATGTGGCCCATAATATTTCAATTCTTAAGATCCAATGCTCCTTACTTCACGTTGCCAGTTGCAGCAATTGTTGGAGTCATAGGATATAACTTAGAAAGCTTGTTGTCTGATAGATATACACCTTATACCAGTAAGTTAACTACTAAGGGTTTCCGCACACTAGAGACAAGCCTGTCTTTAGACGGACAATTACTAAAGGGAATAAATAGTCTGTCTCGCCTGCACTAGTAGAAAAATAGTTCTCTAATGTCCGAAAGCCCTGTCATCATGGTTGCTGTCATTTTTCATTACATCCAGCCCACCTCCAACGAGAAGTCAAAAATGTCAAAATAATTATTATGCTACAATAATAGCAGTCATAGCCTTTTTTTTATTTTTTCGGATGGGAAATCATCAAATGACTTCTCCCACTCTGGGCGGAACGGGAGGGAGTGTCAGACTTTTACTTACTAAAACCCATCCACGTTCCTTCCTCGCCCTTTATGTTCCGGGGCTGCGGTATCTCTTTCAAACAGTCCCGCAGAGCAGTCATAGTCTAGTGGTGTGACCGTCACACTGCCAAGTCGTAGGTCTCGATTTCCAACCTAAGAGATCCGATTTGCATATTGTATAACTATCACTTTCTTCGGTGAAGGAAAACATTGTGAGGGAACCAGCATGCCTGAGAGATCAGAGGCCTATGAGCCGTATGAACTCTGACACCAGGTTAAGCACTAACCAGACGGTCACCTCACCTTGCGACAAATAAATATTTTTTCTTTCTTTCACAATAAAAAAAAATGTACTCTATTGTTTGAATAATATGAAATAGGATTAATTGTTTTAAAAAAAACTTGTGTTAGCTTCCAATCTAGCCGGACCCATGATTACAATAATTTGGCAATTTTGTGTTACATCTCCTTTATTTAATTAATTCCAGAGCCTGTTCAAGACCAGAGACTAGAACGTCTAGTAGATGAAGAAGCGCTCATCGACCCGACCAACGTAAAGAAACTGAAATACAAAGAGAATGTGCTGGGACGGAATGTGTCACCATCGCTGGAGACAAAAATTGAACATTAAACATTGTCACTGGTTTTATTTTTAAGGGTGTAGAGAGACTCTTTATGAATCCGAAAAGCACGTCATTGCAGTATTTTTTTTTGTTCTACACCATACCTGTGAACCTTCTAGTTACGGAGATATTGGTTCTTACTTTTTCATACGTTTTTTTTTTAATGCTATATAGTTTTTAGCTTGTGGCTTGTTACTAGTCAAGGCATCGATTAGCACAGTTTTACCGCAAAACATAATTTTTCATCCCAAAGAAAAAAACAATATTTCCCAGCAATAATTTTTGCATAGTTAGGTACTGTCTTAGTTTGATGTACAGACCGGTTTCTTGACGGTTTCCTGAAGAGTCTGTTTACACCATGTATGTCAAAATAGTGCATAGTTTGAGTTGGGTATTCTATTTTGTTGGTAAAGTTTTACCATCCTTGGTAGTGAGTGTGATGGTGTGAACCAATTTCATCTCATACGCTAGCAAAATCATCTATCAGTAAGAGGTGCTGATGGAGCCGTACCTTTAAGGTGAAAGCGTCAGGGTGGCCCGCGAAATCCAAATTTTCTTGGGTTTTTTGCAATTTGCGGGTCAGTGCTAGGTTTTATGTTGGTAGAAGTACCGTTCGCGGCTGTGGGGCGTATGTGGTTGCAGAATAAATTGTAGTCATCAGAATCATCGGTGCAGCCCTCCAAGTTCATGAAAGTCGAGGAACGAATTTTTCTCGGTCAAAGTCGTTCCTCGACTTTTATGAACTTTGAGAGTTGTGTTGATGATTTTGATCATCAAAATTCCGTGACTGCATATGTCTTGCAGCCGCGAACGATATTATCATCAGCGTACAACTTGGCACTGCCCTGGAAATTGCAAAAAACGTTGGAAATGTTGAACTTCGCGGGCTACCCTGGAGCATCAGCCTTAAGTTCCTGTCAGTAAATTATTGAAAATGGTCGACTTGAACTATGTCACAAAAATCCAAGCAAGGAAGTAATAAGCTGAATTTGCAACTCTCCTCATTGAGTTGAGCTTTGAAAATCCACTAGTGCATTTTTCCAACAAAGAGGCAGTGTTGTGTTCATAACAACGAAAGCTAAAAATCAAGTTGGTGTTAAAAATTCCTGGGTGCTTGTTTGCTGACACATGTAGCCAATATTGTCACAAATTCAACAATACGTTGTGCCAATGGTTGCTACCAGTAATGAGTGACTGAGTAGGTAAGGGCTGTTAAATAAAAAACTTTTTTGCAAAAAATAAAACCGACTTCAAAAAAAGTGAAAGTTAGACTAGTAACTTTTCTGTGACTCAGCATTTTTACATTATCATGTTACAATGTGATCGTTTTTCTAACGTCTATTTTGCCGCCTAACTGCGGCCTCATGCTATCGAGCCGTTTTCAAAATATGAAAACGGAAACAAACGAAAAAAAACAAATAAGTACTCGCTTCCGTTTGCAGTCTTAGTCGCAATTATAAAGTTGCTGTTTGATTTCTAGTTTCTACCACTGACAAGAATGTCAATGTTGTTGGATTTCTACCACTGACAAGTCTGTCAATGTTGTTGGATTTCTAATTTCTACCACTGACAAGGATTCCTAGTTTCTATCACTGACAAGTTTTCAATGCTGTTGGATTTCTAGTTTCTACCACTGACAAGTCTGTCAATGTTGTTGGATTTCTAATTTGTACCACTGACAAGGATTCCTAGTTTCTATCACTGACAAGTTTGTCAATGTTGTTGGATTTCTAGTTTCTATCACTGACAAGGTTGTCAATGTTGTTGGAAAAAAGTTGTGAAATAATTATAGTGTAGCCATTATTATTGATTCAAAAACTACAAAATATGAAAAACTATTTTAATATCACATGTACTTAATTAATATGAATTTCCCCAACCCTTTCATATCTTATTAGCGTAATTATTAAGTTGAACATTTCACTTTAAATGTTGTACATAATTGTTTTACATTGTTATAAAATAATGTTTGTTTTAATGTTGTATTTTATTTACAACCTCACGTTTCTTCGAACACATTTGACATCCATCTACCATGATTCATTCCAACTATGTTGGGGTGGGCTTCTAGTCAAACTGGATGCAGCTGAGTACCAGTATTTTACATGGAGTGACCTATCTGACCGCCACAGCCCAGTTACTGAGGAATACGATAACATTGGTAAGACTGGTTATCAAACTTAGGGCTACTGACTACTTGTAACATCAAAACTGAAGGGAGACTGGTAATTAGTGTACGATACTTAAATACTTCCATCGCACGAAGAAGTCTCGTTAAGTAATTAATGGTCACCCATTCACGTACCGACCCCCCGGCAAGCGTAGCTTGACCTTGCATCGAAACGTTTGGCTGTTATTATTTTAGCCAGGACCCTATGAAGACAAAAAAAACAACAGAAAGACTTGACACTTTAATCGTTTATTCTTAAAATATTTTTTTAGGAAATAACACTTTTAACAGACTACCAATAATAACGCCACAATTCCATCCTAGTGCCACAAAAGCGCTAAACAGCACTAGTGTGCATTTACCTTCAAACAGTGTTGCCAAACTCAAAAATGTTAGAACTAGGGAATAATTGGAAAAATTGTGTAAAAAGTTATAACAACATTGAAACATTTTAAAATCAGAAATGAGTGCGATAAATGTGGTAATCTTTAAGGCGGACGCGCCAGGGAACTCGCGAAATTCAAATTTAGTTCCGTTTTTTTTTAAATTTGTAAATCAGTGTCACTTCCACCTTAAATGGTACTTACTTCAAAAATGATGTAGTCTGGCAACACTAATCCATTCAATGTATAATCAACGATTTAAAAGTTAGAAGACAATTGCATAGAAGAAAGTAGCTGAATACAAAGAAATGTATCAAAATGACATGGGTTTTCGTTTTAATCTTTCCTATTTACAAATTACGATTGTAATTTGTTAGGTAATCAGTTAGTAGACCTCCTCAACCCAGGTTAGATTAACCATTGCGATTACCTGTAATATATGGGTTAACAAACATTTAAATGAAAAGACAAAACACGGCACAGGCTAACTCCGGGCTCTTGCATTTTTTAACCGACTTCTAAAAAAGGAGGAGGTTCTCAATCCGGATGTTTCTATTTTTTATGTACAGACGCCAGTGTATCAAGCTATCCGAAATTGACATATTTTTTCAATAATGCTTGAATCTAATCCTTTAGCGTTAGGGTTGTAAACGACCGAGACCAACAGAGACCAGAGCTTGATGTGCTGGCGTCTGCACAAAAATTAACTCTGTGCGTGAAACCTTTATTAAAAGCTGATATACCCTGGTTTCAATTTGATATCTCACGTTTTTCCAACAATTATTGTTTGAATACCAATATGACATTGTAATAAGTGTTTTTTCTAGACCAGCTTCCACTAAAAAAGTATAGATGGTATAGATGTACATAACTCAGTGTAAAAAAAAATATTTTCGGGGTCCGGTCGTAGCCAATTCAAGTTTTTACGTGCAGCAGATATTGGTGTCTGAATATTCGGTGCCAAGTCGTATTTGTCGTTAAAAGGTTGCGTTCAAATCTCGTTTGTAGCGCGGAAACGCGCGTCATCTGCGCGTCGTCTGCGCGTTTAAAATACGCCGTGTTAGGGGCCATAAAAATGCATCATTAATGTTTGATACATACATTGAATGGATTTCACTTCGAAGCAATCATACTAAAAATCTGCTCATTTATAATAAAATTGGAATTACTCTTACATCAATAATATTTACAAAAAAAAGAAATAACATATAACTTTTGCTTAATGTATAATAAATCTCGCTATGTATATACATAAAAATTTCCGTACATAACAAAAAACAGGCAAGATAGATAGAAAAAGGAATAAAATACTTCGATTTATTGTAGATGCGCCACTTTAGAACCATTGATTTTAAGGCAGGTTAACATTATCATATTTTTGTCATTAGGAAAATGGTTGCTATGGGAAGCCATAGCACAAAGTACAAAGTCAAACTAAATTAGCTAGGAAAGCTCCCCAGACGTGATATCGATACAAATCACGTCTCCATTTGCTAGCTAATTAAATTTTACCTTGTAAAAGAGAAGTCTTTTTAACCGACTTCTAAAAAAGGAGGAGGTTCTCAATTCGGATGTTTCTATTTTTTTTTTTTTTTTTTTTATGTTTGTTCGCGCATAACTCCGTCGCTTGCCAACCGATTTGAAAAATTCTTTTTTTGTTGGAAAGGGTATACTTTCCAAATGGTCCCATAGCCACCAAGTCGGGATCTGATGATGGAATCTTGGCGAAATCGAGGGAACTCTTCAAATTTTATAGGATAACGTACAGCGATTTTGGTATTTTCTACATCAAGTGAAGCATTTGCGTTTGATAAGAACCATTCTACCATCAGATCTCCAAGCCAAGAGATCAGCCAAGAGTCATGGAACTCCATAATGAGACAATGTATCCTAGTCGTGTTTAGGCTTGTTGCAATTGTAACGGTATGCACTTTCCATGTATATCAACCACATGTGAACCACTAAAAAGTGAAAAATAAAAACTTTTTTTGCAAAAAATAAAACCGACTTCAAAAAAAACCAAAAAAAAGTGAAAAATAACTTTAGCTTCTGAAGTCGGTGACAAAAAAATTAAATCAATCAAACAAAGGTCACCCACTTCAGAAGCTAAAGTTATTTTTCACTTTTTTTTGGTTTTTTTTGAAGTCGGTTTTATTTTTTGCAAAAAAAGTTTTTATACAAGGTAAAATCCACGTCTGGGGAGCTTTCCTAGCTAATTTAGTTTGACTTTGTATTTTGTGACAGATAAATGCATGGTAAAGTCCAAAAGTTTCCGGCGTGAACTATATGATCCAATAAAGCTGAAGATTTCGTTTGTTTGCTTAAACCCACTAATCTCTGAAAGTTGATAGCCCACTTTTTGATAAGCAATAAGATATCCTAAGATGAGCGAAGTATGAAGCGTAGCGCAAAAGCTGGCCCAGGATTAATACCCGAACAGTACTATTTTAGTAGGTACACATTTTTTTTTATTGCGGGTAGCTAGAGAAAAGTTCAGAAATTTTCTTGACATATTGTGGGTAGTTACACAAAAGTTCAGAATTTTGTTGACATGATACTTTTGCATCTGATTAATCTAATGAGGACAAACCGGAAACTTTTACCTAAAACATGATACCTCACACATTTACACGAATAAAAAAAAAAACTTAAAAATAAGCACATTAAATTAGTCAAATGCATACACGGTCACATATGTGTGTCAAATCTTTCAAGGTTGCGTTTCTACAAGACATGTACGAAGATGGGCAGCGAGGGATATATGTCATCACCATCATTCCAGCCGAAACACGTCCACTGCTAGACATAGGCCTCATTGACCGGTCCCGTGCGACACGCACCCAGCGGATCCCCGCAACCTTCACCAGACCCCGTATTCACAAAGCTCCGATTCGGGAAATCGTATGTCTATCTCGCTCGTTTTCGTTATGCCAAAAAAGGATAGACATAAGACTTGTCGAATCGAAATTCGTTCCGATCGTTTGTGAATACGGGGGCAGGTCATCGGTCCACCTAGTGGGGGGCAGGGATGTGAGTGGAACTAATCAATCACATAGCTAGCCAGCTCAAGCTGTGAAGAAGAGGCTACATTATTAGTTACTTTCACACTCATCCCTTGCTACATATCTTCGCTCATCTTTGAAAACGCAACCTAAAATTTTACAAATGTCTGTAAAGGGGGCATCCATTAATCATGTGACACTCGGAAGGGGTCGGAAAAAAAAAACGAAATGTCAATAGGAGAAGCCCCTCCTCCTAATGACATGAAATACCGCGTGTATTTTTGTTTTGAACGCGATTTCTAAATTATCTGTCTGAACATTTTTATCAGTGCTTAATGTACTAGAATTAAATCAGATTATACCTGTTAACCTGTATTAAAAGATAATTTATGATTTTTTAACATACTAAGGGCGCTTTCAATATAGACGTACGCAGTACGACAAACGCACCGCTTCGGCACTGCAGCGGTCCGAGTCTAAATTGGAAGCTCCCTTAGTACCAAAAAAAGACACGTGACTTTGGGTAGGGGGGAGAGGGGTAGTCTAAAACTTCACCACGTAAGGGAGGGGCTTAAAAAGTTGCCCCATACTTGTTGCTAAAAAAACATCACTTGATTAATATACGACCCCAAACCAGAGCAAACTATTAAAAATTATAAGCTTTTCTTGCTTCATGCTATTAAAAAAAGAACAATCAACAGTGGCGCCATCTATACCAAGTGAACTATCTAATTTCACGATAAAATTTTTACTACTTACTATTATATTTAAAAATGTAACCATCGACAAATGTGTATAAAAATTTAAAATCTGTAAAAGCTAGATTCGTTGATAAGTAATTTGTATTGTAATATTGCCATTGTTAAAATACATGGAATAATTTCCTCTTCTTTGTTTTCTGCTTATTCCTCAATTTTTTTTTAAAACAGTATTGCTCTAAATACCGTATCGACGAGAAATCGGCTTGAGCTGATCAGAATAAGCTCCCAAGTCCATGCATCATTTTCCTGCTCTTATCCCAATTTATTTGTGATCGGCATGTCTTCTACAGTAATTTAAGAAGAAAGATTTGATTTTTTTCGTATGTTTGTTACGATTTAACTCAAGAACTGTTCAACCGATTTTAAAAATTCTTTCACCATTAGAGAGCTACATCTTTACCGAGTAACATAGGCTATAAATTATATTAATATCATACAAATTAGCCGAGTTTTCACAGTTTTTGCGGACGAAGTCGCGGGCGAAATGTTAGTCTTTCATATTTCTCTACAAGGTCATCTCATCAGATACCTCTTGACTAGCCATATCATACTTCACACAGTCCATCCATCGTTTCTTTGGTCTTCCTCTACTCTTATAGCCATCAACACTCATACTCAAAACTTTCATCACATTTTCTTCATTCTTTCGCATCACATGCAAGACAACCAATGACGGATTTTCTTTTTCAACTCTTCCCTAGTCACTGGATAGATGGCGCTGATCTCAGTACGTTACTGCGAGGAACAGAACGTCACATAATTTCACTTGGACCTAATGGTTATATTCGGATGCTTATGCAAACGAAAGTGTCAGTCAACGAGCGTATGTGACGTGTGTTTTTTCAAGCGTTTTGGCTTTGGCACCTTGTAACGTAGTCAGTTGAGAGCAGCGGTGGCCCAGTGGTGGCGGCTACTGACTTACGAACAGTAAGTAGTGCGTTCGAACCCAGGCAGGCGCATTACTTTGTGTAAGTTACTTCATCACCACTGCTCTCAAAAACGGTGAAGGAAAACATCGTGAGGACCAAAAACCAAAAATTCGAAGACATGTGACATCTACCAAACCGCACTGGGCTCGCGTGGTGGATTATAGCTCATACGCAAAATACGCGCTTTGACGTGTAGTTGCGGACACCAGCCCGTTGTACAATACAATACAACGTAGTCAGTTCAACGCCATCTACCGAGTTCTTGGAAACTATTTTTATTTTAATTCTCAAAAAGAAAACTCTCATTACCACACAATTTTTTAGTCACCGGCGCCACTTTCGGGTTTTCTCTTTTATCAGACGGTGTTGAGTCGCGTCATCCCTGCGAAACGAGGAATGACGCCATTTTATTTTATTGCATGGACATCAAGAATACGTCGACAAAAAAAAACTAATTGGTCCGTCAGTTAGACCACAACAAATATTTGACCCGTATTTTTCTTTTGTTACATAAACCAAAACTGACGAAGTTACGACGCTTTTAAAATTTTCAATACGTCACGCCTTCGTATAATTTTTAGTGAGTTCTGACGTCACGAGCCCCCACTCCCGAGTTTGGATGCGTTTTATATTTTTCAATATTCATTGATTTACAAAAACAAAAAATACGTGTCCATTATTTTCCAATACTCTTGACTGATGGACTAAACAGATTTACAGTTTTTTGATACTGTCGGTATGTTTGAGCACGTCGCTATTCTAAACGGATCAAGCCAATTCCACGTCGATAAGTGCGGGCACTCTCTAAATTAGAGCAAGACATTAGCACTTTTTGATGCTGACATAATCACATTAAACATTAAAATAGAATTTCAAAAGTTAAATCTAATTTTGACTCTGCTAGCTCACTACTCGAATCTAAGAAGATTTTTGTAGACAATTTTTAACGAATATTTATGAAAAATAAAACTTATGACTATTTTTATAACAAATCTATGATTATTTTGACTATATAATCATGGAAGTGGTAAATGGTATCCCATGGTGGAATGAAAGGTACGGTCGAACAAGCTATTTGGTTTACAGTTTAACGAACAAATTACATTGTAAAGTGTTAACCAAATAGCTTGTTCGATCGTACAATCCCCTAAGGTACATTTGCCTTTGGTACCTTTATTGCACCTTCAACATAGTTTTCTTATCCAAAGACGGCCCTAGAGTATGCCAATTTGAACTTTAAGAGGCCTGCGGAGCATGCGAATTTCATACAAACGTAATACCAAAATAATTTGTAAATTTGTAATAAGGTAGTGTGTATTTATTTTGATTGGATTACAGAAAATATAGGTTCCCACACACAGATTTTGAATGTACACCGATTTAAACAAGAGTTATGAAAAAAATAAATTTTCTATAGAAATTTTAAATTCCTCATAATTATCTCGTCTTTATATCACTGTCCTTTAAAAATATTTATTTGGGAACATAGATATTCTATAATACAATCGAAATATATACACACTACCTTAAGAATATGTTTGATTTTCACATTATTTTGGTATTACGTTTGTATGAAAAACGCATGCTCCGCCGGCCCCTTAAGAACATAGCTTTGAATTATTTGTGCAGCCTATCTGACATTTTATTCTATTTTCAAAATAGCTGCTAAGCATTTAACCGAACCCACAAACAGGTTTTATGCGAGGCCGCTATTCGGAAAAAAGAAACTTGCGGGCAGTCTTTGGGCACTCCCGATAGAAGTGAAAACTCGTAGCGAATCGGCTACGAGTGCTACGAAAAGCGTACCTGACGGTCACGCGAGTTCCATGATTTTTGTTCACTCAAAAAGTGCATAACGTGCCTAAAGAAGTTATCACTTCAGAAATGGCGGGTCTTAAGCAGGTCACACTCCATACAAAAATCAAGCAACACCTTTGAATTCGTTGGATTTCAAAATGCACAATTTACACCATGGGTTACTCAAAACTATACCGAAAATAACAAAAAATTACCAGGATCAACCAATAACAGAGTGCATAACAAACTTCTCAATCTCCATATAACAACAAAAAGTATCATAAGAAGTAGAATTTGACTGTAAATACTTTCTCACTATATCTAAGTCTTGCAACGCTCTAGACTTTTTGACTAAAACCTCCTTTTCTTCCGAATCAGGTTTGTCTGTGGCTAGAGGCATTAAATCCTCCTTCGCTTTTTCAGCGTAGTTGAATGGGTCTGTTACTTTATGGTTTCCACCGAATACAGATCCATTGGTCCCTTGGCCTGTGACCAATTCTTCGTCAACTGTCAGATATTGATCTAAATTACTTATGTTTGTAAAGTAAGATTCTACATCATAATCTTTCAGCATACTGGCTAGTACCTCTTCGTCATTTTCATAGACTTTTGGCTTGTCTACTGTTATTACTTCGTCTGGTACAGTGACATCATATCCTGTATCAACAAAACTTTTTGTTATTGCATCCGGTGGCGTTCTTTCCCAAGCTTTTTCTAGCATGTTTAATGCTTCTAAACAAGTCAGGTCTCTGTCGACACCTCTAAGTACATTCATGGCTTTTTCTTCTAGAATTAATCTTCGGAATTCATCGCGAAATTTCGCTGATACGCCATTTTTCATTGGTATTAAACCGTTAGCCGCTTTCCAAGGTACAAATACTAGTTTTAAATGAGATAATTGTAATTTAGAATGTATTGTTGCCCTGTCTAATACAAGAATTGCTCTCCTATTTTTCAGCTGTAATTCCCTGTTCCAATATTTGACGTATTCCTCGAACATTTGTGTCGTGAAATGGGCTTGAGAATGTCGAATATAAGTTACAGGTAACGTGTCGGGATCTCTAAAGGAATGTAGTAAAGGGTCTTCAGTACCACAGACAAGTAGCTTTTTTTTATCTGTGCCAGGCATATTCGCGCAAAGGAAAACCGACAATCTGTCTTTGACATAACCCTGTATATACTTTTTTCCAGCTAACTTCTTAATTCGACCTTTAGAAGGGTTGTAATAGAAGCCAAATTCGTCTGCAGTATAAATATCTTCATCTGGGATCCCTAACCGGGCATCGCTCCACTGTTCTCTGAAAAAATGATTCTTCCATTTCGATTCCATCTGATTATGATAATCTCTTTTACACGGCGTTCCTCTCAAACTAATATTATATCTTTTCTTGAACCTGTCAAGCCATTTTTTGCTGCCATTAAAAGCTACAAAGCCACTTTCTTTGGCAAAAGCTTCAGCCACATCTTGTAACATTTTGCCAGAGACCTGTATATCATT
This sequence comes from Xestia ashworthii, assembly GCA_950022955.1. Lineage (NCBI taxonomy): Eukaryota > Metazoa > Arthropoda > Insecta > Lepidoptera > Noctuidae > Xestia > Xestia ashworthii. Next base: position 6,091,671 of record OX465576.1, on the reverse strand, counting down.
CGCTCTTTGAGAATGAAACCATTCCACGATTCTCGTATCTAAAATACTGTTCATATATCTCGTGGTTCTTTTTCCTGCTTTTTTGGGTAATGCATACTTTTCTCTGTCTTCCCAGATTTCGTTAACAACTTCTGGGGTTAAGTGGTATAATCTACATACATCGGAAACGGATCTTCCTTTATGCATTTTGCTGACGATGGCACATTGGGTGGGGTGGCTCAAGTCTTCTCGTTTAAGGCAGGCGCTGAAATCACTGTATAAAAATGACGGCTTACTTTCTTCATCTGACATTTTCTGGTCTTGATCTGATTGTGTATTATCGCCCGCTGATGAGCTTTGGTTGAGGTCTCGACGACGGGTTTTTCTGGAAAAAGTTGGTGGAAATTATTACGATTACTTTAGGATACTAGACTGTCCAGTAACCAGTACATCATGAAGAGAAGTAGGTTATAAGGGCAATTCAAGCTTATAAGCTTGTATGAAAGTTACGCAAAGGGCAGTGGTGACCCAGGCAGCCGCATTACTTTGTGTAATTTATTTCATCACCACTGCTCTCAAAATGGTGAAGAAAAACATCGTGACGAAACCAGCATGTCCTAGGACCAAAATATTCGAAGACATGTGACATCTACCTACACGCACTGGGCCCGAGTGGTGGATTATAGCCCATTTCGTCTCATAGAGAGACCTGTGTCCCAGCAGTAGGAACATTATAGGCTGATGATGACGACCCCTGAATAATGATACCCGGCCTGTCCCTTTGCTACCTTCCCCGGCGACGCCCTAAGCCGAGGCTCCTACTCCACAAGCGTGCCCTTAGTTTACAAGTATTCTTGCCCCTAGCTAGAAGCCTTAAACTCAAAGCATCCACAGGATAGTCCGGTTAAGGTGAAAGCGTCAGGGTGACCCGCGAAATTCAAATTTTCTTACGTTTTTTGCAATTTCCAGGGCAGTGCTAAGTTTTATGTTGATAAACGTATCGGTCGCGACTGTAAGACGTATTAAGTTACTCCAACTTCATAAGAGTCGATGCACGAATATTTCACGGTCAAAGTCCTTCTTCGATTCTTATGAACTTGGAGGGTTGTATTGATGATTATAATTCTGTAACATAATACGTCATAAAGTCGTGACCGATACGTTTATCAACATAAAACTTAGCACTGCCCTGGAAATTGCAAAAAACGTAAGAAAATTTGAATTTCGCGGGCTACCTTGGAGCATCCCCCTTAAGCAGAAGCCAGCCTCAGAAGTGTTTAGGGACTACAAATAGAAGTGAAAACTAAGTAATCTATATCTGCTACGAGTTGTGCCCCACGCACGCTTATGTGGTGCTACGCCGTAGCGGATCGGCTACGAGTGCTACTAAGCGTTAGGTAACGGGTCACGCGAGTTTCATGATTTTTGCTCACCCAAAAAATGCTCAAGTTGGGGACCACTCTAAATAGTGAATTACTTACATAGGTGTCCCTGCATCTCTCTTCTTCTTCGAATGCGCTTGTTTCGCGTGGTTCTTGAGTTGAGACTTGGTGTGGAACTTGGAGTGACACGTCTCACATTCTTCTGTTCTGTCGTGAGTCGACATGTGTCGCGCCTGAAGAGAAGAAATTATTTTTACATTTAGCAGGAATTCTGGCTGTTTCTGCCTATTGCCCCCATGGAGTATAATCTATCTCACGAGATTGTAAACTCTCAAAAGATTGTAAACACGGAACGCACTTCGCGCTCTGATTGGTTGAACGTCATGTGCCCCGCGCCGCCATATTTCTTTGATGTCGAATGTAAACTTACAGTGTTATATATTGTTAACTGATTTTGTATTGGAAATAACTCACAGCTTTAGTAGAATTAGTTACATGAAATTGTGGTTGAAGTAAAATGAAGCTGTGATTAACCAGGGAAACAAACAGAACGGTCTACTGTAAGACCGACCAATCAGGGCCATGTTCGCAATCTTTCAAGAGTTTACATCTAGAGATTACCTATAATCTAACGGTATTAACAATTTTACGGTGACATAAATATACATGTAGATCAGGAAAAGTTTATGAAAATTAGACTTAGTATTATTTATTTAACACTTCTAAAGCTCAAAGTACAGAGGCGGACTTAATGCCATAGGCATTTTCTACAAGGCAACTTGAGCAAAAATTTTGCATACAAGTTTACTTTAGATGACAATTCATGGTTAGATAAGTGATATGATTCTAAATTCAATATGGCGGACTAGAAATTTTACGCGGCGTCCAACGCGGCGGCGGCGGCGCAGCGGCGGCGCCGCGGCTTGGCGGTGTTTTCAAGCAAACGCGCGTAAAATCGCTGCACCCCATGTTAAGGGTAACAATTAAAAAGGTTAGCTGAGATGAACACGAAAAAACAATTTTTCAAAAGCGACGTAGGTAGGTATCTAAAACTTGTTTTTAAAATGTTTTTTTTTACTCTCTCTTACTAGGAAAATAACATAAAGAACTTACCAAATAACTCTTATTATTAAATTTCAGACCACAAAGTGGACATTTTGGGCCTTCCTTCTCCATGTGCACTTTGGAATGCATGCGGAGACTGAACGCCTTCTTGAAGTAACGCCCACAGATCTCACATTTATGTCTGGAAAATAATGCAATAACATTAACAGGCATAACAACAGTATCAAAAAATGCAATTCTATTTAGTCCGTCAGTAAGAGTATTGGAGAATAATGGACACGAATTTTTTGTTTTGTAAATTAATGAATATTGACAAAGATAAAACGCATCATAACTCGGGATTGGGGGCTCGTGACGTCAGATCGCACTAAAAATTATACCAAAGCGTGCGCATTGAGTTTTAAAAGCGTCGTATCTTCGTCAATTTTGGTTAACGATACGACGAACAAAAGAAAAAATATAGGTCAAATTTTTTTGATAATGTAACTGACGGACTAAGGTCCATGTTCACCATAAAGATGACAGCCTGATTATCTAAAACACCTGTTTAAAACACATTTTTGTATGGTAATGTGTCACAGTGACAGCTGTTTTTAGTTAATCAGACTGTTAAATTTTCGGTGAACATGGACCTAATTATATTTTTTTTTGTCGTCTACGCTATTTTATAAGCCTATAATGTTCCTATTGCTGAGTAGGGGACACAGGCCTCCTCTTTATGAGAGTGAAAGGTTATAATCCACCACACAGCCTCAGTACAGATTGGCAGATGTCACATGCGTTCGAATTTTAGGTTCTAGAACATGCCAGTTTCCTCACGATATTTTCCTTTGATTCAGCAGGTAAAGAAACATTTAAATGAATATCTACCTTGTTTTAACTTGATGTTCAAGCCCATGTGTCTTGAGGTCAGCAGAGTTCTCGAATTCAATCTCACACACTGTGCATCGGAATGATCTACCTCTTTTGACTTTCTCATTATTTTCTCTTTGCTTTTTTCTCCTTTTTGATTTTTTTGGTTTTTCACTCTGAAAAATGTAAGAGAAAAACTTTTGAAATTTTAAATTTATTTTATTCAAAGAAACAAAATGGGCCTGCTCAGTTGACATTCAATGTTCAATGTCTTTATGTCCAAAACTTGTTGTTTTCGTGTTTTGTGACCTCTTTGGTTGGCTGCTGAGTATGGTGTCCAGGGTTCAATTCCAGGTCTAGCAAACTGTTATTGGGTTTTCCATCAGAAATTTCTCAGTAGCAACCCCGGAGCCTGGATTTGTTTTTTTTTTTATGGCAATTCGGTTGCCCACTATTGAAATGAGATTTAAAAATAAATGGAAATGTGGGTTGTTCTTAGATATACCTCTGCCTCACTTTCAAGGATTACAGGCACAATGTTAATGTTGGGCCGTATCAGAATATCAGCGCTGTGATGTTTTTTTTAAATGTTACAGCACCATGCTGAGATAGGAGCCTTTTGGTCTCGTACAGGACCAATTCTGGTTGTATTTTGTTTTTTTTTGTCACTATGTTTACTTTTTATTAGTTATAATCATAATTTAACCACTTTTTTGTTTTTGTATGTTTTGTCCTGTCCGGCTAATAAATGCTTTTTCTTTTCTTTTCTTGTTCCTTTCAATGTAATTTTGTAAATATTGACAGAAGGTATCTGATAAATAACAATTATCTAACTCATTAACATAGGTATTTTCCTTCTGTTGGACAAAGGTACTTTGTCATTTTTAACTTTAATTTCTATTACACAGAGTTCAGTTTCTATTACAACTAAGTTTTAATAATTGATTTTCTGAAATGAACCTAGTTATTGGCCAAAATATTCCCCAGTAAGATTAATTATTGTGACACAATAAATAGTAATTATTATAGCAAAACCAAACTTATTTTTAGGCAATAAGTTCCATTATTCAGTGATAACAGGACTATGTTATCAGTTCATTTACTAAACAATAATACTTCTAGTAAAATCCCTGTGATAAACATATGGATATCTTTTCATCTACCAATTCAAAATAAAAACTTTATAAGTGATACCTAGTAATAAGAACCATGGTAAATTCATGCATGAAACTTGTTTTTTACTTTTTCATGTATGTGTAGTTAAAACCATGAAAAACCGTGACGTTTATACTGTTTATAGAGCACAGACCAGTGCCCAAGTGTTTTTGAGAGCTAGTTGCAAGGATAAGAACATTTTAACAGGGCCGAAACTAGTAAGAATGTAGAAATTAGCGTAATTTTAATGAAAACTATGTTACATACTTTGTTAAACTCTAGCGGACAATCCTCGTCCATTTCTTCCACTTCCACGGTAACCAGCACCCCAGCCATGATAGGCTCATCATCAGTGTCCCCGTCATAATTACAACTTCTACTATTTTCTTCAGCTATTTCGGCTTTTCGTTTCACAGAAGACAAACACTCATCATCCGACGAACTATCGACGTAAGTCGTAGCAGGAGCCTCCGAGCTAGAAGCCATTTCGATAGACACGTTACTCGTTACCGGCACTACACAAACATTGTCTCTATTATCGAGATAAAACTCTAGTTTTCAAGGATATAAATAAAAATAAACACCGCATATCATCGCAGACGCCATTTTCCATCTGTCAGATTTTTTTTGATAATGGCCTATATGGCTTTTACACGGATGGGAAAATAATGATTATTGGTCACATCCGTAAGGAATAGTTTGAATATTTTTTTAGTAATTTTATCTAGACGTAAATCTGGACTTAAAATTAAAACTGAAATTACATGAAAATCTTTGTGATTTTATGGTTTAACCATTTTTTACATTGGCAACGATTAACTTGTCAAGAATAAAAAAAGTTACTGCTGTCAATGAACCGCCCGAAAAAAACCAACGCGCATCGCTTCTCTTTTGGAATTTATGGTACAGTAACAAGGCTCCCTTTTGTGTTACCGCTGATATTTTAACGTGAAATCCTCAAAACTAAAGCGTAAACAAAGCGCGAATAGCGTTGTGCACGATAGAATTGTGTATTTACGCGATTTTGTGAATAGAATATCAGGATTTATGGATCAATATCGCACACTTGTTAATATGCGCTAGCATCTGCGAAGCGTCGGTACACCAAATGGAGACGAAATCCGGTGTTGGCATTCAAGACCACTGGATGAAGAGTATGATGGAGCCGGCGTCTAGTGACAAACAAGATAATCGTTCGTCAGTTAAACGCGAAAAAATGGCCGAAGCTTACAATGGTGGTGAGAATGTGACATACGAAATGAAGCAGCAGCAACAGAATGATCCGAGATTCAGATGCGATGTTTGTGATCTCACTTTCGAAGGTGTAGAGTATTTGATGCTGCACAAGAAGTTCCATGGAAACGACAAGGACTCGCCGATTATGGAGCCTGAGCCTCCAGTACATCACAAAGAAGGACCTAAAAAAAGGCGCAAATTCAAATGTGACCAGTGTGACGTGAAAGTGAACTCTCAGTACCACTTGGATATTCACAGGAGTAAGCATGAAGGTGTTGCCTCCAAAAAGTATTTGTGTGAAGTCTGTGACCGTAGCTTTGTTGCAGCTCAATTTCTCAAAAGTCATATGCAAACTCATTCATCAACATCGACTATAAACTGTGAGATTTGTAGCAAAAGTTTCACAGGACAAGCTTATTTGAAGCTACACATGCAGCTACATAATGATATTAAGAAATTTAAGTGTTCTAAATGTGATGAGATGTTTCCTACTAAAAACTGCTTGAAGATACATATGAAAAAGCATACAAAAGTGAAAAATTTCAAGTGCGATTGTTGTAACAAGCAGTTTGTGTCTAAAATCACTATGGAGAAGCACAGACAGACGCATGAAGGGCAGCCTATAGATTGTCATGTGAAATGCACACAGTGTGACCGAACTATGCATGCGTCATTACTCAGAACTCATCTCACTAGAGCCCATCCCCCTCATGTTGACGATGATGTGAAAAGACCGCATAAATGTACAACATGTGGTAAAAGCTTCATCGTAAGAATAAATCTTAATCTCCATATCAGAGTTTGTCATCCAGACCTCGCTGAACCGGAGGATGATGATGAAGAGATCTTAACAGACAACTCTTAGTTTACATGTTCACTGCTACATGGATATTTTGGCGCTCAAATGTCAATTGCGGTGTTAGTAAACATTTTTGACTGTTACATAAAAATACAAAATGGCCGATTTTGGCGCCAAAAAATTCCATAAACAATGTTTTACTAGAGCATATTGCTACGTATTATTATAGAGTAATTATACTTTTTTATGATAACTAGTAGTTTAAATATAATATTTACTTCCTGTAACCTTCCATTTTATGTTTAAAGTTGAATAAAACACGTATATTTTTATAGGATTCATTTTATTTTATTTGATTCTCCTTTAAGCATTGAGTAGAAGATGGACTATTTGACCCCTGGACAGAAACATCATCTCCTGTCTAATGGTTGCCCTGTTCTTTCATCCATTGTATTTCGTCCATTGTCTGCTTAGTGCCTTTTAATTTATTAACACTTGACCGTAATAAGTTGGCGAGCGCAGATATGCGTTGTACTTTCTACTGAAAAGTAGAAAGTTTGATGTGACCTTTGGTTGGCGTTCCAATGATCAGGAATGACATCACTTGCCCTTATCCCAATTTATATGGAGTCGGTGTAGCTCTTACACTACTGTATTACATGACTACCTTACGGCGGTAGTACTTACAAAGTACGTTAAGCCGTTGGTCCTACAACTTCCGAACGATCGTGTCGGATCGCCGTATTTAACCCGTATTATCGGACTATCCGTCCGTGACCGAAAAACTGTCCGGAGGACTATTAGCCGTCGTCCCAGTAGTGACTCACTTTCCAGGCTGCGCCCGTAAAATATGTTCTATCTACTAAGTTATAGCAAAAAAATAATTATTCTGAAATCTGAAGTTAGGTAGTACCTCCGTTGTCCCCAAAAGTTTTCTGCAAACTGTTTCAGTAATGGAACTTTCATGCACTGCCGCCATCTAGTGGCACAACACTGAGCGAAAGTCAAAACTTACAAATGAGCCTCCCCGAGTGACAATAATCTAAATCGTTCTGCGATACTAAACGCCCGGCGCACCCTGGACAGCTAACAAAGCGGACTAATCCTTTCACCAGGATAATACTTCCAAAGAGTCTCGACCAACGGTCCACTGTAAGACCAAATAACAACAACCATTTCGCTGCGGGCAACGCCCGCTCTCTAAACCCGCTTTAATTATTACCTCAATCAACATTGAATCTGGTAAAATGGGGTGTTGTTGGTTCCTCCAACACCGAGTGCGAGTGCGGCGCTCCGGACCAAACTATAAAACCCATCTGCTGGAGTGTCCCAGGTGTCCGTTTACCTGCACTCATGACGACCTGAATAGCGCCTCCGCTGCTGCAATAAACATGGCCAGATTTCCTTGTGAAGAAACCCCATAGTTTGCAGGTATCTTTTGTGAAAATATTTAGCAACACAAGATGACGGCGTTGTTTCCGATTTTAGCGACTCTAAAAATAAACTGTACCTGCACGGAGAAATCAAAATCGGCTCATCCGTTCGCGAGCTATGACACAGACAGACACACACACAGACACGTCAACCTTTTAATAAAACCCCGTCGTTTTTGCGTCAGGGGTTAAAAAATAGCCTCAATGTCGAGATTGTTTTTGATTGATTTGACGACCCGATTGGCGCAGCGGTAGTGGGCTACCTTACGTTAGGGTCCCGGGATCGAATCCCGGTAGGGGCAAATATTTGTGTGATGAGCATGGAGCATTTATTTCAGAGTCATGGATGTTTATATATAAAATAAATACTGTGCCCGCCCGCGTACAAATTATACACTAAAACCTTCCTCTAGAACCACCTTATCCATTGGTGAAAACAGCATGAAAATCGGTGCAGTAGTTTTTGAGTTTATCGCGAAAAGACAGACAGACGCGGCGGACTTTGTTATAAAATATAATTATGTAGTGTAGTGATGATTGTAAAGTTCGCACACATCCAGAAGACGACACGTAGACCTCGTAGAAGATGGGACGAGCTTGTCAAAATCAATATGCCTTTGTTACCCGACGACGGTGAAGGAAGGGTACCTATTATGATTTTAGGAGTATGTGTGTGTGTTTGTAGGTATTTTTATGTTCCTCCGTAGCGCCTAAACTATTCAGCCAATTTTAATGAACAAGGTGCCAATCGAGTCGTTATTATAGGACCTGGGTAACATCTTAACATGGCTAGGGGAAACTGGGTACACTTGATCCCCCCTTTTTATTTTGGTTCATAAAATTAGTTTTAAGCCCTACATTGGGGATGTGTTTGAGCCAAAATGTTGGGAAGTTCATAGCCCACGCTTCGAAAAAAGTAAAACGGGGTAGATCACTATTTGTAAAAAAAAATGGACTTTAAAGAAAAACACAGGTTTGCAACAAGTGTCCCCGAGTATGGGAGACTTGATCCCGCACAAAGGGAGACTTGATACGGGGGGGATCAAGTCTCCCATATCTAAGGGACACTTGATCCCGCCCAAAAGGAGACTTGATACGGGGGGGTGATGAAGTCTCCCATATTTAAGAGATACTTGATATTTTCTAGGCGATCAAGTTAAATGAAACAGCAAATTCAATTCTTTAAATATAATTCTTTATAATAGAAAAATCCAGTATGAACTGAACATAACAATCAGTCTTGAACTGTTTAGGCCTTCGGGTAGGCAGTCTCAGTCTCGTTTAGGTAATCAAAATAATTAGTCTCAAATAGCTTCAGATATCTTAACTTACTAACAAAACTAGATTTATTACATGAACATCAGATTCAAAATGTAAGTACAAAAACAACTTCTTAAGCTGTAATAATAAAAAATATAAATTATATTATATGGTTAATAAGTTTCTAACTTTTTACGTCTCCTATGTCTTCTCTTAAAGCTTCTTATTGATTTGCTAGCAAACAAAACGACATCATAGACTGCGTTTTTTAATGTTTGGGGGTCAATTTTTTCCCTTTTTTTAGCACCCTCCTTCGTCTTATATATTCGCGGCATTTTTTGACCTGCAATAATAACGTTAATTGAAAACCTTGAGCTATATCATTTACATAATAGTGGTCATCACAATCCTCTACGGGAGACTTGATCCCGCTATGGGAGACTTGATCCCCCCGGATCAAGTCTCCCACAACGCTCTGTATCATCTCTCCCCAGTCACCGTTTTTTTTTTAAAAAAACCTCTTTCCTAGCAGTATTCACTTATGTGTTTGAACTTTTAGCGCAATCATTGCACATAAAATAGCAGTTCTAATAATTTAATACTCAAACTCTAAAACATATTATTCGATTATTTTATAAACAAAAGTAAACTTACCAAAATATTGTTTCATTACACGAAAATCGCTCACTGGTCACCATGACACAAACTGTCAGTTTTGACATTTGTGGTGTTTCCTAAAAGTCATACGGTACCATAGACAAACAGGATTGCTAGTTTTTAATAATCTAGCAAGCGTGGTTGGTTTATAAAATTAATGTACCATGTGTCCCAGAGGGATCAAGTGTACCCAGTCTCCCCTACATTTTAACCGACCTCAACAATAGGATGAGTCGATTTTTCCGTTGAATCCCTGAATTTAATTGAGTATACTTAGATCGTGATTTTTCAATGGTCGGGTTTTTTAATGGTACCTACCTAGGTACCAGTGGCGAGGTGTTCATACAGCTCGAAACCTACCGGCTTCCCTTCGCTTCGGAACAACCACTGCACTGGAGTCTACTATTGCCAAAAGTAAAACAATGTAGGTAATTCAGTTAGGACTTGATTGGCCAAACATGACTAAAACTACAAATGGTTCGATGTATGGTTTTTTCAAACATTATTAAAAATATGCACCGGGCCGGCTGCAGCTTACCTGTTACAAAAAATTGCCCTTCGCTACTGGGACCTACTTATTCTTGTAGCAATGAAACCTTTATGGTTTCATTCCCATCTATCACCCCCACCCAAGCTTACCACCGTGGTGGTGGATGGGAATAACTATAGTGGCGTTTACCGTTTATTCCCATCTACCACCCCGGTGGTAAAAGTGTTCGATTCCTAAACAATAATAAGTTTAAAGGGACAGTCGAATACCTACATTGTTGTTGTTGTTGATTGTACTAAGAATCGGTCTATGTAGGTACTTATCCCAAAAAGTACTAGGCTGGCATGAGTTCAAGGTGGTACTTAAGTATTTTAAGAGAATCGGTCCAATATGTAATGGATGATCGATGGTGCAGGCTTAATATTTAACAGTAAAAGAAAAACAAAAAATAACCCTTAACTACATTTTAATGAATAAATTAATTAAACTAAGTACAACAGATCACTTTTCAGCCTCCGGCGCCTTTTCTTCTGCCGTATCTTCTGTTTTCTCTTCTGGTTTTTCTTCTTCTGTCTCTTTAACTTCTTGTGCGGCTTGCTGTGAACAATAATAGTTTTTAGATACATTTTTGAAGTGAAAACTTCTAAGCGCGTTTTGCACTGTTTGTCTGAACAAAAATCATGGAACTCGTGCTACGGTTAGTCAAAATCAACCTTGAACAATTAATATAGAGTTTAATTTGGATTACTTAGTTTTCTCTTCTATCGACATTCCCCAAAAACTCCGCATGTTTTTTTTTTTTTAATGACTTGTAAATACGGCGACACATTTAAGTCAGACATTATAACCTGAATTCGCTTTGTATGAGCTCCCCGTACGATAAGAGATCAGCTTAATTTAGTATTGCATGGCTTGAAATGATTGCGTGACAGTTAACAAGGGAGAATGGGAGATTAACACGTGTTGCCCCGACCCCAAGTCACGTGGGGTAGGGGCAGGATATGATGACAATAGCTTGATTGGATGACGTGTGTAGGCCACCAATGTGGGTCCATTGGTACCTAATCGCACCACACACGACACTAGAAGCCTTAAGTCACGGCCTTCGAACTGAACAACTTTCTTTAGGGGACTAATAACATCATTTGCCTAGCCTTTTCCCAACTATGTTGCGGTCGGCTTCCATTCTTACCGGATGCAGCTGAATACCAGCATTTTAAAGAGAGTGACTGCCTATCTGACCTCCACAACCCACAGTCAGTACCTACCTACTGCTACCCCTTGGTAAGACTAGCTGTCAGACTTTTCGGGCCACTGACTACCTGTAACGACTGCCAAAGATCTACAAATGACAGCCGGGATCAACTGCTTCCGGAGCGCGGAGGAAACTCGGTATGTTATGGGAGGTCATGCATCCACAGACCAACCTAGGCAAGCACGGCTTAACCTAAAGATCGACCCGAGTGGAAGTGGGGAAAGGGGATTAAAAAAAGTGATGCCCGCTTTGCTCTGGTGCTGCTGGGGAACAAATTTAAATAATATAAAAAAAACAAAAGACCCTCAGACACTAATCTGCATAGTTCTCATGTGAGTTGAACAAGATTACGTCTGGACTTTAAAAGAGACTACAAATGACCTCTGTCTGAGTTTGTTTCGGCTGTTCCTTCTCAGAGTAGTCAGGTACGAAACACCGGCGCCATCTAGTTTAAAAAACGAGGACGTGTATAAGTGTTTTTAACCGACTTCATAAAGAAGGAGGTTCTCAATTCGTCGGAACCGTTTATGTATGTTCCCCGATTACTCGAAAATGGCTGGACCGATTTGAATTACTTATTATTTGTTTGTTCGAAAGGGTATACTTCCCAGGTGGTCCCATAATCATCAAGTCGGGATCTGATGATGGGATCCCGGAGAAGTAGAGAGAACTCTTTAAATCTTATAGGCACACTTGATGCAATTTGGGTAGTTTTTGGAAGAGTACTTTCTTAAAGTGATCCCATTTCAATTTGGTGAAGATCTGATGAAGAACTTCGGAGATAGGCAACGGAACTCCTCAATAAATGATAGCAAATGGACTGGGATTGCTGAAATCTCATGTCTATCTATTGTTTACAACAGTTCATAACATAACATCACGTCGGTACGCTGTGAAGGGGTAAGCACATGTGAATCACTAAAAAGAGAAAAATGAAAACTTTTTTGCAAAAAAATAAAACCGACTTCAAAAAACACAAAAAAGTGAAAAACAAACTTTAGCTTCAGAAGTCGGTGACAAAAAAAACTAAGTAAATCAATCAAACAAAGGTCACCGACTCACTCACTTTGTGTTTTTTGAAGTCGGTTTTATTTGTTGCAAAAAACACTTTTTTTTTTAAACTATTTGCAAAATAACTATCATTTATCAATCCCTCAACTCACCGCCTGCTTTTTCATGTCTTCTACCTTCTTCTTTTCCAAGTCCTGGCTAACTCCCCTATTCAGTAAGAGTTCAGCCAGGCTCTTCTCCGACAGACGAGAGAACACCTTGACTGGTTCCCTATCCAGGTCATTGCAGGCGTCTTGGAAGTCAGCGTAACGTTTGCTCAAAGCTGCGAACTCTTCAACTGTCAATCCTAAGTATTTGTCGTGCATATTTGCTGAAACAAATGAGAGGTTTTCGTTTTGCGAATTAAAAACAAAATAGTTTCCAAGAACCCGGTAGATGGCGTTGATCTGACTACGTTACTAGGTGCCAAAGCCAAAACGCTTGAAAAAACACACGTCACATACGCTCGTTGACTGACACTTTCGTTTGCATAAGCTTCCGAATATAACCATTAGGTACAAGATGGGTCCAAGTGAAATTATGTGACGTTTTGTTCATTGCAGTTACGTACCGAGATCAGCGCCATCTATCCAGCGACTAGGGAAGAGTTGAAAAAGAAAATCCCTCATTGAAGGTTGAGTTTATTTAGTACCACTACAGCAAGTCCAAAGGGAAGGATTATGATTTTAGCAGTCAATATAATATCTATGTTTGTTAGTTAGATTTAGTTTACGTCAGTTCCACCGTAGTGCCGTTTATGTGGGTTGTGGAGGTCAGATAGTCGCTCCATGTATAATACTGGTATTCTGCAGCTGCATCCGGTTAGACTGGAAGCCGACCCCAACATAGTTGGGAAAAGGCTACGCAGATGATGTTCCACCGTAGGGCCTTAACTATTCATCCGATTTTGATGAATAAGGTGGCAATCGGTTCGTTATAATGGCCCGGGTTTTTAGTAGTACCACCAAATTCTTGATTAAGGTGAAAGCGTCAGGGTAGCCCGCGAAATTCATATTTTCTTAAGTACGTTTTTTTTTGCAATTTGCAGGCCAGTGGTAAGTATATAATTTAAAATATATACATAATTATGTATATATATTATATATAGTATCGCGTCATTCGCGACTGTAAAACGTATGTAGTTACAGAATTATAACCATCAAAATTATCAATACAACCCTTTTAAGTATAAGTCGCGGAACGATTTTTTCCAGGTCACAGTCGTTTCTAGACTTATGTGAGCTTGGAAGCGCAGTTGTTCTATCAAAAATAACTCTGTTAACGGAGTTCCGTCTAATATGAAAGCGCCAATACAGTAAAATAAAATAAATTAATTAAAAATACTTACATTTTGTTTCGGAGCCCTGTGAACTATTGAAATAATAAACACCAAATGAACGTTTACAATGACATTGGAATTTACTAGTTATACGTACCTACTTTTTTGTTTCCGTTAATATCGGCAGGGATTGACAACATTTTTGTGAGTGTGTGTTTAAACGCCTTTATATCAAAGAGTATCACATTACCCAGTACTAGTTAGTACTGGGTCATGTAGGCAGTGGGTTGTGAAAGTCGGATGGACCGCGTCCGCATGGTGTCGGACGTAAAGAATAGCACCATCCCATATCTTCCCGTGGGTGTCGTAAGAGGCGACTAAGGGACTTACCAGAGAATGGGCAGCAGCGTTCTCTGTGCCTTTGTATCAACCGTACTGCGATCGCCAACCCGCCTGCCAAGCGTGGCGATTATGGCAAACCCCCCCAAAATGAAAACCGCATTCAATAAATGGCCCCTAGTGCCCGGCAGCCCGTCTACCCTCGACTACGGCAGCGGTCGAGGTGATGGCGTGGCAAGGGGTGCTAAGAATCCCCGGATGGGATCCGGCTGCCTATACCAACGACTGGACCTGGCAACGTATAACACGCGCACACTCCGGACCGACGAGAAGATAGCAATGGACAGTCACTCCATGTAAAATGCTGGTATTCAGATGCATCCGGTTACACTGGAAGCCGACTCCAACAAAGTCGGGAAAAGGCTAGGCAGATCATGATTATGTGTTTAAACGCCTACCAGAAATGCACTTGTTTTAACATCAATACATTTGAAACCTACCATAATGGATAAATGCTCACAAACTTGTGTTTCATGAAGTATTGTAGAAATTAAGCTATTTTCCTTTTTTCTACGCCCATAAAAAAATCCGGGCCTGCGGGACTGTTCGCCGGGGCTGCGGGACTGCTCGAAAGAGATACCGTGGCCCCGGAACATAAAGGGCGAGGAAGGAACATGGATGAGTTTTAGTCAGTAAAAGTCTGACACTTACTCCCGCTTCACCCAGAGTGGGAGAAGTCATTTGATGATTTCACATCCGAAAAAAAAAAGAAAGGGTCATGCTCAGTTACGGCCATTTTCAATAACCTACCAACAAGTATCGGTAGGTTGCTATCTCTGTCTCATTGACATTTTTCGATTTTTTTTGATGACCCGAGTAGCGTAGCGGTAGTGAGGCTGCCTTACGTTCTTAGGGTCCTGGGTTCAAATCCCGGTAGGAGCAAATGGCTGAGTGATGAGCATGGACATTTGTTTCCGAGTCATGGATGTTTATATTTCGGAAGGTGTATTTAGAGGACGACCTTACGGAGGTGTGGCAATATTGTGGCGGAAAAGCTTGTTCAATAAAGTGACTGTTATCGATTGCAAGAATCCGCGTATCAGCGCAATAAAAGTATCAATGAATAACAGCGCATTTCTTGTATTTAGTGTCTATATGCCAACTAATGCAATAGACAATTTACAAGATTTTACGGCATGCTTTGGAGAGGTATGTGCAATAGTTGAACACTATTCAATAGAAGCAATCTATGTATTAGGAGACTTTAATGCGCACCCGGGCGAATTGTTCGGTAACGAACTAATGAGTTTGTGTATGTGTTATAGTCAAAGTCCGATACACAGTCTCTTCGCGGAAGGACTGGTTTATCCTAGGTTTGGCCAAAGCCATCAGGCAATCCCCGAAATACATTTCAATTTCGCCCTTTGCCTGAAGTATTTTTAGTCAAACCCAGGAGCTCCTAACTTTTCAGTC
This sequence comes from Xestia ashworthii, assembly GCA_950022955.1. Lineage (NCBI taxonomy): Eukaryota > Metazoa > Arthropoda > Insecta > Lepidoptera > Noctuidae > Xestia > Xestia ashworthii. The sequence continues at coordinate 6,075,967 of OX465576.1, read as the reverse complement.
AAACGTCGAAAGTAAATTATTCTGTTTCGGTTTTGGCCTAGTCAATCCTAGAAGCGACTGCAAAACTCGGTCAAACGTTGATCTGAACATGTTTAAACAGGTTCATAATGTCTCTCGCGGTGTTCCGACCGATTGTTTTGTCATTTCATGTTCGTTCATTGAGCGTGCGGGCGTGTAATTGTGTAAAATTGAAGATGAGTGAATCAAACGGTGTTGTTGTTACTAAAAACGTGGATAAAGAAGCTTTAAAAGTAAAGTTTAAAGAGAAAATTTCTAATTTGAATAAAAATAAGTGTTCATTTCACATAAAAAACAAACAGTTGTATGCATTATTTAGCATTTATTTATTTATTTTATACTTTATTGCACATCGTACAAAAGGCGGGCCTAATGCCGCACGGCATTCTCTCAAAGCATCTCAAATATAAAAGTGAAAATCACGTAAGCTGACCAATCAGGTGTCAGAACTGGCAGAGTTAAGCGGTTCTTAAGACTTGAAAGCTGCTTAAATGATAAAATGCTTCCAAATATACGAAGATAAGACACTTCATACCTATATCGGAGTTTGACTCGTCAAACCCCGATTTAATAAAATTGTGTTTTGACGTTTGCCTGACCAAATTAGTCTCTCCCAGGTTTGACGAAAATTGTTTAGTCAAAGGCCGAAAATTTACATTTGTTTGGGCTTTGACTAAGTCATTCAGTCTGACCTGAGGATTGACCAGTCCAACCTAGGAGCGCCGGAGCTTCGGAGTTTGCCTCTAACATATGGACCAACAATGGACCTGCGCGGATATGGATATACTAGGGAGTACATCAAATAACTATACATTTTTTAGCGAGGCTCATGGGTGTGTAAGATGGCTCGATCATTGTGTTACCAGTCAGTCTGCTAAACAAACTATTAAAAATGTATTCATAAAATCCGATACTTTTTGGTCAGACCATTTTCCGCTTGTAATTGTGTGTGAACTACATGCAATAATTTCTAAAAATAGTCCGCTTAGCATTAACAGAAAAAATAACGTTATTTGGGGCTGCAGAACTAAGGAACAAATAAAAAATTATGGAAAAATGTGCAATAATAAACTTAAATTAATTGATTTTCCTGTAGAATTACGGCAATGTAGTTATGACATTTGTAATTGTAAGAAACATAGATATAATTTAGATAAAATATACAAGGTGTTGTTTTGCATCTTGGTCAAATTCAAGGGTGTGCTACAGACCATCAAACTGAACAACTTTCTCCATGGGATCACCATCGTAATCGCGAAAAAATAATCAGCTGTCTCATACAAAATTCCAATACCTACTCAACCAAATGTATGAGACAGCTGATTATTTTTTTACAATTACGATGGTGGTCCCATGGAGAAAGTTGTTCAGTTTGATGGTCTGTAGCACACCCTTGAATTTGACCAAGATGCAAAACAACACCTTGTATAATAATATAATAACGGCACTAACTGACTCGGCTATTAGCACTTGTGAGACTCAGTCTCACGCGAATAGGAAGAAAAAGCATGTAACTGGTTGGAATAAGTATGTATGTGAAGCACACAGGGAGGCCCGGAGTAAGTTTTTACACTGGGTATCTCAGGATAGGCCACAATCCGGTACTGTATATGAGGAAATGTGTGAAAGTCGTAATTTTTTTAAAAATAGACTAAAGTGGTGTCAAAATAATAAAGAACAACTAAAAATGGAAATAATTTCAGAATGTCGAGCCTCAAAGAATTTTAGTGACTTTTGGAAGGCGACTAACAGCCTAAACCATAAGTCTGGTCTCCCTGTGAGCGTGGGCGGTGCTAGTGATAGCAGAGATATAGCCGAACTGTTTAGAGAACATTTTACCACGAAATCACCGCTTGGTCCATCATCTGGAGATCCTGGGTCCACCATGACCGGTGATCTGTATAATGTGTCAGCTAAACAAGTACGTAAAATTGTGAGTAGTATGTCTTGTGGCAAGTCACCGGGTCATGATGGCCTCAGTATTGAGCATTTGAAGTACGCTGGCGTCCATCTACCACGTGTGCTCGCGATGTTCTTTACTTTATGTCTAAATCACTCTTACCTGCCCATAGACCTTATGAAAACGATTGTTGTACCGATTGTTAAAAACAAAACTGGTGACTTGTCTGATGTGAATAACTACCGGCCAATTTCCTTAGCAACAGTGGTGGCTAAGGTGTTGGACAGTGTGCTTGACTCAGAACTTGGCAAACACCTTCACATTCACGATGCACAGTTCGGTTTTCGCGCTGGACTTTGTACTGAAAGCGCAATCCTGAGTCTCAAACACACTGTTCAATACTACACGGAAAGAAATACACCTGTGTATGCATGCTTTCTTGACCTCTCCAAAGCCTTTGACCTTGTGTCATATGACGTATTATGGGAGAAACTCAAGAGGACTGGCCTGCCTACACAGGTGCAACGGATTTTTCATTTTTGGTACCAAAACCAGGAAAATCATGTTAGATGGGCTAACAACTTCTCTGATACGTATAAGTTGGAGTGCGGTGTGAGACAAGGTGGTTTGAGTTCTCCTAAGCTCTTCAACTTATATGTGAATGAGCTTATAGTTGAGCTCAGCAGCACACGAGTAGGATGCTGGGTGGACAATGTGTGTATGAACAACTTTAGTTACGCAGACGACATGGTGCTGCTGACCCCAACTGTAAGCGCTATGAGACAGTTGCTAGCCATATGTGAAACATATAGCCATAAGCATGGTTTATTATATAATTGTAAAAAGAGTGAGTGGATGGTTTTCAAGGCCTTAGGTAAGTGTCCGTCAATTGTGCCTGCGATCAAGCTGAATGGTACTGAACTGAAGCGGGTAAAACAGTTTAAATACCTCGGACATTACGTTACCGAGGACCTTGACGATCAAATCGACATAGAAAGGGAGCGTAGGGCATCAGCGGTCAGAAGTAACATGCTGGCTCGCAGGTTTGCGCGTTGTAGTGGTCAAGTTAAAGTCACACTATTTAGAGCCTACTGTCAGACCTTCTACACGTGCAGCCTGTGGTTCAGGTATACGCAGAGACAGCTCAATGCCCTACGTGTCCAATATAACAATGGATTTAGGATGTTGTTAGGGCTACCCCGCTTTTGTAGTGCCTCTGGTATGTTTACCGAGGCTAGGGTAGACGGCTTCCATGCCATCGTACGCAAACGGCTCGCATCGTTACTATGCAGAGTCCGGGATAGTACTAACAGCATCCTACAAGTCATTGCGGATAGACACGACACAAATATCCTAAAAACATTTATTCGTGCTCAAATTTTATAATTAGACCACGAATAAATGTATGTAATTTTTAATAAATGAATGTAATTTTTAAATGTAGGTATATAGTTTTATGTAATTTTTCTAATACCTTTGTAGTTAATATTAATTTAGTATGGACCTTGGTCTGAAATAAAGATTTATTATTATTATTATTATAAAGGGTGTAAAACACCTCTTAAAGTATATATGTAGTATGTCAACTATCTGGTGTCCACGACACAAACCTTACTTAGTGTGGCACTAGATGGCGCAGTGTGTAATGTCCAGTGATTTAAAAAAAAATTGTTTACCGACCGACAGATATAAACGTCATAGAAAAGTTTTATTAGATTTTTCTATGAATAAAATGAATCGGATCGGAGCCACGAGTGTAGGTTATGAGGGTAAACCAAAACCCAAGAAACTTATTACTTTTAAAATTTAGGACCAAAACGTTCACGACCCCTGGTGTCAAAATGTTGACTCTTAATAAATAAAACATTGAAATAAATTATAACAGTTTACTTACCAATGAATTTGCATGTAAACAATTCAGTGATTACCTTTACATTTTAATTGATTCCAATTGAAACGTATTTTCATTTAGTGGAATAATTTAGGTACGTCAGTGTACCTATTGTTGATTTGCCTACGCATAGCATAATTAACCTTTTTTACCGACTACGGCGAAACCAAAAAAAAGGGTTATGTATGACACAGGTTACGATTTTAGCAGTCTATGTATGTATGTTTATATTTACGTATGTTCCTCCGCATCGCCTAAACTATTCATACGATTTTGTTGATCATGGTGTCAGTCGATTTGTTATTATGGCCCGGGTAACATAGACATTTATTTTTAACCGACTTCAACAATATGAAGAGACGATTTTACCTTGTAAGCCCCGAATTTATTTAGAGCGAGATTTTTCCACTAAGTGGCTCCGACTGAATGCCTAATTCCTCTTTTCACCAACACTAAGTGTCATCTAGGTCAATGCTTAATGCCCTTTTTCTCCAACACTAAGTGACACTTAACTGAATTCATAATGCCCAGTTTCACCAACACTAAGTGACAACTAACTCACTGCCTAATTCCCGCTTTCATCAACATTAAGTGACACCTAACTCCTTGCCTAATGCCCATTTTCTCCAACCCTAGGGGACAACTAACTCATTGCCTACTGCCCGTTTTCACCAACACTAAATGGCAACTAACTCGTTGCCTAATGCCCGTTACCACTAACACTAACTGACACCTAACTCATTGCCTAATGCCAATTTTCTCCAACCCAAAGTGTCACCTAGCGCAATGCCTAGAGCCCGTTTTCACCAACACTAAGTGACAACTAACTCGTTGTCTAATGCACGTTTTCACCAACACTAAGTGACACGACAATCGAGATTCGTAGAATATCTACATCACTAGCTACTGTGTGTCATGTTATGTAGTTGTAGTCATTATTATTTGGAAATATCTGGGCCCCTAGCCTTAACAAGTAACAAAAGGACATGAGTTATTCATTGTTAACAAGACAAGGGTTGACAGGTTTGTTTTGGCCTATTGTGAGTGAAAACTTTATGGTTCTGGGTTCTTAAATTATTCAATAATATATTATCTGTGTTTAGATGATGGACAATCACAGAAAATTTTGATCTATTTATGTCGATTTCACTAAAAGAAATTCGTAAAAAAGGACTTTGTTGGATTTTCAACTCTAAAATCAGCGCCGATATTTAAAATTCCAACTCGAAAACATTTGATAGCAAAGTGCTTGCTATGTAGTTATCTTTGGAATACAAGATGGAGCTGCTGTCACCTTTCATTGAGCTAATTTTGGTTTAATTTGAGACAGTATCAGTAGGTACCTACATTTTGAGACTTGCATAATAATGAGATTTTAATACTGATTAGCAAATTGTATTATTTAAACTAACTAAGTATTATAAATGTAGATACAAAATATAGAAAGTGATGCGTGAAAATTAACTTAGGGTCACCTTAGCAAAAAATACTTAAAAATAAAATATAACTAAAATTTTATTCATAAAGTAATGTATGTATTTGTTCCCATTTCAATTAGTAATCCACTATTTATTCTACTTAATACAAAATGTTCCAATAAGAAAAAGTTCCCCTACCAAATCTTGTTCGTGGAACGGAACGAAAAGCCACCCCTCGAGGGGTAATGACTCACTCGTTCCACCCCCGACGGAAACACCCGACGTAACCCGACTATAGCCGAGCGGTGAGCGTACGGAGCCCGCACGGAAAACATTAAATCTGAATCCAAATTATTATGTAATATTTTACATTTTTTTTAACAAATTAAAATTACTAAAGTCAAAGTGAAAATGTGCGGGAATATGTCAAGCGTTTGTTTGTTCGGATACGCATCAATGTGCTGTGTCAAACTAAAGTGCTGTGGTCAGGACAGCCTATATTGATTTTCTAGTGACGTGCAGATGAAACGTTGTATGCGGAATACAGTGTTATTATTAGATTGTGTAGTGCTTTTATTAATTCAGTAAGTCTTCTTAACAAAATAGTGTTGCGAATTCAAATATTTATATACTATTGGAAGTTTAAAACGATTCCTGTGCCTCAATGTTGGAAATGTGTGGAAATCTGCATTAATGTTTTTTCATAATTAATTATGCCGCACCAGTATTTTTTTTGGGAATAATTAATGATTTTAAATTAAAACCAACGTGGTTTTGAAGAAAAACCTGCTGGTAAAAACTTAAAAATAATAAGACGCCATATTTACGTTCTATAAATAGTTTCTACCCTTAAAAAGGCTATTTTAGAACAAAAACTAAAATAAACACTGTCTTCTAAAATCGTCGGTTAAAGTGTAGAATTTATCGATCGTTTTACAAGCAATACCATCAACGAACGCGAAATAAATTGCTATTTTCTTACATACCAGCACGCTAGATCGATTTTCGGATAAACAAAAAATAATTAGTAAGTACTATTGTCGTAACAACGTGACCAACTGATTTAAACACGAACCTTTTTTAAAGACAATCGATTGGTCTTCGAATTTTGAATTGAATTCATGTCAGATAACTAGCCAGCATAAAAAAAAAGCGTTCCGATGACGGTAAAACCTTGATTTTCAAGTGTTTTTATTTTAAATACGGTAAATACTAGCCTTTTTGCATGAAAAGCTAGAGGTAATATCCCTATAATTGGTTATTAGCATAGAATATAGGCTGTGGCAATTGTTAGATCGAATGATTACCTAATTAAGAAGATTAAGAACTTGTTATTAATTTATTCCCATATACCTACCTGCTTGGGCTGCTTGTTACTACTATAAAGTGTCTGATGAAGTCCTAGGCTCTATTCCCAGGCCGGGCAAAGTGTTATTGGGTTATTCCATCAGGAAGGGGAGGGGTTTCTTCTCAGTAGCAGCCACGGAGATCGGATTTACGCCCGGTTGAAGGCTCGCCCTCTATTAAAAAGGACTTAAAACATAACTGGCGAAATGCTGGTGTATTATAGCTACCCTTCTGCCTAACCTTTCGGAGAATACAGGTATAATGTTATGTTATGTTACAAGAAGTATAGACAGATACTAGGTATACCAGTGACGTACTGTGTCAATAGGGTAGTCAACCACTAAAAAAATCTAATTAGTCCGTCAGGTAAATTATTAAAAATATATTTGACACGTATTTATTCTTTTGTTACATAAACCTAAATTGAAGAAGATACGACGCTTTTAAAATTCCCAATACGTCACGCCTAGGTATAATTTTTAGCTAGTTCTGACGTCACGAGCCCCCACTCCCGAGTTTTGATGCATTTTATCTAAACTTTGTCAATATTCGATACTGTCGTCATGCCTATTCTATTTTTCTTCCTATTGGGTTTTTTCATCGGCTCTTTAGTAAACTCATCCCACACAGGTGGATCCCGCGGGATGAATCGACCTAATGAATTGTTGAATTGATTGAAACTGTTCCCGTTGATAAATTGTATGATTTGTTTAGTCAAGTAGAAAAGTTTCTTGATATAAATTTATACACATATGTACACTTATGTTCCCCAAGAAGTACCAGGCTAGCATGAAATCAAGGAGTCACGGAGTCAGCGAAATGTGGGTGTACCTACTGTTAGGTACCACCCCTACATTTCGAAGATTACAGACGTGATGTAATAAAACTGTCACCACAATTGTATAATTCCAAGTATTAAACAAAACTATCAACTGTACTAGTTCATTTTATTGGAGCAAGGTCGCTTCGGTATTGACATTGCATTGAAACTGACCCTGATAAGTCAATGTAGGCTGTAGTTTCAGACAAGGACGTTTCCGGAGTTTGAAAAACTTTACCTAACAGAATATAACAAGATTCGTAGTGAGAGATAGGTAGATAGGTCTCTAAGTTTCTAGGTCCCATTTGCCTGGCAATAGGCATGAAGACAGTATCAAAAAATTGCAAATCTATTTAGTCCATCAGTTGGAAAATAATGGACACGTCATATTTTTTTTGTTTTTGTAAATCAATGAATATTGACAAAGGTAAAACGCATCTCGTGATGTCAGAACTCGCTAAAATTATACCAAGGCGTGACGTATTGAGAATTTTAAAAGCGTCGTATTTTCTTCAATTTTGGTTTACCTATGTTACAAAAGAAAAAATACCGGTCAAATATTTGTTGAAATTTTTACTGAAAGGCAATTTTTTTTTTGTCGTCTCCCTATTACGTTAATAAATGGAGCTCATGGCTAAATAATAATAGCCATGATCGACCCTAATAATAATAGCCAATTGTTAGGGTCGATCTTTAGTATAAGCCGTTCTTGCATAGGTTGATCTGTAGATGCGGGACCAGTGTAACCACCCATTACATACGAAGCTCGTGGCTAAATAATAACTGCCGCGCGAATCGATCTTTAGGTCGTACTTGACTAGGTTGGTCTGTGGATGCGTGACCAACCATTGCATACGAAGCTCGTGGCTAAATAATAACAGCCACTAGGGTTTATCTTTAGTATAAGCCGTGCTTGCCTAGGTTGGTCTGTGGATGCATGACCAGTGTGACAACCCATTAAATACGAAGCTCGTGGCTAAATAATAACAGCCACTCGGGTCGATCTTTAGTATAAGCCGTGCTTGCCTAGGTTGGTCTGTCGATCACTCGGGTCGATCTTTAGTATAAGCCGTGCTTGTCTAGGTTGGTCTGTCGATCACTCGGGTCGATCTTTAGTATAAGCCGTGCTTGTCTAGGTTGGCCTGTCGATCACTCGGGTCGATCTTTAGTATAAGCCGTGCTTGCCTAGGTTGGTCTGTCGATCACTCGGGTCGATCTTTAGTATAAGCCGTGCTTGTCTAGGTTGGTCTGTCGATCACTCGGGTCGATCTTTAGTATAAGCCGTGCTTGTCTAGGTTGGTCTGTCGATCACTCGGGTCGATCTTTAGTATAAGCCGTGCTTGCCTAGGTTGGTCTGTCGATCACTCTGGTCGATCTTTAGTATAAGCCGTGCTTGTCTAGGTTGGTCTGTCGATCACTCGGGTCGATCTTTAGTATAAGCCGTGCTTGCCTAGGTTGGTCTGTCGATCACTCGGGTCGATCTTAAGTATAAGCCGTGCTTGTCTAGGTTGGTTTGTCGATCACTCGGATCGATCTTTAGTATAAGCCGTGCTTGCCTAGGTTGGTCTGTCGATCACTCGGGTCGATCTTTAGTATAAGCCGTGCTTGCCTAGGTTGGTCTGTCGATCACTCTGGTCGATCTTTAGTATAAGCCGTGCTTGCCTAGGTTGGTCTGTCGATCACTCTGGTCGATCTTTAGTATAAGCCGTGCTTGTCTAGGTTGGTCTGTCGATCACTCGGGCCGATCTTTAGTATAAGCCGTGCTTGTCTAGGTTGGTCTGTCGATCACTCGGGTCGATCTTTAGTATAAGCCGTGCTTGCCTAGGTTGGTCTGTCGATCACTCGGGTCGATCTTTAGTATAAGCCGTGCTTGCCTAGGTTGGTCTGTCGATCACTCTGGTCGATCTTTAGTATAAGCCGTGCTTGTCTAGGTTGGTCTGTCGATCACTCGGGTCGATCTTTAGTATAAGCCGTGCTTGCCTAGGTTGGTCTGTCGATCACTCTGGTCGATCTTTAGTATAAGCCGTGCTTGTCTAGGTTGGTCTGTCGATCACTCGGGTCGATCTTTAGTATAAGCCGTGCTTGTCTAGGTTGGTCTGTCGATCACTCGGGTCGATCTTTAGTATAAGCCGTGCTTGCCTAGGTTGGTCTGTCGATCACTCGGGTCGATCTTTAGTATAAGCCGTGCTTGCCTAGGTTGGATGGGTGACCATCCATTACATACGAAGCTCGTGGCTAAATAATAACTGCCGCTCTGGTCGATCTTTAGTATAAGCCGTGCTTGCATAGGTTGATCTGTAGATGCGTGACCACCCAGTACATACGAAGGTCGTGGCTAAATACGAGTAATAACTGCCGCTCGGGGCAATCTTTAGGCCGTGCTTACCTAGTTTGGTCTGTGGATGCGTGACCTCTCATTGCATACCGAGTTTCCTCCGTGCCTCGGAAAGCACGTTAAGCCGTTGTACCCGGCTGTCATTTGTAGATCTTTGACAGTCGTTACAGATAGTCAGTGGCCTGAAAGTCTGACAAGCAGTAACCTTACCAAGGGGTATCGTATAACCCAGTACTAACTGGGTTGTGGAGGTCAGATAGGCAGTCGCTCCATGTAAAACAATGGGTATTCAGCTGCATCCGCTTAGACTTAAGGGGCCGGCGGAGCATGCGTCTTTCATACAAACGTAATACCAAAATAATTTGTAAATCAAACATATTCATAAGGCAGTGGGTATTTATTTCGATTGGAATACAGACTAATAGATAGTCTGTTCCCAATTATATATTTTGAAAGGACAATTATATGAAGACGAGATATGAGGAATTTAAAATTTCTATAGAAATCTTATTTTTCTCATAACTCTTGTTTAAATCAGTGTCCATTCAAAATGTATATTTGGGAACCTAGATATTCTGTAATTCAATCGAAATAAATACATACTTACACACTACCATAAGAATATGTTTGATTTACAAATTATTGTACGTTTGTATGAACTACGCTTACTCCGCAGGCGTCTTAAACCCGACCCCGACATAGTTGGAAAAAGGCTTGGCAGATGATGATGTTACGTACAAGAGGTCTGCAGACCTCAAAAACACGCTTCACAGTCGTGACTGTTGTTTCAAAGATCTACAAATGACAGTCGAGACCAACTGCTTAAAGTGCTTTCCGAGGCACGGCGAGGAAATTTAGTTCGTAATGGGTGGTCACCAACCACAGACCAACCTATGCAAGTACGGTTAAACCAAAAGATCGAACGAGCGGCGGCGAACAAGAGACTGTAATTCTTTCAGCCCACAAAGACTTGTGATTACAGCTATTTTTAGGGCCAGAGCCAGACAGCTTTTGTTATCAAGGTTGTTCACCTGACTATTTTAGGAGTCACCTAAATGGCAATTATAGTTTCAAAAAACCATCTTTGACCTTCACCAGAGGGCCAAGTCAAAGAGACATTCAGCCGCAACAGTCATAACATTCAGCAGTGTCAGTAATAATTTATTTATTGGTCATTTTAATTTGATAATTGGTATTGTTAAGTATTTTTATGTACACAATATAATTAATAGGACATTACATTTTAAGGTGAATGCGTCAGGGCGGCCCGCGAAATTCAAATTTTCTTACGTTTTTTTGCAATTTGCAGGGCAGTGCTAAGTTTTATGTTGATAAACATATCGGTCGAAGCCTGCCGGGGCTGCGGGACTGTTCGAAAGAGATACCGTGGCCCCGGAACATAAAGGACGAGGAAGGAACATGGATGGGTTTTAGTCAGTAAAAGTCTGACACTCCGAGTAGGAGAAGTCATTTGATGATTTCCCATCCGAAAAATAAAAAACATAATGGGCGGCATAAAAACTCTGACACCAGATAAAAAAACGAACTAGGAACCTGTAATGAAATCATTTAATAATATTCTCACTACGGAATCTCTGTATTACCTTTGATTTCACAAAATTAAGCACACAAATTCAAATTCATTTATTGTTTCACAGGTAGACCATGACTTGAGTAAAAACAATAGATCTACGTTTTATCCCGACAGTACGTTTCTTTGTTCTTACAAGATAATTTCCAACCTCTGCAGGCGAAACCGTGGGCAAAAGATAGTCATTTAGCAATTATACTATCGTTTGCCTTTAAAAAGACCAGTTTGGTTTAATTTAGGTATCTAAGTATGTCTTTTCATTGTGTTTTTTCAAAGTTCCTGTGAATAATTTGCCAGTATGCAAAAAAAAACAAAGTGTTTGTTACTACCAACAAAAATTTTTTTTTATCTTTCTTTTGCTAGTATTTTAAAACCGTCATTGTTACTTATTACCACGCCAACATCTATACCTATAGGTTCACGTTTAAAAAAAGTTTTATCTCAACATTAAATTCGACCTACACGTTTGACAACTAGCTTATCGTTAAACCTTGAACTTTTACATTTTTACGTTGGCAACCCCAATTCTATGGGCCTAATCCGATTTAACACACGCCAAGAATTGGGCCTAATAATAATTACATTTTTTTACGTATTATTTACGACAATGCTAAGTAAATAAGGACTTTGTCGAGACTGAAAAACAAAAGTTTTGTAGAACCGAAACAAGTAGGTACTAATTGCAGTTATTGTAAAATTATTTTTACTTTATACATTGAATAGGCATAACGACAGTATCAAAATATTACAAATCTATTTAGTCTGTCAGAGTATTGAAAAATAATGGACACGTATTTTTTGTTTTTGTAAATCAATGAATATTGACAAAGATAAAATGCATTAAAACTCGGGGCTCGTGACGTCAGAACTCGCTAAAAATTATACTTAGGCGTGACGTATTGAGAATTTAATATTCGTCAATTTTGATTGACGTAAGTAACAAAAGAAAAAAAAACGGTTTAAATATTTTTATATAATCTACCTGACGGACTAATTAGGTTTTTTTTTTGTAGTCTCCCTTATTAGTCTCCCCTGAGTTAAAAAAAAAAAAACACGCCCATAGTGATAGAAGTGAAAACTAGTACACAATAATCCAGTATCTAAGTCTACCGGTTCGTAGCACTCGTAGCGTACAACTGCAGCTACGCCGTAGCGGGTGCTACGAGTGCTACGAAAAGCGTAGGAGACGGTCAGGAGAGTTCCATGATTTTTGTTTTCAACCGACTTCTAAAAAGAGGAGGTTCTCAATTCGTCTGTATTTTTTTTTTTTTTTTACTCAAAAAGTGGTCAACGCGCCTAAAGAAGTTTTTACTTTAAAAATACCTACTTCTTTAAATCAATTCTTTTTTTTCTTTTCGTGTGGTCTAAGCTTGAGTGAGAGTTTTTATGCCACCTATGGGCCTCTGACTTAAATCAATTATTTAAATTGATCTCTTAAATATTTACATAAAAAACTACTAATTTATAAAACCAATTAGATAAAATAAATCGATTACCTACTTCAAAAGTCTATTTCGAATTATTGTGTGTGATTGAGATGACCTGAGTGAGATTCTAAGTGAACTTCACAGAAAAACTACTAAGGCCTGATTTTTTGTCGCGCTGTCGGTCTGTCGCGCACGTTAGTTAAAGTGTGTCTGTTTTCCTGCGACGCTGACGTCAGCGGCGACCGACAGCCGTATTTTGTTCTCGCTGACGTCACGACCGACTATACTTGAGCGACCGTCAGCGCGACACGAATTCAGGCCTAAGACGATAATCTTAATTCTAACAGCAGCATACCTACTATCTCCAAATTGCTTTTTAAGCGTACGGCAGCTTATTAATTCCCTGAACGGGCTCGTTAATGTTGGGTGGTCTAATAACAATTTAATTAACCAAATCGTGTGTGACAAAAAAATGGCTGCCCCATTTAAGCGAAATGTGAAGCGTCCTACGGTCCTACGTCCTTAGGCCGAAAATACCGTAACAAAATGAGGAAGAAGAAATATGAATAAAGAAACCATAATTTCGTCTAATCACCATCCTTATTTTATCGACTTACATACCTTTAGCTCGTGACTTAATAATAGCAGCCCAACGACCATACAGCCTATAGACGCCTAATACACGATCTAACGCAAGAAAACTATTCTGTCAACTCGCTGAGGTACGAGGTACGCGAGGGGGACGGGGTACTGCTTTCTGATTGGCCAATTCAAGGTCATTGCATTTCACTAGGGATGGTACAGTTTTAAATCAAACAAGAAAGTATCGATATATATTTTTTAACTGTAGGCATAATAAAATATGTTTACATACTTTACTTGCATTAAATTACCTTCTTTATTCTAATTACGATTGAATCATGTAGGTAAAATATCTGAACTTATATGAACTTAGTAGGCGGCGACGGTTTTTCATAGGGATAAAACAATTTTCGGTAAAATGACGTGAACATAATTACACTATAAGTAGATGGGATCCAGTTCTCTCGCTTGGTTGCAATTATCCATTTATTTTTTAAATCAGGATCATGTGGGTGCCTATCTAAAATTAATAAATTAAAGTTTCACAATTCATCAGATCTAATCTGAACGATCTCCGTGATCTGTGAGCTGTTGTAATTTTTAATTATTAAAAATATATTTTTTGAATAAATAAATAGTTATAGGTTTTCGTTTTGCTTTATCGACAACAGAGGTGGTCGTACGCTTTGGAACATCACTAATTATGTTCAAGGAACATCGAGGAAAAGAGATGGCGAGAAAAAGAACTTTCAAAAGAAAGGGACACAATCATATAAAAGACATCAAGTGCCCAGTATAAGATGAACTCCGATAAATATTGTTAGAAAATTAAACTAATTTAGATTATGAAACTTTTAAATTACCGATGAAATGTGATACTGTCTTTTAGGAAACTGGAAGTCCGGATTTCTTTAACACACCAACGTATTATACACGGGGCCATATTATGTCTATTTTCTCGATTTTTTAAAGGAGTAATGCGGAAGTGTTTGCGGCTCACAGGAGTGGTCGAAACTAATTCGAATTCTGTGAGTGACGACGGTTATAAGATTTATACCCCTAATGTGTTGACAGACATCGGTCGCCTGTTATTAGGAGTCTATAGGCTGTATGGTCGTTGTAGCAGCCGCTCGGGTCGATCTTTAAGTTAAGCCGTGCTTGCCTAGGTTGGTCTGTGGATGGGTGACCACCCATTACATACGAAGCTCGTGGGTAAATAATAACTGCCGGTCGAATCAATCTTTAGGTCGTGCTTGCCTAGGTTGGTACCCTTTACATACCGAGTTTCCTCCGTGCCTCGGAAAGTCGAAAAGCACTTTAAGCTGTTGGTCCCGGCTATAGGGTGCCCACAGCTGCTATGGGGAGCCCACAGCACACTGCTGGTTTTCATTTTTTCAGTGGTCACACGTTAAAAGAAAAACGTATGGAAACCAATAAGCACATCAAAGTATTTGATTAATTAGAAAAGTAAAACAAACAATACTTAAGGCGATTACACGAGCTAAACGCGAGTTTTATAATTACTAAAAGTATATGATTCACTGCTATAAACAAGACCAGAAAAATATATGATATTCTTCAGGATATATGCTAGCATGATACTGTTTTGAAAACATAATACAATTAATTTGGCTCTATAAAAAGAAATCACGAACTTGTCTCCAAATATCTTTCAAACAATAAAAAACATACTAATATGCGTGCGATCATTCTGATTTTTTGGTAAATAATTCTACAAGCAATATATTAGCATGATACTGTTTTAGTTTTTTACCCCAATCAATAGTTTTTTTGTAAATCGATCGAAACCACTCATTTCGCGCTATTTGGCCCGCAGTGGCTGACGTAACAACCACTTTGTAGTGCAAGCTGATTAGAACTTTATTCTAAGAGCATTTCAAACGAAATTTGAACCACCACAAATAGAGTTGCTAATTTAGCTCGTCTAAGCGCCTTAAGGACAAACACGCCGGTCATTCTTCCATACAAACGTAGTCTGGTGATTACTCCTCTGTTTGACGGTGTAGGTTCAAAATGAAAAGCTGTATCAACTGGTATTATTATTATCTATGCTTGTATGGAAGCAGAATTGGAAAAAAAGTATTGGTTTGGAAGTTATCAGCGTCGAAACTTTCACATTTTAACACTAATTTTAGCTCATCTTTGGGCTTAAATAAGTAACGTATATAGTATGAAAATGAAAAAAGCAAAACCATACAGTCATAGATTAGTTATTCAAAATTTCAAATAACTTTAGTTTGAACTGATACATTCCGTAGATTTTTCATAATATCTAGACTACCAAAGGTCTGCATAGAAAATTTCACGCGCCCGTTTTAGTTGTAAATCTCATTGCATTTCGCTGCAAGTTGCCTCCCCGGTCAGTGGGGAAGACGGGAGGCACGCAGCGCGTGTGTGTGCGTAGTGTGTGGGCGCACACATGCTTGGTTTCGACGCCTGCGCGTGCGGTGCATGAAACTGGTATTGTTTGCTATCGTAGGTCTGTACGAGTATGGCTTGAACTATGGATTCCGATATTTCTTTATTGATAGTTCATGTTGAATTTAGAATTTGTCCCTAATTTTTATTTTCGATTTGATATTGATTTACGGGCGGCGTTTGAATTTGGACTTGTTGCGTTAGTGAAGTGATCTTCAGCAATTCAAGAATTGATTGGGTAAGTGGAATGTTTTATTTTACTTTGTAAAATTCATGACGTTTCACGCGCCTGTCCGCACTGATTGATCCTCATTGAGAGGCGGCCGTGTCCCAGCAGTGGGAACATTATAGGCTGATGATGATGATGGACTTTTTTCACGCTTTTTATGAGTCTTTATAACATAATTTTGTTAAATCTAACAAGGGTTAGCATGTGTGTGTAAGCACCTTCCTCGTGAATCACTCTGACTATTGTTGAAAACCGCATGAAAATCCGTGCCGCAGTTTTTGAGTTAGTCACGGACAGACAGACAGACAGAAAGACAGATGCGACGGAGACTTTGTTTTATAGAACGCAATAGGCAGTGGTTCTAAAATGGGGTCTAAAATGTGGGTGGTTCTAAAAAGGGTCTAAAATGGCCGCTTTAGCAGAATCGTAAATGAATCACGTTAAAAAAATTAAATTCTTAGAATGGTCTTTGTAGTCATTGCAATAAAGTCCATTTTAAGAATTTTAAATTTTGTTCAATAAAATGAATCACGAAAATTAAAAATTCTTAAAATGGACTTTATGGTCATGGTTACAAAGACCATTTTATGAATATTTTATTTTTACGTGATTCATTTACGATTCTACTAAAGCAGCCATTTTAGTAATTGATCATTTCTAAATCGGCATTTTCTATTATGAACGAAAAAAAATGTTGTGGTAATATTTGCGATAGACTCGCTCCCGACTTTCACAAGCTCGGCCCGGCCGAAGTTACTGGTTTCTTTGTGACATGAAGTAGTATTTTGTAATACTTACCTAGAGGCATTTAGGTAAGTATTACTACTAAATTAAATAGTAGTTAGTAGTTTTGCTATGGCATTATAGTATATTTTAGATAGATTTGATTTCTTACAGAATAATATGAACTACATAGATAGAAACAACCATACAGACTAATCTTTTGTGTTACAGAGGCAAATAAGGATAAACGTATGGGCAGAAAGACCAGCCTACGGCCAAGAGTCGCTCGCAAAAAGAGGTGCAGAGTAAAAGGGAGATTTTTAAATGCAAATAAAGAAAATGTTCAACTGCAACAATGACTTTTTCTGAAGTTCTTTTTCGTGTATACCTAATTATACGAACACACGAATGGCGTAGCGGTAGTGAGACTGCCTTACGTTCTTAGAGTATTTACAAACAAAAAGTATCTATGTAGTATATCAACTATCTGGTGTCCACAACACAAGCCTTGTTGCTTAGCGTGGCACTAGATGGCACTGTGTGTAATGTCCAGCGATATTTATTCATTTATTTATAATAGACGACCTCGATTGTAAACCTTTTAGCAAGAAAAATGATAACACTAACTACCACAGATCTGGTCAATACCAATTTACTCGTGACGATCAATACTAATATCATAAAGCAGAAGAGTTTGTTTGTTTGGTTGAACGCGCTAATCTCAGGAACAACCGTCTCGAATTGAAAAATTATTTTTGCGTTAGATAGTCCATTTATTGAGGAAGGCTAAAGGCTATATAACATCACGCTATGACAAATAGGAGCGGAGCAGCAAAATGAAATGTTGCAAGCGGGAAAAAAGTTTCCGTTGCGGAGGCGATGCGTTGCGATAAAAAACATCACGCGAACGAAGTTGCGGGCATAAGCTAGTAATATTATAAAGCTGAAGAGTTTGTTTGTTTGAACGCGCAAATCTCAGGAACTGTTTGAAATTGAAAAAATCTTTTTGTGTTGTATAGTCCATTTATCGAGGAAGGTTATAAGCTATATAACATCACGCTACAACCAAAAGGAGCGGAGCATAAATGAAAATTGTTGCAAACACGGGGAATATTTATTCCTTTTGTGTTTGTTACCTCAGAGGTGGAGGAGTGAGGAGGTTCAGGTAACAAACACAAATCACACAAACATCGACTGCGTGAACCGATTTTGATGATTCTTTTTTAGGGTTCCGTAGTCAACTCGGAACCCTTATAGTTTCGCCATGTCTGTCTGTCCGTCCGTCCTCGCTTCATCTCTGTGACCGTTAGCACTAGAAAGCTGAAATTTGGTAACATATGTGTATCAATCACGCCGACAAAAAGGAAAAATAAAAATTGGAAAAAAAAAGTTTTATTAGGGTAGCCCCCCTATATGTAAAGTGGGAAGTGATTTTTTTTTTATTTCCACCCTAATGTGTGATATATTGTTGAAAAGGTATTTAAAAATGAATAGGGGTTCACCAAAATCATTTAAAAGGTAAAATAAAAATTGGAAAAAAAAATGTTTTATTAGGGTAGCCCCCCTATATGTAAAGTGGGAAGTGATATTTTTTTTATTTCCACCCTAATGTGTGATATATTGTTGGAAAGGTATTTAAAAATGAATAGGGGTTCACCAAAATCATTTTTTTAATAATGTCAATAATTTCGGAAATAATCGCTCCAAAAGTAAAAAACAATGTGTCCCCTCTAACTTTTGAACCATAAGTTTAGAAAATATGAAAAAATCGGAAAAGTAGAACTTTATAAGGAAATATAACTTGGATGGAAATAACAGTTTTTGAACAAAAAAGACAAAAAGTTGTACAAAATAATTTCTAAACTCATAATGGGAACACTTATTGTGACGGACGGGAAACTACGGAACCCTACACTGAGTGTGGCCCGCCCGACACGCTCTTAGCCGGTTTTTTTATTTGAATGCTGATGCTTTCCGTGTGGTGGAGATAGGCAAATCTGCAGTGATTACTGCAATTGATGGATGTTTATTGTTTATCCAACATCATGACAGAACATCACGCCTGTATGCTCTGAGGGGGGACAATACTCCAAGATTGCGACAGTTAGCTGTGTATTCCATTTATTAGGGATAAGCCTATTACCGTAACATGTACTGTTTTATTATATTTTATTGGAAAGGGTGACCTAACCAAACACTCTTGAAGGGTAGTTTGATGAGTGTTGGTTTGGTTCTGATTATGGCATGACATGACAAAGTAACGGAACTGTTCAATTCTTAGCAGCAAATTTACGATACTCGACCAAATATTTTATAGGCTACCCGGATATTTGAGTAACCTACCATAATCGTTATTAACCGACTTCAAAGGAGGAAGTTCTCAATTCCATGTTCTCCGATTACTCAAAGATGGCTGGACCGATTTTTTTTTTAATGTTTGAAACGATATATCCTTCCTAAGTGGTTCCATAATCATCAAGTCAGGATACTGATGATGGGATCCTGGAGGGAGGAGAAAATAGAGGGAACTCTTCAAATTTTATAGGCACACAAGAAACGATTTGGGTAGTTTTAGGAAGAATACTTTCTCGGAGTGATCTCGTTTCAATTTGGTACAGATGTGATTAAGAACTTCAGAGATAGGCAACGAAACTCCTCAATAAATGATAGCAAATGTACTGGGGTTGTTGAAATCTCATGTCTGTCTTTTGCTTACACCAGTTCATAACAAAAACGTTGTGAAAGGGTAAGTGTAACATATGAAACACTAAAACTAAAAACTAAATCAATCAAATCTCTTTTATGGGACGCAGGCGAAGTTGCGTGGGTCAGCTAGTATTATAATAAAAAATATATCTTTTTACCGATCACAATTTATAATCTCTCAAGTTTTAGATATAGATGCCTACAACTTTTACATCGAGTTTATAATCTCTATTAGCAAGTTATTTTGTAAGTAGTCGGAGTTTGCTATCGTACATATTTTTTTAGGTGCTCTGCGGATATATCAATACGTAGGTACTGCAAATGTAGAAAATGTCCAAGGCAAAAGTTTAAATAAATAAATGTCGCCAAGAACCTACGTGAAGCAAATATTGTGGCGAGTCTTTCGTATAGTCTCTGTGGTTACACAATGCCTATTGTTGATAAATGTATACTAAGAGATTATTGTAAACGCTTATTGTACTATTGACTGCTATTGTAAATAAACAGCCAATAAACACTTTACAAAATAACAGATTTTTTTATTTGATGAACCAACAACAAGCCTCGCAGTCACATCAAAGAAAAAATCTAATCAATGAAATTATTTGTTGATAATAACAATAACTACCTACATTATTCAACATATATAATGTTCACACTGTAGCAAGAGATCTCATTGTCACGTGGGAAAAGTCGCAGGTAAGTATTATGTAGGAGCTTGACCATTCATAATAACAACCAGGTAAATTGGGTACATATTATTACATTTCACACAGTGATAATCCTAAGTTCTAACATCTATTTGTTTGAGTTCATGTCGTCTTTCAAACATGAATCGCCTACGCGCCACCGATAGCACACAATCACACGCCGCCCGCGGTCATCCACTATTCAATGAAGTTGCGCGTGTATGCGTGACTCAGCGTCAGGAATGCGTATGTGTACGAACACTAGCTCCTTACTGCTCATCACAGCGTCTATCCCTTTCGCTCGTGATGTCGGATGAGATAGCATGCATTTTAACCCCGCCCACCAACTAGTTCGTGCCGTCAGAGCGTGTGTTCTTAAAACGGCAGCAGCCACGGAGTCTGCATTTCTGGAATAAGCTAGTTTCCACCATCAATAAATTGCAAATCTATTTAGTCCATCAGTTAGAGTATTGGAAAATAATGGACACGAAGTTTTTGTTTTTGTAAATCAACGAATATTTACAAAGATAAAACGCATCAAAACTCGGAAGTGGGGGCTCGTGACGTCATAACTCACTAAGAATCAACCCAAACAGTGACGTATTGGGAATTTTAAAAGCGTCGTATCTTCGTCAATTTTGGTTTATGTGACAAAAGAAAAAATACGGGTCAAATATTTTTTGATAATCTAAGTGACGGACTAATTATTTTTTTTCAGTTAACAAGCCTATTATGCCAGTTTGATAGTATTCAGTTCAGGTATTGCCATGAACTTTGAAAGCAGCGCTAGCCCAGTGGTGGCGTTCCCGACTTACGAATAGTAAGTCGTGGGTTAGAACCCAGACAGGCGCATTTCTATGTGTAATTTACATATTTCATCACCACTGCTCTCAAAACGGTGAAGGAAAACACCCACCGTGAGGAAGCCGGCATGTCCTAGAACCAAAAAATTCGAAGACATATTGTGACTTCTACCAATCCGCACTGGGCCCGCGTGGTGGCCAGTCCCTCTCATAGAGAGAAGGCCTGTGTCCCAGCAGTGGGAACATTAATAGGCTGATGATAATGATTGCCATCAACCGGGCACGAATCCGGACTCTAAGGCCCCCCACGGTATTTATCATAATCGTAACTTACGAAATCTGGGTGTATCATTAGGTATAACTCTGCCCATTATAGTAGGTACACAGGCGTGATAGGAACGCAATCCTAATTGAAATGAGAGCTCGTGGAAAACTAAAAAAAAATTGTTCAAACCTTCCCTATCACATCGGAATAAATTCTCGTATTCTCCGCATAAATAAATACTTTCTTCTTACTTTTTCACGCTGGCAACTATCCAGCGAGATGCGGACTACTTATTGATAAAACCCTTTCTTTTGACCCAATTTAGTTACGCAAACGGTGTAATAGGGCTACGTTAATTGCTTTCAAACTGAATAGCCGTCATTCAGGCTTATTGTTTACTTAATTAGCATCTTTCAGGGGGATTCTACTCGCTACGTTTGTTTATAAAAACGTTTTTCCTTAATTATATTTTGCAGAAATATGGCGGGTTAACTTTTTTGGTACACGGCTTTTAAAATTATGTATTCTGTTATCTTTTCTCGCTTTTAAACAACGAGACACCGTTTAAATTTCGAAGGTAGCTTGTTAGTTGTTACCTTCGAAATTTGAACGATGCCGCGAGGTCTCGTTGTGTATCCGCGATGATTTAATTTAAAAACAAATGAGTGCCTATCGAATTGTGTGCGCTCACTTGAGTGAACTTTACAGAACAGCCAATCCGTAATTACAATGATCTTTATGATCATTCATATAAGGTTGCTGTTGACTTGCTGCTGTCACAGTTAAAGGACTGTTGAACTAAATACGAGTTCACGCCTTCATACTGTTCCGTTCGAATTCCGAAAAGCACACTCAAAAAGGTTTGAGCTCCCTATGCGATCTTTTTTCAATAACTTATTTTATAACAATAGGGGAGGCTTACGATTCCCGTTTCTTTATGATGCAATAATAATCCAACCCCATTCGTTTGTTTTTCGCCCAACCCCGAGTTAATATTGACCCGACTACCGCATCAAATTGGTAATATTTGGAAGTGTACCTTTATTACGGGCATTCTAGATAAGTAATTGCTTTTGCATTCATATCAGCTTGATTAATTGACATCAATGATAATGGTAGAACTTTTAGGCGATTCTCGAATGACACCGCTCGTTCACGCGGTCGAATGTATTGGTTCGCCGCGCGGATGAGCGCGGGAGCCAACCGCCTCTCCGCGCGGCGCACCGCCTCAGGCATGTGGACTTGTGTTAGGCATCAACGGATTTCTTACAAGCCAAAGCGTCGTATAATATGAGAATCGCCTTTGGCCCAGTTTCCACCAAAACAGAGAGGAATGGAGCGGAGAGATGTGCAAGATTCGACCAATCACAGGAAAGACGAGAGACGCAATGAAGACTTTAACCAATGTGATTGGTCAAATCTTGCACATCTTCCCGCTTCGCTCCTCTCCGCTTTGGTGGACACCGGGCCTTAATTAAACTTTTATAAGCGTTGTCAAACTTAGTAGAGTACGAAATACATTATGCAATTTACCATTGCTCTAAAAACGACGAAAAAGAAAAACATCGAAACGCCAACAGCTTATCCCAAGTGGGCATGGGCACACGTAGTGGACTACCGCTTTAATCCCTTCGGTCGAGTTGAACAAGAAGTCAGAAGAGTTCTGACTCAAAAAAAAATTTCAACTAAACCATTACGGCACTTTTGAATGTCGATAAACCGAAAAAAAAAGGGAAGCTACAGTCACAGACACTAGGCATAATAACTTGCGAAAGTACTGTAGTTGCCCATTCCCTAGCGTAGATCTCTATGGAGAAGAACGGGCAAGGAACTCCATGGACACTCTTTTAAATCAAAATATTGTTACAAAATCTTGGTTACATCATTCATATTGTGATTATACATACATATATGTGAGAACGATGTAGAAAGACGTGCATGTAAAAAATTAAATCAAAAATTTAAAAATAAAGCAATTCAAATGATCCGTGGCAGCTAAGAGATGACCAGTCCCGACTGACAGCGCCCGTTCACGAACATGACGCATGGATCAGCGCCATTCAATTCAACCGTATTGAAGGAAACTAAATGACCCGACCCACCCGCCACCATCAGCGAGACATTTGAGCGAGCATGACATTCTCTCAGCCACCAAGGCATATTCAAGTCAATGAAGAAAGATAACTAAATGCAAATGGTAGCTTTACAGTACATGGTACTAACACATGTGCTATGCAATTAAGGCGATTACACGAGCTAAACGCGAGTTTTATAATTAAGTACTAAAAGTATATGATTCACTGCTATAAACAAGACCAGAAAAATATATGATATTCTTCAGGATAAATGCTAGCATGATACTGTTTTGAAAACATAATACAATTAATTTGGCTCGATAAAAAGAAATCACGAACTTACCTCTAAAAATATCTTTCAAACATACTAATATGCATGCGATCATTCTGATTTTTTTGGCAAATAATTCTACAAGCAATATATTAGCATGATACTGTTTTAGTTTTTTAATCCAATCAATAGCTTTTTTGTAAATCGATCGAAACCACTCATTTCGCGCTATTTGGCCCGCAGTGGCTGACGTAACAACCACTTTGTAGTGCAAGCTGATTAGAACTTTATTCTAACAGCATTTCAAACGAAGTTTGAACCACCACAAACAGAGTTGCTAATTTAGCTCGTCTAAGCGCCTTAAACAATCCTAAGAGATGGAATCTATACAATGCAAGAATATTTATACAATCTTCTGCAGCTACCACAATAATTGTCCAATAAGTTTGCACCTATTTTTGCGGAGCAGGACCAGCATTTAGCCAAGAATTTTTGTGTTTAACTTGATTTTGATTTTGTGGGAAGGTATTTTATTGTAACATTTTAAACAGTACCCCATGAAAGATGAATCTACTTTAGCAAGCCTGAAACCTGGCTAAAGTAGTTGGTCCCTATTTCTAGTATTATAGTGGTGTTTGTCAGCTCTTTTACTGAATAAATGCAGATTTTTCCTAACGTATATAATGTTTTCATAGATGTATTGACAAGGTACTGTCATGATATTCATTTCCTTAAACAGTTCTCTTAGAGAATCGCGTCTACGTAATTCATATATGGCTCTGATGGCTCTTTTCTGCAGAATTAAAATCGACTCGATGTCTGCAGCCTGTCCCCATAATAAAATACCGTACTACATAATACTATGAAAATAACTAAAATAGACTATCCTCGCCGTATCAACATCAGTAAATTGACAAATTTTTCTAACAGCATAATAGGCTTGTGTCCTAAAAAATCTAATTAGTCCGTCAGTTAGATTATTAAAAAAATATTTGGCCCGTATTTTTTCTTTTGTTACATAAACCAAAATTGTCGAAGATACGACGCTTTTAAAATTCGCAATACGTCACGCCGTGCTATAGTTTTTAGTGCATTGTGACGTCACGAGCCCCCACTCCCGAGTTTTGATGCGTTTTATCTTTGTCAGTACTCAGTGATTTACAAAAACAAAAAATACGTGTCCATTATTTTCCAATACTCTAACTGACGGACTATTGATGGTGGAAACTAGCCTATTATGCTGCTGAGCTCAGCCGGCCTGCAAGAGATGTTAAATGAGGATCCCATTGTAGCCTGTGGTCGAGCGTAATTGCCAAGAAAACTGTTTTATTGACAAATTCAAGTTTCTCTTGATTCAATACTATGTCACAATCACTACTTTTTGACATTTGGTAAAGCAAATCTTACTGCTCAACTCGAAAGAAGTGATTAATAGGAAACTATGGACCTTGCTTCAACAACAACATCTCTAAATATTACGACCTATAACACTAGGTAACATCTAAGTTAAATCCCCCAAAGGCGACACGAATATTAGCCCGATAATGTAGCCGCCGAATTACAAAATCCGGATTCGGTTTTCGAATTCGGCTTTTTCGGATTACGGATAGTCCGGATTGCATTCCCTACTCTAAAGTAAAGACTATAAAGATCGAAACAATTCAGACAGGATTCGGTCATTTTTCACGTGGTTCTTGGTTAAAAGTAGGCTAAGCTATGCCATTTTTACTCCCTGGACCGAATACAACCGGTCGTAAATCGCAGTTAAAAGTTTATATCCCAGAATGATTCCTTGAATTGGCTGAAGGATTATCAGCTCTCTACCCCAAGGATAGGAAAATATTGCTTTTAGGATTTTCTTTGATTTTGACACAGTTTCCGTGTTCCGTCCTCGCCCTTTATGTTCCGGGGCCATGGTATCTCTTTTGAACAGTCCCGCAGCCCCGGCAACGATGGCCTTTTATTTTCGGATGGAAAATCATCAAATAACTTCTCCCACTCTGGGCGGAGCAGGAGGGAGTGTCAGACTTTAACTGACTAAAACCCATTCATGTTTCTTCCTCGCCGTTTATGTTCCGGGGCCACGGTATCTCTTTCGAACAGTCCCGCAGCCCCGGCAACGCGATGGTTCTTTTTTTTTTACGGATGGAAAATCATCAAAAAACTTCTTCGGTTCTTTTACTCTGGGCGGAGCGGGAGGGAGTGTCAGACTTTTACTGACTCGAGGACAGATGACCAATCGTGTTGTCAATGTTGTCATTCACTTCTAGTTCGGGCCCCGAACAAATGTTTATATGTCCGTAAATGATACGGAGTAGGAAAGGACCGTAACTTCGGCCGAAACTACGGATTTTGTGTTTGGAGAGTAAAAATTCCTCCTGTGCCGGAACAGTGTGAATACAGCTACATTAAGACATTTTTAAACATTTTATTTAAAGTTGCATTTCGTACGTTCCAAGTTCCCGGGCGAAGTGTAATAAAATTCACTTCGTAACTTATTCAAAATAACTCAAATGCTAGTTTGAGTCGAGGTTATTGCATTTGAACTCTACCTACTTAGTTCAAATTCAGTGTGACATTTACGTGCAAAACATTAAAATTTCCTTTCGGTGGAGTTAGATATTGATTTCGTCTTATCTATGTATTAAATAAATAATACCTACTCTTTATCTCAGATAGGTATACCTACCCACTTAGTTAGAAAACTAAAGTACATTATTATTATGTAGGAATGTATATTGAGGCACAGGAATTATTATTACAAAATCGAATTTTCATGATATCTTGAATAAATATTTAAAAAAAACAACGTTAACTTTACAGAAAAAATACAACACTGTTGAATGTGAAAACAAACAATACATGTAAAAAACAATACAATAATCTGCCGGTATGAACGTCAAACGGAACAAGAACTCGATTTAAAAAAATACAATGACTATAAACTTAGTGCAACGCCATCTATCGGCGAAAAGACTGAACAATGTTGGTGAAATGTGATTTTTTGTATGTTTGTGATTGGACCTTGTGGTGTGAAGCGTGAAGATGGAAGGTGGAGGTTCGACAGGGACCTCAGAGGTCTACCAATATGTGGGACCTTTCAGGCTGGAGAAGACCTTGGGAAAGGGACAAACAGGTAAAATTTTCTTGTGATTTTTGCAATTATTTTAGGAGAAAAATACTTTATGCGCCTCCTCAATATTTTGCGCGTACTAGTATTCATTGTGCTCTATAAAGCACCTTATTGCGACGCTGACGTCAGCGGCACGTACGTTGGTACTGCATTTTTCGCTGACGTCGCGACCGACCAAACTCGACCGACATCAGCGTAACAGAAGTTCAGGCCTAAAGGCGTGACGTTATAAAATAAAAAACAAATGAAGTGCACTACTATTTATTAATTAACTTGTCGTGGCAGCTCTGTATCTCTGAACGCGTTTCTTCTTCTCCGATTCATCCACCAGAGCTTGCAATAAGGAGCTGGTTAAAAAAGCATCTGGAACAGAAATTATACCAATATTTACTGGCTGCTTAAAATTTTAATTTGGTTTGGCATCATATAATAACCCTAGACGACAAAAATCTAATTAAACGTTCATCTTTTTTTTTTCTGTTATTTAAACCAAAATTGACGAAGATGACGACGCTTTTAAAATTCACAATACGTCACGCCGTGGTATAATTTTTAGTGCGTTCTGACGTCACGAGCCCCCACTCTCGAGTTTTGATGCGTTTTATCTTTGTCAATATTCATTGATTTACAAAAACAAAAAATACGTGTCCATTATTTTCCAATACTATAAGTGACGGACTATATAAACAGGGTGTAAGCAACCTCATCACGAAGCCGTCAACCAAGCATTCTGTACATACTTACATCAAATTATCAAAAATTATTGCTGGGAAACGACTTTTTTTTGGGGTCAAAAGTCATGTTTTGTGGAAGAACTCAAAAAAATTTGCTGTTGTATGAATTGAATACTCGTAGTACGGAGGTCGTGGAGGTGTTCAAAGTAAAAATCTTACAAAAAAAAAATGTAATGAAAAAAAAAAACTTGTCAAAAAGTTGGAACTTTGACCCGTCCTATCTCCGTAACTATAGAAGGTTCCTAACTAGAAGGTTAAGTTATGGTGTAGAGATTGCGGGACTGTTCGAAAGAGATGCCACGGCCCCGGAACATAAAGGGCGAGGAAGGAACATGGATGGGTTTTAGTCAGTAAAAGTCTGACACTCCCTCCCGCTCCGCCAGAGTGGGAGAAGTCATTTGATGATTACCAATAAGAACAAAAAAGTACAAAAAAAAGGTATGGTGTAGAGAAAAAAAATATCGCAATGACGGGGAGAACAAGCCTTGCGGCTTCTTTATGAGGTACTTATTTTACATCCTTAGATTTGCTATTCTTTGATACTGTCGTTATGCCTAATATGCTTATTAAGCAAGGTAAGGTGTACCTACTAAACATAGGAAACGCAAGACCAAGACGCGAGAAGAAAATTTCATCGGGCGCGCGCCTTTCCAAGTAATGCAATTTACTGAAGACCTATATATTACCTAATATTTCCTGACGTTTATCAGGCCTCTGTAATTAAAGCTAAATAATAATTCTATTGTGTTATTAACTGCACTAGTTATGAAACGGGCAGCTTTCCAAGCGCCAACCGCTGGTTGTGTAATAACTTTCAACGTAGCTTGAAATTCAACCACTGGTAGACGCATTTATCAAGTTTATTTATAAAAGCAGATCGGCTTTATTTCTCGTTAACTATTTAGGAGTTAGTTCTCTTTATTTCTCGTCACCTACTTCTCCTAGCTTATATGGCTAGAAAAAGAGAATATATCCATCCCCCAATGATTGGCAATTATTGTACGATACTTAACACGTGATTGTACTCATGATAACAAACAACATAGGATACTATGGAACCCAACCTTGATTCGCGAAAAAAAATACAGCTGTTCAGTACATTTTGACCAGTACTGAACAGCTGTATTTTTAGACGAACATAAATGTACTAAACAGCAGTTTTTTTCGCGATTTCAGGTTTGGTCTTTGACCCCACAGTAAAAGTTCTGTTGTTTGTTATCATGAGTATGTAAATCACGTGTTTAAGTATCGTACACTAATTGCCAGTACCCTTTAAAGTTTTGAGAAATGCTTGGAAAAACAATGCATTAATCACCACTCTAGGCAAACCAAAATTTGTAGATCCAGATTTGTTAAAAAAACAAAAGCGATCATCCATTACCATTTGAAATTCGAATACCGTTTTCGCGAACAAACGTAAAAATCCGTGAACAAACATTCCATTTTCGAATCGTTTGAATTTCCAATAGTGCTTCGATGTGACCCGAATATTCAAAATGGCGGAAGCGTTGACAGCTGACAAGACCTCAGGAAATAGAGGAACGGTTTTCAGCCTTTTGAAATCGTTTTCTGTTGAGAACATGGCGTTTCCATTGTATTGTTGTTCATTGTAATGTTTGAAGTTGTTTTGTAACTTTTGAAAGTTCTTATTTTAACCGACAGTCGTACCTATACCACTCGACGGATAAAGTAAAGAAACATAAGCTATACTTAGGTTCTCCTACTCCTATTATTATTATAAATACGAAAGTTTTCATGGAGAACGGATCTAGTCAATTTTTTTCTCACAATTAATTAATAAGTACACATCGCATGTCGCGAGCCAGTAACTTCATAAGCCAAACAAGAATTTGTGTGGTTTACAACCACTAATAAGGCTGAGGCTACATTAGGCCGTGACGCGACCTGCGACACATGAGCGATTAAAACTAGTAAATGAATGCTCACGTATATGGCTACACTGTACATCAAATGTTACTAACGATCTTTGATTCCTTTATGCGATCGGAACAACATTACTGTAATCACGGCATCGGCTACACCAACATAGCGAAATTGAAGCGAATTTATTAGAAAATACGCCGGAATCTCGCTTGTAATGTAGCCGTACCATGTTTTTCTCGTTTCGCTCTTCCAGTCGCATCGCAAATCGCTACCTACTGTAGCCTCAGCCTAAACAACCCGACTACAGCTGAAAAATCAAGCTTTAATTCACAAGGGTTTACAATGTAAAAACGACTACCTACTTACTCCTATTGTTGGATTCGGTTAAAATGTAGCCTATGTTACCCGGGCCATCAAAATTGTATGTATAGTTTAGATGCGCTACGGAGGAACATACGTTAGTACTTAAATACAAACATAGTATAATATCGCTGGACATTACACACAGCGCCATCTAGTGCCACACTAAGCAAGGCTTGTGTCGTGGACAGCAGATAGTTGATATACTACATATATAATATGTATACTTTTTGTTTGTAAATACATACTTATTATACATGTAAACATCCATGACTCGGAAACAAATGTCCATGCTCATCACACAAACATTTGCTGCTACCGGGATTTGAACCCAGGACCCTAAGAACGTTAGGCAGCCTCACTACCACTACGCCATTCGGGTCGTCAAACAAACAAATTCGGTTAGTAATCGCACTGTTCTATTAATTTAAAACCATTGACACAATAAAATTAAACGGAATACGTAGATCAAGTGCAATTGGCTATTGATAATAATTAATTCAACCCAATACCCAATCACAACAGCAGTTAAAGCTGTCAAACTGTTTGCTATGTTTTGAGTTAATTGTTTTTCAGGAAACCGGACGTTTGTCTGTTTACATTTCGAAGCTGGAAAGCGATTTTGTCGTATCTCGAAAAATGGCATTTTTTTTTCATTGCATCATTGAAATAAGAAAAAAATACTGCGTCAGACGGTCTGATCAACGTTTTCCTACATTCATTCTCCTGCCCTTATCCCAATCTATTTGGGGTCGGCGCAGCATGTCTTCTTCTTCCATACTGCTCTATTTTTCGTCATCTCATCAGTCACTTCTTTTCTTACCATATCCTTCTTAACACAGTCCATCCATCGTTTCTTTGGTCTTCCTCTACTCAAATACCCATCCACATTCATACCCAAAACTTTTTTCACGACATTTTCCTCATTCCTCCGCATCACATGCCCATACCACGACAACCGAGTACCACACAACTTTTCAGTCACCGGCGCCACTTTCAGACTTCCTCTAATATACTCATTCCTTATTTTATCCATTCGCGTAACACCACACATCCCCCTTAGCATTCTCATCTCCGCGACATGCAGATGCCTTTCATTCATCCCTTTTGTGGCCCAACATTCTGATCCATACAACACGGCAGGTCTAATCATTGTTTTATAAATCTTCCCCTTAAGTTTTAGGGGAACGCGGGAGTCGCAGATCGTTCCCGTGACCTGCCGCCATTTCATCCATCCCGTGTTAATTCTGTGCTTTACACTACGATCTATTTCGCCATCGCTTTGCATGAGTGAACCAAGATACCGAAAGTCGGAGCAGACAGGAAGAGACGCGCCATCTAGCGCTATGGCTCCAGAGCTGGAGAGACCGCCAAAATCGCAAAACATGTATTCAGTTTTACTTCTGCTGATTTTCAAGCCAACGTTCTCCAGTTTCTGTTGCCATTTCTCCAGTCTGCTCTGGATCTCAGGTCCATTTTCACCGACAAGAACAATATCATCGGCAAACAGCATGCACCAGGGTGCCTCTTCTTGGATGTCCGACGTCAAAGCGTCCATGATCAACAAGAAGAGGTAAGGACTTAAAGCCGACCCTTGATGCAAACCTACAGCCACACTGAACTCATCGGTGTTGCCAGCAGCTGAGCGGACGTAGGTACAAGATCGACTGTACATAGCACGAATTAACTCTACATACTTCCCAGGTATACCTTTCTCTTTCAAGGCCCACCACAACACATCCCGAGGTACTCTATCATACGCTTTCTCCAGATCAATGAACACCATGTGCAAGTTTTTGTGTGCACGTCTGTACTTCTCGCACAATTGGCGGAGTGCAAAAGTGGCGTCCATTGTTCCTCGACCTGGCATAAACCCAAACTGATTTTGAGTGATCTTACTCTCCTCTCTTATCCTTTTCTCTATCACTTTCTCCCATACTTTCATACTATGTGACATGAGCTTTATCCCCCGATAGTTGTTACAGTCCTGAACGTCCCCTTTATTTTTGAAGATGGGCACAAGCGGGCTATTGCACCATTCTTGTGGGATCGTTCCTTCATACAACAACTTATTGAAGAATAAAGTCAGCCACATACATCCGTCTTCTTTTAAACACTTCCATACTTCTACTGGTATTTCATCGGGGCCCAAGGCCTTTCCATTTTTCATACTTTGAACTGCCTTCCTCACTTCATCCATGCTGATTTCCCTCACCAAACCCATGTTTACTTGTACCTCTTTAAGCACACCGCTCCATTCATTCTCTTCATTCATTAGCTTTTCAAAATAACCCTTCCATCTCTCTTTTATTTCATCATCTTTAGACAAAACTTTACCAGCGCCGTCTTTCATACACTTGATACGATTTATATCTCTCGTTCTCCTTTCTCTTGCTTTTGTAATTCGGTAGAGCTCCTTTTGGCCTCTAGGACTGTCCAGTGAGTCATATAACTTATCTTGGGCTTTAGCCCTGGAAACTGCTACCGCCTTTTTTGCCTTTCTCTTCCATTCCTTATAAATCTTCTTCTTTTCTTCTTTCAAACTGTCGTTCCCATTTGCTACACCCTGCCATTCTTTAAACGCAACCTTTTTCTCTTTTAGACTCTTTTGCACATCTTCATTCCACCACCATGTATCTTTATCTATCATACCTCTCCCTTTGGATTCTCCAAACACATCTTTTGCCACTCTTCTTATACAATCCGCCATCTCTTTCCAACATTCATTCACAGATTTTCCTTCCAAATCCAGCTTATCCTTCATTTCGATCATCTTATCTACTACTTGACTCTTAAACATACTTGCACATTCTTCTTTTTCTATCATACGCCACCTTGTTTTGGGTGGGAGCCGTTCTTTGTTTCTACTGGCCGAGACACTAACTTTCATCTCCATTATGACCAATCTATGTTGGGAGACTAAATCTTCGCCTGGCAGCACTTTACAGTTTTTGACGTTTTTAATACTGTCCCGTTTTACCAGGAAAAAGTCTATTTGCGTCGCGTGGTGGCCACTTTTATAAGTAATGAGGTGTTCGTCTCTTTTCTTAAACCACGTATTTGTTATTGCCAAGTCAAAAGCAGACGCAGCTTGGAGCAGTGCCTCGCCATCATTGTTACGGTCTCCGTACCCCCAACCGCCATGCACTCTCTCATACCCATCCTTCATTCTTCCTACATGCCCGTTAAAATCACCCCCCACACACACTTCCTCACTCTCTTGCACATCCAACATCACTCGATCAAAGTCTTCCCAAAACTTCTCTTTTACGCTATCCTCACTTCCTGACTGGGGTGCATACACACTAACTACATTTAGCACCAAACTATCTAGAATCACTTTTACAGCTATCACTCTATCGCTCACTCTTTTAACATCCACCACACATTCTTTCAATTCACTATCCAAAACTATACCCACACCATTTCGCTTCCCATCGCTGCCACAGTAATAGAACTTATATCCTTCTCCTATCTCCCTTGCCTTCCCACCCTTCCACTTAGTCTCTTGCAGACACGCTATTTTTATCCGTCGCCTTTTAAGAACATCTGCTAACTCTCTTCCTCTTCCAGTCATCGTACCTACATTCCAGCTCGCACACCTCATTCTTACATCTCTTACTCCCCGGGCTTGCGTCTTACGTCGCACCCACCCGTTCTGATGCGACAACCCTTTTCCACTTTCCGCAGCGGCCGGGTGCTGCCCCTGCGCGTCGCCTGTGGGGTACGCCCTAGCCCTAACATTACTTCCATTTATTATACTGACCATACTGCTAAAGTTTTGGCAAGCGTTTTATGACCGGCCGCCTGCCTGACGTCAACCCTCCTTGGGAATGCTATTGTGCATATAATTTATTGTATATATGCTAAGTATTCCATTTGTCGCCTCTTACGACACCCGCTGGATGAGATGGGGTGGTGGTATTCTTTAAGTCCGGCACCACACGGACTTCGGCACGTCCGGCATCAACGTTTTCCTACGATGTGTTTTTTTTTGATACGTCGTTGACTTTTTCTTAACTTTTTTAACAAAAGATACTTCAAAATGCTGTAAATAAGTACCATAAAATCAACTATTTTTAAGTTATACATAGATACATCAAAAACGCTACAAGTATTTTTTTTCGCAGTCCACACCTATTTCGTACCAACAACTACCAAGATACAGCAAAATTGCTGCTTCAAATTGAATTACCAATTGCTGTAACTAGTATAAAACGCATGTTAGACTAACTTTAGAATGCTATCATTATTGCCATCTGATAAATTTCATTATAAGAATTAAGTGTTCCAAAAATGACCACTCTGATTCAGCTAGTTTACGAGTTATGAATTTTTGAAATAGTTTTTTGGCTCTGGTGTAAAGTTCAGCTTTTCGAGATACTACAAGATTGCTTTCTTGCGTCGATGTATTAAGGCGCTTAGACGAGCTAAACAACTCTATTTGTGGTGGTTCAAACTTCGTTTGAAATGCTGTTAGAATAAAGTTCTAATCAGCTTGCACTACAAAGTGGTTGTTACGTCAGCTACTGCGGGCCAAATAGCGCGAAATGAGTGGTTTCGATCGATTTACAAAAAAACTATTTATTGGATTAAAAAACTAAAACAGTATCATGCTAATATATTGCTTGTAAAATTATTTGCCAAAAAATCAGAATGATCGCATGCATATTAGTATGTTTTTTATTGTTTGAAAGATATTTTTAGAGGTAAGTTCGTGATTTCTTTTTATCAAGCCAAATTAATTGTATTATGTTTTCAAAACAGTATCATGCTAGCATATATCCTGAAGAATATCATATATTTTTCTGGTCTTGTTTATAGCAGTGAATCATATTCTTTTAGTAATTATAAAACTCGCGTTTAGCTCGTGTAATCGCCTTAAGGTGAAAGCGTCAGGGTAGCCGCGAAATTTAAATTTTCTTACGTTTTTTGCAATTTGCAGGGCACTGCCAAGTTGTATGTTGATAAACATATCGGTCGCGGCTGTAAGATGTATGTAGTTACAGAATTATAATCATCAAAATAATCAATACAACCCTCTAAGCTCACAAAGGTCGAGGTACGACTTTGAACTTGAAAAAATAGTTCCTCGACCTTTTTTTATGAACTTTGAGAGTTGTATTGATGATTTTAATTCTGGAACTATAAATAAGGTGTTAAAAAATTAACTGCAAGAATTTCGTGTACGTACTTGGTATCAAAAAACAAACATATTCCAAAAAAAAAACTTTTTTCAAGCATTTTTAGTTTTTACATAAAAAAAATTGCCAGTCCAAAGTCTGCAAAATGTGACGGGAAAAGTTAGAATCAGCTGTCTACGTTTGCGCTGTCGCAGGGATGAGCGACCACGCGCGCGGCGCCTGCACGGTGCAGTCACAGTACAGTCAAGTGCGCATATTCAATCATTTTGTGGGCAGTGAAAATATTGCATATCTTTGAAACGGATCGTTACTTATATAAATTTTTTTCGTGATTATTTTTTATTTGTGATTCCAAACAACTCCTCAATTTTTTAACACCTTATATAATATACATCTTACAATCGCGAACGATATTTTCATCAATATACAACCTAGCACTGTCCTGCAAAGTGCAAAAAACGTAAGAAAATTGCAATTTCGTGGGCTACCTTGGAGCTTATGTAGTTTTGGTGATATTGGGCGAACTTTATCTCGATATCTATATGAACTAAGAGTTCGCTATTTGGACACTCCCAATAGCGAACCCCACTCTATTTTAAGCACTCCCTAGGTCCCTAGAGAAATACTTAATCAAACTTTCTCGAGCATATTTTTTTTTAAATTTTGTTAAACCATAATACACACATTCACACATCAAAACTGAGAATTTAGATGTGTGATTATGGCTTAGATATGGCCACAAAATTAAAAAAATACATAGTATGCCCGAGAAAGTTTAATAATTTCTCTAGGGAGTGCTCAAAATAAATATCACAATTTTTCTTGTATTAGACACTCAAATACAAATCTCTCAAATCACTCAAACACACAGTATATGAAAAATATGATATTTATTTATTTATTAAAACTTTATGCACAAGTAAAAACTGTACAAACAATCAAGCTGCAAATAGCTATGCTACGACTTGAAAACTCAATTTTGAACCTCTGACGCAAAAAGAGGTTTTTTTATAAGTTTGACCGCTGTCTGTCTGTCAGTGTACTGTAGCTCCGATTTAGACGCGGTTTTTTTAACCAACGTATGTTGGGGACACTTATTCTCCCCGTCATTGTGATCATTTTCTGCTGTGGAATGGTCCACCTGGGAACCGATTAGTTACGAAGATATTGGAGGTCAAAGTTCTATTTTATTCACAAGTTTTTTTTTTTCAAAAACTAGTTTTTAAATACATCCATCAACACAATTTTTTGAGTGCGTAGCTTTACCGGATTTTTTTCCCAAAAAAAAAGTCGTTTCCCAACAATTTCGTTTATGCGTGTAAAGGTACTTAGGTCTATTGTCTAAAAACAGCTGTGACTGTGACATGTTTCCATACAAAAATGTGTTTTAAACAGCTGTTTTTAGAAAATCAGACTGTCATCTTTTTGGTGAACATGGACCTTAGTTTGATGTACGGTCGAACAAGCTATTTGGTTTACAGTTTAACCCACAAATTACATTGTAAAATGTATACCAAATAGCTGGTTCGACCGTACACCATATTTTTAACAGAATGCTTGGTCGACGGCTTCGTGGAGGGTCTGTTTATACCCAGTAAACCTACGATACAATAATACTCACTCATATTAATAAAATTGCCGGTATTCTGCTTAACACGAATGGGTAAGAGCGAGACACTGGGTGGCACCGCTTGAATGGCGGCTTGTTGATGCATGACTGTCGAAGAACTGGTCATCATGTCTAGGACCACCAGAAGTAGGATCCTATGAAGACAATACATCATCAGCTTCTATAACATAGGACTCAAACACAAATGCCGAAATAGGGGTATAATTTAAACGCGAAAGTTTGTATATGTCACCGTAAAATTGTCAAACACGTTAGTTTGTAATCTCTCTAGCGAGATTGTAAACTCTCAAAATATTGTCAACTGAACATACTGCTTACAATATAACGCTTTATTTTTCGGTACATTGTAATCTATCGAAGTGAAACCGTAATATTGTGAAATGCATGCGACGGAAGTATCTCTGCCGCCATAATCGGGACTTGGGGCACCCCTACGTTAGGTTCCTTTAAACTCTGCAGACAGAAATAGGGGCTCTCTCGACTACGCTTTTTAGGGGAATATAAAGTGTTTTGAGGTTCCGTTATATTAATCGGTATTTCTCAGGAATGGTACAATATCTTTTCATGAGAGTGGTAACACTGGGCAAGGGGACCCCTCCTTCCCTCCCTCTACTCCACACCGCGCGAGTTGACTTCCATCGCATGCATTTCACAATATTACGGTTTCCCTTCGATAGATTACAATCTACCAAAAAATAAGGCGTAGGTAATAATGTAAGCATTATGTTCGTTTTACAATCTTTCTAGAGTTTACAATCTCGCTATAGTTATCTTACAATATTACGGGTTTTACAATTTTACGGTGACATAATATACATTTGTATGTTTGTTAGGGCTTTCGCACACTAGAGACCATACTCTCTTAGGACAGACAACTACTAAAGGGAATAAATAGTCTGTCTCGCTCGAACTAGTAGACAATTAGGACAGCTTGTCTATAATGTGCGAAAGGTAGGTAATTTAAAACCATATAGCACCACATCTGAAAAGATTTCTCTAGGTTTTAAACCAATCACACCAATTTAATTTGGATCTTCATCAATTGTCATTATTATATGTTACATGTCACTAGTATTCAGCTGCGTCCGGTTAGACTGGAAGCTGACCCCCAACATAGTTGGGAAAAGGTAGAAAAAGTGTGTTTTTCAACTCACCCATTTGCAAATGACATTCTTGTTGATTTTCTCCACTTGTTACACTTCCCGAGGATTCCATGTGAATGGTGTTTATCTAGAAATGTGCATTCAGTTTTTGTATCTAGAATCGAAAGTTACAGAGCCGATAATACACGCTTGAGCAGAAATAATGGAATGAATAGGTCTTTTCAAATAGGTCAGACGACAAAAAAAAATTGTCCGTCAGTTATACTTTTCAAAAATTATTTGACAAGTATTTTTCCTTTAGTTACATAAACCAAAATTGACCAAGACACGACGCTTTTAAAATTCTAAATACGTCACGACTTGTATAATGTTTAGTGCGTTCTGACATCACGAGCCTTCCCTTGCGTTTTATTAAATCTTTGTCAATATTCATTATTTCATTCATTTACAAAATTATATTTTATATTCTAACACTCCAACTGACGGACTAAATTAATGGATTTGCAATCTTTTGATCTTGTCGTCATGCCTATAATTGCACGCTATCAAGATCGGAGACTCTACTCTCGAAGTTGTAGACAATTATGTCTACCTGTGTCCCATAGGTCCACTTAGGTAGATCTAACTTCGAGAAAGAGGTCTCGGATTCGGCTGAGAGCTTTCGGGAAGTTTCGTACTATCTTTTCGTCCAACTTGGGCCTCATCAGAAGGCTTCATCAGTCACCCAAAGGCCAATGGGCAATGGAGATTTCCTTGCGTGATCGAATCAGAAATGAAGACATCCGCAAGACCACTAAGGTTCCCGACGTGGCCCGAAGAATTGCCAAATTTAAATGGCAGTGGACAGGTTGCTCTCAGAACGGATCGCCGATGGAGCCGAAAAGTTCTAGAGTGGCAACCGCGAACCTGAAAACGTTGCGTCGGAAGGCCTCCTGCTAGGTGGACCGATGACCTGGTGAAGGTTGCAGGGACCTCTGAATGCGAGACGCACCCTCATGAAGCTGGGACTTATTATGGACGGTTCGATTTTCATCAGTTGTAAAGATTTTTTCTGAAACATAGCTAAAAATGTATCATTTTCAGGGGATGGTACTAACCACTCTATGTGAGTAGCAAATACCGACACAGGAAATATTGAAACAACCTCGCAGTTCTTGTGAGTTTAAGGTTACGTTCACACTAAAGGTCTTAACCCAAACGACTCCGCTCATACTCGACATCAAGCCCTAATTTGAATTACCTATATTCTTTTTGCCGGGTGGGAGCGGAGTCGTATCCAGTACAAAATGTACGAAGATTTGCTTCAACCGCCATTGATTCGCTTTTGTTTTTCAAACATTTGCGAAGTAGGCAGTCGACATTTGTTTTGATCACAGCCTAATGTAAATTGTAATTATTTTTAATACAGCGTGAGAAAGTACGATTATAATATTATGTAGATATTTGGTGCAAATTACGGATTAGATCGGAATGTGTTCGATTTTCAAAAACACGGGCACATGCACACATTCATTCTTCCCTCACTAATACTCGCACACTTTTCTGATGCCACTAAATTAAGGACTGTATCATTTCTGTCTTTAAAAGTTTAAAATTGGGCATTCGTACATCCTCGAGCACACGTAAAGAGCGTCTGCTTCGAATGTATACTTAAAGTTAATACTGATACAGTCCTTTATTCAGTGTTATTTATAGAAGTGCGCGATGATTTACCGCTTGGTGGAAACTGCCCCTAGAGTCCGATGGATCGGCACTACGGCACAACCTGGAAGAGATTAGTTTCCTAATTAGATTGCATCGTTGGTCTAATTTTCGCAAGCATGAGCATGCAGTCTTGGGTTATTGGGCTTCTCCACCACGAATTTCACAGTAGCAGTCACGTAACCTGGATTTGTCATCCCGGTTAGCCGTTGACAGCAATTGCCTCGCTCCCTATTACTATTAGATATCGTATTACTCAAACGTAACTGCCAAAATGTAAGTGTAAGGCCTGAATTCCAGTCGCGCTGAAGGTCGGTCGCGCACGGTCGTTCGCGTACGAGTATACATTACATTGTGTTCTATTTACAAGACGATTTAGTCGTATTTTATTCTTGCTGACGTCGTGACCGACCGTCAGCGTGACAAGAATTCAGGCCTTAAGGCTGTGATGTCAGGCTGACTCAGACCTAAATACGTACGGGTGCATCTGTCTAGCCTTTCCCAACTATGTTGGGGTCGGCTTCCAGTCTTACCGGATGCAGCTGAATATCAGTATTTTACATGAAGCGACTGCCTATCTGTTTGTGAGGCATACCCTGCTCAGCACTTTGCAGTAGGTACTGCTATTTTTATGTTTCAACCGTGAGATCAACACCACTTAACATTCAAACCGCTCACCACATACAACGACAGAGGATGACGACGTAAACCCTGCCTTCGTTAAACATGCTGGCAGCAGGGTGCAATGGGGTGCCCTTGCACCCCCCCTTTATATAAATGTATCCGAGGCGGAAAGGAAAAAAAAATCCTATCCGCGATTTGTACAGAAAATCCTATCAATAGAAAAAAGTAGTTTTCAAGAGAACTGTAAATTGACAAACGAACATCCTGTAAAACCGAGGTGTAGTGCAAAAAAATGCTGTTTTCATTGAACTGAAGATGCATCCCCTAGAAATAATCCTGCCGGCGCCCGTGGTATTTTTTTTATTTTTTTTTGCATTTTCAGGTCTAGTGAAATTGGGTGTCCACTGCGTGACGGGCAAGAAGGTGGCCATCAAGATCATCAACAGGGAAAAACTCAGCGAATCGGTACTGATGAAGGTACAATCTATTTGAATTTTATTTAACGTTTGAAACAAGTTTAAGACAGCGCCATCTGTCATTGAGTAGTTAAAACGAATGAACAAAAATCTGATTTTCAAGTAAAGAATAACTAAAATTCAAGATATTTTAATTCAGTTATAAATATGGGCATTGTGATAGAAAAAAAACAATATTTTTTTATTAAGAGGCCTGCGGAGCATGCGTTGTTCATACAAACGTAATACCAAAATATTTTGAAAATCAAACATATTCTTAAGGTAGTGTGTATTTATTTCGATTGGATTACAGATTATCTAGGTTCCCAAATATGTTTTTTAGATGAACACTGATTTAAACAAGAGTTATGAGAAAAATAAGTTTTCTATGGAAATTTTAAATTCTTCATATCTCGTTTTTATATCATTGTCCCTTCAAAATATATATTTGAGAACATAGATATTCTGTAATACAATCGAAATAAACACACATTACCTTAAGAATATGTTTGATTATTAAAAATTTGCACTGTTGAATTTATTAATATCAAACCCTCATTTTTTTCAGGTGGAAAGGGAAATAGCAATTATGAAATTGATAGAACATCCACACGTATTAGGACTGTCCGATGTTTACGAAAATAAGAAATATTTGTAAGTATCTATACCTATTCATAAATTATTCTACTTTACCATTCCACGTCGGTGTAACTAGGAGCTAGCTTAAAAAAATACGACATTATCAGAAACTAGCTTTTGCCCGCGGCTTTGCTCGCATTTTGTAAATAATATAGCATAGTTACGACACTCACAAATAACCTGGCTTTCTATTGGTAAAAGTATTTTCAAAATAGGTTCAGTAGATCCAGAGATTACCCCTTACAACATCACAAACTTTACAGTTTTATAATATTAGTATTAATAACGTACATTTCAAACGTTTCTGTAGGATAATTTCCGACCATAACTGTCATGTTATGTTATAAAGTGAGCTGTCTATCTCTCGCTAGCTTTCACAATGATGAAAAAAGATAGACAAACGTACGACTTGTCGAATCGAAGTGTTGTGAATAGAACTGAGTACCTACTCTATGGCCGGAGCGATGTATTATGATGAATTTAAAGAAAAGACATATCCAATTTGATGTGGACGACTGTTAATAGTGAGTCTTTAGCATTTTTTATTTTTACTTTGACAGCAATTTCTGATCCAATATTGTATTATTTTCCAGATATTTAGTATTAGAACACGTCAGCGGTGGGGAGCTCTTCGACTACCTGGTGAAGAAAGGTCGCCTGACTCCCAAAGAAGCGCGCCGCTTCTTCAGACAAATCATATCCGCGCTCGACTTCTGCCACAGCCACTCTATATGGTACGTTTTATCTATCTAAATCCATGTTAAAGCTTGCAGGTCATGGGCCCAGTATAGGCAGTTTCCAGTAGCATATGCAACAGCTGGGGCTACCCAGATTAGAAATACCCGATATACTCAAAGTTCCCCGGTTAGAATAACCGATAAGTTGTTCAATATAGACCACTTATTGTTTTTTTTATAATCTAGATCGGATATTTCTGAACCGAGAAGAACCGGTGCATGCCTTAACGCTATGCTAAAAACCACAAAACTGGGTGCCATAGGAGCTTTAGAAGACGATTTATTGTTAGTAGGTACAGTAACATGATTTTGGTAGATTGTTTTTTACTGCTGAATGATGCAATGATTCTCAAAAAAGGTGATTATTAACTTGCTACATCTGAAAAAGGTATTTCAAAAAAAAAGTGGCCCAGTGCGAGTCGGACTCGCCCATGAAGGGTTCCGTAGCAGATTGAATGAAAAACTATTCAGTTTAGAAAAAAATGATATTAGAAACCTCAATATCATTTTTGAAGACCTATCCATAGATGATCCACGTATAGGTCTCATGTAAAAACTTTGTATTGAAAAAACTTGTAATGTAAAAACTTCTCATGCAAAAGTTTTTGAGTTTCAGTTCAAAGTATGGGGAACCTCCAAAATGTATTGCTTTTTTTTTATTTTTATGTGAAATCTTAATGCAGTTCGCTGTCGCAGAATACATCTACGTACCAAGTTTCAACAGCATAGTTCTTATAGTTTCGGAAAAGTGGCTGTGACATACGGACGGACAGACAGACAGACAGACAGGCCGACCGACAGACAGACAGACATGA
Source organism: Xestia ashworthii (assembly GCA_950022955.1). NCBI lineage: Eukaryota > Metazoa > Arthropoda > Insecta > Lepidoptera > Noctuidae > Xestia > Xestia ashworthii. The sequence continues at coordinate 6,033,479 of OX465576.1, read as the reverse complement.
CGAATCTATAAGGGTTCCGTTTTTGCCATTTGGCTACGGAACCCTAAAAAAGTCGAAGTCGTCTTCGAAAGTAAATGTTTTCGTCAGAAAAAAATATTTTAGGTATAGTAAATACCTCAGCTAAGGGATAGGCTCGACAGATAATAAAATGACGCGATGAACTACGTTGAAATTGAAATACAACTACTGCCATCTAGCTTCGAGTAGCACAACTAAATTTAAGTTTTCAAATTCAAATGTTTTTCACGCCTAACCGAGTCAATTAAAGCCATAGACAGAACAAAACCTGTTTGTTGAAATATGTTACAATTGTTATATACCTATATAGTCTGTTTTTATTTCGCTTTCCAGCCACCGCGACCTAAAACCCGAGAACTTGCTCCTGGACGAGCGGAACAACATCAAGATAGCGGACTTCGGGATGGCCTCGCTTCAGCCGGCGGGGTCGCTGCTAGAGACATCTTGTGGCAGTCCGCATTACGCCTGTCCTGAAGTTATTAGAGTGAGTACTTCATAAAGAGTGTAAACGAACCCTTCACGAAGCCGTAAACCAAGTATATTTAGGTAAATTTATGCAAAAACTATAGCCGGGAAAAGTTTTTTTTTGAGGGGAAAAATCACGTTTTACGCTAGAACAGGGGGTCATAAACAGCCTTTATTGTTATTATAGTACATTTCAAGAGTTTTAAATTTTAACCTGATTCATATTATGATTCTGCTAAAGCGGCAATTTTAGACTTTGAATCTATCCCAGGTGACCTAGGTCTTCATGCTCAATAGGTAGCGATGAAGCAATCAATATGACACGCAGTCGTTGCCCCTCCGGAGCAACAGGACAGATTCGCAATTGGATAGTCGATTCTCAGCTGGACAAATTAGTAACTGGAGAGATTAGCAACCGGACCTATGAGTAACTGGACAGATTAGTAACTAAACAAATAAGTAACTAGACAGATTAGCAACTGGACAGATTAGCACCTGGACAGATTAGCAACTGGACAGATTAGCAACTGGACAAATTAGTAACTGGACAAATTAGCAACCGCACAGATTAGTAACTAAACAAATAAGTAACTAGACAGATTAGCAACTGGACAGATTAGCAACTGGACAGATAAGCAACTGGACAGATTAGCAACAGGACAGATTAGCAACTGGACAGATTAGCAACTGGACAGATTAGCAACCGGACAGATTAGTAACTAAACAAATAAGTAACTAGACAGATTAGCAACTGGACAGATTAGCAACTGGACAGATTAGCAACTGGACAGATTAGCAACTCGATAAATTAGTAACTGGACAGATTAGCAACCGGACAGATTAGTGACTAAACAAATAAGTAACTAGACAGATTAGCAACTGGACAGATTAGCAACTGGACAGATTAGCAACTGGACAGATTAGCAACTGGACAGATTAGCAACTGGACAGATTAGCAACTGGACAGATTAGCAACTGGATAAATTAGTAACTGGACAGATTAGCAACCGGACAGATTAGTAACTAAACAAATAAGTAACTAGACAGATTAGCAAATGGATAAATTAGTAACTGGACAGATTAGCAACCGGACAGATGAGTAACTGGGCAGATTAGTAACCGGACCGGTTAGTAACTGGACAGATTAGCCACTGGACAAATTAGCAACTGGACAAATTAGCAACTGGACAGATTAGCAACTGAACAGATTAGCAACTGGACAGATCATTAACTGGACAGATTAGCAACCGGACAGATGAGTAACTGGACCTATTAGTAACTGGTAATTGGACAAGTTAGTAACTGGACAGGTTAGTAACTGGACAGGTTAGTAACTGGACAGGTTAGTAACTGGACAGGTTAGTAACTGGACAGGTTAGTAACTGGACAGGTTAGTAAATGGACAGGTTAGTAACTGAACAGATTAGCAACTGGACAGATTCGCAACTGGACAGAACGTGAGCAGGACATGACATATTTTATGTGCATGGGTTGGGAATGTGTAGGTATCTCTATTACATTAAATGTAGACAATGATATAATCAAAGAAGACAAAAATACTCCTATAGTCGTAACTTTAATATCTGAATATCTTACTTTCCTTATCTGAATCTAATGTTTTCGTGCCGCTTTAGAGGCGTCTCCCTAGACTCGCAACAATGACAGCTGTCGACCGTTACATTAATCAACCATAAAATGTCTGTATCCTGTACCTATTTATCAATGTAATTCAATAACTGGGCGTTTATTTTGTACGAGACATAAAAAGACACACAGATGGGAACACAAATTCGAAGAGTTATCATCATCATCCATTCTTCACTCTACTGCTGGGTACAGGCCTCTCTTTGCTTGTGCCAATCTCCACGGCGCTCTTGTGCCAACCTCATCCAGGACATTCCCGCAATAGCAACAATATAGTCTGCCCACCTCGCCGCTGGGCGACCTAGGGGTCTAAAAATTTTAACGTGATTCATATTATGTTCTGTTAAAGCTTCCATTTTAGGCCCGCTGTTCACTTCTCTTTCCATTCCTAGGACGCCACTCGGTCACAGCTTTACCTACTCCAACTGCATTCACCGCGTCTTGCTAGGTGTCCTGCCCAACTCCATTTGAGATCCATAACTTAATATATCAGTAATTTTAATAAGATATCAGTTACTTAATTTAAAAAAAAAAAACATTCAAATCAATGGATTTTTTGGAAACAATGTTAAGTAATTAGGTACCTACATTATTCACAGGAATTTAAGTTGATTCCCACAACTTTTCTGATTTATTAGCTATCATTGACTTGACCTACTGGTATGGAGTCACCCTGTAATGACTTTTCTTTTTGAGAATTAAAAAAAGTATTTTCCCAAAACTCGGTGAATGGCGAAGAATTGACTACGTTACTAGGTGCCAAAGCCAAAAAGCTAAAAAACACGTCACATGCGCTCGTTGACTGACACTTTCGTTTGCTCAAGCTTCCGAATATGACCCTAGGGTCCAAGTGAAATTATGTGACGTTCTGTTCCTTGCAGTAACACACTGAGATCAGCGCCATCTATTATTGGGAAGAGTTGAAAAAGAAAATCCCTCATTGAGGTTTCTCATACCTACCCCCCCCCCGTAAGTGACGTGAGGTTTTAGGCTGTCCCAGTTCCCCTCTCTACTAACCATCACGTGTACGTATTTTGTAATAGTGATTTGATTTATTAAAAATAAAAATGATTTCATTGGCTCTTCCTGTTTGAATCTCACTTTTCGTGTGGAAATCCTCGATAGATGTCAATATAAACAATTTCCAGAACACAACAAAAATAAAACACAAAAATCAATGAAAAAGTAAGTATTTTAATACAATTCCGCGCCAAAAACTTGGCGGGAAAACTTACAATTGACGTACAAAATGGCGTCGACAAAACAGTTTAAACCAAAGTTTATTAAATAACCCATATCCTCTTAATCATCTATTTAAGTACTTTGAACGCAAACCGGTGGACACAATTGAATCAAGTGGTGTTATAAAGGGCTTGAAATTGAGCGTGGTCTGTGGTGGTACACTCTTATACAAGATAAAACGTTTAATATTAGTAGTAAGCGCTTTGCTTTCATGAATACTAGCTTATGCCCGCGTGGATATCGGTAATGGTTCTATGGGATCATACTACCGGGATAAAAAGTATCCTATGTGTTAATTCAGAATACAAACTATATGTGTGTTCAATTTTAACGACCCGAATGGCGTAGTGGTAGTGAGGTTGCCTTACGTTCTTAGGGTCCTGGGTTGGAATCCCGGTAGGAGCAAATGTTTGTGCGATGACTATGGACATTTGTTTCCGAGTCATGGATGGATTATATGTATAATAAGTATGTATTTACAAACAAAAAGTATATATGTATGTAGTATATCAACTTTCTGGTGTCCACGACACAAGTCTGCTTAGTGTTATTTATTTATCTAAATCTGTTAAGCCGTTTGGGCGTGATGGAGTAACAAACACACACACACACACACATTCAAACTTTCGCCTTTATAATATTAGTGGGATGAACCTGAGAAATTCCTTGAACACAAGCTTAGTTTCGTGGTTGCTACTGAGAAATTACTGACAGAAAACCCAATAACATTTTGCTGGACCTGAGAATAAAACTTAGGACCTTGTGGTCAGCAGTTGCGCTTATGACGCTAGACCAAATAAGGCTACCACAAGACCACACTATTCGACGTAGAATCGAGTTGAGCCTATCGAAAAAATTTACAGATCCATCAGTGAATAGGTCTAAGTCGAAGCGTTGTCCAAATCAAAACGAGGCGAAGAGCGTTTGATTCGCTTTTATTGTAGGGACATCTATCTACTACCTCAAAATAATAAAGCATAATCCCCACTGCTGGGACACAGGCCTACGCTCTATGAAAGGGAGTGGGCTATAATCCACCAAGCGGGTCCACTGTCCAGTGCGGATTGGTAGATGTCACATGTCTTCGAATTTTTGTTTCTGGGGCATGTCAGTTTCCTCACGATGTTTTCCGTCACCGTTTTGAGAGAAGCGGTAATTAAATGAATTAGAGCCAGCACTCCTACACCATTTAAACAATGCATTTAAAATAATGCTTACTAACGATGAGATTACCAAAACGGGGGTTCAACGGTCAGATTAAACTCGACGTTTACACCGGAAAGAGACACCCCTAGATTAGATTATCAATATTTCCGTTTCCTAAATGAGTTTTAATTACTCACCCGCTGTGCAGTGACAAATAACTTTGAATCGTAAGTACATACCTACTAACAATATTATAAAAGCGAAAGTAACTCTGCCTGTCTGTCTGTTACCACTCATACCATAACGGCTGAGCTGATTTGCATAAATTTTGCACACAGATTGACCATGACCTAGGTTAGTAGAATAATTTAGTATGTTCCCCTATGATAAATTGACCTTCATGCGGATAAAAGCTAGTTTTAAATAATACGGCTAAATATAACCTAATGCCTGTAAAATTTTTCGATTAGAGGCGGTTAATAGATATCTTCACCAAGGTTGGAAATAGACAAGAGGTCGTCATTTTGCATCGTGATCGTGAAGTGCCACCGAACCTTAATGATAATGCAATTTGAGATCGACTATACAACCACATCGCGAACCGAAAGACATTGCGTTGAAAAGCCTTCCACTAGCTGGAACGATGACCAGGTGAAGGTTGCGGGAATCCGCTGGATGCGAGTTGCACGGAACCGGTCAGTCTGGCGACACTTGGGGGAGGCCTATGTCCAACAGTGGACGTCTTTCGGCTGAAATAATGATCACAATGCAAGATGAATGACCACACATTTTGCAAGTCTCCTAGCTGTTATCGGAGGAAGCCTATTGAAACCAACCAGACACAGATCTATACTCCAGAAGAAACAAACAAAAAGGAATAAGACTAAGTACCTATACCACCATTTAAAAAAAGATATTTACGAATAAAAGAGCCTGTCCACTTTAATTCTGTTCCACATTGCGTTTTACTAGTCTAGGTATCTCAGGTCTAAATTAGTATAACTTATTTCTGCCTAGGGCTGTATATACTACATTTTAGTACAATATATTCTTTGAAAATACTTAAAATTAACATGAAAAAGTTTACTTTCAAATTCAAGGACCATAGTTTAAAAATAACATACATAGGTAAGTAATCAGGTATTCAAGTACCTACTTAGAAACTTGTTGAAACTATTTTTTTGCAAAAAAGCTAACATAGTTGTTACGTTAGAAAAAAATGGCGAAGAAAGACTTGTTGACTATTTGTATAATAATATGCGAGTATATGAACACTAAACATAGGTATCTAATTTCATTGAAAATGCTTAAAAACTATCTCTATATCTATCTAACGCCAAATCGTTGAATATTTTAATTATTTCACTCACTATTTAAGAATGTAAGGAATAGCTACTTTGTTCTTGTGAATTTTGTTTTATAATAAATGTAGGTAAGTACCTACTTATTCAATCACCCACTACACTCTAAAGCATTCTCAATAAAATCAGTTTTAAAAATGTACTTAACAAAAAAAATGGTAAGTGTGTACTTGTACAATGAGCAATTTTATTTGAATCACAGTCAAAAAATGTCTTCAATATCAAAAAAAATCACAGACCCTTCTAAGCGTTTATTGTGGAATCTGTTTCTACCCATCAAAAAATTGGCCACCAAAAAAATTACAAATACCTAAACTTCACAATATACTAAATATTTGTTTCTAAAAATGAAGGCAATGTAAATATTGGTCAGCCAAAGGTAAACTAGGGTTTTTGAAATGCAAAATTTAATAGAAAAATCTATAACTAAAAATTATAAGTCTTAAATTAACTACTAACTCCTAAAAATACCACTAATAACAGCAGTGAAGATGTTAATAAGCTAATGTTTTTGTGTTAATTTCACCCGACTATGGTTCAATAGGAGGTTCAGTTTTTTCTAGCTGCTTGCTTTTCGATAGCGATTAATTAATTTCTACAATGCAAAGTAAAGAAATCACACTAAAACTTAGTTTTTGCACACAAAATATTTAAACTAAGTAAAGTTGTTAAGCGAGTAGTTTTTTCAACTACACAAAATATTATCCATAATCAGGTCCTAACTAATTGACACATGTTATTATAACGTTTAACAAAACTACAGAAATAACAACAAACCTTTGTAACTATCTCACACAATTTATCATACTCATATTAATTAACTATTAATAAACAGACAAACATCTGAAATTCCTGATCCAAAAGTGAGTCTTTTTCTGTGTTTCATATCAATCAATGATGTTATCAAGTAAATCTAGATCAGAAATCCCAAATGAATTTAGACAAAAGAAAATGGCGGAAGTATCTTACCAATATCTACAGTCAATCGTCATCCACTCTCTGTTTTTTGCTGGTATTCGAAGGTGTCTGCGGTGGAGAGCAATTGGTGTCCCGACGCTTACCAGAATGTCTGGCACAGTTAGTACCAGACTGACGATTAGAATGAGACTGTGATGATTCTCTTGTAGGAGAGAACTGTTTCAGCATCTCAACATCATTAAATATCACCTGGGCGCCTCCACCACAAGTAGGGACCACATCTCCTTTATACAACTTCGTTTCTAACTCTCCATCAGTATCCTGCTCCTGAGAAATGAGGCAGTATTTTGACGTCCTCGAGTTGGCTATGTCTTTAACACTGGTTAATTTATTGACGACTTTGCTGTTCACGATATTAGGCTTCATTACTGTGCCCATAGGGACTATTTTGTTGGGTGCATGTTCGACCCAACCTCGTCCATCGGCGGAGATGGAGCGACGGTGTCTAGGGTTGGCAATGGCTATGCCACGACGTGAAGATGATGGAGTGTCCCTAGTCGTCTCCCTTTGATTGTGATTTGTCTGTGGTGCGGAGCTGAACGGTGTTAGTAGATGCGCTGGTAAAGCTCTAGGTGTAGACCCTGGGGTGAAGTTCCCGTCTCTATTACTTGTCTGTGCACCCATATCTAATGTTCCTTTGTTAAAATCATCATTATCTCCTCGGTTAAGTGCTTGAGCTATGATTCTCAGTCTATTCTCCTTCTCTTCGATAGCATTCCTCAATCTTTCCTTTTCGCAATTTATTTCTTTTGCTTTCTCATGTTCTGCTGCAATCTTGTGGTTGTATTTCCTTTCTAGAATCTTCTTCTGCTTTTCTTTGTCGAATTTGTTTTGGCTGAGCATCATCTCCTTTTCTTGTAATTCTCTTTTCAGTGAGGATGTGTATTCTGTCATTTCATTTAGTTTCCTTTGATGTGTGAGTGATGCATTCTCTGTGGCAGTCAAGCGTTCTTCTAAAGCTCTCACCCTTCGTTCGGATGCTGCCAACTGTCCTCGTAAAGAAGCGTTTTCGCTCCTGATCTCCAAGGAGTCTTTTTCGAGGTCTAAAAGAGCAGATCTTAGCCTTTCATCTTTGATAGCTTTGCTGCGTTTCAGAGTTTCGCGACGACTAATCCTCATTTCCAAATGGGCCATAAGTTCTTTAATAATGTGAGCTGCTTGAGAACTGTTGAGTTCTAGACTGGGGAAATCAGGTCCAAGACTATAGACAAGTCCCAGGTCCATCTCCAAATCCTTGGCTTCTGGCCTGATTATGTTGTCTCGGGCTGTTGTGAATAGCCTGTTGGCCTTACGACGGCCTGAAGTCAGGCCTATGTTAGCAGCAATGTCAATGACCTGTGGCTTAGCAACTTCAACCTCCGCAGCCATTTCTGCAAACCTCATCACTTGGAGAGTCTCATCATAATCTTCAGCTCTTGGGTTAGCGCACACAACCATACGTACTTGGCCTTCTCCTTCAAAGAAATTCTTGAATAAGTGAGTGATCTTTGATTCTCTGTAAGGCACCATATTGTTAGCACCACTGATCTGATTCTCTCGTAATGCTTCCAAACAAGTTCTAAGTGTCATTAAAGACTTGTTGATGTTTCCAGCTTCCCGTAGACGTTGACCAGTGTTCTTGGTTCTGTTGGTGCGCTCACTACCAGCTAAATCAACCAAACTCAGCTGACTTATATTAAGAAACTTTTTGTTTTGGATCACGGCTTCTCCCATCTCATCTACCGGTGCCTGCACCAAACGGATTGTGAATACAGAGTGGCTCCGGCTTGATTCTGCATTCAGTGAAGTGTGGGCCATTCGTTTACGTTTCAAACCCAAGTAGAACGCTTCAAAAGCTTCCTCAGCTGACTTAATTTCTACTTCAGTTACTCCATGAACATACATGTTATGAGCTGCATCTTCACGGATGATTTTTACAGGCAAGTTTCTACTTATTGGAGGGCCATCTTCAAGTAAATCAAACACACTGTTGTTATAAATTTCCACATAGGTTACAAACACAGCATATTGATTATCTTCATTAATACCCTCAACTTTAGTTACATCTGATGATGACATAGCTAAATCGGGATTTGAATGGTTCTTCCTACCAGTTTTGAATTTGTGGAGCTCCTGCTGCCGTTCCAACATGGCTTCCGCCTCAGTTTGAATATCGAACATGTTCATTTTGTCTGGTTTGAAGATATATTTGTGTGCTTGAAAGTCGTTTATAGTTTTGAAGATAATGTTCAAACACCGGGGTAAAATGCCGCAATTTTGCGGTTCACCGGTCATTGTGAAAGTTTTGCCACTGCCTGTGACACCGTAAGTAAATAATAAGCCATTTTTACCTTTGATTAGGCCTTCAACTATCGGTAAGGCGACTTTGTCGAACACTTCTTGCTGGTTCGTTTCTGGCGGGAATACTTCTTTGAAAGTATACTTCATAGTCTTCGCATTCTCGTTTCTGTAGCTTATAGCAGTTGCAGGAGGCGTCAGGAGGACCATAGTAGGCGATATTATCTTCATACATGGTGAATCAGAGTCCCTTTGCATAGGTCGCAGTCGGCAATATACTTGTACCGGATCTCTCTCCCCAACTAGATTTTGTTTACTCCGAGCTGGCGTTCGCATGTCGTTTAATCTTTGTTTCGATTTAGCGGACTTCATTTTTAACGTATTTTGATATCACATTCACTATCACAAATAATATTTTTCAACGGATTGATGAAATCAAAGCAACGGTCGTTCATGAATTATCAATATGTTACAAACATTTTAATTATTGAATTGCGAGGTACGTGATCTCTTTCTAGCATGTGGGATTCGTATATTGCTGTTTCATGGAACGACTGACAGTTGGTATCTGCCGCATTTGGTGGTATAATACTCGGCCGTTGAAAGTTGGTTTGACATATTGAGAATGTTGCTTGACTTTGAAATGAAATTTCCATAAAAATTACGGGAAAAAAACAACGACCCCAACAGATTTTGTTATTTACTTTCTTTGTTAATTTTTATGAAAATAGAATCAAATGGTCGTGGTGAAACATGATTTAAATTTTGTTAGTTGGACCATCGTTATTCATTAAACATGCTAAATGACAGGCAATAATAACTAAAAATTCGTAATTTCTTTATAATTTGTAAAAGATAATATTAAATTCTGATCAGAAATTCTTTTTCAGAAATAATAAGAACGTGGTCTTTTCTTTTTCGAAATTAAACGTGCCCCATAAAATGTTATTTACCCTAATTAGAGGAAGTCATCACTAAAGTGGCCACACCAAAGTATCACAATGCAGCCAACTTACAACACAGTGTGAATGCTCTGTTCCACGTAACTATTTTTGACATGCTAGTTCTTTCTTGTTTTATAATATTTTATAAATACTTATGAAAACTATTTGTGAAATAATTACTTCATGTCAGTATCAATTATTTGATCGTTGCCAAATTGAACAACTTCAAATAAGTTGATTTTTAAATTACAAAATTCAACAGATGAAAAATATAGCGGCAACAAAAGATGTTTCGGTATTTTCTTGTCTAAAGGTATTTTCGCTCTGATTGTCAAAGTTTGAATTATTTTTCAGTGCTGCCAGGATCTTTGATGCGCTTGATTGACATTGCGCTTTCTAAAAACTTTGGTAAAATTATCCTATTGAAATTGTATTGAAAACCCAAGAGCTAGTTCCGCACCATGCAGAACTACAAAAGTTTTCTCGATACTTTGAAGTATCGTCAGTACCTAACCTACAATTTGCGGTTATTAGGTGTTTTCAGGGCCACTGTCAAGCAAGCAAGAAAAAAACAATTAAAGCACTCACAAACATTTATTATCCAGTATTTTATTTAAGAAAAAGCAGCGACTCAGCGTATAGCTAAAAAAATACACTCCTTCTTGCACAGCGCCATCTATAATTTTTGTGTTGGAAGCACAGACGTATAAAGAGTAGGTTGGAAGTTAGCCCTGAAAGCACTTCACTAGAGAAGAAAACTCTAATAACATTTTGTTTTTGTTAACTTTCAGGGCGAAAAGTACGACGGTCGTCGTGCAGATGTTTGGTCTTGTGGAGTGATCTTATACGCACTGCTGGTCGGAGCGTTACCCTTCGATGATGATAATTTACGTCAATTACTTGAAAAGGTTTGATTTACCAAATTATAACTTTATGCTAGATTGCTAGAAGCAGTAGAATCCTGGAAGTACCTAATTAATAAAACAATGGGGAAGGCTGATTGTAGACGGCGCGACCATAGTTTAGACCCAATCTGACTAATAAGGTCAAACAATTTTGAAATAAAAAATGACATTGACAGATTTTCAACCAATGATGATGTTGGTACAAGCGGTGCTAGCGCCATTAGTTCCACAGTTGCCATCTCCTATTGAGTCGGTATGGATTTGCTGCTGCACTGCGTGTTGCCGGTTCGATTCTCGTACGGAACACATTTTTGTAATAATAAAGATTATTAAACTTACATACATATGACAACAAAAAAACATAATTCTTGTACCACTAAAAACTAGGAATACACACAAAAAATCTACATTTTTTTTCTATTTATTTGTTTTCCTTAAATCTGGGTGCACGGCAGTGCGTTAGAGCCAAGTTCGACATAACATTAATGGTGTTCTGTTCACTTTTTGTTTTCAGGTAAAGCGTGGTGTATTCCATGTACCACATTTCGTTCCTCCCGACTGCCAACAACTTCTACGAGGGATGATAGAAGTCAACCCTGAGAAACGGATGACGGTAAGAAGAAAAAAATTAAAGTGAAAACTTCTTTAGGCGCGTTGAGTACTTTTGAGTGAACAAAAATCATAGAACTCGCGTGATCGTCACGTACGCTTTTCGTAGCACTCGTAGCCGTAGTTGATCGGCTACTAGTTTTCACTTCTATGGGCAGTCCCCAAAGATTGTCCCCGGATGTTTTTTATGATTATTTTACTATGCTAAGCAACAAATTCACCCCTATTTTTCACCCCACAGCTAGCAGAAATCACCCGACACCCCTGGGTAACGGCGGGTGGACGCGGGGAGTTGGAACAGGAGCTCCCCATGATGGAGGTGGTCCAGACCAGGGTGCTGCCTTCTGCGGACGCCATAGACCCTGATGTGCTACAGGCCATCTGCAGCCTAGGGTGCTTTAAGCAGAGAGAGAAGCTTATACAGGAGCTATTAAGTCCACAGTGAGTTTTTTGTTTCGCATATGTTTTTGTTTTGTTGAAATAAAGGGTGTAAATAGACCCTTCACAAATCCGTCAATCAAGCATATGTACATCAAACTAAGTAATCCTACGCAAAAATTATTGCTGGGAAACTTCTTTTTTTTTGGGGTGAAAAACACATTTCACGGTGAAACTCAATGTAACGTATAAAACATATTGTGCTGTTAGATGCATTGCGTTGTAAACGGGTCATGGAGATATTTACAGTAAAGCTATACCATTAAAAACTTGTATAAAAAAAAATATTGTGAAAAAGTTGGAACTTTGACCCCCAATACTAGTTCTCAGGTATGGTCTAGAAAAAAAACATTGCTATGATGGGGAGAACAAGTGCCTTTCGGCTTCGTTAAGGGTATATTTACACCCTGTATAAAATTTTAATTTAATGTAACAAATGGTAATGTGGATTGGAACATTCCGTCAGAACTACACTCTATTTGACTAACAAATTTAGTTCACAGTGAGTGACGAGGAGAATAAGTGCCTTTCGGCATAAAAATCTAATTACTCCGTCAGGTAGATTATTAAAAATATTTGACCCGTATTTTTTCTTTTGTTACGTAGGCAAATCAAAATTGACGAAGGTACGACGCTTTTAAAAAATCCAATACGTCACACCTAGGTATATTTTTTAGCTAGTTCTGACGTCACGAACCCCATTCCCGACTTTTGATGCGTTTTATCTTTGTCAATATTCATTGATTTACAAAAACAAAAAATACATGTCCATTATTTTTCAATAATCAAAATGACGGACTAAATAGATTTGTAATTGAAGTGAATTGAAGTGAAACTTCTAATGCGACTTCCAACAAGGTAGCGTTAAACGTTTAACGCTACCATGGAGCCCCGCCACCATGCCCCCATGCCCGCTCCCCTACCCCTTTCTATTTTCATTTCCTCTGTCTGATACTGTCGTCATGCCTATTGAATGTAAGAAATGTTAATGAGAAGGAGTGTTTAACTAATTGGTCCTTCCACAGCCATAACACAGAGAAAGTGATCTACTTCTTACTACTGGAGCGCAAGCGGCGGAGACCGGCGCGAGACGACGAGCCGCGCCCGGCCGCGCCCGCGCTGCCGCCCGACCCACCGCGCAAGAGACTCGACACCTGCCGGGTAAGGAGCTTGGTATGGACATCTTTATACCTATTCTAGAGAGAGATTGTGTGACTGATTTTATTTGATTGTGAAGCGTCTATCTACAGAATATATCTTAGTGTGCGGAGCTACTGGCCGTACAAAATGTATACAGGGTGTTAAAGAAATTGCACGCCATAGCTTAGGGGTAGGTTCAGTATCAAGGGTGTGCGCTCTGAAGAGGCAATTAGGCAAAGCCTACCAACATTCCAAATGCATTTATTAAAACTGTAATAAAATAATACAAAATATAAAAAAAAACAAGTTCAAACTCCTGTTAGAATACTTATAGCAATTTGTCGCGCCCGTGTCACGTAACTAATATTACCCTGGAAGTTACTACGCCGGAAATACAAAGTACAAACACGCAACATGCAAACACTCGACTAGCCTAAAACTAATTGATAATTTTACATTGGTGCATATTTTCGTGGGTTTGAACTGATCTACAGTGTCGATAAAGGAACCCGGGAAAAATACGAAATAGTAAATACTAATACTAAAGACATTCTACTGAAAACGGCTCGCGACAAATGGCGCACACATCTTGCGCCAGTATTCGGACCCGAGAAGTGAAAGACAAAATGATAACGCGTTCGATAGTAGGTAAGTAATTAAAGCATTTTAACAAATAAAATAACTGTAATTCTAAACGATTGCTACTTTATTAATTACTAAATTAGGTTAATCTTGCAATTTTTTTTTCTGGGTTCCCTGATACTGAACCTACCCTTAAGCTATTCAGCACGCAATTTCTTTAACACCCTGTATAAGTGTAACTGCCCCGTCGCTTTCATGGTCTTAGGCACGACTCCTGAGACAGAGGTTTTAAGTTCAACTCCAAGTAAATTGCTATTAAATTGGGTTTTTCCATCTTATATATATAGCAGGAACAAAATCTGAGCCCGGTTGATGGCAATAGGCTCGCCCCTATTACATGGGACTTAAAGATTACTGGCGAAATGTGGGTGTGTAATATCACTTCCAACTTTTTAATGCACCAATTTTTTTGCCATTTTTATAATTAAATTTTAGTTATTACCAAGCGAAACCGTCGTTTATTCTATCTTAATTATTATTATTGTCTTCATTGACGTTAATAATTGTATTTTTTGACGACGTTATTTATTTTCTTAAACCGTAGTATTAGGTACTCTGTCGTGGGTTCGAACCCAGACAGGCGCGTTACTTTGTGCAAGTAATTTATTTCATCACCACTGTTCTCACAACGGTGAAGGAAGTCGGTCCTAGAACCAAAAATTCTAAGACATGTGACATCTACCAATTCGCACTGGGACCGCGTGGTGGATTAAATAACTAAATATCGCTGGACATGTTATTAGTATGTATATTTAGGTTAAGGTATTTATGTATGGGTCTTTGTTACCTGAAATAAATGGTTTATTATTATTACACACAGCGCCATCTAGTACCACACTAAGCAACGAGGCTTGTGTCGTGGACACCAGATGGTTGATATACTTCATAGATACTTTTTGTTTGTAAATACATACTTAAGTTATTATACATATACACATCCACGACTCGGAAACAAATATCCATGCTCATCACAAAAACATTTGCTCCTACCGGGATTCGAACTCAGGACCCTAAGAACGAAAGGCAGGCTCGCAACCGCTGCGCCATTCGGGTCGTCAAATCGACGTCAATCGTTTTTTTTTACGGATGGGAAATCATCAAATAACTTCTCTCGCTCTGAGCGGAGCGGGAGGGAGTGTCAGACTTTTACTGACTAAAACCTATCCATGTTCCTTCCTCGCCCTTTATGTTCCGGGGCCGCTGTATCTCTTTCAAACAGTCCCGCAGCCCCGGCAGGGACGTCAATCGTCGAATATAGCCCATTCCCTCTCCCATTGAGAGGAGACCGTGTCCCAGCAGTGGAAACATTATAGGCTGATGATGATGATGATGAGGTATTCTAAACCCTTTAGGGATTACAGACGTTATGTTATGTTACAGGTAAATGGTCAGTCTGCCCACTTCGGTCAGATCAGCGAAGGATCTCCCATCACACCACGAAGATCACAGTATAGGTACGAAGTACAAATCCATTCCTTCACGCAATTCGGTACGGGGGTAAGCAGTCATGTAGGCTTGCGGCCATTTTCAATAACTTACTGATCGGTTTCGGTAGGTTAGCTATCTCTGTCTATTTGACATTTTGCTTACATACGGTTAGAAACAAGACGTCACAGAAAAGCTTTCTTTTATTGTTCTATGAATCAAGTGACAGATAGGCGACGCGGTTATGATATTTCAAGCTAACTTTGTTTATAGAAACACCGATAGCTACGAGACGTGGCATATTAACTGACAGTTATACGTAAGTAAGTTATAGAAAACTGGCTTTACACATGTAGAAAGTAGAAACAACTACTCTTCATTGATATTTAAGTTTGGGTGCACGGTAGAGTGCCAAGAAAAGTTCATTATTTTTTTTCGGTTTTTTATCAAGAAGTATATAAACTACTCCACTGTTCTATGATAAACTACATCTACTTTCTCATACCGCTGACACAAAGTATGTATTTTACTTGAGAAAATGCATCGAATTACAAAAAACGTAAGAGAACTATAATTTGAGGTTACCGTTGCGCTTTCCCCTTTATGTGAAAAGGGCTCTCTTTTATCTTTTTTGTTTCACAATTAAGCAGTTTAATTTGTCACTTACAACCTTTATCTACCCATGTACCTACCTTTTTTTCATAAGTTATATGAATCTGAATAGCCTACACCTACCTGCATTCACCATTTTTAACATTTCATTGTGTAAAATACTGATGTAAACAGCCAACTGAATAAATATCATTCAGGCCAAAACGGACCAAGCCAGAACAGCGCAATATTTTTGTTAATAAATAATTATAATGGATAAATATCGCTGGACATTACACACAGCGCCATCTAGGGGCACAATAAGCAACGAGGCTTGTGTCGTGGACACCAGATAGTTGATATACTCCATACATACTTTTTTTGTGAATTATAAAACTTTAATTAATATTATAAAACATAAACATCTTTGACTCGGAATCGGAAACATTTCCATGCTCATCTCAGAAACATTTTTTAATTTTATTGTTCTCTAAATTATAAGGCCTGTTAGTTGCTTTAGTAGTATTTTTTGGTTTTTACATCAAGAAATTCTTAGTAGCAGTCACGGAGTCTGAATTTGTGCCCGGTTGATGGCAATAGGCCTGCCTCGTATTACATGTGGCTTGTAACATGACTAACCCTTTTCTATATACTCGTATTCTTTTTTGTTATGGGAAATCATCCGCTCAATCAATCACTTCTCCGGCTCTGGGCGGGAGGGAGTGACAGACTTTTACTGACTAAAATCCATCCATGTTCCTTCCTCGCCCTTTATGTTCCGGAGCCACGGTATCTCTTTCGAACAGTCCTGCAGTCCCGGCAGGCATTAAAACTAACCCATGGGGTATTTTAGACGAGTATGTAAGGGGCCGTTCACTCCCCCCTCCCCCTTGTCAACAAAAGTAAGCAAAGCTCTTACCCCCCCCCTCACATGCTTACGTAGGTTAACATTGGTATATGCATTTTATCTTTTTTTTTATTGATTCATGAGCACCACTTATAATTCGAGAAATAAGAAAATAAGTTTAGGATAGAGGATTTCAACAATTCAACTTTGGCGAAAGTAGATGAATAGTCAAGTTAAGCATAGACAATATGTGTAAAAAAGTATATAATTATTGCTGAATTAATCATCATCTAGATCCCCCCAACCCCCATGTCATCAAAAATAAGCAAAGCATAGACCCCTACAGTGCTTACGTAATACTTGAACGATCCCTAATTTTAATTATGCTTAGAATACAAATATGTAAAAAACCTACTTTATAGTTTAGTATAAGAAGCCTAAAAAGTTCCCACAATTGGGGCACACAGGTCTTCTTTCTAGAGGACTAACTTTGGTTGTGTAGGTCTAGATACTTAATAAGTAGATAAATTCAATTCAAGTTTTAATTTAAAAGAAAAACGTAAGACAGAAAGCGGGGGAGTCAACAACATCGGATAGAAAAGGAAAACGAATTCAAAAAGTTTCTATATGAAAATTAGAATAAATACGTCACTAAAGTTGGTTGGTTCGTTTTGGCACAACGATCGGACATCATCAGGCCGTTCACCGGTAGAGTAGATAGGTAGTAGTGTGTGTAATATCTGAGGTTTGAGCACAGGTTTGGTCGCAGCAGGTCCGCGTCAGGCCGGCGCGGCGAGGGGCGGAGCTCCCCGCAGTTACCTGCCAGCCCTCCAAGTGAGTACCATCCTTACTTCCTTATCCTTACTAATATTATAAACAGCGCCGGATTTAGGGCAGGGCAACAGGGCCACTTGACCCGGGCCTCCACAAGGAAGAAGCCTCCAAAACATGTTTTTTTTACATAAAAAAATACACTATTTGTGTCCATGACCAGGTTTATGGTTCGAGACAGCACAAGAGAGGTCCTTGTTTACATATACATACATATTTTTCGTCTGTTCCAAAAAAATTTACCACTTCTTCACTTCACTTCTTGATTGCCCCAGAGCCTCCACACCTTTAAATCCGGCCCTGATTATAAATGCCAGAGTAAGTTTGTTTGTTTGGTTTGTTACCTTTTCACAACTAAACCACTGAATTACCTCTGAAGGACCTAGGGTACCTTTTATCCAGCAAAATAGGACTGTTCTCGAGACAAATCACAATAACCTTCTTATAATGATAGATAGCGCCACGTGTCTTTCGAATTATGATTGAATTATATTATTACCTACAAGCAGAGTACAACCCGAATTGATAGTCAAATTACAAATTAACGCGAGCGAAGCGCGGGCAAAAGCTAGTTTTCTATAGCTGAATAAAAAGGGTTCTTTGACAATCGTTAGGTAGTCAGTGGCCCAAAAAGTCTGACAACCAGTCTTACCAAGGGGTATAGTATTACCCATTACTAACTGGGTTGTGAAGGTCAGATAGGCAGTCGCTCCATGTAAAATACTGGTATTCAGCTGCATCCGATAAGACTGGAAGCCGACATCAACATAGTTGGGACAAGGGAAGGATGATGAGTAAAAAAGGACCCTCTGCCGCACTAAAATTCGGAAGAATACAATATTTCTTTGGAAATATTGACATTCAATAGTGTTTTTACTAGCGTTACACCCCGGTTTCGCACCTCTGCAATGTAGCATGTAGATAAAAAACTTCCTCTTGAATCACTATAATTATCTATTACTGAAAACTGCATTAAAATCCGTCGCATAGTTTAAAAGATCAAAGCTTACAGACAGCGGGAGCGACTATATTTTATACTATGTAAAGAAAATATCGTCAGGGAAAACAAACAGATTAAAAATAAACTTTATTAACTTAACATTAAACTTAAGTATGTACCCACTACATTTTCCACAGACAAGCTGATGGCAAAAAAAGTTAACTACGAGTATTTAAGGCGAGGATTTACTAATTTTAAACTTTTTTGAACACGTGTAACGTTTCAACTATAAAACAGAAAGCAATGAAAAATTATTTTATTATAATTGAACATACGACCAAGCGCCGGGCAAAAGCCAAAACATGATATCAATAAGTTGGCTCGATAAAAAAAATCACAAACCTGACTCTAATTTGTGTTTTCAAACGTATTTTTTTAAATGAGATTATGTCTCAAAAAGTATTGAAAATTACATAAAACAATCAAACATTGTTTATAGAAGGGACTCGCAAAAAAAAAATTGGAAAAAGTGCTATATTTTTTTTAATAAAAATAAAATTGCTTTGGCGGGTCGCGAAAGTCGAGAAATACACCAGCCAGTGCTCGCCGAGGCGTGACCGAGAGCGGACGCATGTCGCTTTTTTCACAGAGCTACCCTTCATAATTGTTACGCAACGTTTTTGTATCTTTTTATTATCTTTTAGCTGAAGTTTATTTTGAAATAGTTTTTTTATTAGTTATAGGTACATTATTAGTTTTAAGAATTTGTTTATTTTATTTAAATTTCCCCGAAAACAGGATGGGTAATAAAAAAAATAAAAGATCTTATAAAAATAAGGCCTGGTCCCGGTACGAAAGGCAACGAAGGAACGGGGTGGGTTGCCGGCGCCGCGTCGCGGCGCGGCCCGCGCAATCGACTCGCCCACCCGCGCAATCGACTAGCCCATCCGCGCAATCGACTAGCCCATCCGCGCAATCGACTCGCCCACCCGCGCAATCGACTAGCCCATCCGCGCAATCGACTCGCCCACCCGCAAAATGGACTCGCCCACCCGCAAAATGGACACGCCCACCCGCGCAATCGACTAGCCCATCCGCGCAATCGACTAGCCCATCCGCAAAATGGACTCGCCCACCCGCAAAATGGAATCGCCCACCCGCGCAATCGACTAGCCCATCCGCGCAATCGACTAGCCCATCCGCAAAATGGACTCGCCCACCCGCAAAATGGAATCGCCCACCCGCGCAATCGACTAGCCCATCCGCGCAATCGACTAGCCTATCCGCAAAATGGACTCGCCCACCCGCAAAATGGACTCGCCCACCCGCGCAATCGACTAGCCCATCCGCGCAATCGATTAGCCCATCCGCAAAATGAACTCGCCCACCCGCAAAATGGACTCGCCCACCCGCAAAATGGACTCGCCCACCCGCGCAATCGACTAGCCCATCCGCAAAATGGACTCGCCCACCCGCAAAATGGACTCGCCCACCCGCAAAATGGACTCGCCCACCCGCGCAATCGACTAGCCCATCCGCGCAATCGACTCGCCCACCCGCAAAATCGACTCGCCCACCCGCGCAATCGACTCGCCCGCTACTCGTCAACGAACTGGCGGGGAACGCGGTACCGAATTCATACCAGCATGCCGCACTACAAGCGGGCCTTAATGCCCTAACTTGGCTTTAACTCTGCCGGGGAAAAAAGCTCTAAAAAAACCTTCTCTCTCTCTCTCGCTCTGCAAATTTTTATATCTCTATCAAACAATGAGTCATTATGTGAATGTTTCACCATTACGAAAGCACAGTAATTATAGCTGTTTGTCTTATTTTCTCTTCAGCTGGTCACACTCCACATCGGGTGTCGTCGTTAGGAGGTACACCTGCCACTCCTGGATCACCTTTGGGTATGTCTGATTCAACTACAATTTATTAAAAAGACGTTGCGTTGGAAAGCCTCCTACTAGGTGGATCGATAACCAGGGGCCTAATTCTGCTATTTTAATAAATTCGTCACTCCAACACGATTCCATTCTCATCCCATTGTCATTTTGCTTAAAGTTCGTAATCTGCTAAATTCACAATGGTCGGTCAATGGTCTCGTAATAAAATTGTGTTTCAATGGCATTGTCGTATTGTCATTATTATAAAACCCTTAGTACAAATGGTTTTCGAAATCTACTACTAAATGCGAACATTTATTCATGCCAGATTTCATGTACGAGATTAATATTCTATGACATTTCTTTCAATGGAGTGTCAGTGGTTGTTCATTGAGAAGTCATAATGGCGCCTTTATGATAGTAGAATTAACAAACTTGACAGAACTTGATCATTATGAAATCAATGATCGAATACTCTGACACTATTGTAATAGCAGAATCGAGGCCCTGGTGAAGGTTGCGGGGACCCTCTGGATGCGAGTCGCACGGGACCGGTCAATGTGACGACACTTGGGGGAGGCCTACGTCATGCGGCTGAAAAGATGATGCTGAATTTACTCGATCATACTATCCATTGGCAAATATAATTATGAATGTTGATGCTTCTAAACTCATCGGTTTTGGAATTTTACGAGTTAATCAAATCTGCTAAAATAAAAGTTTTATGTAGGTATATCCGTTAATATCACATGTCATTTCATTATTTTTTTATATAAATACAAAATTGCCTACGAGATGAAACGATAAAACCGATACTTTCATTTCGAAATATCTTACGGGGTTTTAAAAATATGATAAGAACATCAATCTCTCTTATATTCTCAACATTAGAAAATACATATATTTAATCCTCTAAATCAGCGGTCGGCAACCTTTTGGCTGGCAAGGGCCACAAGGTGGCAAAATAAACTAAAGGCGAGCCACACTTGTGATATTAAACCTAGAAGCCCAATAATACCAGCATATAGTTGGTCATATCCCATAGAATCGTGCCCGACAAAGTGACTTCAGTGAGATACCTACACGATAATTCACAGTAAAAGACGCGCGTAAAAAATATGTAAAGGCAGCCAAAAAGCAAATAGTTTATGAAAAAACCACTGCATAAATCAATTAAAAATAAAATTTATTGTTTTTTTCGATAATTGTGCTTTAACGGTATCGACTTGGTTTTGGAAATTTGACACTTCTTTTATTACTAATTTACGCCCAAAGTTAAAATTGGCAATAAAAACAAATATTTAGTGGCTCAATATTAAGGGCTTTTTATTTAACTACCTATTCTGTTTCCGCACAGACAAAATTAGTAATGAGACAAAGCGATAATTATCAAATTTTGGATGTACCTTTACTGTCAAACAGTGGAGTTATTCACATAAAGAACATGTAAATGTAGTAAATAAGTTATAAATTTCATTTATTTTGATATTTATAAATTATTTGCAAATCATTCACGGGCCGCATGTAAGACGTCCGCGGGCCGCATGCGGCCCTCGGGCTGCGTGTTACCGACCGCTGCTCTAAATGAACTCTTTTTCCTGTACAAACTAATGTAAGGAGTTCGCCCTGATTCTTTGGTAGCACTTTAATATTATGTTTTTTTTATTTGCTTTCAGCGTCCCCATCGGTTCGGGAGCATCATCACCAGAGAGCAAACTCCACAGGACCTACAATAAGTCTTAATATTAGTAAGTTTCATCAATAATTCATTAGTTAACGAATTCAAACCGTTTTTCCTGGGTATTAAAAACTATCTGCTGTATAAACATGCAATATCTACGCGGTCTAAGGCCAATTCTTGACGGTCGGTCGCGTACGGTCGGTCGTGACGTCAGCGAGAACAAAATACGGCTGTCGGTCGTCACTGACGTCAACGTCGCAGTATACAGGGTGTAAACCACCTTATCACAAAGCCGTTAACCAAGCATTCTGTACATCAAAATAAGTAATTTTACGCAAAAATTATTGCTGGGAAACAACTTTTTTTTTTGAGGTTATAAATCACGTTTTGTGGTAGAACTCAATGTTACGCACTTAAAACATTGCGCTGATGGATGGATTGAATAGTACGGGAGTCTTGGAGGTGTTAAAAGTCAAAATCATACAAAAAAACTTGTATTTAAAAAAAAAACTTGTCAAAAAGTTGTAACTTTGGCCCCCCATATCTCAGTAACTAGAAGGTTCCCAGGTATGGTGTAGAACAAAAAAATGATCGCAATGATGGGGAGAACAAGTGTCTTTCGGCTTCGTGAAGAGGTGTTTTACACCCTTTATAAGGTGCTCAGATCAAATAAAAAAAGTAGATACCGCACTTAGAACAAGAAAGTGTCGCCATTTTTTCAACTATGTGTGAGTAAATGAAGTATTGCCACGTTTTGAAAAAAAAATCCCTTAAAATTGCGTAAAATAGGTAATATGCCAAAGGGAAAATAAATGTCTCATAAATTACAATAACATTATAAATATGTAGGAGGTGTGTAGGATCACTTTATAAATGGTCTCAACAGGTAGTCCCGAAAAAAAATACAACAAGGTAATGTAAAGTGTTTATTAAAAATAAATAACATAAAAAATAAAAAGACTGAATCATTTCGACTCTGTCGAATAGCAGCTACCCATTCATCTCTTATCTCTTATATTAAAATATTTGCTGGCAACCTAAAACCAATAATATTTGATAGTAAAAAATAGAAGGTAAGTACTCGAGAATGTAGAAAGAAACGAGTAAAAAAATAACTGTTTACATAAAATGAAGTGATTATAAAATAAAACAATAATGATACCCACTCTGTGCCTAATTATTTTGCTATGACTTTGCCTACAACTTACCCACATTTTTGGGTATTACAAATACGAACTCCTGGCAACACTCTCTCGATACGTCATTTCAGGACATTGACGTTATTTATGTGGAATAACCTCAAAACTGTGTTTGAATAATATAAAAAAAGATAGTCTTGTCAGTACTTACGTGTGAAACGATATTCCTTCAGACTTTTAGTTCACTTTCGAGTTGTTTTTACACCATTTTATAACACACGACGGCATTTTTAAGGCAAACTTACTGTACGACGACCCGTAGGATAATAACAAAAATGAGCATAGTTTGGTGCATGTGTGTGCGTGAGTGCGTGTGTTTACTTGAATGAGCAGAGTTTTGTGGCTTCACTATTGGCAAAGGCCGTGCGGTATCTACTTTTTTTATTTGATCTGAGATAAGGTGTTAAAAAAATAACTGCAAGAACCTTGAGGAGTTGTTAAAAAATAATCACGAAAAACATTTATATAAGTAACAATCCGTTTCAAAGATATGCAATATTTTCCCTGCGTACAAAATTATTGAATATATGCCACTTGACTGTACTGTGACTGCACCGTGCAGGGCGCCGTGCGCGGGGTCGTTCACCCCTGCGACAGCGCAAACTTAGACAGCTGATTCTAACTTTCCCATCACATTTTGCAGACTTTGGACTAGCAATGTTTTTTTTTATGTAAAAACTAAAAATGCTTGAAAAAAGTTTTATTTTTTAATATATTTGATTTTTGATACCGAATACGTACACGAAATTCTTTCAGTTAATTTTTTAACACCTTACATAGATCACTATGTATACTCGTACGCGACCGACCGTCAGCGCGACAATAATTCAGGCCTAAATGTATGGAACAGCTGCTTTTTTTATTGTCAATGAAAAATTTATGTGTCCGGTTTAGAATGACGTACTGAATAAGTCAATACCTACACCATAATACATCTAAGAATCAAACACGAAATATTTTCAGACAATAATAATATCGGCTATAATGAAATCATAGCAACGAAGAAAAAAATATCTGAGTGTTTTTGTTTTTACGAACAATTAAAATTCTAAAATTTCTTGAGAATAACCTCCACTACGACGACGTAGTAAACTAGCGTAATGGATGTAGAACAACATTAAATAATAAAATTAAAAACAAAACACCCGACAAAATAATGTTCTTAAAGTTAAATAAAAAATAATTTGTTAGGTCCTAGGTTTTGACAAGTCATAACTCCACTTTGCTCATCTTATTTTGTTATTTTGTGTGTATAGTATTCTAATAGTCAAGCCCTTTCATTTGATACCCATATTGAAGGAGTTGTGAAAAAATATGTAATCCGCCATTTTGTGGCGGCGGCCATCTTGGACCGATTTTCATCAAACATAGCTAAGAACACTCCTGAATAATTCACCTTTCAAACAAAACAAACAAAATCAAAATCGGTTCATCCGTTCGGGAGCTACGATGCCACAGATAGACACACACACACAGATACATGAAACTTATAACATCCCGTCGTCTATACGTATGGGGTTCAAAATAAGAAGCCTGTATTTACTTTGTGAATCAAGTTATTTTAAATTGTTTATTTTTTATAAAACACAAGCCGATGCCCGCGGCTTCGCCCGCATAAAATTGTATACTAAAACCATTTGAATCACTATCTATTAAAAAATCCGCATCAAATTCCATTGCGTAGTTTTAAAGATCTAAGCATAACACACAGACAGACAGCCGACGATAGGCAGATGCGGCGGGAGACTTTGTTTTATACTATGAAACTGAATAGGAACTGTGATAGTGATACTTGGACTTTTTTTTTAAATGACTTCTTTATAGCTGTTAGATGGTTCTCTGAAAACATTTTGTGTATAAATAGTTAGACCAACCTTTATAACGTTCATAGACTACTTTTAGCAATAAAGTTCCCACGAAGTAAAATGTGGTAAAATAATTATTAATAATTAACCAATAACCATCACCACAGGTGGCGAGCCTGGTGAAGCGGTGATTATAATAAACGAATCACCAATAATGGGCTCGTCCGTGGCAGTACGGCCGCACAGTCCTTCGCAATCGCATCGAGGTATGTGCACAGTAGAGGCAGCGCCAAGTTCTTTTATTTTCATCTCAGTTTTTTAGAATCGTTTATTTATTTAAGTCAGTTCATCATTTATCACTCTGCTGTGTTATATCGTTCGTTTGTTTATTAAATCTTAATAAAAAATATGCTTAAATTGAAAAGAATTCGAACGGTATCACGTTTTGAATCCGCCATGATTTTACTTTAAAAACAAATGAGTTCGCTTTCGAATTGTGTGCGCTCACTTGAGTGAGGTGAACTAGTGAACTTTACAGAATAGAGCCTCTATATTCTCTTGCTTCGACTATATTTCTAAAATCGATATAATAATATATCTTATTGTAAAATTATATTTTTTACAGTGCGTGAAAGATCATCTCTACCGGGTCCAACAAGCGGACCTCAGTCACCTGCGCAACCTTCATTGTTCCCCAACTTAGGTACTATTACAAGTAAGTACTTACTAAGTTTTTGTCTGTTTTGGTGTGATAAACTTTAAATCTCAATGAGGCAACGAATTGACATAGGTCCGGATTACAGGTTGTTTATTAAATTTTGCAATAACAATTTGCCAGGATAATAAATAGAGGATGTTAAAAATATTACAATCTTCTGCCCGCGTGAAGTTCAATAACTGTCCCATGGGATCTTACTACAGGGATAAAAAGTATCTTATGAGTCAATTTAGGTTATAAACCATCTGTGTGCAAAAATTCATCCGATTCCGTTCAGTAGTTTTTGCGTGAAAGAGTAACAAGTATACACACATACATACTTTCGCCTTAATAATGCAACCGGCATGCATGCGACCGGCTCCTGTTTCGCATGGTGAAAAACTATAGTTTCTTTCAAGTTGGAAATCAATCAAACACATTCACAAAATTTCATTGAAATGGGTTATGTAGTTTTGGCGGATTACCGATGGCCGAAGGTTGCGGGAATGCGTTGGATGCGAGTCGCATGGGACCGGTCAATGTGGCGACTTTTTGGGGGAGGCCTATGTGGACGTCTTTCGGGTGAAATAATGATGATTATCGTGTGGTTTTAGAGATTAGCGTGTAATAGTACCATAGTGACATCAATATGTGTGTCACTAGGTGTAGGTCCGGGCGGGTGTGCGGGCGCGGGTGCGGGGGGTGCGGGCGTGGCGGCGCCGTGGCGCGTGCGGCTGGCGACCATCAAGAACTCCTTCCTCGGCTCACCGCGCTTTCACAGGAGGAAAATGCAGGGTACCTACACTTTACAATTAATACTAAAACACATTATTTGTACTGAATTTCTGATATTTCGGCAAAGGGGGTCTACTCTCTAAGTCCATCAACGAAGATACGGGGCCCGTCTGAAAGTAACTAATACTTTGAAATGAACCTACTCCCTAATATTTTCAGATTTATGAGTTTGAAAACACATCGGGAGTAAGGACAGATGACCAATTGTGTTGTCATTCCTTTTGGTTCGGGCCCCGAACGAATCTTATGTCCGTAAACTGTGATACGGAGTAGGAAACTGCCGAAACTACAGATTATCTACAATGTGCATGCGAGCGCCATGATTACCTAACTAGCTTTTTGTATTCATTTGGAACGGTCGCCGTCAGTCGAGGCGTGTAATTTTTTGGCTACCAGGGCTTCTATTTTGTTTTCATTGTTTTTTTTCTCTGCATTATTCTCCCATTTACAAAGTTTTAACATTTTGTGATTTATCAATCTGCTTAGCTTTTCCTTAACTATTTTGGGGTTAGTTTCTAGCAGTCATTGAATACCACTAAAGATAAGAGTGGTTTTCAGATTTTCGGGCTTCTGACTACTCGTAACTGCATGACATTTTTCCAAAATATCCAAATAACTTATACTTTTTTCTTCATATGAGACAAGCCCGCCACACTATTCCCTAACCACTGTAACGCCTGAAAGCCAGAATCAACAGTGGCGATAACCACAAAAGCGCCGGGACAATGAAGCTCGACGAAGTCCCAGAGAATGAATTTAACTGTATTGGATCCCGCAACGAAATTAATCAGAAAGTATAGCAGGAGTAGGAAAAAACCGTAATTTCCACTTCCCTCCATATCATCAGGAGACAGAACGAAACAAGGTCAATAGGCGCAAAGGGACGTTTACAATTGGGATAGATCCAGTTGCCTAGCACCACAGATAAATATTAACATTAATGGGTCATAAGTTGTGAGCTGATATATTTGATTCCAATAATAGGTATGGCAAAAACGCTTGAACGCACGGAAATTTCTACTAGTTTCTACAAGGTCCGTATAGTAAATAACTCCGGATGTAACCTGAACACTATCCAACATAATATTGCGTTCATTTCGCCAAAGACTGTACTCCCATAAAATGTGATGTGCAGATTGTTCATATTCGCAGTCAGATGTGGAACATTGACAAAAAGGCGAGTCAACAAGCTTGAAGGAAAATAGTTTACTCTTAATATCTTAAAGTGACCATAACCTGTCAGAAATTGGGCAACACAGTGATCAACCTCCAGCCATTCTGTCCAGCCGCTCACGAACGGGTGGAAAGAACTGGTGGGGCCGACGCTCCTGATAACTTTTACTTATCATCTAAAAACATTAAATTCCCTTCCACAGCATCATCAGAAGAGGTCCACTTAACTCCAGAATCATCTCCAGAACTGACTAAGAGGTCCTGGTTCGGTTCCCTACTCCTGTCAGCTGACAAGGAGGAAACCTTCACCGCTCTAGTGAAGGGCAAACCTCTGGCGACTGTGAAGGCTGATCTAATACATGCTTTTTTGAGTGTGAGTATTACCTACTTATCTTGAGTGAAATGCTGACATCAGATATCAATTAATCCTTGGAAACGTGAATACCAATTATTGCTGGGAAATCACTTTTTATGTGAAAAATCACGTTTTACGGTAAAACTCAACATAACTCACTCAAAACATAGTGCTGATGGATGCATTTCATAGTAGGTACATGAAGGTATTTGAAGTAAAGTAGTAAACATTGACCTCAAATATCTTCGTAACGAGGAAATCTCCAGATATGGTCAAAAACACAAAAAAATGACGGTGGGAACAAGAGTTTTTCGGCTTTGTTAAGGGGATTTTGTTTGGTTACCGGAAAATGTGGCAGAAAAAAATGGGAGGCCTATACCCAGCAGTGGGTAATTTCGGGCTGATAAGATAATGAAGGGGTCTTTTACACCCATTATTAAACCAACATTAAACTTGCAGATAGCAGAATTATCCCATAGTGTGCTAAGTCCGATGTCCTTTCGAGTGGAATACAAGAGAGGATCAAACGCGCCCGCCATGTTCCAAAGACACGTGAGGTTTCAGGTAAGAACACACATTTCTCTAGATTTTCTCGGTCCTCTCATATCTACGCTGTTTTAAAGAGGGTATGAGGAATAGCGTATAAAGTTCCTCATACTCCGTTTAAAAGGGCTCCAACCAGACGGGTTTTGTGTTTGCAGCTACATCCCAACGGTAGTTGTAACACACTCAGTCCTTTCATAGTAGTGGAGTGATTTTTCAGGAGGCTTTATTCCGACTACAAACAAATTTTCCTAAACTGCAAAGAAAGATTTTTGTATGAAGCGTGGCTTGCCTAACTTCTGCCACTTTTTATTTAAAAATAGCGCCCACGCATTGTAAATTAAAATGATGTCATCGTGGTTTCAGGTTGACATTTCTACAATAACGAAAGCGCCAGGAGAGAACGGCAAGGAATATTTATATGCCATCACCTTCACGTTACTATCCGGTAAGTTGTACGGTTCAAAACGGTTTATTATTATTATTTTCCTTTATTCAATTGAACACAAACTTTTTACATTTTTAAATATTAATATAAAAATATATATATAAAACATTTAAAAATATAAAAAAAATCATTTATTATTATTAGTTTATAGAAAATAATTATTATGTACATACTACGACTAGAACTACATTTAATTACAAAAATAAAAACTAAACTTAAGCAGCTACAAATATACAACGCTGTCAATAGGATACTTAGGCGTCAAAGTACTCCTCCGCATCGCTGTCATCCGGAAACGTGCCCAGAAGACTGGCAGTATTGCCACGTTGAATGGCAATACTAATTCTTTGACCAAAGGAACAGCCAGCCCTCTCAGTCTCAGTCGAAAAAGGAGACACGCACTTGAACCCCATGACCCGAGCGTTTCGACCCCAAACGGCTCAAAGCTGTAGTTGCCAATAAGGTTACAGTATTTGCGCCGTTTGAGGGTTTCAGCAGCCGCAGCAGCAGCGCCTGCACAGCCCGCCGTGCATGCAACGTGAGATGACGCAAGGGTGTCAACACAAGTTGTGTCCCACACCAAAGGCCTGCCAACGCTCCAAGGCACCAACGTCATGCCGTCCGGTCTCTTGCCATCGTCACGCACCAAGCCGTTTGGTTCTAAAACCGCTGGTACGCTAGCGCTGGCAAGAGCCCGACGGATAATGTCGTTAATGCTGGCGTGCCGTGCAATGCGACCTGCGCTCCTGTAGCAGGACAGGCCATGGTGTCCGAGGCTGTCGACAGCTACACCGCAGTGACAACGATGCGGAGCAACACAAGGTGTGCCTAAGCGTAGACTCATAGCGACCCGGAACGATGCGTCATCCATCATAGTGCCAATGGTGAATGACGGAAGTGCCTGAAGCCACAAGCCCGACTCCCATTCCCCACGGCCAGTAGACGGGCACGCTCCACAGTATTGATTGACGTATGTAAAAGGGTATTCCGTACAATACTACAGGGCGGCATGTCCCGCTGTCTTTGGGAGGACAGGTTGTCGGGCAAATCCGTATTGGGACAAGCCATTTTCCAAGCGTTCAACGCCTCGGTCAAATACGGCACCTCAACATCAAGCTGTGAGAAATATAAAATATCCCTGGTTAATTTTTCGGTACCGTAGACCGGGGAGAGGAAGACATAGACTTTTTAGAGTTTAAAGAATGATTAAATTGGCAAGCACTTGGCGCTGAGCACTACCGTGCACCAAGATAGTGTTACAAAATGTATAAAAATGGATGGATTAGAGGACACAGTGGATCACTCGGCAATGATGCGGCTGACGAACTTGCCAGAAGAGGATCCAGCACAAAACCCTACGGACCCGAACCCATTGTGCCCATTCCCTTCAAGCAGCTGAGGAACTGGTTAAAGGATCACACCCGATTACAAGCAGAGAAATGGTGGGCCTCGGCACCAGGTTGTAGGCAAGCCAAGGAAGCTATGCCATCCTTGGATTCAAAGCTGACCAGGCGCCTTCTGCGCCTGGACAGAGATAGCCTGCGTCTGGTGGCGGGGACCATCACTGGCGACTGCTCGCTGAACAAACACTTCCACACTCTAGGTATCACTGACAGTCCCCTGTGTAATCTGCTTCTGGAGGGAGGTGGGCTGGTTGGAGTAATCGGCCACCATGGCTCACGCACAATGGTCCATTTCAAGGACTAAGTGCGGACACCTAAACCCCCATGATAGATAGATGTATAAAAATGCGATATAACAGTATTTTATACCCATAATATATTTTTCACTCCTCTTGCTCGAAGAGATCGTCATAATAGCGTACCAGAGAGGCCGTAAAATTGCATATTATGCCCTAGGGAAAAAAAGTTTTTTTTTTAATTCTCGTCGGTGTTCGAAAACGCATTTAAGTCTTTACTCATAATTCATCGCTTTAAATTGTGTTTACTGACATAGTATTAAGGAATTGTTTGTACTAACACTTTATGGGCCAAGTTGTCTGAAAATAAATGTATTTTTTTTATTATTTTTTTTATACACGCTGAAATTTTAGTGGTTGTTTTCCCGAAGCGAAATGAGATTGTATCGGTAATACAATCGATTAATATATAAAAAAAAAAATAGACTCAATAAATGGCAGATTAACAACGTGATAAACAAAACTCGAAAGCGACTTGAACCAACTGTAATATCTACGCGGAACGCGGGACGGGCGCGGGGGGTGTCCAGAACAGCTGTTCGGTCGTTGCACTTCGCGTATAAATCAGCTGATCACTACTCCTGACTTAGGACAACACAAAACCCATTAGGTTATAATAATAATTTGAAAAAAAAAAAAACTTTTTTTTAAGTTTAACCTTTGCTTTTCGATAGTGCTACTGATGGGTAATCCTCCTGCCGCGGGAAAACAACCATTAAAATTTCACGCTGTAGAATTGACTTATTACTGTTCCATTTAAAAAATATATATATGTTTTAAAAATGGAACCAAACGCGCCGAACGCCGAACTCTTTGGCAGGATGTGTGCGTTGCATTCCAGCTACAGAAGAAATAAAAAAAGGCATTGGCGCGAAAAAACATCTCATTAAATTTGAACAACAGTACAAATTGTACATTTAATTGTTAATAAAATAAACTATCATATTAAATATGGTTATTTTATTTTCTCGCAATCGTAGTGAAAAGTACGGTGTAACACACGGCGCTAAAATCCCATTATAACTCGGTTCCTATTTACTATCTCGCTAAAGCTCGGTAGTAAAACTACCTCGTCTATAGTGGGTCATTTTAGCCCCTTGTATTACAATGTACTACTTATTTTATACTTATCTAAAAGCCAATGTCCGAAATTGGTTCTTTTGCTGGTTTGGTCATTACAGAAAATTGCATTACCTTTATAGAAAAAAAAAAATAAGTAGCTTAGGAAATTACTTAAAACAACAACAACATCATTTATTTCAGGCTACTGTGACTTGCTCGCTATGAAGCATGAGTCTAGAGACCTTTACCACAAAATTCGCCTCATTACTAAATCTCTACCTGCTAAAACCTGGACTATTGAGAACGACAAAGGTGAAGTGGTAACAGAACTCGAACAAATCTCTGAAACGTGGAAGAGCTACTGTCAGTCATTAGTCCTGGACCCGCAGTCGCAACAGTTTGAAAGTACGGACCCGGAACGAGAGAATTTGGAACCAGACATCCTTCTGTCCGAAGTAAGAGCAGCCATAAAACACCTGAAAAGTAAAAAATCAACTGGTAAAGATGCAATTCCTATAGAGACAATTAAAGCCTTAGGAGAACGTGGCAACCAGATGTTTCATCTTATCTGCAACAAAGTATGGCAGACAGGAGTTTGGCCTTCGGAGTGGATACATACCGTATTCAAACCCCTGCACAAGAAAGGTTCGACGAGGATATGTAACAACTACCGCCTCATTGCTCTGATATCACACGCTAGCAAAATAATGTTACATATTCTCAACGAGCGATTGAAAACTTACCTGTCTAAGGAGATCGCTCCGGAACAAGCCGGTTTTGTAAAGGGGAAGGGCACTCGAGAACAAATTCTCATCGTACGCCAGATCATCGAGAAGTCAAGAGAATTCAATAAGCCCATATTCATTTGCTTTGTTGATTTCTCCAAAGCATTCGACTCGGTGGGGTGGCCGGTTTTGTGGAAGACCTTGCTAGACATGGGCACACCAAAACATCTTCTACACCTTTTGAGACGTCTATATCAAGAGGGCACAGCCTCAGTTCGCACAGATGATGTCCTGTCAAGTGACTTTCATCCTAGTGCCGGAGTACGCCAGGGGTGCATTATATCACCGCTCTTATTCAATGCGTACACAGAGCTAATAATGCGTATCACTTTAGAAGACTGGACGGATGGTGTAACAATTGGTGGATACAAAATTGCAAACTTGCGTTACGCGGATGACACCACCTTATTTGCAACCACTTCGCAACACTTGGAAGAGCTACTGTCAAAGATGGAACGCGTGAGCCATGAGTTTGGGCTAAAAATTAATCGCAACAAGACCCAGGTGATGATTGTGAACCGTGCCAGGAATAATTCGCCAGAAGTGACCCAAATCGCGAATTGCAACGTGGTTCAATCTTACATCTATCTTGGGGCTCTAATTTCGAATAATGGCGGGTGCATCGATGAGATCAAACGACGTATGGGCATCACAAGAACAGCGATGGACAAGATGCGGAAAATATGGAGGAATGGAAACATAACTAAAGCCACGAAGACCAGGCTGGTTAGGACGCTTATATTCCCCATATTTCTTTACGCAGCTGAAACCTGGACCTGGAACATCTCGTAGATGTGGAAAGGCAGAAAATAGATGCTCTGGAAATGTGGTGCTGTAGAAGAATGCTTGGGGTGTCGTGGACCGAGTTTCGCACGAACGTCTCGATACTTCAAGAACTCGGTATCAGGCAGCGTCTGTTTTCAACAGTACA
Source organism: Xestia ashworthii (assembly GCA_950022955.1). Lineage (NCBI taxonomy): Eukaryota > Metazoa > Arthropoda > Insecta > Lepidoptera > Noctuidae > Xestia > Xestia ashworthii. The sequence goes on along the minus strand of OX465576.1, from coordinate 5,999,980 downwards.
ATCTCGCATCCTGACATTCTTCGGACATATTTCCCGGCGTGACAATCAGTCCATAGAACGCCTTGTGGTCCAAGGGAAAGTAGAAGGCACTAGACCGCGCGGAAGGTCACCCACGCGTTCTACTGACCAGATCAAGTCTGTCATTGGAGGTTCAGTTAACGAATGCAGCAGGATGACCTCTAGCAGGCAGCGGTGGCGAAATGTCGTGAAGTGCATCATATCTGCCTCTTCCAATACTGCTACTTAACGATCACGACCGCTCTGTCAAGAGCGTACCAGATAAGAAGAAGAAGACTGTGACTTGACTTTGTGACCTCAATTTTAGAGTAAAATAAAATTTACCATTTCGTGAGTTAAGAATCGAGTTTTAACTAGGTATTTATTAGGGCTCTAAATTAGTGTGATTTTGGTTTCAAACCATGAACCTTTTTTTCCGTAGGTAACATCCGTCGCTTCAGACGAGTATGCGAGGTGGTGCAGTCGGCGGTGTGTCGCGCGCCGGGCGCGGGCCGTGCGCCTGCGCTGCACCCCCCCTCGCCGCGCGCGCAGCGCAGGAACATACACCCACATGGTGAGTGATAGGTGGTGCAGTCGGCGGTGTGTCGCGCGCCATGCGCCTGCGCTGCACCCCCCCTCGCCGCGCGCGCAGCGCAGGAACATACACTCACATGGTGAGTGTACACCCCGCACTATAGGTGGTGCAGTCGGCGGTGTGTCGCGCGCCATGCGCCTGCGCTGCACCCCCCCTCGCCGCGCGCGCAGCGCAGGAACATACACCCACATGGTGAGTGTACACCCCGCACTATAGGTGGTGCAGTCGGCGGTGTGTCGCGCGCCATGCGCCTGCGCTGCACCCCCCCTCGCCGCGCGCGCAGCGCAGGAACATACACCCACATGGTGAGTGTACACCCCGCACTATAGGTGGTGCAGTCGGCGGTGTGTCGCGCGCCATGCGCCTGCGCTGCACCCCCCCTCGCCGCGCGCGCAGCGCAGGAACGTACACCCACATGGTGAGTGTACACCCCGCACTAGGTGGTGCAGTCGGCGGTGCGTCGCGCGCCATGCGTTTGCGCTGCACCCCCCCTCGCCGCGCGCGCAGCGCAGGAACATACACCCACATGGTGAGTGTACACCCCGCACCATAGGTGGTGCAGTCGGCGGTGTGTCGCGCGCCATGCGCCTGCGCTGCACCCCCCCTCGCCGCGCGCGCAGCGCAGGAACATACACCCACATGGTGAGTGTACACCCCGCACTATAGGTGGTGCAGTCGGCGGTGTGTCGCGCGCCATGCGCCTGCGCTGCACCCCCCCTCGCCGCGCGCGCAGCGTAGGAACATACACCCACATGGTGAGTGTACACCCCGCACTATAGGTGGTGCAGTCAGCGGTGTGTCGCGCGCCGTGCGCCTGCGCTGCACCCCCCCTCGCCGCGCGCGCAGAGTGTACACCCCGCACTATAGCTTTCACTTTTATTCATTTATTATCTGCCTAGCCTTTTCCCAACAAAGTTGGGGTCGGCTTCCAGGCTAACCAGATGCAGCTGAATACCAGTATTTTACATGCAGCGACTGCTTATCTGACCACCACAACCCAGTTAGTACTGGGAAAGTGGGAATACGATACCCCTTGGTAAGACAGGTAGGCAGACTTTTTGGGCCACTGACTGGCCGGTTTTTTGGCTAACGACTGTCAAAGATCTTCAAATGACAGCTGGGACCAACAGCTTAAGAGCGCGTATTCCAAAAGTTGGCAACATCGCAAATAGCTGTCAAATATTCACATGTTTTAATTAATTTGGCAATTTTACTGTATGAACATAAGAAATATGGCCAAATTAATTAAAACATGTGAATAATTTGACAGCTATTTGCGACGTTGCCAACTTTTGGGATACGCGCTCTTAACTGCTCGGCAGTTTGCTGAACTGGCAGGGTTACCACAACGTCCAAATGCGATTCAATTTGGGTTTGAGCTGTCATTTTCTGACAGTTTTTCTATGGAACTGACAGCTTGCGACTCAGTTTAGGACCTGAATTGAATCGCATTTAGAGGTTGTGGTAACCCAGGGGCCTTTTTGGCGCAGCCGTGAGACACACAATATTTTCTCTTATTTTTCTCTCTAGTTTTTGATTTTACAGTGTAGATTTAAGTTTTTTTTTTGTTTTTACTTTTTTTTTTATTTGTTGTGTGCACTTTTGGTATGTGCCGAATAAATATGTTTTCTTTCTTTCTTTTATTTATTTCTGTTATTATTAAGCTCCTCCCGAACTGTTAATAATTTCCCATGAAAATAGTATTATTTTTTTGTGACATGATCCAGCTGCAGGCGAGATCCCCGACAGTCCAGAGACGCCGCACCAGCACTCGGACCACGACAGCGACTCATCAGTGTTCGACACCATCAAGAGTCCTACTAGCCACACTTCCATAGACCAACTAGACCAAGTAAACGTCATCATCATTTGCCCTTTCAGTCTAACCTGACTTTTCGAATCGAAGTAGCATCTGTCATTGTCACCATTATGTCATAAGCATAACTTAATAATAAGTTCATTCACTGACTCATTCTTTTTACTTTTAAATTAAGAGGCTTTTTAATTACGGTAAATTAGGCCATAAAGAACGCGTTAATCCTGATGTTACTTAATTTGGAAAGAAAATAACTTTGCCAAAAAAATGGTGCCATTTCAGCATTATTTACCAATCTGTGCCTAGATCATTTTGATGGGACAATGTTTTAATTTTAAATGTGTAATATTTCAGAATGGCACACATCCGCTTGGGTCGAGTTCGTCCGTCACCAGCGGGTCAAGTGGATACAAAGTAAATATTTATACTTTTTAACTATACTAATATTAATCGAATACGCTGCGCTTTAGAACGCTAAGGCCTAAAACTGCGTTAAGCGGGCGCCCGCGACGTGCAACCGTTGCGTGTCTACGCGCGTGGACAAGCGCGTGGACACGCGCGTGGTTTCTGTGACACGCGACGGGCACCGTCGCGGGTACCTGTCGCGGCGTTTTATTTACGCAGTTTCGCTAGTTCAATTTTAACGGTGTGCATGTACAGTCGTGTCGATGGAGAGTTTAATATATTATTACGTAGCAAAACGACGACTAGCAAAAAAAAAACGACAACCAGTAAGCCCGTATATTGAATCTAGATTGCTATGCGGGGAATTTGTTGTAAAGTTCGGTAAATTAAGAGAAAATTAAAACTCATTTTATAAATATTTTAAAGTTTCGGTACAGGTCTATGACGAATTATTTTCGAAACTGGAACCGTATTGAGGATCAATAATGTTAAAGTAAACAACAACAACATACAGCAACAACCATACCATTGCCCTACGTTGTTGTAGGAGATGAAGCATTTGGGTTGTCTAGTTATGTCATGCGGCCATATGCTCGAGCTCTCAATTTGGACCATAAGAAAAAAATATTTAATTACAGGTTAACAAGAGCGCGACGTTTTATTGAATCAACTTTTGGTATCATGGCTAATAAATTTCGAATACTTCATCGTCCTTTGAACGTTTCAAAAGAGAATGCCATTTGTTTTGTTAAAGCGATATGTATTCTGCATAACAAGCTGTCAAAACTGTCGAAATTGTAACTAGCACTCGCGTTATACATGAAAATGTTAGCAATGTGCTCGAAACGGTCCTTACTTTCTTAGAGGCACTGGATTGTCACTATCGACGACGTCAACTCGATCTACGCGATACGCGACGTTACTCGAATTTTAGTATGAAACTCGCACTAAGCATACTGAACATGCATGCCGCATGCCGCTAGCGGTCCGGCGCGTGCCCCCGCGCGGGTATCCGTCGCACGGAGGCGGGCACCGTTGCGCTGGTGCGGGGCCCACCTCCCCGCAACGTACACCCGCGCGGGGCCCCGCGACGGTGCACTTTTGTATGGTACCGCGCGGGCGTCCGCTTAACGCAGTTTTAGGCCTAATCGTTGATGACTTGACGTGGCTCAAAACAGGACATATTACATAAATCGTAAAGTGGAGGAATGGAAGGAGGCCTCGATCCAGCAGTGGGACAATATGGCCCAGGAATAATAAAACAATATATATTTTCACATGAAAAAATATGTAAAAAGAGTTTTAAGATGATTATTTTGAAGTCAAAATGAGTGAATGAAAAAAGCAAGTGAATGATGGAACGAAAGAATGAACATTTGAATGAATATGCGAGTGACAGAGAATTATTTTATAATTAAATAAACTGTTAGGTACTCCTACGTACTTATTAGTTTTTTTTTATTCCACGTTTTAATTAAATACAGAATAGAATGACAGAGTAGGTATTTGTGTTTCTGACATTTAACGGGTATTCTAAAATCTGGGTCTGTTTTGGGTTTGAAAAAAATAATAGGAATTGCGGTTCTGATTTTGGCCACGCGCTAAAAATCTGTGATTATTACTCCAGCATAATGGATAACTTGAACAAGGGGGTGAACTATACTGAATTAGTGATTGAACGATAGAATGAAGGAATTGTTATGACAGCTTTTAAGTCTGTACTTTAAGTTGTACGTTGTCGTGTAAGTACTTAACTTACATCCTTTTTCCTCGAACAGAATGACCGAAACGAGTGAGTGAGTAAGTTCACATAGGTAAGTGAATGACAATTACCTATTTGAATGAACTACTGAACGATAGAATGAAACGAGTAATTGTGACAGCTATCAAGTATGACCGAATGTGTGAGTGAGTGAACGGTTGAATGACAATTACATAGGTGAATGAACTACTGAACGACAGAAGTCAAGTATAGCTCCGTATTTATTGCGTGTACATAACAACTTGGCAAGTAACAAGGCTGGTCCCGGCAGCAAGGCGCGCGAGGTCGCCGCGCCGCAGACCCCGCCTCCGCATCCCTCGACCACGAGATTATGAGCTGCGGCAGAGATCTGCCAGGTTAGTGCCTCAGCATCATTACTTATCACGTCATTTATAGCAAGGCTGCTCAACCTACTTTGAAGGTAGACCAAAATAACAGGATGACTGTCTAGAAAGCAAGAGGCAGTATGCCCCTGTCAGACAGCTGCCCGGGGCCATGGCCCTAAAGTTTAAAATACGCCACTGACACACATTGGTTGTAAAGAATTTGAGTATCAATGAAGTGTGCTGTTTGGATTCCTGCAAGGCCTGAATTCATGTTGCGCTGTCAGTAGGTCGCGCACGGACAGTCGCGTACGAGTATACATGTGTTCTATATTCACCATACTGCGACGCTGATGTCAGCGGTGCGTATTTCCTACTGTTTTTCCTGTTGACGAACGCAACTGACCATCAGCGTGACAAGAATTCAGGCCTTAGTTCGATATTGGGTTGTTGAGAACCACTTCAACCACTGTATATGCGTTGGCGCGGACCGGGGGTTTAGCAGCCTTGATTAGTTCTGAATGTTAATCATTAGGCCCTGAGCAGATGATGAACTATTTGTCCGTTGGACAGAAGTGACTGCTCAGTGCCTAAGAGACAATTTTTAGTAAAAAGTTTATTTTTTTAATTACTTTTTAGTTTATACAGGGTGTAAGTAAATTACAAATTACCATAAAATTAGTTCATGATTCTAGGTTTCTGCTAGAATTTTTTTTTTCATACAAAACTGCAATATCGACACTGTCAAAATGTATGGAAAAGTAGTTTTGTTTGACTGGTAACCAAGGTTATGTTCTGAATTTATGGAGTTTGTGAGCCGATGACGCATATACACTTACACCGTGTATAATAAAAGCAAAAATGATAAAGCTTTACGAACGGGATAAGACTCAAAAATTTAGATTGTTTAAATTATTTTTGTCTTTCTGGCATGACTATTTTAGTTCTATCCTTTTTAATACGAGTACATACCAGTCAGTCACAAATAGCTAATCGAGTTCAAATAAAACTTGATAATAATTAGAATTGGCATGTTTGCAGAAGTTTTACTTAAATTATTTCGAAAGTTTCTGCAAGAGCGTGAAAAAAAAACGAATAAAACAAAAAATCACCCATCCCATTCAATCAGAATCATCATTACACTCTCACCCCAATCTCCAGGCACACACACCAAGCGTTCCTCATCCGAATGTCGCGAGGCAACATCGTCGCCTCGTCGCGGACTCGACAGCCGCGACAACTCCATCAAGGACGAGCTGCGACGCAACAACTCTCTGCGCGACAATCGCCGCGACTTGTTGCAACGCGACAGAGATGTCGCACCGCCTACTACATCGATTGCGTGAGACTAATCTTAGAAAGTTTTGGCGAATATTGATGGGGAATACTGAGGAGTGAGAAAAATCCCCTTTTTTTGGGATAATTGCTTGGCAGACAGTTTGTGGACTATATGAGAATATCTCATACGATGGTAAAAATATTTGCCAGTCAGCTAGACAGTGGACTGCCCAGAGAGAAAACACGATCATAGAGGACCTACAACAGAACTGACATAAACTTTTTGATAGCTTACATCAAAACAGTAACGTTTTTGACGTTTCCACCATCATTCTCGCTGAGATACAATGACATTAGGTCCTCAGGGGCTATTTTAATGCAACTAAGATGACAAATTACGGTTGAAATCCGTCATTTATTCGTTATTCTGAGCGACCACTTGAAAGTTAGATTAAATTAGCTACCTATTGAAATTAGAAAATCGCTAAAGCAAAATAATGGTTGCTTGTTTTGTAAACTCTAAATTAATCAACCCCATTGAATAATGTGATAAATTACCAGTGCTGTTATATTTTGCTTGAGAAATGGAATTAGACATACATTTTAACCGTTTAGTAGTTTAACTAACCATGGAGCTATGAACAGTAATGGTTAAAATACATGAATGCTCAAGTTTGAATCCCAATCATTACTGACTTTGACGGAATTTAAACTGAACTTAACACCTCCTTCTTGAAGTCTCTTTATATATTTTTTTCAATACACATAAAAAATTGGTTCAATCTTAATAATTTTTACCGTAGATACAAGACTTACATTTGATACTATTTTTCCTATCACCTTACATTCCCCATCACATTCTGCCATGGCTAAAACACAATGTATATATTCTATACAGAATTTGTCGATTTCCCTCCAAATTGAGCGAGACTACATTTAAACAACAAAGAATATTCTATACGTCCGCATTTGAACCAATAACCAAATTTTATGAGAAAAAATGGTGCATGAATGAGTGAATGGTTACATCCTAGACTCTAGTGTTTCATTCACTCATTCATCATACTCTATGGTACCTTCTATAGTCTATAAAATCTAACTTGGTTAAAATGACAGCTGTCAAAGCCATACTAAAGGAATTTGAAGTAGCTAGTTGATCATATCGAAATAAATAACAAGCACATATTTATGCAGTCAGTATTTTACGCTGTGTATTAATTAGAGCCAATTAAATTAAACTATAAAAACAGTCATTTTAATCAAGTTGTTTCAAGAACTATACTAAAAAATAACGAGACGTGTCTTAGACCAAGCTTTTGTGGTGTGATTGACACTGACTTGGCCACCTTATGGGATTTTAATTTCAGGGTGTTTTTGGTCTAGCTCAGTTTGGGGTAGTCCTACAGTCAGTTTAGTAAAGTCGAAACGATGAGACGGTTCTGTCTTCACCGATTAATGAGTAGCTTTGGCCAAGACAAAACATAGACCTACTAAAAAAAAAAAAAAAACCGAAAAACGTTTCGCAGTTATACTTTTTGCATACTTACTAAGTTTGGTGTACAGAACTTTACACCTAGTATAGTCAGTGTGAGTACAGAGTCCGTAATTTGTCCGTATGTCTGCAATCTAGTGTCTGGTCTGGCTTTATTCTTCCGTGAAGACAGAAGACGTGGTTAAAGTGCACAAAGTTCGGATAAGACTAGGAAACTACAAGTTTTTGGAAACGACTGTACTTCCAAATTATTTAAAAAAATATATAGTTGACACAAAAGCTTCCTAATTGACACCACTTTTGCAAAAAAATCGATTGAAAAAAAAAACACATTTGGCATACTCCCAAACCAAGTTTTTGTCGTTTTCAAAAGTAACAAAAGAAAAATCCATGGTGTTTTGAAAATGTATTTTGTTTCGTGTAAATTATATACATATTGAGATTTTAAATATAATTAAGTATTTTGAAGGAGTGATTGTAATTAACAAAAAAAAACTTTTTTAGTTGATTGTGAAAACATTAAGCGAAAAATATTTTTAACTACACCATAAAAGCCGGAAAAATAATGCAAACTGTTTAAGCAAAATAGTTCATTATTTTGACTGGTTGTAGGTTACAAGTATGAATGATATGCATGTAACAAAAAATCCAAATGATAAGTTAAAAAAACTGTTAAAAATATATTTGTATTTGGAATTTTGTTACAAATGTAAAAACTCGCCGATCGAGAAAAAAATAAAGCAAAATCTGATTTATAAGAATAAATATAGCTGTATTTAGTAAGCTTAAAGTATGTGTTAATTTTAATTAAAATAAATAAAAAAAACTTATATAAAAAATTATGAAACCGGCCATGTACTTTTTAAAATGTTAAAAAACGCTACCCCTGTGTACTGAGATTACGCTAAAATTAGTTTAAGGCGTGAGATGTATGCTGTATTTTTGCAAAAGAAGTATATATGTATATGTTTATCCTTACCTACTGCCATAGACGACGCTTACTTCACCATAGTTCTAGCATCTATAGACTTGCACTTTATGTATCGCCCTAACGGAACGTTTTTATTTAAATGGGTGATGGATATTTTTCCTACGAATTTTTGTCATCATTTGTTTTCTTATGTTATATACTAGCATAACCTACTTAGTTTCATTAAAAATATAAGAACAGGTGTATAAAGGAAATAGAGCAGAAAAATGTAAAAGAAAAACTCGATTATTATTTTTTTGGTTAAACTTAGTTAAAAACTAAATGATCTAAACTTATACGAATACTCCCCCCGCCTACTACATTCGAGTATATTTCTTCAAAAATAAAAATCTATATAGTCAACATAATTTTATATATTTTTTAAATTTAAAACCAAATTGTTTTTCTGGTTTCACAAAAAATATAGATTATTGTGGGCGATACAGTAGTTGGTTTAAATCTATAAAAGTCGTCTTACTATATAAAATATAACATGCTGTGTTCATTGTCAGTTAATATCCTGTATCGTGCAAAATATTGTAATATACATATTATCGGGGTGCACGGTAGTGTACCGCAAAGTTATTCAAATAGTCTAAGAACTAAAACAATAATAATATGTATGGGTAACGGTTATTTTTCTAAGTGTCCATAAATGCGTGTTCCTAATATCATGCATGGTAGTTTAGAAGTCTAAGCTGTTACTCCATCCAATTCTTGTAAAAAATAGACAGAGTACTAGGCTCTATTTGAAACACACATTTTTTATGTTTACAAAAGAGTATCAATAAAACATCATTATGGAATAGAATTAATGGTGTCAATTTTAACTGAATACTGTAGATGCAGAAACAAAATTATATTTTGCACGTAAACGCAGTATACATACATGTTAAAAAAAAAAACAGTATAAAGACGTACCATAAATAAAATTTTAATTATCATTTAATAAGCAACTTTTTCGTTCTGTTTGTAAATTATTCTTGTTAAAAAATTTGTTGTAAATATTACGCAGACATTTTTTTTCATGTTGTTTGTTTTCTTAATTTTGAATGTTAATGATATCAATTGTTTTTATTTTTATTGAGTTGACTAGTATAATTGTGAGACTCTAAAAATAACTTTATACGCACAGTAACTTGCTATAGAAATCAGGTTGAAAATAAACTGCTTAAGTGGTTATATCAAATCAGTTCTTTTTAAATTATTTTTTACCTTACCCTTGGCTGTCAAATCATTTCCACCTCTCATTCTCTACATTTACATTTATATATATAAAAAAATATATTAATAAATGTAAATTGATATTTTGTTACAAAACAGGGTCAATTAAAAAACCTAGCGAAATGCCGCAGACGATAGGTACAAAATTATATATGTTAATTTAAAAAAAAAAGTTTTTTTTTGTTTATTTGGGTATCAACTCCTGCACGTTTACTAAAAATCAGTTCTAAAACTCTGTATTTATTATTTATCGACCCATTACGTTGGCGGAATTCCACTACCTACCTAATTTTATTTGACCTTGTATAGGGTACGTACATGTTTAGTTATAAGGGTGTAAACAGACCATTAACAAAGCCGAACAGCGCCTTGTTCTCCGCATCATTGCGATATTTGTTTTTGTTCTAAACCATACCTGGGAATCTTCTAGTTACGGGGATCCGGGGATATTGGAGGTAAACATTCCTACTTTTCCACAAGTTTTTTTTTCTAATACAAGTTTTTAATGTTAAAGTTTATAACTTTACTTTAAATACTTCCGTGATCTACATCAGCAAAATTTTTTGAGTGCGTTACATTGAATCCTACGGTAAAATTGTGATTTTTCACCTAAAAAAATAATTTTTGCTTAGTTTGATGTACAAAAGGCTTCGTGGAGGGTTCGTTTACACCCTGTATTTTGTCTCATGAATGGATTCAATAGATCTCATAACAATTTCCAACTTAGTTGCTTTTGTAATAAAATGGTGATAACTTCATATGATATTGTTCAACGGCTTTACCTTTCGAAACATTCCATATTATCCTGTATGTATGTAGTTAGGTAATTTGTATAGTATATTATATTATGTCAAGTGCTTTTGTATAAAAAAACGTTTTGAATATACCTTTGGTCGCGTTTTGCGAAGTAAAAAGGCTTGGGAGTTATAGCATTTACAATTTTTAGGTGAAAAAAAAAAACTTGATTAAAGTAAAATGACCCACTATTATTTTAACTAAGCAATTATTATTTATTTAGTATTATTTAAATTAAAAAATACAAATAGGTTTTCGGTTTTGGTAAAAAAAAAACTACTTAAGTAGGTACTTAATTTTTTTCGATAATCACGCCTACAAATAACTGAAAATTGTGAGTGCTATTTAAGTTACCATGTTTGATATTATTGCTGCAATGTCAGTAACATTTTCTAGTCATTATGTGAATTTCTAGTCTCATTTAGTCTAATTCCTATTATTTGTTAATTTTATTGGCAACGGTAACGTCCATACAATGAATTGCTCACAACACAAGAAAAAATATTAGAGCATGACTAAATAATACTTACGATTTTTTTTTATCTTAAGTATTCTAGAATCGTGAGCTGAATTATACTCTCTGTATAACTAATTTTAGGAGCTCTTGTATGAATATTATCGTTGTCCGTAATAAATTGTCCTAGGGTGCTTATTTTGTTGAAAAGTCACAAAAAATCTTTTTACGAGCCTTTGTTTTTAAACTCTGAAATGTTTTAAACAACATTTTTTGTGGTTTGGCGAGTTTTCATGTTCCCATTGGTTTTGTTTGATTGATAGGTTTTATTATGTTAGTAAATATGTTATATATATTTAAAGTACAATAAATGCTCTTTGCTGGCCAATCCAATATTAATTAGCCATTTTATTTTTGTTGTAAAAAACTGATGTTTGTACACTGACTTGACTGCCTGACCTGATTTTTACATATCACAGAGAAAAACCATGACGTCATTTCCATATAAAATATCAAATCTATGGCTAGTAAATCTAAAACAATAGAATTTAATAATTTCAGAGCCTGTTAAAATTGAACGAATGAATGATAATTCATGTTTTTCATTCATTCATTTAATTTCTGTTCAGCGAATGAACGTTTTTTGCAAATAAAAAAATGTGTTTTGTAAAATAATATTTATTTACGAAAAAAGCCTTCGTAAATCATAATAAGCGTATTGTTGAAAATATTCGTATATTTTTGGTCAATGTGACACGAACATAATTTTGTACTCAGTAATTTTTTAAGAGAGTATCATCAGATATTTATTTATATATTTAAAAGAATATATAAATACAATTCCGTTTACTTTCTGTGTGTTTGTGTAACTCTGTAAAATACTTAATAATTAATATATTTATTAAAAATATTCTTCTTTGGTCTTCGAGCAAAGTATGTGACGTGTCAAGTTATGATGGTTTCTGTGTAATATTTGTTCGAAGGACCAAACTTGAGGGATCTGTACATTTTAGAGGGAGTATACTACGCTACGCTATATCCATACTGTAACTTGCTTAAGAAACTTATTGGTTAACATTGAACAAAATAATAAATTGAAAAATAATTCTTGCGTTTTATTTGTGATATTTTTTTTTATAAATTGTAGGTAAGTATTATACCTACAGGATGAATATTTCAAGTGGGCGTGAATGGCCAAATTCGGAACTATGAGAATTTGATCCAAATTAGCGAGACTATCGAATGGTGTAATAATACAGCGTGTGTTTTTTCGCCTAAAACAATGGGTTTGATTTGTAATAATAATAATAGATGCAACTCCACACGCCTTTCTTGAGTCATATAGGTATTATATGGGGCAATGGAAGACGGTCCTTCGACATCCAGGATGTCAACAGATCCAGGGGAACGATGAACGGCTAAGCTACCGGTTGAGGAAAGATGGTCAGGTTATCTCACCTGCTTTATATGAATGATCTGAAACTCTTTGCCCCTAAATTGCAACTGATGGAGCTAATCAAAGTAACTGAAACTTTTAGTAGCGGCAAATATATAATAAGTTATACATTTATGTAGTTAGCTAGAATGAATAAAGGACATAATAATAACTTTATTTTCAGACCAGAGAGCCATAACAAAAACAAAAAAAAAAACTTGGCACTCACTAACTAAAACACAGCACATAATTATCTGAATGACGGTCTGTGTGCCGCCACCCAGTGAGGCAGTGACACATTATTTACGAACGTCATAATGACTGGCCACGCCAGGTTTTGCGAATATCATGTGAATAGGATACAATACAACATTTCTTCTAAAATTCTAATATTTTTTTTAAATATTCTACAAAGAAAGTGGTCCCGCTATTTTGATATCAAAATGACGGGACTAACTATTCCTGTGATGAAAAACACGTGGCGTAGTAGACACTTTCTTTGTAGAATATTTTTAAATGTTATTGGTGTAGAATTTTACTATGAAAAGTAGGAATATTGTATTATATCCTATTCGCATAATATTCGCAAAACCTGGCGTAGTCCCGTCATTATGACGTTCATCATTATTTAGCCATCCATCCTACCGGCTACAGTAGCCACGAGGCTGTTGGGGCTGTCGCGCACCCGACGCATCAGTGATGCGATTCGCAGACGCAGCAGTGAGCCGAAACCCAGATGCGCTCCAAAAGCGCGGCAACCCCAGCAATATCTGGAACGCGTTATTATATTGGACTTATAGAGCACTGTACGAGCCCTGTGTACAATTGACCTGTACAGCAACTGGCAGTATGCCCTGAACAGTGTTATTTTAACCTCTTTCGTACACCGTGCCAACCTGCGGGCCAGCATGTTACAACTGGCAGCCAGCGCTCTCCGTTCCCTCTCTAAATCGGCATCATCCGACAGCCTATCGGTGACCCAGTGCCCCAGGTAGGTACTTAAAACGAGTGACTCTTTTCAGCGGAACTCCGTCCAAGGTTACCGATGGAACACAGTCATAAATTAAATTTTGCGCCCTAAACACTAAGAGCTCGCTTTTGGTTGAGTTTTACCGGAGACCATAAGTCACCGCATAGTCTTGACAGATTCGGAGGGGCCTTCATAACGCACTGATTGATGGGCTTAGCAACACCTGCATGTCGTCCGCGTAACTAATATTATTTTTGCACTAGCTGACCCACGCAACTTCGTCTGCGTCACATAAAAGATAATGACCTTTGTTTGATTGATTTCGCTTTTTATCACCGACTTCTGAAGCTAAAGTTATTTTTAAATTTTTTGTGTGAGTTTTTGGTTTTATTTTTTGCAAAACAGTTTTTTAGTTTTCACTATTTAGTGGTTCATATGTGTTTACCCTTTCACAGCGTACTGGCGTGATTTTTTGTTATGAACTGTTGTAAACAATAGACAGACATGAGATTTCAGCAATCCCAGCACATTTGCTATATTTTATTGAGGAGTTCCGATTCTTCATCAGATCTGTACCAAATTGAAACGGGATCACTCCGAGAGCTAGTACTCTTACTAAAACTACTCGAATCGCTTCTTGTGTGCCAATAAAATTTGAAGAGTTCCCTCTATTTTTCCAGGATCACATCATCAGTATCCTGTCTTGATAATTATGGGACCACCTGGGAAGTATACCCGTTCAAACAATGAATAAAAAAAAACAAAATCGGTCTAGCCATCTTCGAGTAATCGGGGATCATTAAATTGAGAACCTCCTCCTTTTTGAAGTCGGTTAATAACGACCGACTCAAATATCCGTGTTGCCTATAAGAGTTTTTGCCGAGTATCGTTTTGCTCCTAAGAATTGAAGAGTTCCGTTACTTTTCATGGATAGAATCAATAATCAAAACCTAACCTAACACTCATCAAACTACCCTTGCCCTTGCCTTGCCTTACCCTTTCCAATAAAATAAAAAAAACAGTACATGTCACGGTAATAGGCTTATCCCCAATAAATGGAACACATACACCTAACTGTCGAAATCTGGGAGTATTGTACACATCTGCGTATCCCATCAGAGCCTACAGGCGTGATGTTCTGTCATGATGTTGTATAAACAATGAACATCCAAGCGATTGCAGCAATCACTTCAGATTTGTCGTTAAATTTTGAAGAGTTCCATTAATATCTCCGACGATCAGCATCAGATCTTAACCAAATTGAAATGGAACCACACGAGAAGCACCAGTTTTCAAATAAAAAAAGAATCATCAAAATCGGTTCACGCAGTCGAAAGTTCTGAGGTATCAAACACAAAAGACAAAAAATTCCCCATTTTTGCAACATTCTTCATTCATCATCATCATCATCATCAGCCTATATAATGATCCCCCACTGCTGGGACAAGGCCTCCTCTCAATGAGAGGGAACTTCATTCATGCTCCGCTCCTAATGGTCGTAGCGTGATGTTTTATAGCCTAAAGCCTTCCTCAATAAATGGATAATAATAATACAGCCTTTATTGAACAATCTTATAAAACATATTTCTTATAAACTAAAATAAATATTTAACATAGACACTAGTTGCGCGAAGCTTGCCATAAAGTGCGGTCGTGTGTCTTCCTTCTCCATGTGGCGCCTGCAATTCTTTTTATGTCGTCTTCCCATCTACGACGCTGTCTTCCTCTCTTTCTTTTATGTTGTCTTGGACACCATTCGGTCACATCCTTAGCCCATGTTGAGGAACAAAAAAAAAAAAAAGACAATAAATGGATAATCCAACACAAAATATCATTTTTTTCAATTCGAAACAGTAGTTCCTGAGATTAGCGCGTTCAAACAAACTTTTCAGCTTTATAATATTATAGTATAGATTCTCCGTCAATGGAGCTACCGACTTGAGTGGTGCTGAGCTCACATATCAGCCGGTTGACATACAGGTTAAAGAGCCTGGGGGAGCTAAGCCCCCCTTGCCTCACGCCGCACTCCAACCTGTACGCACTCATAGCACCTACCCTTCTAACATAGTTGGACTGGTTGCTGTACCAGTACTTTAGTACAGCAATCTGTCCCCCAGGAAGGCTAGCGTCTTGGGAGAGTTTCCTCCAAAGGCAGTCACAGGACACTAAGTCGAAGGCCTTGGAGAGGTCCAAAAAACACAAACAGGGGTTTTCCTTGCTGCATAGTAAAAGACAGTATGCTTGAGACAAAGGATCGCCGTTTCAGTCGACAAATGTCGCCTAAACCCAAACTGGGCGTCATGTAAAGTGATATATTTAACCAACTGCCTGTCAATCAGACCGTCGAATACCTTTGCAATAATGGTCGCTAAGGAGATGGGCCTGTAGTCGTTCTAGTGGTTCTTGTCAGTCCTATCACCAGTCTTGTTCTTTTATTATAGGAACGACAATCGTTTTCATGAGGTTCTCTGGAAGATACGAGTGACTCATGCATAAATAAAACAAGTGCTTACCTGCATATCGTAGGTGTTCTACACTTAAGCCGTCATGTTCAGGAGACTGTCCCCGCTTTAGATCCTATAAGACAGACCCCACCTCCCCAGCGGAGAACATAACAGGCGTATACCCTCGGACCCAGTGGCGTAGCATGCCTTGGCGGGGCCCCGTATAAAAATTTGTTTGGGGGCCCTTATGGGTAAAAAATTCTGACAACGGAAAAAAATGTTTGCATAAAATTAAAAGAAATATTTATTCATCATAATTCAAATTATATATACACTCTCCTTGCCTATTTTTCGGCAAATGAAACGAAAAAAGAAATAGCTTTTTTTGACTTTCGTAATTTCTGAAAAAAAAAAAAAATTGGGATGTTTTTATTAATTTTTGCTTACGCGCGTCGGGGGCCCCCGTGGCCCGGGGGCCCCGTATAATTGATACGGCAGATACGGCGGTAGCTACGCCCCTGACTCGGACCTCCCCATGGCATCCGACCCAACCGTCGACGGACCCAGCGGTGACTTTGGCAAAAAATAAATTGGCAATAGCCTTTGGTTCGTTTACGCCACCGACGTACACTGGTAGGCCCGACTTGGGATTCAAGCTGTTTGTAGCTTTCCAGAAACTACTAACATTTTTAGCTTCGTGATGACTCGCACTTTCATTTATTTTTAATCGATCTGCGTTATTTTCGGTACCACTTTAGCTTACGTTTATACTCGCTGCCATATTTTCATAAAGCGACCCCGTTTTCGGCTTACCAGCTGCTGCCCAGTTCAGAAGATGAAGCCGAGTCTGCCCAATGCCCATGCGCGTCTTTAACGTGTTTATTCCAACCCGTTTTATTATATTTTCTGCGCTGAACTTGCTAATTGTGACTAGTAGTTGCAGCCTCGCAGAGTTATCTACAATATCTTTAGATTCAGTTGGCATATAAACCGAGAAGTCCGAGAACACTACAAACGATCTTGCGCCTACGCAATTTTAATAGCAATAAGACGCTCACTCTCACAGCTTAACACCGATACGGACTGAAAATCACTCTTACGCCACAGTATCGCAACTCCTCCGTACGGACGCGCTCGCAGAATGCCCGCTGAGGCATCCACCGCTGATTTTCCAACGTAGTCGAAGTTGGGATCAATGCCTCCCAACACAGAAATGTGTGGCATCAACCAGCGGGCCTAAAATAGCCGGTTTAGCAGAACATAGTATGAATCACGTTAAAAAGTTTAAATTCTAAAATCATTTTAAGAATTTTAAATTTTTAACGTGATTCATACTATGTTCTGCTAAAGCTTCCATTTTAGACTCCCAGGGGGTCTAAAATGGCCGCTTAAGCAGAACATAATATGAATCACGTTATAATTTAAAATTCTTAAAATGGACTTTATGAATATGACTATAAAGTCCATTTTTAGTTTTTTTTTTTTATCGATATTCATATTATGTTCTGCTAAAGCGGCCATTTTATAGTCCCGCAGGTCTCCTGTCGTGCAATGATGTCCGATGTTTTGCATAGTAGTCTCACGTACTTAATCTATTGATCTTTTGGAAGATCTGCAATTATAAGTTACAAAATTTGTAACTAAAAAAATCAAAAATAAATAGGTACATTTAATGTACCTATTTATTTTTGATTTCGATGTACAATCCATGATTTAGTGTTTATTTGCCGAATGCCTCGGTATTTCTGTAGGGTTAAAGCACCGACTCGTAACACCGCCAGTAAGAAACAGACAAATCAGACAGTTCAGATTTATGACTAGAAATATTGATTTTTCGAAAATCTAATGATGCCGTTTTAGTTTTCATCAAAATTGAGCTCGAGACTCCTTTGATTATTTTTCGCTATTCCTCATTTTGGCAATACACGCTCACTTCAAAAATTCACCTGTAGAAAGGTGTTTTGTTAATCATCATCTGCCTAGACTTTTCCCAACTATGTTGGGGTTGGCTTCCAGTCTAACTGGATGCAGCTGAATACCAGTATTTTACATGGAGCGACTGCCTATCTGTCCACCACAACCCAGTTAATACTGGGCAATACGAAACCACTTGGTAAGACCACGTTGTCAGACTTTGGGCCACTGACTATCTGTAACGACTGTCAAAGATGGACAGATTATGACAGCCGGGACCAACAGCTTCCGAAGCACGGAGAGAACTCGGTGTGTAAGAGACCGCACATCGAACCGCACTAGAAGAACACGGCTTAATCTAAAGATTGACCCGAACGGCTGTTATTATTTAGTCACGAGCTCCTTTGTTTAGTTAACAAGTAAAATTGCATTAAAAAAAAAAATATGTGTTCAATTCATATTTAAAAATTAAAAAAAAACCCCGACACAATAGATTGCTGGCTCCTAGGTACCATTCAACACTCCACTTTCCTCATCTCTTTTCGTTAGTTAGTATTTCTCACTCCCTTTCAATATAGTGTACCCATATTGAGGGAGTTGTGAACAAATATGTGATCCGCCATTTTGTGGCGGCGGCCTTCTTGGACCGATTTTCATCAGACATAGCTAAGAACCCTTAACCTTAACCATTCAAACAAAAAAAAAAACAAAATCAAAATCGGTTCATCCGTTCGGGAGCTCCGATGCCACAGACATGTCATGACACACACAGCCACGTCAAACTTATAATACCCCGTCGTTTTTGCGTCGGGGGATAAAATGAAATAGCACAAACATGTTCTTTATGTAGATAATACCCTTTGGTTGGTAAGACTTGTTTTCAGTCTCTCGGGCCACTGACTGCTAGTGTAACGCCTGGCAAAGATCTATTAAAGACAGCCGGTACAAACTGCCAAACGTGCTTTCCGAGGCATGGAGGAAACTCAGTATGTCTACGAACCACCCCAAGCAAACACGGCTCAACCTGAAGATTGAGCTGCTCTCCCTCAATATTATGATCTCTCTATGAACCGTAAAATTAAGGTAATTAACTTGAAAAAATCCTCATGAATAGGCTTGTTAACTGAAAAAATCTAATTAGTCCGTCACTTAGATTATCAAAAAATATTTGACCCGTATTTTTTCTTTTGTCACATAAACCAAAATTGACGAAGATACGACGCTTTTAAAATTCCCAATACGTCACTGTTCGGTATCATTCTTAGTGAGTTGATACCGAACAGTGACGTCACGAGCCCCCACTCCCGAGTTTTGATGCGTTTTATCTTTGTCAATATTCGTTGATTTACAAAAACAAAAAATTCGTGTCCATTGTTTTCCAATACTCTAATTGACGGACTAAATAGATTTGCAATTTATTGATGGTGGAAACAAGCCTGAAGGAAGGAATGATGAGAAGCCTCGGCCCAGGAGTGGAACAATACGGGCTAACTCATCATCATCAACATCATCTGCCTAGCCTTTTCCCAACTATGTTGGTGTCGGCTTCCAGTCTCATTACATTTACAGTTAGTACCGGGTAAGACGATACCCCTTGGTAAGATTGGAAAATACGGGCTAAATAATTAACTAAAAGTTTGTTTTTATTTATCACTTTATTTTCAATATACAAAATACAATGTTATCATTAATCGCTGATATATTTTAAACGCTGATTGTGCAAAAAAAAATGTTGTCGAGCAATTGGCGGTGTTTTTCCATGCAAACGTAGTCCCCTGTTTCTTCCCTAGATATTCTTCCCAATACAGCAATATTTTCGTGTCCAACAAATCTGTGACCACTTTTGGCATGTCCATATTATTATCTTCTTTTCATAAATTATATATTGAACGTTCAAAAACCCAAAAATTTGCCAGATTTTCTGCTGTGTTCCAACATCCAGTAAACAAATTTGACTAGATTATATAAAAAAAGCTCAACATAGGAACACCGCCTTTAATTTGTAATGAAAAACAAGCAGCTAAATCGGTCAAGTTTTGGAGAAGAAATCAGGGGACTACGAAACGTTGTTTTTGTTAGTGTTTCTTTTTACTTTTAATTGGTATTATCTGCTGTTGTCTCTTTCGTGCTCTGCGCGGGATTCTTTTAGGCACTGCACGACAGAAATCCATTTTACAAATGCCTTTTGTTCCCCTTTTTGTTTCCTCTTAAGTTATTGACATATACATATTTAGATTTAGATTCAAAGGTGACAGAGACTAAGCAGAAACCAAGAAATCAAACTAATATTTTGATACCATTTAGCAATACAATGCTAATTAAAAACAATAAAATAGAGTAGGTATCATTTATTTCTGAGCATATGGTAGGTATACAATACATCGAAATCTTACAATTTATATTAGTTCACTTAAACTACCATTGCCAGTGTAGAAATATTAAATTGATGATAAAAATTATTATTCTATCATAATGTGACTAGTACACCAAAATTGATTGGTTTAGAGAAAAAAAAATACATTTACAGTACTATTGGTAGTTTATATTTTAATGGAATTAGTTTTATTTTATTTTATTTATTAGGAACAAAACAGTCCAACAAATATTTTGATACCATTTAGCAATACAATGCTATTTAAAAACAATAAAATAGAATATCATTTATTTCTGAGCATATGGTAGGTATAGGATACATCGAAATCTTACAATTTATATTAGTTCACATAAACTACCATTGTCAGTGAAGAAATATGAGAATTTAATATAATTTTTATATAATAATGTGACTAGTACACCAATATTGATTTATTTAGAGAAAAAAAAAACATTTACACTACTATAGGTAGTTTATATTTTATTAGAATTATAAATTTCAATGTATAGCAGTGTATTATTATCAATATTGAATAAATTAAGTATTTAAAAATATTAGAGAACACCTATTTAAATATTTTAAAAATAAATTGCGTAAATGGTTGACAGCAAATATCTAGGTTTATGTGTATGTATAGTTTTGAATTTCAAGGTTTATTTTATTTAATACCACTATTGTGTGTGAAGTTTAATTAAAAAGTAATTCTTTACTTTAAATAAGCTTAAATAAATATATTGTATACTGCACTAAAATACTCAATAGGCTTGTGTCCTAAAAAAATCTAATAAGTCCGTCAGTTAGATTATAAAAAAAATATTTGACCCGTATTTTTTCTTTTGTTACATTTATACCAAAATTGACGAAGATACAACGCTTTTAATATTCGCAATACGTCACGCCGTGCTATAGTTTTTAGTGCGTTGTGACGTCACGAGCCCCCACTCCCGAGTTTTGATGCGTTTTATCTTTGTCAGTACTCAGTGATTTACAAAAACAAAAAATATGTGTCCATTATTTTCCAATACTCTAACTGACGGACTAATTAGTTTTGCAATTCATTGATGGTGGAAACAAGCCTATTCTATAGCATTCCACAAAATAGGCTTAGGTGGTAAACATTTTTCCAAAAGAAACAATCGTGGAAAAGCAAAAGAAAAATATGTGGAGATGAAGACTTATCATTTAAGCATCTTACAATGTAACTTATTCTAAATTAATACATGTTTGTTCATTTTATTAATACGCATTAACAATAATGTACAATTATTCAGGGTGTAAACAGACGCTTCATGAACCCGTAAACCAAGCAACTGTACAAGTGCATCAAACTGCGTAACCGCAAAAAAAAAATGCTGGAAAACGACTTTGTTTTGGGGTGTAAAATCACGTTTTATTGTAAAGTCAAAATAACGCATTCAACACATTGAGCTGACGGATAG
Organism: Xestia ashworthii; assembly: GCA_950022955.1. NCBI lineage: Eukaryota > Metazoa > Arthropoda > Insecta > Lepidoptera > Noctuidae > Xestia > Xestia ashworthii. The sequence continues at coordinate 5,978,293 of OX465576.1, read as the reverse complement.
ATTAAGTAGTAAACGGGCCATGGAGATATTTAAAGTAAAGTTATAACATTAAAACTTTTTGGAACTTTGACCTCCAATATCTCCGTAACTAGAAAGTTCCCAGGTATGGTCTAGAACAAAAAAATGATCGCAATGATGGGGAGAACAAGTACCTTTCGGCTTCGTTACGAATTTTTTTACACCCTTTATAATAATAATGTAAAATTATATACAGGCTTGCATTTTCTATCTTCGCAACAGAGAGGCTGTGCGCAGAGTTACCATCGTTTGGGGTGGGGTGTCTATCGAACACAGTTACTTTCCGAAGTATCTTAGTGTTTATCTGGACAGATAATTTTCACTTTCAGCAAAAACTGCAATACCATCAAGCGGTGCACACCCGCAACAGACTCGAAGACAAACATGCGTAATTATTTGAGCTGTTAGCCGCTAAAAATGAGTCGCGGAATTTAAGCTGCATTCGATATAACGGTAAGCATAGATAATGCCACCAGAATTTCGCAGAGGTACCCATCGACGAACACAACGTGAAATGATGAGTTATAGGAAAAGATACCCCGCTTATTTGTTTGAGGCCTCTGCTCAGCAGTGGGATAATGAAGGCTAGCAGTAACAGTAACTTATTTGTTATACTCGGAATTACAAGTTCTCACAATAAGGCTATTATTCGTCAGACTTAATTTTAACCGAACTGAAAAACGTCACCTGTCTATACAAGCAGGCAAGATATTGTTTACTTTGTGCCGTCATCTCCCATCGACATGCTTAGAAGAAGACCGGTGTGTACCTTGAAGTGATTATACAAAGACCTCTTCTGACTAAATCTACGCTCACATACATCACACTTGTGAGGTTTCTCACCAGTGTGTACTCGAATATGTTTAACTAAATCACTCTTTTGAATGAAACTACGCTTACATGTATCACACTCAAAAGGTTTTTGTCCAGTGTGTTTTCGAAGATGTATATCTAAAGCAAGCTTTTGAACATAACTACGCTGACAAACAAAACAACTGTATGGTTTTTCTTCAGTGTGTCTTAGAATATGTTTTTCTAAAGCTCCCTCTTCTCTAAAACTACGCATACATATATCACACTCGAAAGGTCTTCCACCAGAGTGTGTTTGGATATGTTTTATTAAAGCAATCTTTTGAATAAAACTACGCTTACAAAAATCACACTGGAAACGTTTTTCACCAGTGTGTATTCGAGCATGTTTTGTTAACGCAGTCTTTTCTATAAAACTACGCTGACACAGATTACACTTGAAAGGTTTTGTACCAGTGTGTATTCGAAAATGTTGTGTTAAATTTTCCCTTGAACTAAAACTACGGTTACAAATAACACACTTGAAAGGAATTTCATCATTGTGTATTGTCATATGTTTTGTTAAATTATTCTTTTCAGTAAATCCACGCTGACATACGTCACACTGGTAAGGATTATCAACAGCGTGCATTCGGCTATGGCTTGTTAAATGACTGCTTCGTTTAAAACTACGCAGACAAACAAGGCACTTGTACGGCCTTTCACCAGTGTGTATTCGAATATGAATTTTTAAATCACTCTTTCGACGAAAACTACGCTGGCATACATTACACTTATGGGGTTTTTCACTGGTGTGTGTTCGCATATGACTTGTTAAATTTTGCTTTACCCTAAAACTACGCAGGCATAAATCACACTGGAAAGGCTTTTCACCTGTATGTGTTCGGATATGGTTTATTAATTCAGTTTTTTTAATAAAACTACGCTGACATAAATCACACTTGAAAGGTTTTTCACCGGTGTGTGTCCCAATATGTTTAGTTAAATCACTTTTTTTTGTAAAACTATGCTGACATACAAAACACTTATAAGATTTATCACCAATGTGTTTAAGATTATTGGACTTACGAGATTGAGTTGACCGGATAACTTTTGAATCTGATTGTTCATTTTTCTTTAACTTCGCTTTGACTAACTGTTTTGTTCTTCGTGTGTCCAGTTTTGGTTTCTTTGCAACGGATACCCCTGTAAATATAGATCTGATAAGTATATGTAAGAAGATTTTTTTTGTCTTCTACCATGTTCTCACTGCTTGTGACATCAAATCACTAGTAGGTAACATACATTAAAATCATCAATACAACCATTTAGTATAAGGTTCACGTAATGACTTTTTGAAATAGTTTTTCTTTCGCCATTAACACACAGCGTCATCTAGTGCCACACTAAGCAAGGCTTGTGTCGTGTGCACCAGATAGTTGATATACTACATATATACTTTTTTGTTTGTAAATACATACTTATTATACATATAAACATCCATGACTCGGAAACAAATGTCCATGCTCATCACACAAACATTTGCTCCTACTGGGATTCGAACCCAGCAGGACCCTATGAACGTAAGGCAGCCTCACTACGAGTCGTTATTGAGTGGTGTAAATGGTTTAAATTCTGTAATACGTGTTACTTGCGCTAATCATATTTTCATTAACATACAACCAAACAATATCCATACAAACCACCTGAGACTGACTTGCAAATACGCATATGCGTGTATTTTTTGACTTCACTTAAATCAATAAAGTACAGTTCTATCAACCTAAGAAAATAACTAAAAGTTAAGTTCAACTATAACGATATAAAAGTGGCACTTGAAGAATTAGACCACAAAGTGACAAATATCTGGAATATAAAGGATAGAAAAACTAAAACACCTCTTCCACTACACTAGTACACATAGACCTAAAGCCAAACCAAAACAACAAAAACATTTATAACGTCAAGCGCCTTCTCCATTGCTGCGTTGTATTGAACCACCAAGACCAAAAAGAGAGATCCCGCAAAGCTCTAACTGCCAAAGATATGGTCACACACGTAGATTCTGTCATCGTCAGCCCCGATGCGTCAAGTGCGCTGGAGCACACAGTACTCTTGACTGCGCGAGGAAAGAGCGGTCCAATAATGTGCGGTGCGTACTTTGTGAAGGTAACCACCCCGCAAATTACAAGGGATGCTCGGTATATAAGGAATTGCAAAAAGTTAAGTATCCCCCTCTGAGACCAAAAACCCAACGCAGCAAAGACACACAGGAAGCAAATAAAAGTACAGCCAAAAATAGCCGATATGAAGGCGCATGTAATAAATCATACGCAGAAATAACAACCGGTATATCAACTGAAGAAACCCAACCATCAACACACCTACCTCAATCACAGCCAAACCCGTCACCTGACATTAAGGAATTTATGCAGACACTCATAAACCAGATGATGCTAATTACTAAGATGCTGGGAGATCTCATGTCCATGCTTCCAAATTTAATGCATTAATATTATGCATCTGGAACGCAAATGGCCTGTCACAACACTCTGAAGAGTTAAAACTTTTTTATACCAACATAATAATAATAATATAATATAATATCGCTGGACATTAACACACAGCGCCACCTAGTGCCACACTAAGCAAAGCTTGTGTCGTGGACACTAGATAGTTGATATACTACACATATACTATTTTGTTTGTAAATATATACTTATTATATATGTTTGTAAATATATACTTATTATATATAAACATCCATGACTCGAAAACAAATGTCCATGCTCATCACACAAACATTTGCTCCTACCGGGATTCGAACCCAGGACCCAAGAACGTAAGGCAGCGTCACTACCACTACGCCATTCGGGTAATATTGATATCATGTTAATATCTGAAACGCATTTCACTTCTAGAAGCCATATGGAAGTGCCTGGATATAAGCTTTATCATACCACACATCCAGACGGAAAAGCACATGGTGGATCAGCTATAATAATCAGAAGCAAATTAAAACATTACGAATCAGTACCGTACTGCAAAGCACCAATTCAAGCAACAACTGTAATAGTTGAAGACTGGGTAAGTCCCATCACTGTGTCAGCTCTCTACTGCCCACCGAAACACATTATCAAACAGGAGGAGCTGGAACTGGAGGAGAATTGAAGAACTTCAGCGAGTTCTTCAATTCTCTCGGCGATCGGTTTATAGCTGGTGGAGACTTTAATGCGAAGCATAGCTATTGGGGCTCAAGATTGACACTTCCCAGGGGGCGTGAGCTACTCAAAACTGTCGAAAAACTAAAAATGGAAATTATATCATCAGGTGAGCCCACATATTGGCCTACTGACAGAAAGAAAGTACCTGACCTAATAGACTTCTGTGCTGTTAAAGGTGTCTCGAAAGATTACTTCCAGTGCCAGAGCAGCTATGAGCTATCTTCCGACCATTCACCAGTCTTAGTCACATTATTTAGTAGTTTTAAAGAAACTACAGAAACCTGCGTCCTTCACACCAAAAAGACAGACTGGGAAATCTTCAGGTCAATAGTCAGTCGTGCCCTGTCGCCTACAGTCAGTTTAAAATCAGAAGACGATGTAGTAGCAGCCATAGAATTCTTCAATAATTCAGTTCAAACTGCTGCCTGGCAAACTACTCCTTCCAATAACTTAAAGAATAACAAAAAATCAATATCCCATACTATACTGGATAAAATAACTGAAAAAAGGAGACTAAGGAAACAATGGCAACAATTTAGATGCCCTAACGATAAAAGAAAATTAAATCACACTGTTAGGAATTTAAAAAAGCTCTTAGACGAGGACAGAAATAATAGTGTCCAGGCGTTCCTGAGCAACCTTGATGCTTCTGCTGCTACCGATTAACCTGCTACCGAGCTTAAGCGGCCTAAAACGGCATCCGCCCCACTTCGGCAACCTAATGGGTGCTGGGCTCGAAATGACGAAGAAAAATGCACAACATTTGCGGAACACTTAAAAGACGTATTTCAGCCTCACCCCTACGAGGGGCCCCTAGAGCACAAAGAAGAAGTCCAGCGAGAAGTCCAGCTGGATTGTGATTCATCCACTAGCCTCATCGTAATGAGAGAGATACTTCTTCGTGCAGAGTGGAGACGCAGTATCGAAGCTATACCCTATTGCTGCTGGGGTACCTCAGGGCAGTGTGCTTGGACCAATTTTGCACTTGATTCATACTGCAGACCTCCCAATATCAAATTTGGCAACTACAGGAACTTTCGCGGATGACACAGCTGTGTTGGCATCCCATTCTGACCATAAAGTTGCATCAGCTATGCTGCAGACCTGCTTGGATGACATAGCCCTCTGGCTCAAAAAGTGGAGGATAAAAGCAAACAAGACCAAGTCGGTAAATGTTACATTTTCTAAGAGAAAGGAAACATGCCCACCAGTACAGTTAAATAATATACAAGTGCCTCAGGCTGAACATGTTAAATACCTTGGTTTATACCTTGACAGACGCCTCACTTGGAAAAAACACATCTTCACAAAACGGAAGCATCTTGGACTGACACTAAGAAAGTTTTACTGGTTAATTGGCCGGAATTCACAATTACACCTGGAGAATAAAATCCTTATATACAAAGCCATAATCAAGCCTATTTGGACCTATGGCATCCAGCTATGGGGAACAGCTTCACACTCTAACATAGAGATCATACAGCGCTTTCAGAACAAGCTTCTAAGAACAATCACAAACGCTCCATGGTTTGTTCCAAATGAAGCTCTACACCATGATCTGAAGATACTTGCAGTCAAAGAAGAAATAAAAAGCCACATCAAGTCATACAAAGAAAGAATAACTCGTCACCCAAACATCTTGGCTAACCAACTCATGGATAAAAAAGGAATCCGCAGACTAATACACAAAATTCCACAAGATCTAGTCGGACAATACTAGCATTATGCTTTTAAGTAAGAGGTTGTGTCATAGGACGCATACCGAGCAAGACAATTAACACGCCATAGAAATTACTTATTGTCCTAATGACTAGTGACAGATTGTAAGAGAAAAGAGACAAAAAAAAAAAAAAAATGTTCGACTACTGCATGTCGCAAAAAAAAAAATTAAGCTCTTACAATTTTCTGCGACAGTTCAAACGTCCGTGATTGTCGCGACCATTTTTATTTGACGTCAGTCCCCCCTTGTTTGCTTGTTTTTTTTACCTTAAATATATTAAGGTAGTATTTAATTAAAATTGTTTCTTAGGCACATAGGCAGTATTTGCCGTCACTACCGGCGTTATCGAGGGACGATGTGTTTTGAGCTTACGTTCCGTTTCAACAAAAACACGCTAAATTAAATATTGTAATCTATAAAAGAGTAAAAAAACTGTATCTGTACATTGAATATATTAAAAAAAAATATTGAGGGGGGTTTAGAAACAGCAATAGAGCACGAATCCAAAAAAAATCTGTCTATTTGTCTGTTTGTTTGGTTTGTACACGCTAATCTTCGGAGCTACTGGACGGATTTGAATGTTTTTTTTTTGTTGTATAGATATTTAGTCTGAGTAACATAGGCTATAATTTATCTTGGAAACTTGAACACCTGATGCCAAACCGAAACAGACCAGCTAAACTGTAAGAGATACAAAATTGTTCCACATGATGAGCATTTTAGCTGAAAGAATAAATTTGAAGATCTGGAACACCTGATGTGGAACTCCAAGAACCCAGCTACACCATAGCACAAAGGAATGACTTCTTAGCAAAAGTTGTTCAATTTGATGAGCATTCTCTGTTGACTTATAAAAATCGAAGATCTGGAACACCTGTTATGGAACTCCAAGAGCCCAGCTACACCATAACACATATAGGAATGACGTCTTAGCAAAATTTGTTCAGTCTGATGGGCATTTCCTGTTGATTTATAAAAACCGGCCAAGAGCGTGTCGGGCCACGCTCACTGTAGGGTTCCGTAGCTTCCCAGACCATTAAAAATACCAACATTTTTCGTCAGCAAAAATAACCTTGTTTTTCATAGTATTTGTATGAAAAACAAAGTTATCATTTGCGTTTTTTTGAAAAAGTGCTATATAACTCAAAAACTATTCAACTCATCAAGTTGAAAATAATTTTCCTAGAAAGTTCATATAAAGGTCTACTTCTGTGATTTTTTTCATATTTTTTAAACTTATGGTTCAAAAGTTAGAGGGGGGGGGGACACATTGTTTTTGACTTTCGGAGCGATTATTTCCTAAAATATTAATATTATCAAAAAATGATTTTAGAAAACCCCTATTCATTTTTAAATACCTATCCAACAATATATCACACGTCAGGGTCAAAATTAAAAAAAAAATCGCTCCCCACTTTACGTCTGGGGGAGGTACCCTAATAAAAATGTTTTTTTAAATTTTTATTTTTGCACTTTGTCGGCATGATTGATATACATATTGGTACCAAATTTCAGCTTTCTGGTGCTAACGGTCACTGAGATTATCCGCGGACAGACAGACAGACAGACATGGCGAAACTATAAGGGTTCCGTTTTTTGCCATTTGGCTACGGAACCCTAAAAATCGAAGATCAGAAACATCTGATGTGAAAATTATTGCAAAACTATTACTAATTTCACTGCATAATTATAAAATAACATAAGCTGGGAGTACCTCCACGCGGTGAAGGCGGTAACAGTTTAGGACTAATTTTCGATGACGATGGTATATCATTGAAAATTTGACTCTGCTGGCCAAAACTCCCATTTATTATTTTATTTTATTTTATCGAATAAATATGCCTTCGGGCTTATGTTATTTGAGTGTTTAATTTCCTTTTCCATTTATCTTCGTGACTGGGTAGCCTACCCGGTAACGCAGGAGAGCAGTCACTTACATTTTAATTGATCAGGTATCTTCTCAACAAAACTATAACCATGCCTAGAATGAGGTCAAACAATGTTCCAAAGGAGCTAAAAGATTAAGGATCATAAGATCCAAAGAATCTACCGCAGAGGTAGAGGAGGAGAGTCATAGATAGTTTGAATAATACTAGAAAAAATAAAAATATATCATACTTTAACTATCCCAAGGAGTACAATTATAATAGGTAAGTATTTGATTATTACTTTTTCAAGTAGGTAAGGACCTTTATTTTATAGTATGCTCCTTTTTTTAATAAGGAGAGGGTACTTAGTAATGTCTTCAAAAAGATATTTATAACCAATATCCTTAAGAAACCTCAAAATTCTATTTGTGATCAAGATTTCGATAGCTTACTTATGAAACCAGAGGACTGTCGTATTTTAAATACCCCCTTCAGTGCCCCTCACAAGTTTCGCTAGATCCGCAAGTTCCGCAACCAGACGAAGTTATTGCCCCTGTATTAACAGTAGGAACAAGTGACTATCGGTTTGATTTACCGGAAAGAAATGGTTTAGTATATGTATCAGGCTATTTGTAAAAAAAATGCCTCGAGCAACACAACAAATGCGAAAAAATTAAACTGTATGTTAATAAATATGGGCAAAGATTCCCTATTCAGCCATTACAAGGATTTTAATGATAGAAACGTAAAATTGTAAAATCGTGATACAATACAAATATTAAGCTTTTCTTTTGCTGGCTTTATTAGAGATACTACTAATATAGATATTACTGTTTCATCACCTAGTTTCAGTTAAATTATCAATAAATGCGTCTATATGATGTATGTCACAAACAAAGTACCTACCAAATAAATGTTTAACATAAGAATAAAAAAAAGTAAACCAAAAAACCAAGCGGAGCAGTCTTAGGGGACTGACTATTGAAGTGAAAACTCGTAGCCGATCTGCTTAGCGTAGCGCATCGGTTACGAGTGCTACGAAAAGCATATGTGACGGTCACATGAGTTCCATGATTTTTGTTCACTCAAAAAGTGCTCAACGCCCCAAAAGAAGTTTTCACTTCCAAAATACATACATTATTAACTATAAATGGTAAAAATATGTAAGTACTTACTAGTAGCCTTCACAGCTCTTCTCTTCCTAGATACTTCTATTTTTCTTTTGACTTCAGTTTTCAACACCACTAAGGGCACATCATCTGAATCAGATCCAGAACTCTGCTGGGATGTCTCTTGCATATCTTGAGAACTATTTTCTACATTCACCGGCTCAAGATCTGTAAGTAGGTATATGAAAATAATTTATTAGTTATTCCTCCAATGAACTTTTCAAATAGGTCTCTCAAAATACATAGTAATTGCTGCAAATTAAAAAAAAAGAGAAAAAACTCCGTCTGCATGTTTCTACCCACATTTAACCATCTGCCTTCAAAGCAAGAGCGAACAGGCAGCTTCTAGGTTCGCTTGTTCCATCATAGACCTCATTCATCGCTTTCCATCAGGCGTGATCCAGATCAAGAGCAGGCCCAATTTGTAATATAAAAAAAAGAAATAAGCACCAAAACGGGGTGAGGGTTTGCCTTGCTTATTTTTGATGACATGGGGCAGGGGGGTCTAGGTGGCAATTATGTCAACTACAATAATTACTAATGAGTTCTATTGGAGTTTTAATAAACCCACTGAAATATTCTATGTGGCCATGGTTTACTTAAGAAAAAACATGATTATAGTATTAAGTCTTGTAAAGTCACTCAATGGAGCCTTTGCAAGTGAGGATACTTAGCATAATCAGCCTATAATGTTCCCACTGCTGGGACACACGGCCTCCTCTCTGTGAGCGGGAGTGGGCTATAATCCACCACACAGGCCCTGTGGGTTAGTAGATGTCACATCCCATCAATTTTTTTGGTTCTAGGACATGCTGGATTCCTCACAATATTATCCTTCACAGTTTTGAGAGCAGTGGTGATGAAATAAATTACACACAGTTTTTCACCAGCCTGGGTTCGAACGCTTTACTGAAATCAGTAGTTATATGTGGTCCCAATGTTGCAAATAAGTATTGGTCTACTGTCTTCCGTTACAAACAGCAACAAAACTATTTTGTTTAATATGAATAAAATAGGTACTCTCAATCTTACAGCACTGTCCAAGCTTATAGTTGGCGTTTTCACTACACAACTTACAGAGAAGTTATAAGCATTGTAACTGCTACTGATGGCCTGTGTTATACCACTGTTGGGCAAGGGCCTCTCCCAATACTTTCCAAATCTTTCCACCTAGGGATAATGAGGACCACTGGTAGTTCTATACAGTTCGTCCTGCCATCTCACGCGAGATTAGCACTGATTACCACTTTAATCAAGCCTGATTGGCATCTTCAACCCTTGTTTCTTCATATTTCTCTAGTGATGAAAGTGATTTCCATATTCCACAATTCCAGTCGACCCTTAGGCCGAAAATTCATGTGTGAGAAAAGAAACTAATCTTAATATTATCGGAATTACAATCATTATCAATATTATCATAAGTATTTACTTACAGATAAAGCAGTCAGCTTCTCATAAAGCTCATACAAGTTTTTGTTCACTAAGCGACTGTATTATATGCGAACTTTCTTCACCAAACATATTCCATAGCTTTAACTAAAAAAATAAGTACATTGTATCAATTATTAATTTCAAGTGCAGGCGCTCAAACTGGCGTCCGTCACAGAGTATATAATCACTACGTTTAAGAGACGGGACTTCCATACATTCCATTGGAAACGCATTACATGGCATCCAACACCAACAGATACCACAAAGATGTCAAACAACAGGTGCACAGATTATATAATCCTTACGTTTAAGCAGGAGTGCCAACCTAATGAACCAAATAGTGCTTACCAAATAGCTTTTTATCGATATCGATAAAATATGCAGCGTAAAAACTGAGGCTACTACTAAATATGTTTAATGTTTAGGTATTGAATCCGCATTTATGAGTCCAATATTGATGAGGGGGATATTTGGTACTAATACAAGATTGGACATAAATGCAGACCCGCAATAAAATAAAAAACTGTTTTTGCTGCTTTAATTCAAATTTTATTACCGAAATGAAATAACATAATCAGCGAAAAGAAAATCAAACAATCAAATGAAATGAAAATAAAAACTGATTCTTTCTAAATTTTTATCATTGATAAATGATAAATGATCTTTATTTTGCAAGTAGGTTTTCACAAACACTTTTACACGTCAATTTTTTTTTTAAACTAGATGGGGCCGGTGTTTCGTACCTGACTACTCTGAGAAGAAACAGCCGAAACAAACTCAGAGGTCATAGTCTCTTTTGAAGTCCAGAGTCCATCATTATTTTGTGATGACATGTTTTTCAAATAAAAACAAAATCAAAGCATTTATTTCAAATAGGTCAGTTACAGGACTTACAGGCACTTTTGAAGTGTCGAAACAAAGATGAAAGTTACATCTAGCAACACTCCCAGTCACAAGACATAAAACTGTGAAAGTACTGTAGTTGCCCTTTCCCTAGCGTAGATCTCGTAGATGTATGCAACTTTTCAACGGGAACATATATATTAAATCTTCTGTGCCCACAAACTTGACCCACTATTTGCATCTGAAATTTTAAATAAAATTAAATTTAAAATTGCACAACCGTTCCTTGCTCATTTATGTAGGCACGCAATTTAAATATGTAAAACATTGTGCCCCTAATCTTTCACGCAATATTATATTTCTTATTTTTTTTCAATGATAAACAATATCGTTGTTATCGATATGTTTACCAGTTGCAGTACAACACTAGCACATATTTTAAATAAGATAATTTTATTAATTTTACTTGTTCCTAGCCTGCTTTAACGTAGAGCTTAAAAGTAGGCTGCAAAGTATCATATTTAAGTACTTACCGGGCTTCATCTAAAGGAAATCTCGCCATAAACATCCTTATAACATTATTCGAACGACTTGCTCGATTTTCACATATTTCACAAGTAATAAACCGTCTTTTTGGTGGCATTTTAATTCAAAGTTCACTTCTGATGACCCTTCACTAATTTTGATGTGAAATTACACTTAAAACGATTAAAATCCACAATCAAACACGCATTTACATTCAAACACACGGCGCGAAATGAAGTTTTGACAACAAACAACATGGCTGACACTTGACGGGATATTGCAAGAAAGAGAAACCCCACTGAGGGAGTGTGATAGCAAATCCGCCATTATTTGGCTTGTAAAGTCCATAGATAAAAAATTTGTTCCGAGTTGCGACAGACTGGCGTCCGTGGCGCCAAGCGCCAATCGATAAATCGCATTGAGCTGTGAGCAATTTGTCAAAAAATGACAATGATAGAGTGGAGGGGAGCCAGCAATGTACAACATCAACAATGCACGGCACGAGAATGCGCGACATTGGAATGGGGAGCCAGCAATGTACAACATCAACAATGCACGGCACGAGAATGCGCGACATTGGAATGTACGTCATTGGAATTCAAAACACGTACGCGGTTATGTCGCGGATTCTCGGCCTGGACCAAGATCGCCCGGCTTGATATTGTACACCATGACAATGCACACACCAGCAACGCACGACACAGGATTGCACAACACGCAATGTCTTCAATTATTTGGGTGTACCTTGCTTGTCCGACCCAAGAGTGTACAGCATGATAATTGGCGACATCGCGTGATTGGCCGATTGGTTGACCAATCAGGTGACTGGAAATTTTGAACTAGATAGTGCTGTTCCGAAAGACGATTGATAGATTGATTGCGTGATTGAAAACGCTTAAAATATCTTGATAGTGATATTTCATTGTTATTATTTTATTTTATAGGTTTTAGGGGTTTTTAGTAGCATAGTATTATTATTAAATAAAATACACATTGCTGTTATACGATACCAGAGAGAAGTGTTTTTTATTTCTTAATATCTCCTACCACAGACAAAGGCATAGAGGTAAACAGTCTAATCATAGAACAAACAATGTAGCAGCATTACAAATATACATATTTATTTTGATATATTGTATTTAACAGTAGTTAATTATTTTATATTTGTTAACAAACTTTTTTTTTTCGTATTAGGTTTACAAGTGTAGCTTTAGCAGGTTGGAGTGGAGCTGTTTCAACAAAACCTTGCTTGGCTTGGATGAAAAACTTTACAGGAAATAAAATGTTGTTCTAGTTGCAAACCATGAGATGATGTAAAAAAACCCCGCGTAATACTGAAAAAAAAAATCTGATCCCGCGAAATTCAAATTTATAGTTACACTTTTTCGCCTTTTGCGCAGGGGGGCGATTCTCGAGCAGTAGATATAATATCACATTCGATAAATATCGCAAAAACTGTCAAAATATCGATTGAATGCAAATTTCCCTATTCTCGAGAAGTCACTATAGATAAATATCGATGGCAAAGCGTTAGACATGCATCGAGTGATCAGGAGCACTCGATAGTGACATATCGATTGACATTTTAGAACAAAATACGAACTGAAATAAATTATTGAGTTGAGTATTGAGGTTGCTTTTGTTAAAACTTAAAACGGTGAAAATGTCTGTGGACGAATTTGTTGCGGCTTTTGTAGTAGATCTAATCGAGGAGGCTGAAATAGCAGAGGCAGCACCGCCACGACGACGAGCCCAATGGAGAATGGATCCATGGGACCTAAGTGATGCTTTGTTAAAAAAAAAACTACTTTACGCCATTCTTGCCAGTTTTTTTTCCGCCGGGAATAGAATTAAGCTCGTCACCAATCTTGGTCCATCGGGCTGTGGACTCTTTCATTGTGAAGGAGGCAGAGAACTTCGCCCCACGAAGTTCTGGGTCTGCCTCCAAAATGCTCACCAAGCGAGCTTTTTGAGCTGCGCTCGGGTAAGCTTTTCTTTTTTTTGGGGAAGAGCTAATTTTTTCAATATTTACTTTTGTTCGATTCTTCACTTTTGCCATCAGAGCAATAAATTAACTCAAACTAAAACTTAACTTTAAAGGTGGACGCACACTTATCCGCGCCGAAGGAATCGACCGCGCCGAAAGAATTTTTTCTCATACTTATGACGTCATCTATTCGTCCGATTCGACGCGGATAAGTGTGCGAGGTTTAGTAGGATTTCATACAAGTCATTCTAAAATTCGATTCTTTCGGCGCGGTCGATTCCTTCGGCGCGGATAGGTGTGCGTCCACCTTAAAACTTTTGGCAGCTCTTGACGGAGTTGTCGGCTGTTATTGACACTCCGTTCCACAAAAAGTATGCGCATGTAATGTTAAGATTAACTTTTTACATGAAAATTATTTTAAACTAGTCAAATTCATTTTACATTAACCACTTAATGTAAAACGAACACTAAAAACATTCTATCAATCCAAATTATCAGCAAATTTGTTAATTTGAAGAAAAAATAAAGTTATCGATTATCAACTCGCCAGTCGATGAAAAACGGAACGTGTTGAACGATCCTTGGCAGCGACAAAAACGATATAATCTGTGCAAAAGATTTGAATGAACGTAAAGATAATATTATCTATTACCATCTCGATTGCCAATATATCTATTGCCCACGAGAATACGGATTTTAGCACGGGATCGATATTTTTAATAGACATGACACTTATCACATGCGATATTTACGTGACTAGATATTTATCATATCACTCAAATATCGCATAAAATGAGAATTAGCTCCCTGGGGGGCGATTCTCGAGCAGTAGATATAATGTCACATTCGATAAATATCGCAAAAACTGTCAAAATATCGATTGAATGCAAATTTCCCTATTCTCGAGAAGTCACTATAGATAAATATCGATGGCAAAGCGTTAGACATGCATCGAGTGATCAGGAGCACTCGATAGTGACATATCGATTGACATTTTAGAACAAAATACGAACTGAAATAAATTATTGAGTTGAGTATTGAGGTTGCTTTTGTTAAAACTTAAAACGGTGAAAATGTCTGTGGACGAATTTGTTGCGGCTTTTGTAGTAGATCTAATCGAGGAGACTGAAATAGCAGAGGCAGCACCGCCACGACGACGAGCCCAATGGAGAATGGATCCATGGGACCTAAGTGATGCTTTGTTAAAAAAAAAACTACTTTACGCCATTCTTGCCAGTTTTTTTTCCGCCGGGAATAGAATTAAGCTCGTCACCAATCTTGGTCCATCGGGCTGTGGACTCTTTCATTGTGAAGGAGGCAGAGAACTTCGCCCCACGAAGTTCTGGGTCTGCCTCCAAAATGCTCACCAAGCGAGCTTTTTGAGCTGCGCTCGGGTAAGCTTTTCTTTTTTTTGGGGAAGAGCTAATTTTTTCAATATTTACTTTTGTTCGATTCTTCACTTTTGCCATCAGAGCAATAAATTAACTCAAACTAAAACTTAACTTTAAAGGTGGACGCACACTTATCCGCGCCGAAGGAATCGACCGCGCCGAAAGAATTTTTTCTCATACTTATGACGTCATCTATTCGTCCGATTCGACGCGGATAAGTGTGCGAGGTTTAGTAGGATTTCATACAAGTCATTCTAAAATTCGATTCTTTCGGCGCGGTCGATTCCTTCGGCGCGGATAGGTGTGCGTCCACCTTAAAACTTTTGGCAGCTCTTGACGGAGTTGTCGGCTGTTATTGACACTCCGTTCCACAAAAAGTATGCGCATGTAATGTTAAGATTAACTTTTTACATGAAAATTATTTTAAACTAGTCAAATTCATTTTACATTAACCACTTAATGTAAAACGAACACTAAAAACATTCTATCAATCCAAATTATCAGCAAATTTGTTAATTTGAAGACAAAATAAAGTTATCGATTATCAACTCGCCAGTCGATGAAAAACGGAACGTGTTGAACGATCCTTGGCAGCGACAAAAACGATATAATCTGTGCAAAAGATTTGAATGAACGTAAAGATAATATTATCTATTACCATCTCGATTGCCAATATATCTATTGCCCACGAGAATACGGATTTTAGCACGGGATCGATATTTTTGATAGACATGACACTTATCACATGCGATATTTACGTGACTAGATATTTATCATATCACTCAAATATCGCATAAAATGAGAATTAGCTCCCTGTTGAAGTAGCATAAAATCTACCATATTCGCCAAAGACACAGAGTATATAATCACTATGGCCAATGAGTTCAACAAGTCGTCTGGTCGAGTGGCACAGAGCGTTCGAAGCCAGCTTACGGGTTTTCTTTTTGTGTTTTGTTTTTATTTTATTTTTAAACACAAATGACTGACGTTGCTCAAAAAGTCGCTAAGCTGAAGTGGGACTGGACTGGCCACGTCTGCCGCATGCCCAATAAATAGCCTCTTTATGGAGTCCTGACACAGCCTGAAGGCGCCGCGGCAGACCTCGTAGCAGATGGCGGGATGAGCTGGATAAAACCAACGACCAGTGGTCCTCATTAACCTTGGATAGAAAAAACTGGAAGTCATGGGGAAAGGCCTTTGCTCAGTAGTGGGATGACGCAGGCTTATGTTGACTTACTTTATGTGTTTGTTTGTTTTTTATATTGACTTTTTATACCGACTTGGGAAACCCCGACCAATTTTTTATAAACCATTCAGAAGTCGACCGGGACTCCCTCGACTCAAACTCGTTCGGGATCGAGTGCCAAGGCAAATGAAAAAAGCGTAACTGGTGCGAGGCGGTCGTCATCTGCTGGAATGTCCCAGGTGTCCCTGCACCTGCACTCATGACGACCTGAATAGCGCCTCTGCCGGCTTGGTTGCGGTTCGAGTGTATAGTTGAGGGCAGTATGGCGGAAAAATTTTCACGGGTTTTCTTTTTCGGGAAATTTAATGATATTATTGCAGCACCTTATTAACTAAGTCCTCAGAAACCATTTAGGTTCAGAGAAGCATGAAACTAAGCCGCACCGTTTCCGAGTTAGGAGCTTTTTAGTTTTTTTTTGTTTTAACAAAACCCTCTATTTTTCCAAAATGTTTGCTCTGATGAAAAGCTTTTAGGAAAGAAAATGTGGCTCTAGTCGCAAACCATGAGATGATATAAAAAAACCCGCGCAATATTGAAAATAAAAAAAATATTGTAAGCCCGCGAAATTCAAATTTTCTTATTGTTGATCCGTGGATTGTATTGATGATTTTGATGATTAGGCGTGACGAAAGGTTTTGAAATCCTCTTCCCTAATGTGGGTACACATTTATTATTTACGAAAAATCCTTTATTTCGGTATTAAACTCAAGTTTAACGAAGTTTAAAGCCATTTTTCTAATACACTTCTGGACATATCTATTGGCCCACCTTGTATTTTCAGTTTCGTTTGGTCCTAGCTAAAATGTCATATTAGGTCGAGCAAAAAGTTTTTTATGCAGTTTTGAACCTGGCACATTCACAATTTCATTCAATAGTCTTTTTTTTGAATTTCGAACACAGAATTTAAAGAAACAAAAGACAACTTGGAGCCTGTTTGTTGATATCAAAACTTGGTTTTATTGGTTTACTTGGATTTAATTCTTGAAAAAGTGATTGATATCTTTGGTTTTGCATCAAACATTACTTATTCTTAACATGAAGGTGAGGTTCTATCAATAATCTATGGATACTTCACCTGAAGTCGCCGCCCAAGCTGTGGCACTTATTAAGGCCGGACACAGCCAAAGAAACGTGAGTGCTCAACTTAATTTAAGTCGATCTGCGGTCCGAAATGTTTATCGGAGGTACCTAGAGACTGGCGGCTTTGTTCGTCGCCAAGGAAGGCCACGATCTCGGGTCACAATCACAACTGAAAGGCAGGATCGATTCATCGTGACGACCAGCTTGAGAAATCGTCACCTTACCTCCATTGAGATACAAAACCAACTTCGCGACTTCCACGGAGTATCTGTGAGCGCTCGAACTGTTCGGAGAAGGTTAAAAGAACGCGATATGGTACCACACAAGCCAGCTATAATGGGCCCAAACTAACGCGAGCCCACCGAACAGCGCGCCTTCATTTCACACGCAGTCATTTAAATTGGACACAGCAAGATTGGAGCCGTGTACTCTTTTCTGATGAGTCTAAAATTGTGTTACATGGCAATGATGGAAGGAAGAATGTCTACCGACGTAAGGGAGAGCGTTTCGCTCAATGCTGCTTTGAAGAGAGGGTTGCTTATTGCGGTGGCTCATGGACTGTCTGGGGGCGGTATATCCGCGAGCGGCAAAACTCAACTTGAGGTTGTTACAGGACCACGGCTGCCAACATTAAATGCTGAAAGGTACATTCGTGAGTGCTTAGAACCTCACGTTATCACGTGAGGTTCTAAGCACTCACGAATGTACTTTTGTCAAACTTGGGCCCACATAGTCCGCGTATGGGATACCATACGCGGACTATGTGGGCCCATATTTCCTTTTTATGCATGATAATGCAAGAGCCCATGCGGCCGGCAACGTCTGGGAATATCTTCGGGATGTGAACATCACAGTTATGGACTGGCCAGCCAGAAGCCCAGACATGAACCCCATTGAGCATATGTGGGACGAGCTAAAAAGACGTGTTAGGGCTCGTCAGCCAGTTGCCCAGACGATGCAGGAGTTGAAAACTGCCATAGAAGAGGACTGGGAGATGATCCCTCAAAATTTCATAGAGCGGTTGATAAACTCTACCTATGCCTAATCGTATGAGAGCTGTGGTAGATGCCCATGGAGGCAACACGCGTTATTAAATTAAACCTTTATTTGATAAAACATGTTTTTTATTCAAAAATCAATTGCCTTTAACAAGGCGCATATCCGACTTGTTAGGCGTAGCTCCATGTCGTATGGTATTCTGAATTCAAATTTAAAACAATACGATCGAAAAAGATGGTAAAATGTATCAGGTTTAAAACTGCATCAACAGTTTTTTTTCAATCTAGCAATCATATTTCGGTAGGGGCCATCGAAACCTAAACTCTAAGGTGGGCCAATAGATGTGTCCAGAAGTGTATTTTTTCAATATTGCGCGAAAACAGCTCTCAGGTGTCATGGCGTCGGCTCTGACGTCACACCTAAATGTATCTAGTAGGTAGTGATTATATACTCTGCTGTGGTCACACTGGTCACACCCATGGTACAATAATATTTGACCATGGTTACACCTAGGTAAACAATGCCATTGTGTCTATGCGTAGCGAAGAAAGTTAACAAAATATTAAATTTAAAACGAATTCCAAAGTTTTTAAGTGGTGTGCAGTATCAACATCTATATTACTATACTCTATGAGTATCAATAACAACACCCAACAAAGTGTTTGTGTATGTACCAAACAAGGAAATAATAAGAGATAAGTGGTTAAAGCTTGCACGGCGAAACTCGAACGACTTAGTCACGAATTCGCCACTTTATTTCTGTGAAGACCACTTTGATGTGAGTATGTTAACATATAATTGATAGGTCCTAAACTTAAAATGTTTGTTGGACGTGAAATAGTTGAAAATATTGAGGCTATGCAATTTTGAGGTTATGTTTGTTTTGGTCTTGGATGTCATTCTTACTAACGATCATAATCGTTAACTTGTCTTTTTTCAGTTGCCAAATGATATGGAAAGCTATATGAAGAATCATGTGATGGGGTCACAAGTACGTATGAAACCAGGATGTATGCCCCATAATATTTATGTGCCAACCAGACAGGAAAACCGACCATCTGATACAACAGAGCGACCCTATGTACGGTAGCTAAGAAACGAAGAATGATGATTATTGAAGTGTAAAAAGGAATTAGAAGAAAAATGTACAGTTACAAAACAATCAAGTTTCAAAGAAATTGCATCCAGTAGTTCAGGTATTTATTATTAACATGTTTATTAGAATATAGCATTGATAAAAGTAATTTATTCTCAGTGTTTATTACTTATGTACATTGTAGGTACACTCAAAACTACATAGAGTTTTCTGTGACCTAGTAATCTCCTACTTGTGTTGATAATAATTCTAACATTGCACTTTGGTGAGAGCCAACAGTAAATAACAAGCACATAGAATTTAGTTGGTTTTATTTCTCATGACACTGAGTACAGAATAATAGAAAAATGACACATAGTGTTCCTAACAAACATAATCCAAACATCCGTTATCTCTCATACCAGCCAGTCTGAATAACACTTGCAAACCTCTTCTTAAAACACTTAAATAACAAAATATTTGTTTTACAGTTCAGCAGAATGTAGCAGAAGTTCCCCAATTAACACCAAGAGTATTGGATTGATCAGTTCAAGTACATATATCACCAAGAGTATTGGATAAATCAATTCAAGTACATAATATATGGAAAATGTTTAGAAGTAAAGCTTACCAAACAAAAGTCAGTTTGGTAAATCAGATGACGTCACCATCAAAGCGCTACATTCTGTATCTACATCACCATTTAAAATCAAGCATTGTGGTGTTAATATAAACCCAGCAATACCAAGTAAAAATTATTTGAGTAAAATATTTATAAAATTGGAACAATCAGATAGCGATACGACTTATACTCCCAGTGCAACTCATGCAGAATCAATATCTGTAAAATCTCTTAAATGGAGTCTACATTGGACTGTAGCGAGATGATAGAGGATGACAAAAGGAGAGAAGATTTAAACGCTTTAGAGTCTTGAAGAAAATTCAAAACAGTCCCCGTTCTTATATCTTGTTATTATTTAGTTAACTTGATTCAAGAACAGACAAATATACCATTTAACCATATTTTACTGTCTTAAACTTGTGGTTTGATTAATACACAAGATTCTCTTATTAAATAAAACACAAAAAAAATATCAGCATTTTTATTTTCTATTCTATACTTTTATATATCAAAATACATGGGTTTTCCAAAATTTAATAAGTAAACACTTTCAGGAAGGCCTAACATATATTGCTCATCAAAAGTTAGGTAGGTATAAATAATTATTATAATTTCTACTTTTATATTAGCAGAAAAATTTGGGTCTACAACGCCAAAGTAACACTTATTTAGACCACTCAGGTACATTTGCATTCGAAACTGGGCAAATAATTACTTGTTGGGTTTCCCATTTTTTATGTAATTGAGTTAAGTTTTGTTACTTATCCATCAGGGGAACTGCTATCATCCAATGGGATGTTTTTAGGATATGAACAGTCCAGTAATCAACATATTATGTAATGTTGGTAAGCCTCTTGCCCGGATTAACCTTGGCCCGGACCTAGGGGCGCAAAGGGGCCTCACCCACCCAACTAACCCCCCGACCATAAAAAGGCACAATTATGGAGCCTGTGCTATTCGACAATGTTTAGAAGATGGGTGTTCCTATTCGGTTGCATAAATCACCGGACGAGTGAGCCGGCACGCTGAACTCTACTATGTACAGTACACTGGATGACTGGACCATATACTACCTATGCACTGGATTGGCTGTCGCTAGAAAGAGAAAGGAGAGAACTGCTGAACGTTATATGGCGGGAACACGCCAGTTTTTGCGAAAATCATGTGAATAGGATATAATACAATATTTCTACTATTTCATACTTTCATAAAAAAATCTATACCCATAACATTTTAAAATATTCTGCAAAGAAAGTGGTCCCGCTATTTTTATATCAAAATGACGGGACCACTATTCATTTGATGAGAAACACATGGCGGGATCTTAGGCCGCTTTCACACTAGGACGTTAGCAGCGCGACAGTAGCGCAGCAGAAGCACAAATGCCTTCACATTATAAGGACAGCCGCGCCGCAGCATATGTTTTAATATGAAATTCTGACAGCGCAACCGTCGCGCTGCCAAAGTCGCCTTAATGTGAAAGCGGTCTTCAGTTGAATAAACAAAATTTCAAAGACCAATTTAACCACTAGACCTTGTGGTGCACCTTGGCGATTGGCGGAGGCCTATGTCTAGCAGTGGACTGCAATTATGATGATGATGAACCATTAGCTATTTTTATTAGATCATCAACAAATTAACAGCCTCCATTGTCTAGTGATCCGAGTGTTTGGCTCGCGATCCGAGGTTCTGGGTTCGATTACCGGTGGGGACACTGTCTCACAAAAAAATATCTTATGGGACTGTTCCAAGTTTAGTTAGGGCATTGCAGGTTAAATAAATAACCTGATTGTTTAGAAAGTAAGATGATTCCGTGCTTCGGATGCGGACGGCACGTTACTGTTGATCCTGGTTATTTTCTACGCGATGTAGACGTAACAGAGACACAGTATTCGCTAGAGTTTTAATGCATGTTATGATCTCGCTGAAGTCAAAAGCAGATTTCATTTGATGACGTTTTGCTGACGGTATCACTATCTACTAACTTCATTCAAATCTGTCCAGTCCAGTAGTACTGGAGATAGAATGGTTGAATAGTACCTATGTTGTGTGATAGAACGGTTGTAATTTAGTCAATAAAAAGAATCACACTAATATTATAAGGGCGAAAGTTTGTGAGGGTGTATGTTTGTTACTCCTTCACGCGAAAACTACTGAAAGAATTTGGATGAAATTTGGCACATAAATAGTTTATAACCTGGATTAACATAATGATACTTTTTATCCCCGTAGTATGATCGCGTGGGACAGTTATCGAACTTCACGCGGGCGAAGCCGCGGGCAGAAACTAGTTTTAAATTGTTCTGCAAAGACAGTGGCCCCGCTAATTTGATATCAAAATGACGGGACCACTAATTGAAGCAATGGGAGCAACAAGGGCGTTCGGCACCCAAAGCCCATTTTAATATTATTGCACCAAATTAAACATTGCGCTATCTAATATTGTATGGCAAAAACTCATTTTGATGCAGTGATTCTAGATGGTGTGATAGATAATAATTGAGAGGATTTTGCTACGCTGACCTGTAGTCTGCGAAAGTTTATTTTAATGTAAAAACATGGCTGAAATTATTGAAATCAGTGATTTTGTGCAGATGACGACCAGACTGATTAGGTTCCTCCAACAAAGAAAGGAAAGAAGAAGTTTAAGAATATAAAGTTATGGAAGAAAACAAGCCCACAGATATTATTTAAACTTTTAAATAATGAAAGCAAATGAGTGTTGTGATTTACTTTTATAAAAAGATGACTGTTTAAAGCACCTAAAGCCATCATTTATGCCTTCAAAACCATTTAAAATATGAACGCCCAATTAATTTATGGGTAGGATGCAACAAGGGCGGATAACATACCTAAAAAATATGTTATTTTGAAGTTTCTAACTATTTGAAATTAATAATAATATTATAATCTTACAACTTACTCATTGTTACCCGTAATTTTCAAAGTTCTAGGGATTTATCTTAATTCATTTAGAATTTATAACATACCAAAAACTTTAACTTCAATTATCTCAAAAGTTACTTTTTGGTGTAACGCCCTAGTTGCACGCAATGCTTCAATTCATTTGATGACACAAAATTTCAATACGAAATGGTACGACTACGTTTGAATCATTATTATGCTTTTAAGACTGTAATTTAAATAAATAAATGTTTCTTATATTTACATCAGAAAAGAGCCTAAAGAAAAAGTAAAGCCTCTATTAAATTGTATGAGCCATAAAATGATAGGTACTACAACGCATAAAATTATACTTTTTCTTCAGGCGCTTTTCCTATGTAAATTTAATAAACATTTATTTATTGAAACTATTTAAAAGTATAATTATACGTAATTATAGTTTTAAAACTTACTAAGTATTTCGTGTTGAGTTTTTGTGAGTTCAGTTTAAAGGATTTTAAACTGAATACACAAAATGTCGCCATGTGTTCCTCATCAAATGAATAGTGGTCCCGTCATTTTGATATAAAAATAACTAGACCACTTTCTTTGCAGCATATTTGAAAATATTATGGATGTAGAATTTTTCTATGAAAGTATGAAATAGTAGAAATATTGTATTATATCCTATTCACATGATATTCGCAAAACCTGGCGTGGTCCCGCCATATTGACGTTCATTTTAAATTAACTTACCTACTTCATTATACACTATATTATTTAGGAGGCCTATGTTCAGTAGTGGACTTCCTATGGCTGATATGATGATAATATATAAACTGCATTTTTGTTTATTTAATGTTACTTTTATGGAAAGAAGCAAGCAAGGTACGAATAGAGATCAAGAGATGATGTATGTATGGTCACGGAATCTGTGTGGAGCACAAGGGAAAGGAGTATCCTGCAGGACATACCTACTACGGACGAGGAAGAGTGAA
This sequence comes from Xestia ashworthii, assembly GCA_950022955.1. Taxonomy (NCBI): domain Eukaryota; kingdom Metazoa; phylum Arthropoda; class Insecta; order Lepidoptera; family Noctuidae; genus Xestia; species Xestia ashworthii. Next base: position 5,954,425 of record OX465576.1, on the reverse strand, counting down.
AAAAAGATAATGAAATTAAATAATTTAATTAAATTTCATCATTCTCTTGCCCTTATCCCAATTCATTTGGGGTCGGCGCAGCATGTCTTCTTCTTCTCGTCTTGGTCTTCCTATACTCACATACCTACCCATCTACATTCATACTCAAAACTTTCCTCACTACATTTTCTTACACATATTAAGTACCTACCTATTTCCTAATTTTAATTACAAATAAAATTATGTAACATTCAATTAGTAGGTGGTACCTACTATTTTAAAGGCTATTTATCTGTCATGGATTTCTAAAATGTGATCAGATATGAACTTACAGTAAAAAAAATAAAATATATTATTATTGTCTGTATCAAAAATAAAACTAGTTGGTTTTTAAGAGTATTTTAGATGGAGAGATAAGCATTCATAGAACCGCCATGCTAATCATAATGGAATTTAGCTGTTTTTGAAATCCCGGAAGGGAATTGACTTTGTTCTGTATATCCTTTAGGATTTTTTCGAACCCTTGTCCCTCTACTTCCTGCTCCTCTTCCTCGGGCTCTTCATCTTCACAATTATTACAAAAAATTCGTGTTGTACCTGCTTTCATGTCTGCTGCCAAGCCTTTTACACAATTCCTATGGAATGTTCCTAGGCAAATACCTTGGCATAGAAAAGGAGATCCATTACTCGCCAGTTTCTTCTTACACTTTTGACACTACATACCAATCCAATAATAATTCTAAGAGTTTTTTCAATAATTTTATTTTCGTTACTTGACAAGTCGACTGACAGGTCGGGTTGTTGACTAGGTATAACCAATTAACTTTTTACTAAAGTGTTCTTTCCTTCTGCGATGAAACCATATAATATATATATTGTAATGGAATTCCAGGCTTGCGGTCCCCTTGAGCAGCAAGCAGCGACACAATCATGGTATGGACTATGTTCGGGGCAAATATTTCATTGCTTTTATAATTATCTCCATCAAGTTTGAGTCGAACACATCTTACGATCGCAGTGAAAATCTAAAATAAATAAGATTCATTAGAAAGTTATTATGATGGCAGCTAAAGGTAACCTTCTACAAAATTCCTAGGTTTAATAAAATAAACACTGATGAAATTTTTTCATAGCTCGACTGCTAGCACTTAGGTATAGATATAGTACGTACCTACTTATATATTGCTATTTTTATTCTGTATTAAAGCTATGTGCTATGTTGTAGATCTTGTCACTGTCTCCACAGCTGGTGTTTGTGGGTAATTATGTAGGAATGTTTTGTGGATAGGTATTTATTTATCAGATAGTAAGGACCTACATATTAGTAAATAATATAGAGTACCTACAAGGATTGATTAATTACATCACAAACAAAGCCATAGGGATCAAACTGACAGCCCCCAGATAAAGAGCTCTAATAATTTACACACTGATAATCATAGGGTATCATAATAATTGAGACGATTTGTAAGTTACGGAAAGAATCAGAGAATAATGGGTCAGTGTCGTCTTATGGGCACTATGAAAAAAATACTTAGAAAAATTTCGCGACAAATTTCGAGGTAGTTGGTCACAGTTCTAACTTAACCTATAGATCCCTTTGACATCGTTTTTACGACAAACGGTAAGTCGGAGACAAACAAGACACTTTTAGCCTTATATTTAGTATAATAGCATAGGTACTTACTTGATCAATGAAATATAATTTCTTGTTGAAAACGCTTGCACGTTGCTGATGTTAATCATGTTTGTTGTCATTATCTTTTCCTTTCTTCCATCTCAGGACCATTTTCTCTTCCGGATTTAGCTGTAGGAGGGTGCCTTACAACCAGAACTCAACAAGAAAACCCAAACAGCGTTTTTAAACTTTTTTAAAAACACTGGTACACAAATAATTCACAGATTATTATATTGATTGAACGTCAACCGAAACAAAATCAATCATGAATCAATCATATTTGTGATACCTCCCGTCCCTAGTGTCACATGGCTTTTTACTTTTTTAATGTGACGTCACTGTTTGTTTTGATTCCAATTGATGTGCTGTGCATTATCAGGCCGGCCAATCCTGGTACAGACCGAGAATGCGCGACATGACAATGCACGTCATTGGAATTCAAAACAGTCACGTGATGTCGCCAATTATCATGCCGTGCATTGTTGGATCGGACAAGCAAGGTACAGCCGAGTAATTGGAAACATTGTGATGGTTTCTTTTACATGGGCGTACACACTCGTGTTGTACAATCCAGTGTCGCGCATTGCTGGTGTGTGCATTACAGTGACGTGCATTATAGGGACTCGAGTGGAGTGGCAAACATCGACGTTATCCTCGATAACATCGAAACATCGATAAATAATGTTAGTAGAACATTGAGGGATACCTATGATGGAGACGTCATATCTTACTAGAAAGAATGATTACACAATGTCACACACTGTGAAAAACCGTTACCTGTTTCTTTTTAATAAAGCAGCTGCATCATAAGATAAAGGCCTTTTTACATTTCACGATTTATCGGGCTCTGCCTGCAGGGAATGGGAAGTGTAATAAGAAATCGGGTGGCCTCGACCACCCGAGGTCCCGACCGCGGACTGCTTCCCTGCCGCGCTGCCGATCGTGTCCGAAAAAATGGTTCGAAATGTTTTTGTTGTTTTTAAGAAAAATACCTCTGAGTTTGGACATTAATAGGAAAATCATGCCCTCATAATCTATAAAACAGTGCGAGAAAAAACAAAAATCAGCCTAATTTGTCTCTGCACAGGTTAGTTACTAATTTTCAGTATTCCAGTCGTATATTGTGCAATTTTGTGTAATGTATTGTTACAAGATGATATTTTAGATTATTGAAACCTGTGTCATGTTTGTATGGCATAAAACGCTAGTATTTTCTTTATTTCTTTGTATTGTTTAAACATACAATTATTGGAATGTAAAGTTAGTGATGTGCGATGTCCGCGTACGGGCGCGTACGATATCGATAATATTGAAAAAGAGTGTATATTTTATTCCACAGGATTTCTGGAAACGAAATTTTAAAGAAGAAATGGATAAAAGCTGTTGGTGTTGCAAAAAGAAACCCTCGACATAGTATGTCGCATATCTGCTTCATGAACTTTGAAGAATCTTGTTTAACAGAACCCTCCGACTCGTCGACTTTGTCTTTTAAATAGTAATCGTACTGACCTATTCTATAATAAAATCAATGTCAACATTTAAAATAAACACATCTTTTTATTGGGTCCACCCTTTATAGCAGAACTTTTTATGTCATAATATTATTTTGCATACCAGCTGATAGCATAAACTTCATTTGGCAGATAATTGTTTGGCAGATACTCATTTATCATACGTTCGAACTCATAATTTTGTAAGCCAGAATCATCTTTAGGCATAAATTTCATATGCATAAGATTTAAAAGTAGAACCATCTTATCGCAGAAAGTTCACAGTCAGAATCATCTTTTGGCATAATTTTCATATCGATAGTCTTTAAAGGCAGAACTATCATATCTCAGAAAGTTTACAGTTAGAATTATCTTTTAGCATACATTTCATATGCATAATAATGGAAAGACTCATCTATCAAATCACAGAAAATTCATAAAGTCAGTTGATTGTGAACACTTGGTTTTTATTTCCCTGTAAGAAGCAGGCAAACATGCAAACGAGCATACATTTGTAAGAAGCAGGCAAACATGCAAACATGCAAACAAGCATATATCGTGCATGTAGCAAGCATTCAGTATGCAAGCAAGGATGAAGCATGTAAGCAAGCATGCAGCATGCAAGCAAGCATGCAGCACGCAGCATGCAAGCAAGCATGCACCATGCATGCAAACATCTGAACAAACATATACCATGCATACAGCAAGCATGCAGCAGCTTGCAAACAAGCATACAGAATGCATGCAAACAACCATGCAGCAAGCATGCAGCATGCAAACAAGCATGCAGCAATCATGCAGCATGCAAGCAAGCATGCAGTATGCAACATGCAGCAGGCATGGTTTCTGTCACGGCTCCGGCGCTGCGGGGCTACGGCGGTCCCACGCGAGCTAATCGTCGCAGATGGGTTTAACGCTCACCACCGCAGCTTCGGCATGCTGGCCGGCTTCGCCGGCCAGCCTCAGCCGCGGCGGCGAGTGTTACAACCACCTGCTCCTCAACTCGCGGCCCGCCTCGTCCCTCCGCGCCTACGCGATTTTAAATAACACTCTAGGGGTAGGGCAGACAGGACTACGTAGAGTCGGTTTTGGAGCGATTCGTTTCTGTCACTAACTTTTTTAGCACATTACATTGACTTTTTAAGATAATATTAAAATGCTATTTTGTGGCATTGAAAAATGGCAATAATGCCAAATAAAATTATTCCAAATGAAATTCTGCAATCTTCATAGTATGCCAAGTAAAATTATATCAAGTAATCGTCGTTCTAAATAAACATTATTCTAAACGAAATTATGCGAAATTTGAACACTGCCAAAGGTAATTATGCAAAAAAAAAATCTGCCATCTAAAAGTATGCCATTCCAAATTCGGACATACAAACATTCAGCCAAACAATAAGTACATTTAAAAAAAAATATGTCTTTCATATATTCGTTTAAAGAAAATTATGCCAAGTGTGTTATGCTTAATGAATTTCGGAGCAACAAGATTCTGCCAGATAGATGGAACCCCTTTTTATTATCCGCCCCAATAAGTAATAAGCATTATTTAGAAAGTCCAGTCAATTTAATTATTTCAATAGTTTTTATCAAATTGCCTAATCAAATTGCCTGGGCGCTATGAATAATGCCAGATTAATCACTTGAGTTTAAATTCTCTATATTAAAATGTAGTTTTTTTCACACAGAGCGTCTTTATAGTACTTTTGTTCTCACAAATATAATGTTTAAAACCAAAATAGTAATCGATAGTGATAAATGTTAGATATATATGTCACCGTAAAATTGTCAAATACGATCTCTCTAGCGATATTGTAGTCTCGAATTATTGTCAACTGAACATACGGAAGTATCTCTTGCCCCCATAAACGGGACTTGGGGCACCCCCCCGTTAGGTTAGTTAGGTTCCTTTAAACCCTGCACTCGGAAATAGGGGCCCCGCGAAGCGGGGCTCCATCGACTACGCTTTTTAGGGGAATATGAAGTGTTTTAAGGTTAGGTTATATTAATCGATATTTCTCAGGAATGGTACAGTATCTTTTCATGAGAGTGGTACCACTGGGCAAGGAGGACTCCTCCTTCTCTCCACACCGCGTGAGTTGACTACCATCGCATGCATTTCACGAAAAATAATGCGTTTTATTGTAAGCAGTATGTTCATTTGGCAATAATTCGAGACTTTACAATATCGCTAGTGATATTACAATATAACGTGTATCTCTCTAGCGATATTGTAAAGTCTCGAATTATTGTCAACTGAACATACGGAAGTATCCCTTGCCCCCATAAACGGGACTTGGGGCACCCCCCCGTTAGGTTAGTTAGGTTCCTTTAAACCCTGCACTCGGAAATAGGGGCCCCGCGAAGCGGGGCTCCGTCGACTACGCTTTTTAGGGGAATATGAAGTGTTTTAAGGTTAGGTTATATTAATCGATATTTCTCAGGAATGGTACAGTATCTTTTCCTGAGAGTGGTACCACTGGGCAAGGAGGACCCCTCCTTCTCTCCACACCGCATGAGTTGACTACCATCGCATGCATTACACGAAAAATAATGCGTTTTATTGTAATCAGTATGTTCATTTGACCATAATTCGAGACTTTACAATATCGCTAGTGATATTACAATATAACGTATTTGACAATTTTACGGTGACATATATAAATTTAAATTATATTATAAGTAATCTTCTTTTCTACCTAGGAGTCTGTCTTTCCTATTTCTTTCCGACAGAAAGAATTCACTGTTGTGTTTCGGTTTGAAGGGAAAGAGCCAGTGTAAGAACAGGCTATGATGAAACAATAAAATACTCAGAACTTCTAAAATTCTCACCATAGTTAGGAGGCTAATAATATTAAAAACATCAAAAAGTTCGATATCGATATCAGCTGCGCATGTTGCTCGTAGTTGTAGCACTACGAATGGCAGCCATTTATTGTACCGGATTTTTGTAGGTATGCACGCTAATTTCGTAGGTATGACCGGTCCAACAGTTTGTCAAGGGGTTATTTTGACAACACTATCGTGTGACGTCATAACCTCTTCAATGCGTTTTGGTAAATCTGCTGTCAAACATTTTTTTGATTGAAAATGTGCGACAGACTTTGAAGGTAAACGATATGCCTATAATTATAGTCTAGTCCCTACGCTCTTAAGGTAAAAGCGTCAGGGTGGCCCGCGAAATTCAAATTTTCTTAAGTTTTTTGCAATGGGGTGGGCAACTGTGGAACTAATGGCGCTAGCACCGCTTGAACCAAAACATCGTCATTGGTTGAAAATCTGTCAATGTCATTTTATAATTGAAAATAGTTTGACTTCATTGGTCAGATTGGGTCAATGCGGTGGACGCGCCATCTACAATCAGCTTTATCTTGCCGACCCCATTTGCAGGACAGCTGTGCTAAGTTGTGTGTAACCCTCACATTTCATAAAAGTCGAGGAATGACTTTGACCGTGAAAAATTTGTTCCTCGATTATAATTCTATGACTACATAGTTACATACGTTGTACAGTCGCGAACGATATTTTCAACTTCATACAACCTACCACTGGCCTGCAAATTGCAAAAACCTAAAAAAAAAAAAAACTCACGGGAATGGGGTCGGCAAGTTAAACCTGATTGTAGATGGCGCGTCCACCGCATAGACCCAATCTGACCAATGAGGTCAAACTATTTATATAAAACTGCAAGACCACTCACTGACTGATTGACATGTCGTTTCTCGGAATGGGTGAGAGATGGGTCGGGGGTATGTTTTAGAAAAATGTACAGTACTTCCGGTCGAGTAGAGGAAAATTATAGAGGAGATTCAAATCCAAGATGGCGGCCGAGTCCATTTCCGGTTTCGGCGAGGAAAGGACTTGGGCCAATTTCGATTGGTAATTTTTGTAGAAGGGCTAAAGTGATTTGAAAAAAAAGCAAAAAAAAAAAAAAAAAACATGATTGCGGCCGCGCTGGGACGTTTTGAAATTTGTGACTTTTTTCACTCGACTTTGACGAATTGTTTTGTTCAACCGAATTTTAAAGTCGGCAACATTGACCTTGCCAATTTGCAGGTGATTTCAATGGCAATTGAGAAAAATTATGACATTTTGAAAATTTAACATGGCGGACGCTGTGGCGGCCATTTTGTAAAATGGTGGAATTTACGACTTTTTTCAAATCCATTTTTCGTGTAGTTGGCAACATCTGACGGGTTCGAGTTGTACCGAGCGGTTGTGTGTTTTGTTGAGGAGTGTTGCCTGGTGCAAAAAAAATCCCCATTTTTAGGGTATTTTCCCAGATTTTCCCCGAAAACATGAAAAGTAGAAATAACGACATTTTGAATGGAGACTTTGTCTAGCTGGCAACTTTGTGGAGCCCCAAATAACATTTGACCATTTTCATCACTTTCAACTGGCAACCCCAAAAAATATTGAACTTTTTCATTTTTGGGACTTTTTCACTTTGGCGAATTACTTTGTTCTACCAAACTCAAAAGTTGGCAACACCGAGCACACCGGTCGGTGGCCTGTATCCTTGAGATTTCCAGAAAATTATGACTTTTCAGAAAAACAAAATGGCGGCTGGTGTGGCGGCCATCTTGTAAAAACGACTAAAAATCCAAATTTTCGACACGATTTTTCGGGTAGTTGGCAACATCTGATGGGTTCGAGTTGTACCGAGCGGTTGTGTGTTTTGTTGAGTAGTGTTGCCTGGTGCAAAATTTTTCCCGATTTTTGGGGTACTTTCCCTGATTTTCCCCGAAAACATGAAAAGTAGAAATAACGACATTTTGAATGAAAATCTTACATAATCACCAAGAATGGGATGCCCCAAATGACATTTGACCATTTTCATCACTTTCACCTGGCAACCCCGAAAGCCATTGGGGTTTGAATTTTCGGGTCAGACCTGACTTTGGCGAATTACTTTGTTCTACCAAACTCAAAAGTTGACAACATCGAGTACACCGGTTGGTGGCCTGTATCCTTGAGATTTCCAGAAAATTATGACTTTTCAGAAAAACAAAATGGCGTCTGGTGTGGCGGCCATCTTGTAAAAACGACTAAAAATCCGAATTTTCGACACGATTTTTCGGGTAGTTGGCAACATTTGACAGGTTTGCGTTGTACTAAGCGGTTGTGTGTTTTATTGAGTAGTGTTGCCTGGTGCAAAAATTTACCCCACTTTTAGGGTAATTTTCCAGATTTTCCCCAAAAACATGAAAAGTAGAAATAACGACATTTTGAATGGAAATTTTATATAATCACTAAGAATGGGATGCCCCAAATGACATTTGACCATTTTGATCACTTTCAGCTGGCAACCCCGAAAGCCATTGGGGTTTGAATTTTCGGGTCAGACCTGACTTTGGCGAATTACTTTGTTCTACCAAACTCAAAAGTTGGCAACACCGAGTACACCGGTTGGTGGCCTGTATCCTTGAGATTTCCAGAAAATTATGACTTTTCAGAAAATCAAAATGGCGTCTGGTGTGGCGGCCATCTTGTAAAAACGACTACAAATCCGAATTTTTGACACGATTTTTCGGGTAGTTGGCAACATCTGACCGGTTCGAGTTGTACCGAGCGGTTGTGTGTTTTGTTGAGGAGTGTTGCCTGGTGCAAAAATTTTCCCCAGTTTTAGGGTAATTTTCCAGATTTTCCCCAAAAACATGAAAAGTAGAAATAACGACATTTTGAATGGAAATTTTATATAATCACTAAGAATGGCATGCCCCAAATGACATTTGACCATTTTGATCACTTTCAGCTGGCAACCCCGAAAGCCATTGGGGTTTGAATTTTCGGGTCAGACCTGACTTTGGCGAATTACTTTGTTCTACCAAACTCAAAAGTTGGCAACACCGAGTACACCGGTCGGTGGCCTGTATCCTTGAGATTTCCAGAAAATTATGACTTTTCAGAAAATCAAAATGGTGTCTGGTGTGGCGGCCATCTTGTAAAAACGACGAAAGATCTCAATTTTCGACACGATTTTTCGGGTAGTTGGCAACATCTGATGGGTTCGAGTTGTAGCGAGCGGTTGTGTGTTTTGTTGAGTAGTGTTGCCTGGTGCAAAAAAATTCCCCATTTTTAGGGTAATTTTCCAGATTTTCCCCAAAAACTTGAAAAGTAGAAATAACGACATTTTGAATGGAAATTTTATATAATCACTAAGAATGGGATGCCCCAAATGACATTTGACCATTTTGATCACTTTCAGCTGGCAACCCCGAAAGCCATTGGGGTTTGAATTTTCGGGTCAGACCTGACTTTGGCGAATTACTTTGTTCTACCAAACTCAAAAGTTGGCTACACCAAGTACGCCCGTCGGTGGCTTGTATCCTTGAGATTTACAGAAAATTATGACTTTTCAGAAAAACAAAATGGCGGCTGATGTGGCGGCCATCTTGTAAAACTGACGAAAAATCCTTATTTTCAATTTTCAACACGATTTTTCGGGTCGTTGGCAACATCCGACGGGTTTGAGTTGTACCAAGTGGTTGTGTGTTACGCTAAGGAGTATTGCCTGGTGCCAAAAATTTCCCCGTTTTTTGTGTATTTTCCCAGATTTTGCCTAAAATCATGAAAAGTAGAAACAACGACATTTGGAATAGAAATTGTGTATTGCCACCAAGAATGGGGTGCCACAAATGACATTTGACCATTTTTATCACTTTCAGCTGGCAACCCCGACACCCATCGGGGCTTGAATTTTCGAGTCAGACCCGACTTTGGCGAATTGTTTTGTTCCACCAAATTCAAAAGTTGGCAGCACCAAGTAGATCGCTTTGTAGCCTATATCCTTGACATTTTAGAAAAATTATGACTTTTTAGAAAAACAAAATGGCGAACAGTGTGGCCATCTTATAAAAATGACGAAAAATCTCAATTTTCGACACGATTTTTCGGGTAGTTGGCAACATCTGACGGGTTCGAGTTTTACCGAGCGGTTGTGTGTTTTGTTGAGTAGTGTTGCCTGGATTAAAACATTTCCCAATTTTTAGGGTAATTTCCCAGATTTTCCCCAAAAACATGAAAAGTAGAAATAACGACATTTTGAACGGAAATTTTACATAATCACCAATGATGGGATGCTCCAAATGACATTTGGTTATATTCATCACTTTCGACTGGCAACCCCGATAGCCATTGGGGTTTAAATTTTCTCGGCAGACCTGACTTTGGCGAATTACTTTGTTCTACCAAACTCAAAAATGGGCTACACCAAGTACACCTGTCGGTAGCGTGTATCCTTGGTATTTCCAGAAAATTATGACTTTTCAGAAAAACAAAATGGCGGCTGGTGTGGCGGCCATCTTGTAAAAACGACGAAAAATCTCAATTTTCGACACGATTTTTCGGATAGTTGGCAACATCTGACGGGTTTGAATTTTAGCAAGTGGTTGTGTGTTTAGCTAAGGAGTGTTGAGTGGTGCCAAAAATTTCCCCGTTTTTATTGTATTTTCCCAGATTTTGCCCACAATCATGAAAAGTAGAAATAACGACATTTTGAATAGAAATTGTGTATAACCACCAAGAATGGGGTGCCACAAATGATATTTGTCCATGTTCATCACTTTCAACTGGCAACCCTGACACCCATCGGGGCTTGAATGTTCGGGTCAGACCCGAATTTGGCGAATTGTTTTGTTCTACCAAACTCAAAAGTTGGCAGCACCAAGTACACCGGTTTGTAGCCTATATCCTTGACATTTCAGGAAAATTATGACTTTTTAGAAAAACAAGATGGCGGACAGTGTGGCGGCCATCTTCATAATACCAAAAATCCCACTTTTGGACACGATAAATGGGACAGCTGGCATCCCCCGACTGGATTGCGTTGTATGAAACGGTTGTGTGTTTTGTCAGGGCGTGTTGCCTGGTGCAATTTTTTTCCCCATTTTTAGGGTAATTTTCCAGATTTTCCCCGAAAACATGAAAAGTAGAAATAACGACATTTTGAATAAAAGTTTTACATAATCACCAAGAATGGGATGCTCCAAATGACATTTGACCATTTTCATCACTTTCAACTGGCAACCCCGAAAGCCATTGAGGTTTGAATTTTCGGGTCAGACCTGACTTTGGCGAATTACTTTGTTCTACCAAACTCAAAAGTTGGCAACACCGAGTACACTGGTTGGTGGCCTGTATCCTTGAGATTTCAGGAAAATTATGACTTTACAGAAAAACAAAATGGCGGCTGGTGTGGCGGCCATCTTGTAAAACTGACGAAAAATTCTTATTTTCAACACGATTTTTCGGGTAGTTGGCAACATCTGACGGGTTCGAGTTGTACCAAGCGGTTGTGTGTTTTGTTGAGAAGTATTGCCTGGATTAAAACATTTCCCCAGTTTTAGGGTAATTTCCCAGATTTTCCCCAAAAACATGAAAAGTAGAAATAACGACATTTTAAATGGAAATTTTGCATTATCACCAAGAATGGGATGCTCCAAATGACATTTGACCATTTTCATCACTTTCAACTGGCAACCCCGAAAGCCATTGTGGTTTGAATTTTCGGGTCAGACCTGACTTTGGCGAATTACTTTGTTCTACCAAACACAAAAATTGGCTACACCAAGTGCACTGATTTGTAGCCTATATCCTTGACATTTCAGAAAAATTATGACTTTTTAGAAAAACAAAATGGCGAACAGTGTGGCCATCTTATAAAAATGACGAAAAATCCAAAATTTCGATACGATAAATGGGTCAGTTAGCATCCCCCGACTGGATTATGTTATATGAACCGGTTATGTTCTGTGTTGACGAGTGTTGCCTGGTGCAAAAATTTACCCCAGTTTTAGGGTAATTTCCCAGATTTTCCCCAAAAACATGAAAAGTAGAAATAACGACATTTTAAATGGAAATTTTACATAATCACCAAGAATGGGATGCTCCAAATGACATTTGTGCATTTTCATCACTTTCAACTGGCAACCCCGAAAGCCATTGGGGTTTGAATTTTCGGGTCAGACCTGACTTTGGCGAATTACTTTGTTTTACCAAACACAAAAGTTGGCTACACCAAGTGCACTGATTTGTAGCCTATATCCTTGACATTTCAGAAAAATTATGACTTTTTAGAAAAACAAAATGGCGAACAGTGTGGCCATCTTATAAAAATGACGAAAAATCCAAAATTTCGATACGATAAATGGGTCAGTTAGCATCCCCCGACTGGATTATGTTATATGAACCGGTTGTGTTCTGTGTTGACGTGTGTTGCCTGGTGCAAAATTTTCCCCATTTTTAAGGTATTTTCCCATGTTTTGCCCAAAAACATGAAAAGTAGAAATAACGACATTTTGAATGGAGAGTTTGTCTCACTGGCAACTTTGGGGAGCCCCAAATGACATTTGACCATTTTCATTACTTTCAACTGGCAACCCCAAAAAATATTGAACTTTTTCATTTTTGGGACTTTTTCACTTTGGCGAATTACTTTGTTCTACCAAACTCAAAAGTTGGCAACACCGAGTACATTGGTTGGTGGCCTGTATCCTTGAGATTTCCAGAAAATTATGACGTTTCAGAAAAACAAAATGGCGGCGTGTGTGGCGGCCATCTTGTAAAATTACCAAAAATCCCAACTTTCGACACGATAAATGGGATAGCTGGCATCCCCCGACTGGATTGTTATGTACGCACCGATTGTGCAGTTTATTAACGAGTGTTGCCTGGTGCAACATTTTTTCCCACTTTTGGGGTATTTTTCCCGATTTTCCCCAAAAACAAGAAAAGTAGAAATGACGACTTTTTAAATGAAAATTTTGCATAACCACCAAGAATGAGGTGCCCCAAATGACATTTGTCCATATTCATCACTTGCAGCTGGCAACCCCGAGAGCCATTGGTTCATGAATTTTCGGGTCTGATCCGACTTTGGCGAATTCTTTTGTTCTACCAAAGCCAACGTATAGCCACCGTTTTTTTACTGACAGGTAGCTTTCATTATGGTTAGTTTGGAAAAATTGTGACATTTCAGAAATTCAAGATGGCGGCCGTGTCATTTCCGGTTTCCGAAACCTTGTCCGATTGGGGTCGTTCAAGTGGTTCACATCCCACTGATGAGTTTTTTTAGGTTTTTCAAGGCTTTGAAGGATATCTACTTGACTGAAGACGGCTGTAATTCAAAATGGCGGCCGCGTTACTTCCGGTTTCCCAAAAATTTACCGATTGAGGTCGTTCAACCGATTCATCCAACTGAGGTGTAAGAGTTTTTTTTCAAATTTTAGGATATTTAAGGGGTTTCAAGGGATCTTCACTGATTTTAGGGCTGTGCCCCTACAGGAATATTTTATAGACGCGAGCTGCTCGCGAAACAATAGTTTACGATCCTTCAAACGGTTTCGACCGAATGAGGATTGATTTCGTACATTGAGGGGTTTATTTATTTGGTCGATTTTAGGGTTCCTTTGGAGGTGAAATTTGTGTACCCTTCCCACCTCTCCCCAACCTCCCCTAAAATAGAAAGGGCTGTAACTTCATTACGGTAAGAGATAGCCGTTAGGTGTTTGAACAAATTTTATAGTAGGCGTTGGAACCTGTCCGGTGATGGTGGTGGGGAGGTGGCGAGCGAAGCGAGCCGGCGACCTCGTAGCGTAGGCGGCGTAGCTTAGGCGGATAAGGTCACGATAGCATTCCGGTGGTAGGAAGGTCCTGAGTGGAGCAAAGTGAAGAGGTGGCGAGCGTAGCGAGCCGGTGACCAAAACCAGTCCGGTGGTGATACCGGTAAAGTGAAGGGGGGAGGTGGCGAGCGTAGCGAGCCAGTGACCCCGTAGCGTGGGGATAAGGTCACGATAGCTTTCCGTCGGTAGGCAGGTCCTGAGTGGAGCGAAGTGGGGAGGTGGCGAGCGTAGCGAGCCGTCGACTGAAAACCTGTCCGGTGGTGGTACCGGTAAAGCGAAGGGGGGAGGTGGCGAGCGAAGCGAGCCGGTGACCCCATAGCGTGAGGATAAGGTCACGGTAGCTTTCCGGTGGTAGGCAGGACTTGAGTGGAGCAAAGTGGGGAGGTGGCCAGTGTAGCGAGCCGTCGACTGAAAACCTGTCCGGCGGTGGTACCGGTTAAGCGAATGGGGGAGGTGGCGAGCGAAGCGAGTTGGCGACCCCGTAGCGTGGGGATAAGATCACGGTAGCTTTCCGGTGGTAGGCAGGTCTTGAGTGGCGCGAAGTGGGGAGGTGGCGAGCGTAGCGAGCTGAATACTGAAAACCTGTCCGGTGGTGGTACCGGTAAAGCGATGGGGGGAGGTGGCGAGCGAAGCGAGCCGGTGACCCCATAGCGTGGGGATAAGGTCACGGAAGCTTTCCGTCGGTAGACAGGTCCTGAGTGGAGCGAAGTAGGGAGGTGGCGAGCGTAGCGAGCCGTCGACTGAAAACCTGTCCGGTGGTGTTACCGGTAAAGCGAAGGGGGGAGGTGGCGAGCGAAGCGAGCCGGTGACCCCATAGCGTGAGGATAAAGTCATGGTAGCATTCCGGTGGTTGGCAGGTCCTGAGTGGAGTGAAAAAAGAAAGTCGCGAGCGTAGCGAGCCCTGGACCGAAAACCTGCCCGGTGGTGATATCGGTAAAGCGAAGCGGGAGGTGGCGAGCGAAGCGAGCTGGCGACCCCGTAGCGTGGGGGATGAGGTCATGGTAGTTTTCCGGTTGTAGGCAGGTCCTGAGTGGATCGGAGTGGGGAGGTGGCGAGTGTAGCGAGCCGGCGACCAGGACCGATCCAAAGTTGGTTTGGCTATCAGACTATTGTACTGTCCTTGATCTGTTTGTTTTAGGTGTTAGTCTTCCATGTTATTTTAATAAACAACAAAATCAATTTTCAAAACACCCGTTCTCCCCCCCCCCCGCCCTCTCCCCCTCCCACTCCCACTCATCGTATCTCGGAAACTGGCACACATAGTGGTTGTTTTTAATTCTCACTTAATACTATTGAGGGGCGTTGAAATTCGTATACCCTCTCCTCCCCCTCCAACCTCCCCTAAACTTGAAGGGACTGTAACTTCATAACGGTTAGGGATAGCCATTAGGTGTTTGAACAAATATTATCATAGGCGTCGAAACCAGTCTGGTGGTAGAGGACCTTTCCGGTAGCAGGTAGGTCGACAAGCAAATTGTAGGGTAATGGTTTTTAACGAGAGAAGGTCTGAGTTTAAATAAGTTTATAGATTATATTAGGATTTCTGGGGTTTCCAAATCTTTAAATTAATTCTCAAGTTAATTTTTTTTTTTATATCTTATTTTCGTTTCTTAAGTGTTAGGTTCTAAAGTGATTTCATACTGATTTAAGGATTCCTATTGGTTCTCAAAATGTCATAAGGGGAAGGAAAACAATTAAAATATGGGTAGGTTTCGTTATTCGAGTTAGTAGATGATTTCGAATGATTAGAGCCTAATCAAGTGGAAACCTTTAGTCCTTTTGGGCTTAATTTGGCAGTGCACTAGACTTTGAAAAGTTGAAAACTTCTTTTAGGGTCATTTTTGAGAATTAATATTACATTTAGGGGTTTTACAAGTGAACGAAAAACTACCACCACCACTAGCACGCGAGCTGCTTGCAGCTCGCGCAGCACGCAACAACTAGTTTATTTATTTATTTATTTATTATTTATATTTATATTATATAAAACTACAAGACCACTGACTCACTGACTCATTGACATGCCTGTTCTCGGAATGGGTGAGAGATGGGTTAGGGGTATGTTTTGGAAAAATGTACAGTACTTCCGGTCGAGTAGAGGAAAATTATAGAGGAGATTCAAATCCAAGATGGCGGCCGAGTCCATTTCCGGTTTCGGCGAGGAAAGGACTTGGGCCAATTTCGATTGGTAATTTTTGAAGAAGGTTTGAAGTCGTTTGAAAAAAAAGTAAAAAAAAAAAAAAAAACAAGATGGCGGCCGCGCTGGGACGTTTTGAAATTTGCGACTTTTGTCACTCGACTTTGACCAATTGTTTTGTTCAAACGATTTTAAAAGTCGCCAACCTCGACATTGCCAATTTGTAGGCGATTTCAATGGCAATTGAGAAAAATTATGACATTTTGAAAATCCAACATGGCGGACGCTATGGCGGCCATTTTGTTTAGAGTTGGAATTTACGACTTTTTTAAAATGGATTTTTCGTGTAGTTGGCAACATCTGACGGATTCGAGTTGTACCGAGCGGTTGTGTGTTTTGTTGAGGAGTGTTGCCTGGTGCAAAAATTTTCCCCGTTTTTAGGGTACTTTCCCAGATTTTCCCCGAAAACATGAAAAGTAGAAATAACGACATTTTGAATAGAGACTTTGTCTAGCTGGCAACTTTGGGGAGCCCCAAATGACATTTGACCATTTTCATCACTTTCGACTGGCAACCCCAAAAAATATTGAACTTTTTCATTTTTGGGACTTTTTCACTTTGGCGAATTACTTTGTTCTACCAAACTCAAAAGTTGGCAACACCGAGCACACCGGTCGGTGGCCTGTATCCTTGAAATTTCCAGAAAATTATGACTTTACAGAAAAACAAAATGGCGGCGTGTGTGGCGGCCATCTTGTAAAAACGACGAAAAATCTCAATTTTCGACACGATTTTTCGGGTAGTTGGCAACATCCGACGGGTTCGAGTTGTACCGAGCGGTTGTGTGTTTTGTTGAGGAGTGTTGCCTGGTGCAAAAATTTTCCCCAGTTTTAGGGTATTTTCCCAGATTTTCCACGAAAACATGAAAAGTAGAAATAACGACATTTTGAATAAAAATTTTACATAATCACCAAGAATAGGATGCTCCAAATGACATTTGACCATTTTCATCACTTTCAATTGGCAACCCCGAAAGCCATTGGGGTTTGAATTTTCGGGTCAGACCTGACTTTGGCGAATTACTTTGTTCTACCAAACTCAAAAGGTGGCAACACCCAGTACACTGGTTGGTGGCCTGTATCCTTGAGATTTCAGGAAAATTATGACTTTACAGAAAAACAAAATGGCGGCTGGTGTGGCGGCCATCTTGTAAAACTGACGAAAAATTCTTATTTTCAACACGATTTTTCGGGCAGTTGGCAACATCTGACGGGTTCGAGCTGTACCGAGCGGTTGTGTGTTCTGTTGAGCAGTATTGCCTGGTGCAAAAATTTACCCCATTTTTAGGGTAATTTTCCAGATTTTTCCCAAAAACATGAAAAGTCGAAATAACGACATTTTGAATGGAAATTTTACATAATCACCAAGGATGGGATGCTCCAAATGACATTTAACCATTTTCATCACTTTCAACTGGCAACCCCGAAAGCGATTGGGGTTTGAATTTTTGGGTCAGACCTGACTTTGGCGAATTACTTTGTTCTACCAAACTCAAAAGTTGGCAACACCGAGTACACCGGTTGGTGGCCTGTATCCTTGAGATTTCCAGAAAATTATGACTTTTCAGAAAATCAAAATGGCGTCTGGTGTGGCGGCCATCTTGTAAAAACGACTACAAATCCGAATTTTTGACACGATTTTTCGGGTAGTTGGCAACATCCGACCGGTTCGAGTTGTACCGAGCGGTTGTGTGGTTGGTCGAGTAGTGTTGCCTGGTGCAAAAATTTACCCCGTTTTCAGGGTATTTTTTCAGATTTTCCCCAAAAACATGAAAAGTAGAAATAACGACATTTTGAATAAAAGTTTTACATAATCACCAAGAATGGGATGCTCTAAATGACATTTGACCATTTCCATCACTTTCAGCTGGCAACTCCGAAAGCCATTGGGGTTTGAATTTTCGGGTCAGACCCGACTTTGGTGAATTCTTTTGTTCTACCAAATTCAAAAATTGGCAACGTCAAGTACACCGGTCGGTAGCCTGTATCCTTGAGATTTCCAGAAAATTATGACGTTTCAGAAAAACAAAATGGCGGCGTGTGTGGCGGCCATCTTGTAAAATTACCAAAAATCCCAACTTCGACACGAAAAATGGGATAGCTTGCATCCACCGACTCGATTGTTATGTACGCACCGATTGTGTAGTTTATTAACGAGTGTTGCCTGGTGCAACAATTTTTTCCACTTTTGGGGCATTTTTCCCGATTTTCCCCAAAAACAAGAAAAGTAGAAATGACGACATTTTAAATGAAAATTTTGCATAACCACCAAGAATGGGGTGCCCCAAATGACATTTGTCTATATTCATCAGTTGCAGCTGGCAACCCCGAGAGCCATTTTGGTTCATGAATTTTCGGGTCAGATCCGACTTTGGCGAATTCTTTTGTTCTACCAAAGCCAACGTATAGCCACCGTTTTTTTACTGACAGGTAGCTTTCATTATGGTTAGTTTGGAAAAATTATGACATTTCAGAAATTCAAGATGGCGGCCGTGGCATTTCCGGTTTCTGAAACCTTGTCCGATTGGGGTCGTTCAAGTGGTTCACATCCCACTGATGAGTTTGTGTCGAATTTTAGGTTTTTCAGGGCTTTCAAAGATATCTACTTGACTGAAGACGGCTGTAATTCAAAATGGCGGCCGCGTTACTTCCGGTTTCCCAAAAATTTACCGATTGAGGTCGTTCAAACGATTCATCCAACTGAGGTGTAAGAGTTTTTTTCAAATTTTAGGATATTTAAGGGGTTTCAAGGGATCTTCACTGATTTTAGGGCTTTGCCCCTACAGGAATATTTTATAGACGCGAGCTGCTCGCGAACCAATAGTTTACGATCCTTCAAACGGTTTCGACCGAATGAGGATTGATTTCGTACATTGAGGGGTTTATTTATTTGGTCGATTTTAGGGTTCCTTTGGAGGTGAAATTTGTACCCTTCCCACCTCTCCCCAACCTCCCCTAAAATAGAAAGGGCTGTAACTTCATTACGGTAAGAGATAGCCGTTAGGTGTTTGAACAAATTTTATAGTAGGCGTTGGAACCTGTCCGGTGATGGTGGTGGGGAGGTGGCGAGCGAAGCGAGCCGGCGACCCCGTAGCGTGGGGATAAGGTCACGGTAGCATTCCGGTGGTAGGAAGGTCCAGAGTGGAGCAAAGTGAGGAGGTGGCGAGCGTAGCGAGCCGGTGACCGAAAACCAGTCCGGTGGTGGTACCGGTAAAGTGAAGGTGGGAGGTGGCGAGCGAAGCGAGCCGGTGACCCCGTAGCGTGGGGATAAGGTCACGGTAGCTTTCTGTCGGTAGGCAAATCCTGAGTGGAGCGAAGTGGAGAGGTGGCGAGCGTAGCGAGCCGTCGACTGAAAACCTGTCCGGTGGTGGTACCGGTAAAGCGAAGGGGGGAGGTGGCGAGCGAAGCGAGCCGGTGACCCCATAGCGTGAGGATAAGGTCACGGTAGCTTTCCGGTTGTAGGCAGGACTTGAGTGGAGCAAAGTGGGGAGGTGGCGAGCGTAGCGAGCCGTCGACTGAAAACCTGTCCGGTGGTGGTACCGGTAAAGCGAAGGGGGGAGGTGGCGAGCGAAGCGAGCCGGTGACCCCATAGCGTGAGGATAAGATCACGGTAGCTTTCCGGTGGTAGGCAGGTCTTGAGTGGAGCGAAGTCGGGAGGTGGCGAGCGTAGCGAGCCGTTGACTGAAAACCTGCCCGGTGGTGGTACCGGTAAAGCGAAGGGGGGAGGTGGCGAGCGAAGCGAGTCGGCGACCCCGTAGCGTGGCGATGATGTCATGTTAGGTTTCCGGTGGTAGGCAGGTCCTGAGTGGATCGGAGTGGGGAGGTGGCGAGCGTAGCGAGCCGGCGACCAGGATCGGTCCGAAATTGGTTTGGCTATCAGACTATTGTACTGTCCTTGATCTGTTCGTTTTAGCTGTCAGTCTCCCATGTTATTTTAATAAATAATTAAATCAATTTTCAAAACTCTCGTTCTCCCCCCCCCCCCTCATCGTATCTCGGAAACTAAGAGATCCGTGTTCTGTTTTGTTTTACGGTTTCGTATAGAGGAAGCTCGACACAGAAAAACAATTTTCAAAGCTGCCCCCTTTGCCCCCCCCCCCCTCTCCCCCCTTAGCCGGTTTTCAGAACTTGAGAGCTTTGGAACATTTTTTTTCACATTCATAAACAGCGACCCCTTCTCCCTTCCCGTCACCCGCCCCCCATCGTATCTCGGAAACTGGCACACATAGTGGTTGATTTTAATTCTCACTTAATACTATTGAGGGGCGTTGAAATTCGTATACCCTCTCCTCCCCTAAACTTGAAAGGACTGTAACTTCATAACGGTTAGGGATAGCCATTTATAGGTGTTTGAACAAATATTATCATAGGCGTCGAAACCTGTCTGGTGGTAGAGATAAGATCACGATATCTTTCCGGTAGCAGGTAGGTCGACAAGCAAATTGTAGGGTAATATTTTTTTTTATGAGAGAAGCTCTGAGTTTTTAAATAAGTTTATAGATTATATTAGGGGTTCTTATGGGGTTTCCAAATCTTTAAATTAATTCTCAAGTTTAATTTTATTTTAATAACTTATTTTTATTGAATTAGTTTTCAGAATGTGTTAGGGGTTCATACGTATTTTTATACTGATTAAAGGATTCCTATTGGTTCTCAAAATGTCATAAGGGTAAGGAAAACAATTAAAATATGGGTAGGTATCGTTATTCGAGTGATTTGAAGATGCTGATTTAGAATGATTAGAGCTTAATCAAGTGGAAACCTTTAGTCCTTTTGGGCTTAATTTGGCAGTGCACTAGACTTTGAAAAGTAGAAAACTCCTTTTAGGGTCATTTTTGAGAATTTATATTACATTTAGGGGTTTTATAAGTGAAAAAAAAAGCAATCTACCACCACTAGCACGCGAGCTGCTTGCAGCTCGCGCAGCACGCAACAACTAGTATATATTATATAAAACTACAAAGCCACTCACTGATTGACATGCCGTTTCTCGGAATGGGTGAGAGATGGGTTAGGGGTTAGTTTTGGAAAAATGACAAGTACTTCCGGTCGAGTAGAGGAAAATTATAGAGGAGATTCAAATCCAAGATGGCGGCCGAGTCCATTTCCGGTTTCGGCGAGGAAAGGACTTGGGCCAATTTCGACTGGTAATTTTTGTAGAAGGGCTAAAGTGATTTGAAAAAAAAGCAAAAAAAAAAAAAAAAACAAGATGGCGGCCGCGCTGGGACGTTTTGAAATTTGCGACTTTTTTCACCCGACTTTGACGAATTGTTTTGTTCTACCGAGTTTAAAGTCGCAAGATAATGACCTAACCGATTTGTAGGTCATTTCAATGACAATTGAGAAAAATTATGACATTTCGAAAATCCAACATGGCGGACGCTGTGGCGGCCATTTTGTGAAATGGTGGAATTTACGACTTTTTTCAAATGGATTTTTCGTGTAGTTGGCAACATCTGACGGGTTCGAGTTGTACCAAGCGGTTGTGTGTTTTGTTGAGGAATGTTGCCTGGTGCAAAATTTTTCCCCATTTTTAGGGTATTTTCTCAGATTTTCCCCGAAAACATGAAAAGTAGAAATAACGACATTTTGAATGGAGACTTTGTCTAGCTGGCAACTTTGGGGAGCCCCGAATGACATTTGACCATTTTCATCCCTATCAACTGGCAACCCCAAAAAATATTGAACTTTTTCATTTTTGGGACTTTTTCACTTTGGCGAATTACTTTGTTCTACCAAACTCAAAAGTTGGCAACACCGAGCACACCGCTCGGTGGCCAGTATCCTTGAGATTTCCAGAAAATTATGACTTTTCAGAACAACAAAATGGCGGCTGGTGTGGCGGCCATCTTGTAAAAACGACTAAAAATCCGAATTTTCGACACGATTTTTCGGGTAGTTGGCAACATCTGATGGGTTCGAGTTGTACCGAGCAGTTGTGTGTTTTGTTGAGTAGTGTTGCCTGGTGCAAAATTTTTCCCGATTTTTGGGGTACTTTCCCTGATTTTCCCCGAAAACATGAAAAGTAGAAATAACGACATTTTGAATAAAAGTTTTACATAATCACCAAGAATGGGATGCCCCAAATGACATTTGACCATTTTGATCACTTTCAGCTGGCAACCCCGAAAGCCATTGGGGTTTGAATTTTCGGGTCAGACCTGACTTTGGCGAATTACTTTGTTCTACCAAACTCAAAAGTTGGCAACACCGAGTACACCTGTCGGTGGCCTGTATCCTTGAGATTTCAGGAAAATTATGACTTTACAGAAAAACAAAATGGCGGCTGGTGTGGCGGCCATCTTGTAAAAACGACGAAAAATCTCAATTTTCGACACGATTTTTCGGGTAGTTGGCAACATCCGACGGGTTCGAGTTGTACCGAGCGGTTGTGTGTTATGTTGAGTAGTGTTGCCTGGTGCAAAAATTTACCCCATTTTTAGGGTAATTTTCCAGATTTTCCCCAAAAACATGAAAAGTAGAAATAACGACATTTTGAATGGAAATTTTATATAATCACCAAGAATGGGACGCTCCAAATGACATTTGACTATTTTCATCACTTTCAGCTGGCAACCCCGGGCGCCATTGGGGCTTGAATTTTCGGGTCAGACCCTACTTTGGCGAATTGTTTGGTTCTACCAAACTCAAAAGTTGGCAGCACCAAGTACACCGGTTTGTAGCCTATATCCTTGACATTTTAGAAAAATTATGACTTTTAGAAAAACAAAATGGCGGACAGTGTGGCCATCTCATAAAAATTACGAAAATTTAAAATTTTCGATACGATAAATGGGTCAGTTAGTATCCCCCGACTGGATAATCTTGTACGAACCGGTTGTGTTTTGTGTTGACCAGTGTTGCGTGGTGCAAAGCATTTTCCCATTTTATAGCGTGAGGATAAGGTCACGGTAGCTTTCCGGTGGTAGGCAGGACTTGAGTGGAGCAAAGTGGGGAGGTGGCGAGCGTAGCGAGCCGTCGACTGAAAACCTGTCCGGTGGTGGTACCGGTAAAGCGAAGGGGGGAGGTGGCGAGCGAAGCGAGCCGGTGACCCCATAGCGTGAGGATAAGGTCACGGTAGCTTTCCGGTGGTAGGCAGGACTTGAGTGGATCAAAGTGGGGGGGTGGCGAGCGTACTGAGCCGTCGACTGAAAAACTGTCCGGTGGTGGTACCGGTGAAGCGAAGGGGGGAGGTGGCGAGCGAAGTGAGCCGGTGACCCCATAGCATGAGGATAAGGTCACGGTAGCTTTCCGGTGGTAGGCAGGACTTGAGTGGAGCAAAGTGGGGAGGTGGCGAGCGTAGCGAGCCGTCCACTGAAAACCTGTCCGGTGGTGGTACCGGTAAAGCGAAGGGGGGAGATGGCGAGCGAAGCGAGCCGGTGACCCCATAGCGTGAGGATAAGGTCACGGTAGCTTTCCGGTGGTAGGCAGGACTTGAGTGGAGCAAAGTGGGGAGGTGGCGAGCGTAGCGAGCCGTCCACTGAAAACCTGTCTGGTGGTGGTACCGGTAAAGCGAAGGGGGGAGGTGGCGAGCGAAGCGAGCCGGTGACACCATAGCGTGAGGATAAGGTCACGGTAGCTTTCCGGTGGTAGGCAGGACTTGAGTGGAGCAAAGTGGGGAGGTGGCGAGCGTAGCGAGCCGTCCACTGAAAACCTGTCCGGTGGTGGTACTGGTAAAGCGAAGGGGGGAGGTGGCGAGCGAAGCGAGCCGGTGACCCCATAGCGTGAGGATAAGGTCACGGTCACGGCGACCCCGTAGCGTGGGGATGAGGTTATGGTAGTTTTCCGGTGGTAGGCAGGTCCTGAGTGGATCGGAGTGGGGAGGTAGCGAGCCGGCGACCAGGTCGGCGACCAGGACCGGTCCAAAGTTGGTTTGGCTATCAGACTATTGTACTGTCCTTGATCTGTTTTTAGGTGTTAGTCTTCCATGTTATTTTAATAAATAATAAAACCAATTTTCAAAACTCCCGTTCTCCCCCCCCCCCCCCCCGCCCCTCCCCATCGTATCTCGGAGTAGTACTCACTAACTAAGAGATCCGTGTTCTGTTTTTTTTTTACGGATTCTAGAGGAAGCTCGACAAAGAAAAACAATTTTTAAAGCTGCCCCCTTTGCCCCCCCCCTCTCCCCCCTTAGCCGGTTTTTAGACCTTGAGAGATTTGGAATATTTTTTTTCACATACATAAACAGCGACCCCTTCTCCCTTCCCGTCACCCCGCCCCCCATCGTATCTTGGTAACTGGCACACATAGTGGTTGTTTTTAATTCTCACATAATACTATTGAGAGGCGTTGAAATTCGTATACCCTCTCCTCCCCCTCCAACCTCCCCTAAACTTGAAAGGACTGTAACTTCATAACGGTTAGGGATAGCCATTAGGTGTTTGAACAAATATTATCATAGGCGTCGAAAGTAAACCTGTCTGGTGGTAGAGGACCTTTCCGGTAGCAGGTAAGTCGACAAGCAAATTGTAGGGTAATGTTTTTTTTAATGAGAGAAGGTCTGAGTTTTTAAATAAGTTTATAGA
Source organism: Xestia ashworthii (assembly GCA_950022955.1). Lineage (NCBI taxonomy): Eukaryota > Metazoa > Arthropoda > Insecta > Lepidoptera > Noctuidae > Xestia > Xestia ashworthii. The sequence goes on along the minus strand of OX465576.1, from coordinate 5,929,932 downwards.
TTATATAAGGGGTTCTTATGGGGTTTCCAAATCTTTAAATTAATTATATAGTTTAATTTTATATTAATATCTTATATCTTATTTTTATTGAATTAGTTTTCAGAATGTGCTAGGGGTTCTTAAGTGTTTTCATACTGATTTAAGGATTCCTATTGGTTCACAAAATGTAAATGTAAAGGTATCGCTATTCGAGTGAATTGAAGATCCTGATTTAGAATGATTAGAGCTTAATCAAGTGGAAACCTTTAGTCCTTTTGGGCTTAATTTGGCAGTGCACTAGACTTTGAAAAGTAGAAAACTTCTTTTAGGGTCATTTTTGAGAATTAATATTACATTTAGGGGTTTTAAAAGTGAAAAAAAAAAACAAGCTACCACCACTAGCACGCGAGCTGCTTGCAGCTCGCGCAGCACGCAACAACTAGTTTATATTATATAAAACTACAAGACCACTGACTCACTGACTCATTGACATGCCGTTTCTCGGAATGGGTGAGAGATGGGTTAGGGGTTAGTTTTGAACAAATTTAAAGTGCTTCCGGTCGAGTAGAGGAAAATTATAGAGGAGATTCAAATCCAAGATGGCGGCCGAGTCCATTTCCGGTTTCGGCGAGGAAAGGACTTGGACACATTTCGACTCGTTGGTTTTGAAGAAGGTTTGAAGTCATTAGGAAAAAAAGTAAAAAAAAAAAAAAAAACAAGATGGCGGCCGCGCTGGGACGTTTTGAAATTTGCGACTTTTTTCACTCGACTTTGACCAATTGTTTTCTTCTACCGATTTTTCAAGTCGCAAACCATAACATTGCCAATTTGTAGGTGATTTCAATGGCAATCGTGAAAAATTATGACATTTTGAAAATCCGACATGGCGGACGCTGTGGCGGCCATTTTGTTAAGAGTTGGAATTTACGACTTTTTTCAAATGGATTTTTCGTGTAGTTGGCAACATCTGACGGGTTCGAGTTGTACCGAGCGGTTGTGTGTTTTGTTGAGGAGTGTTGCCTGGTGCAAAACTTTTCCCCATTTTTAGGGTATTTTCTCAGATTTTCCCCGAAAACATGAAAAGTAGAAATAACGACATTTTGAATAGAGACTTTGTCTAGCTGGCAACTTTGGGGAGCCCCAAATGACATTTGACCATTTTCATCACTTTCAACTGGCAACCCCAAAAAATATTCAACTTTTTCATTTTTGGGACTTTTTCACTTTGGCGAATTACTTTGTTCTACCAAACTCAAAAGTTGGCAACACCGAGCACACCGGTCGGTGGCCTGTATCCTTGAGATTTCCAGAAAATTATGACTTTACAGAAAAACAAAATGGCGGCGTGTGTGGCGGCCATCTTGTAAAAACGACGAAAAATCCGAATTTTCGACACGATTTTTCGTGTAGTTGGCAACATCTGACGGGTTCGAGTTGTACCAAGCGGTTGTTCGTTTTATTGAGTAGTGTTGCCTGGTGCAAAAATTTACCCCATTTTTAGGGTAATTTTCCAGATTTTCCCCAAAAACATGAAAAGTAGAAATAACGACATTTTGAATGGAAATTTTATATAATCACTAAGAATGGGATGCCCCAAATGACATTTGACCATTTTGATCACTTTCAGCTGGCAACCCCGAAAGCCATTGGGGTTTGAATTTTCGGGTCAGACCTGACTTTGGCGAATTACTTTGTTCTACCAAACTCAAAAGTTGGCAACACCGAGTACACCGGTCGGTGGCCTGTATCCTTGAAATTTCCAGAAAATTATGACTTTTCAGAAAATCAAAATGGCGTCTGGTGTGGCGGCCATCTTGTAAAAACGACGAAAAATCTCAATTTTCGACACGATTTTTCGGGTAGTTGGCAACATCTGATGGGTTCGAGTTGTAGCGAGCGGTTGTGTGTTTTGTTGAGTAGTGTTGCCTGGTGCAAAAAAATTCCCCATTTTTAGGGTAATTTTCCAGATTTTCCCCAAAAACTTGAAAAGTAGAAATAACGACATTTTGAATGGAAATTTTATATAATCACTAAGAATGGGATGCCCCAAATGACATTTGACCATTTTGATCACTTTCAACTGGCAACCCCGAAAGCCATTGGGGTTTGAATTTTCGGGTCAGACCTGATTTTGGCGAATTACTTTGTTCTACCAAACTCAAAAGTTGGCAACACCGAGTACACCGATCGGTGGCCTGTATCCTTGAGATTTCCAGAAAATTATGACTTTTCAGAAAAACAAAATGGCGGCTGGTGTGGCGGCCATCTTGTAAAAACGACAAAAAATCCGAATTTTCGACACGATTTTTCGGGTAGTTGGCAACATCTGACGGGTTCGAGTTGTACTAAACGGTTGTGTGTTTTGTTGAGGAGTGTTGCCTGGTGCAAAAATTTTCCCCAGTTTTAGGGTAATTTTCCAGATTTTCCCCAAAAACATGAAAAGTAGAAATAACGACATTTTGAATGGAAATTTTATATAATCACTAAGAATGGCATGCCCCAAATGACATTTGACCATTTTGATCACTTTCAGCTGGCAACCCCGAAAGCCATTGGGGTTTGAATTTTCGGGTCAGACCTGACTTTGGCGAATTACTTTGTTCTACCAAACTCAAAAGTTGGCAACACCGAGTACACCGGTCGGTGGCCTGTATCCTTGAGATTTCCAGAAAATTATGACTTTTCAGAAAATCAAAATGGTGTCTGGTGTGGCGGCCATCTTGTAAAAACGACGAAAGATCTCAATTTTCGACACGATTTTTCGGGTAGTTGGCAACATCTGATGGGTTCGAGTTGTAGCGAGCGGTTGTGTGTTTTGTTGAGTAGTGTTGCCTGGTGCAAAAAAATTCCCCATTTTTAGGGTAATTTTCCAGATTTTCCCCAAAAACTTGAAAAGTAGAAATAACGACATTTTGAATGGAAATTTTATATAATCACTAAGAATGGGATGCCCCAAATGACATTTGACCATTTTGATCACTTTCAGCTGGCAACCCCGAAAGCCATTGGGGTTTGAATTTTCGGGTCAGACCTGACTTTGGCGAATTACTTTGTTCTACCAAACTCAAAAGTTGGCTACACCAAGTACGCCCGTCGGTGGCTTGTATCCTTGAGATTTACAGAAAATTATGACTTTTCAGAAAAACAAAATGGCGGCTGATGTGGCGGCCATCTTGTAAAACTGACGAAAAATCCTTATTTTCAATTTTCAACACGATTTTTCGGGTCGTTGGCAACATCCGACGGGTTTGAGTTGTACCAAGTGGTTGTGTGTTACGCTAAGGAGTATTGCCTGGTGCCAAAAATTTCCCCGTTTTTTGTGTATTTTCCCAGATTTTGCCTAAAATCATGAAAAGTAGAAACAACGACATTTGGAATAGAAATTGTGTATTGCCACCAAGAATGGGGTGCCACAAATGACATTTGACCATTTTTATCACTTTCAGCTGGCAACCCCGACACCCATCGGGGCTTGAATTTTCGAGTCAGACCCGACTTTGGCGAATTGTTTTGTTCCACCAAATTCAAAAGTTGGCAGCACCAAGTAGATCGCTTTGTAGCCTATATCCTTGACATTTTAGAAAAATTATGACTTTTTAGAAAAACAAAATGGCGAACAGTGTGGCCATCTTATAAAAATGACGAAAAATCTCAATTTTCGACACGATTTTTCGGGTAGTTGGCAACATCTGACGGGTTCGAGTTTTACCGAGCGGTTGTGTGTTTTGTTGAGTAGTGTTGCCTGGATTAAAACATTTCCCAATTTTTAGGGTAATTTCCCAGATTTTCCCCAAAAACATGAAAAGTAGAAATAACGACATTTTGAACGGAAATTTTACATAATCACCAATGATGGGATGCTCCAAATGACATTTGGTTATATTCATCACTTTCGACTGGCAACCCCGATAGCCATTGGGGTTTAAATTTTCTCGGCAGACCTGACTTTGGCGAATTACTTTGTTCTACCAAACTCAAAAATGGGCTACACCAAGTACACCTGTCGGTAGCGTGTATCCTTGGTATTTCCAGAAAATTATGACTTTTCAGAAAAACAAAATGGCGGCTGGTGTGGCGGCCATCTTGTAAAAACGACGAAAAATCTCAATTTTCGACACGATTTTTCGGATAGTTGGCAACATCTGACGGGTTTGAATTTTAGCAAGTGGTTGTGTGTTTAGCTAAGGAGTGTTGAGTGGTGCCAAAAATTTCCCCGTTTTTATTGTATTTTCCCAGATTTTGCCCACAATCATGAAAAGTAGAAATAACGACATTTTGAATAGAAATTGTGTATAACCACCAAGAATGGGGTGCCACAAATGATATTTGTCCATGTTCATCACTTTCAACTGGCAACCCTGACACCCATCGGGGCTTGAATGTTCGGGTCAGACCCGAATTTGGCGAATTGTTTTGTTCTACCAAACTCAAAAGTTGGCAGCACCAAGTACACCGGTTTGTAGCCTATATCCTTGACATTTCAGGAAAATTATGACTTTTTAGAAAAACAAGATGGCGGACAGTGTGGCGGCCATCTTCATAATACCAAAAATCCCACTTTTGGACACGATAAATGGGACAGCTGGCATCCCCCGACTGGATTGCGTTGTATGAAACGGTTGTGTGTTTTGTCAGGGCGTGTTGCCTGGTGCAATTTTTTTCCCCATTTTTAGGGTAATTTTCCAGATTTTCCCCGAAAACATGAAAAGTAGAAATAACGACATTTTGAATAAAAGTTTTACATAATCACCAAGAATGGGATGCTCCAAATGACATTTGACCATTTTCATCACTTTCAACTGGCAACCCCGAAAGCCATTGAGGTTTGAATTTTCGGGTCAGACCTGACTTTGGCGAATTACTTTGTTCTACCAAACTCAAAAGTTGGCAACACCGAGTACACTGGTTGGTGGCCTGTATCCTTGAGATTTCAGGAAAATTATGACTTTACAGAAAAACAAAATGGCGGCTGGTGTGGCGGCCATCTTGTAAAACTGACGAAAAATTCTTATTTTCAACACGATTTTTCGGGTAGTTGGCAACATCTGACGGGTTCGAGTTGTACCAAGCGGTTGTGTGTTTTGTTGAGAAGTATTGCCTGGATTAAAACATTTCCCCAGTTTTAGGGTAATTTCCCAGATTTTCCCCAAAAACATGAAAAGTAGAAATAACGACATTTTAAATGGAAATTTTGCATTATCACCAAGAATGGGATGCTCCAAATGACATTTGACCATTTTCATCACTTTCAACTGGCAACCCCGAAAGCCATTGTGGTTTGAATTTTCGGGTCAGACCTGACTTTGGCGAATTACTTTGTTCTACCAAACACAAAAATTGGCTACACCAAGTGCACTGATTTGTAGCCTATATCCTTGACATTTCAGAAAAATTATGACTTTTTAGAAAAACAAAATGGCGAACAGTGTGGCCATCTTATAAAAATGACGAAAAATCCAAAATTTCGATACGATAAATGGGTCAGTTAGCATCCCCCGACTGGATTATGTTATATGAACCGGTTATGTTCTGTGTTGACGAGTGTTGCCTGGTGCAAAAATTTACCCCAGTTTTAGGGTAATTTCCCAGATTTTCCCCAAAAACATGAAAAGTAGAAATAACGACATTTTAAATGGAAATTTTACATAATCACCAAGAATGGGATGCTCCAAATGACATTTGTGCATTTTCATCACTTTCAACTGGCAACCCCGAAAGCCATTGGGGTTTGAATTTTCGGGTCAGACCTGACTTTGGCGAATTACTTTGTTTTACCAAACACAAAAGTTGGCTACACCAAGTGCACTGATTTGTAGCCTATATCCTTGACATTTCAGAAAAATTATGACTTTTTAGAAAAACAAAATGGCGAACAGTGTGGCCATCTTATAAAAATGACGAAAAATCCAAAATTTCGATACGATAAATGGGTCAGTTAGCATCCCCCGACTGGATTATGTTATATGAACCGGTTGTGTTCTGTGTTGACGTGTGTTGCCTGGTGCAAAATTTTCCCCATTTTTAAGGTATTTTCCCATGTTTTGCCCAAAAACATGAAAAGTAGAAATAACGACATTTTGAATGGAGAGTTTGTCTCACTGGCAACTTTGGGGAGCCCCAAATGACATTTGACCATTTTCATTACTTTCAACTGGCAACCCCAAAAAATATTGAACTTTTTCATTTTTGGGACTTTTTCACTTTGGCGAATTACTTTGTTCTACCAAACTCAAAAGTTGGCAACACCGAGTACATTGGTTGGTGGCCTGTATCCTTGAGATTTCCAGAAAATTATGACGTTTCAGAAAAACAAAATGGCGGCGTGTGTGGCGGCCATCTTGTAAAATTACCAAAAATCCCAACTTTCGACACGATAAATGGGATAGCTGGCATCCCCCGACTGGATTGTTATGTACGCACCGATTGTGCAGTTTATTAACGAGTGTTGCCTGGTGCAACATTTTTTCCCACTTTTGGGGTATTTTTCCCGATTTTCCCCAAAAACAAGAAAAGTAGAAATGACGACTTTTTAAATGAAAATTTTGCATAACCACCAAGAATGAGGTGCCCCAAATGACATTTGTCCATATTCATCACTTGCAGCTGGCAACCCCGAGAGCCATTGGTTCATGAATTTTCGGGTCTGATCCGACTTTGGCGAATTCTTTTGTTCTACCAAAGCCAACGTATAGCCACCGTTTTTTTACTGACAGGTAGCTTTCATTATGGTTAGTTTGGAAAAATTGTGACATTTCAGAAATTCAAGATGGCGGCCGTGTCATTTCCGGTTTCCGAAACCTTGTCCGATTGGGGTCGTTCAAGTGGTTCACATCCCACTGATGAGTTTTTTTAGGTTTTTCAAGGCTTTGAAGGATATCTACTTGACTGAAGACGGCTGTAATTCAAAATGGCGGCCGCGTTACTTCCGGTTTCCCAAAAATTTACCGATTGAGGTCGTTCAACCGATTCATCCAACTGAGGTGTAAGAGTTTTTTTTCAAATTTTAGGATATTTAAGGGGTTTCAAGGGATCTTCACTGATTTTAGGGCTGTGCCCCTACAGGAATATTTTATAGACGCGAGCTGCTCGCGAAACAATAGTTTACGATCCTTCAAACGGTTTCGACCGAATGAGGATTGATTTCGTACATTGAGGGGTTTATTTATTTGGTCGATTTTAGGGTTCCTTTGGAGGTGAAATTTGTGTACCCTTCCCACCTCTCCCCAACCTCCCCTAAAATAGAAAGGGCTGTAACTTCATTACGGTAAGAGATAGCCGTTAGGTGTTTGAACAAATTTTATAGTAGGCGTTGGAACCTGTCCGGTGATGGTGGTGGGGAGGTGGCGAGCGAAGCGAGCCGGCGACCTCGTAGCGTAGGCGGCGTAACTTAGGCGGATAAGGTCACGATAGCATTCCGGTGGTAGGAAGGTCCTGAGTGGAGCAAAGTGAAGAGGTGGCGAGCGTAGCGAGCCGGTGACCAAAACCAGTCCGGTGGTGATACCGGTAAAGTGAAGGGGGGAGGTGGCGAGCGTAGCGAGCCAGTGACCCCGTAGCGTGGGGATAAGGTCACGATAGCTTTCCGTCGGTAGGCAGGTCCTGAGTGGAGCGAAGTGGGGAGGTGGCGAGCGTAGCGAGCCGTCGACTGAAAACCTGTCCGGTGGTGGTACCGGTAAAGCGAAGGGGGGAGGTGGCGAGCGAAGCGAGCCGGTGACCCCATAGCGTGAGGATAAGGTCACGGTAGCTTTCCGGTGGTAGGCAGGACTTGAGTGGAGCAAAGTGGGGAGGTGGCCAGTGTAGCGAGCCGTCGACTGAAAACCTGTCCGGCGGTGGTACCGGTTAAGCGAATGGGGGAGGTGGCGAGCGAAGCGAGTTGGCGACCCCGTAGCGTGGGGATAAGATCACGGTAGCTTTCCGGTGGTAGGCAGGTCTTGAGTGGCGCGAAGTGGGGAGGTGGCGAGCGTAGCGAGCTGAATACTGAAAACCTGTCCGGTGGTGGTACCGGTAAAGCGATGGGGGGAGGTGGCGAGCGAAGCGAGCCGGTGACCCCATAGCGTGGGGATAAGGTCACGGAAGCTTTCCGTCGGTAGACAGGTCCTGAGTGGAGCGAAGTAGGGAGGTGGCGAGCGTAGCGAGCCGTCGACTGAAAACCTGTCCGGTGGTGTTACCGGTAAAGCGAAGGGGGGAGGTGGCGAGCGAAGCGAGCCGGTGACCCCATAGCGTGAGGATAAAGTCATGGTAGCATTCCGGTGGTTGGCAGGTCCTGAGTGGAGTGAAAAAAGAAAGTCGCGAGCGTAGCGAGCCCTGGACCGAAAACCTGCCCGGTGGTGATATCGGTAAAGCGAAGCGGGAGGTGGCGAGCGAAGCGAGCTGGCGACCCCGTAGCGTGGGGGATGAGGTCATGGTAGTTTTCCGGTTGTAGGCAGGTCCTGAGTGGATCGGAGTGGGGAGGTGGCGAGTGTAGCGAGCCGGCGACCAGGACCGATCCAAAGTTGGTTTGGCTATCAGACTATTGTACTGTCCTTGATCTGTTTGTTTTAGGTGTTAGTCTTCCATGTTATTTTAATAAACAACAAAATCAATTTTCAAAACACCCGTTCTCCCCCCCCCCCCCGCCCTCTCCCCCTCCCACTCCCACTCATCGTATCTCGGAAACTGGCACACATAGTGGTTGTTTTTAATTCTCACTTAATACTATTGAGGGGCGTTGAAATTCGTATACCCTCTCCTCCCCCTCCAACCTCCCCTAAACTTGAAGGGACTGTAACTTCATAACGGTTAGGGATAGCCATTAGGTGTTTGAACAAATATTATCATAGGCGTCGAAACCAGTCTGGTGGTAGAGGACCTTTCCGGTAGCAGGTAGGTCGACAAGCAAATTGTAGGGTAATGGTTTTTAACGAGAGAAGGTCTGAGTTTAAATAAGTTTATAGATTATATTAGGATTTCTGGGGTTTCCAAATCTTTAAATTAATTCTCAAGTTAATTTTTTTTTTTATATCTTATTTTCGTTTCTTAAGTGTTAGGTTCTAAAGTGATTTCATACTGATTTAAGGATTCCTATTGGTTCTCAAAATGTCATAAGGGGAAGGAAAACAATTAAAATATGGGTAGGTTTCGTTATTCGAGTTAGTAGATGATTTCGAATGATTAGAGCCTAATCAAGTGGAAACCTTTAGTCCTTTTGGGCTTAATTTGGCAGTGCACTAGACTTTGAAAAGTTGAAAACTTCTTTTAGGGTCATTTTTGAGAATTAATATTACATTTAGGGGTTTTACAAGTGAACGAAAAACTACCACCACCACTAGCACGCGAGCTGCTTGCAGCTCGCGCAGCACGCAACAACTAGTTTATATTATATAAAACTACAAAGCCACTGACTCACTCACTCATTGACATGCCGTTTCTCGGAATGGGTGAGAGATGGGTTAGGGGTATGTTTTGGAAAAATGACAAGCACTTCCGGTCGAGTAGAGGAAAATTATAGAGGAGATTCAAATCCAAGATGGCGGCCGAGTCCATTTCCGGTTTCGGCGAGGAAAGGACTTGGGCCAATTTCGACTCGTAGGTTTTGAAGAAGGTTTGAAGTCATTTGAAAAAAAAGTAAACAAAAAAAAAAAAACAAGATGGCGGCCGCGCTGGCACGTTTTGAAACTAGCGACTTTTTTCACTCCACTTTGACGAATTGTTTTCTTCTACCGATTTAAAAAATCGCAAACCTTAACGTTGCCAATTTGTAGGTCATTTCAATGGCAATTGAGAAAAATTATGACATTTTGAAAATCCAACATGGCGGACGCTGTGACGGCCATTTTGTAAAATGGTGGAATTTACGACTTTTTTCAAATCCATTTTTCGTGTAGTTGGCAACATCTGACGGGTTCGAGTTGTACCGAGCGGTTGTGTGTTTTGTTGAAGAGTGTTGCCTGGTGCAAAAATTTTCCCCATTTTTTGGGTATTTTTCCAGATTTCCCCCGAAAACATGAAAAGTAGAAATAACGACATTTTGAATAGAGACTTTGTCTAGCTGGCAACTTTGGGGAGCCCCAAATGACATTTGACCATTTTCATCCCTTTCAACTGGCAACCCCAAAAAATATTGAACTTTTTCATTTTTGGGACTTTTTCACTTTGGCGAATTACTTTGTTCTACCAAACTCAAAAGTTGGCAACACCGAGTACACCGGTCGGTGGCCTGTATCCTTGAGATTTACAGAAAATTATGACATTTGAGAAAAACAAAATGGCGGCTGGTGTGGCGGCCATCTTGTAAAAACGACAAAAAATCCGAATTTTCGACACGATTTTTCGGGTAGTTGGCAACATCTGACGGGTTCGAGCTGTACCGAGCGGTTGTGTGTTTTGTTGAGTAGTGTTGCCTGGTGCAAAAATTTACCCCATTTTTAGGGTGTTTTCCCAGATTTTTCCCAAAAACATGAAAAGTAGAAATAACGACATTTTGAATAAAATTGTTGCATAACCATCTTGAATCGGGTGCCCCAAATGACATTTGACCATTTTCATCACACTCAGCTGGCAACCCCGGGCGCCATTGGGGCTTGAATTTTCGGGTCAGACCCTACTTTGGCGAATTGTTTTGTTCTACCAAACTCAAAAGTTGGCAGCACCAAGTACACCGGTTTGTAGTTTATATCCTTGAAATTTCAGAAAAATTATGACTTTTTAGAAAAACAAAATGGCGGACTGTGTGGCCATCTTATAAAAAAGACAAAATTTCAAATTTTCGATACGATAAATGGGTCAGTTAGTATCCCCCGACTGGATCATTTTGTATGAAACGGTTGTGTTCTGTGTTGACGAGTGTTGCCGGGTGCAATTTTTTTTCCTATTTTTGGGGTATTATCCCAGATTTTCCCCAAAATCTTGAAAAGTAGAAATAATGACATTTTGAATATAAATGTTGCATAACAACTAAGAATGGGGTGCTTCAAATGACATTTGACCATTTTCATCACTTTCAGCTGGCAACCCCAAGAGCCACTGGGGCTTGAATTATCGGGTCATACCCTACTTTGGCGAATTGTTTTTTTCTACCAAATTCAAAAGATGGTAGCACCAAGTACACCGGTTTGTAGCCTATATCCTTGACATTTCAGAAAAATTACGACGAGTGATGAAAATGGTCAAATGTCATTTGAGGCATCTCAAATGACATTTGACCATTTTCATCACTTTCAGATGGCAACCCGAAAGCCATTGGGGTTTGAATTTTCAGGTCAGACCTTACTTTGGCGAATTACTTTGTTCTAGCAAATTCAAAAGTTGGTCACACCAAGTACACCGGTCGGTGGCCTGTGTCCTTGAGATTTCAGGAAAATTATGACTTTACAGAAAAACAAAATGGCGGCTGGTGTGGCGGCCATCTTGTAAAACTGACGAAAAATCCTTATTTTCAACACGATTTTTCGGGTCGTTGGCAACATCCGACGGGTTCGTGTTGTACCGAGCGGTTGTGTGTTTTGTTGAGTAGTGTTGCCTGGATTAAAACATTACCCCATTTTTAGGGTAATTTCCCAGATTTTCCCCAAAAACATGAAAAGTAGAAATAACGACATTTTGAATGGAAATTTTGCATAATCACCAAGAATAGAATGCCCTTAATGACATTTGACCGTTTTCGTCATTTTCAGCTGGCAACCCCGATAGCCATTGGGTTTCGAATATTTGGGTCAGACCTGACTTTGGCGAATTACTTTGTTCTACCAAACTCAAAAGTTGGCTACACCATGTACCTCCGTCTGTGGCTTGTATCCTTGAGATTTCCAAAAAATTATGATTTTTCAGAAAAACAAAATGGCGGCTGGTGTGGCGGCCATCTTGTAAAAACGACGAAAAATCTCAATTTTCGACATGATTTTTCGGGTAATTGGCAACATCTGACGGGTTCGAGTTGTACCAAGCGGTTGTGCGTTTTGTCAAGTAGTATTGCCTGGTACAAAACATTTCCCCATTTTGAGGGTATTTTCCCCAGAAACATGAAAAGTAGAAATAACGACATTTTGAATGGAAATTTTGCATAATCACCAAGAATAGAATGCCCTTAATGACATTTGACCGTTTTCGTCATTTTCAGCTGGCAACCCCGATAGCCATTGGGTTTCGAATATTTGGGTCAGACCTGACTTTGGCGAATTACTTTGTTCTACCAAACTCAAAAGTTGGCTACACCATGTACCTCCGTCTGTGGCTTGTATCCTTGAGATTTCCAAAAAATTATGATTTTTCAGAAAAACAAAATGGCGGCTGGTGTGGCGGCCATCTTGTAAAAACGACGAAAAATCTCAATTTTCGACATGATTTTTCGGGTAATTGGCAACATCTGACGGGTTCGAGTTGTACCAAGCGGTTGTGCGTTTTGTCAAGTAGTATTGCCTGGTACAAAACATTTCCCCATTTTGAGGGTATTTTCCCCAGAAACATGAAAAGTAGAAATAACGACATTTTGAATGAAATTGTTCCATAACCATCTAGAATCGGGTGCTCCAAATGACATTTGACCATTTTCATCACTTTCAACTGGTAACCCCGAGAGCCATTGGGGCTTGAATTTTCGGGTCAGACCTGATTTTGGCGAATTACTTTGTTCTACCAAACTCAAAAGTTGGCTACATCGAGTACACCGTTCAGTGGCCTGTATCCTTGAGATTTCACGAAAATTATGACTTTACAGAAAAACAAAATGGCGGACAGTGTGGCAGCCATCTTAATAAATACGAAAAATCCCACTTTTGGACACGATAAACGGGAAAGCTGGCATCCCCCGACTGGATTGCGTTGTATGAAACGGTTGTGTGTTTTGTTGAGGAGTATTGGTGCAAAAAATTTCCCCATTTTTTGGGTATTTTCTCAGATTTTCCCCAAAAACTTGAAAAGTAGAAATAATGATATTTTGAATATAAATGTTGCATAACTGCTAAGAATGCGGTGCGTCAAATGACATTTGACCATGTTAATCACTTTCAGCTGGCAACCCCGAGCGCCATTGGGGCTTGAATTTTCGGGTCAGACCCGACTTTGGCGAATTGTTTTGTTCTACCAAACTCAAAAGTTGGCAACATAAAGTACACCGGTTTGTAGCCTATATCCTTGACATTTCAGAAAAAATATGACTTTTAGAAAAACAAGATGGCGGACAATGTGGCGGCCATCTTAATAAATACGAAAAATCCCACTTTTAGACACGATAAATGGGACAGCTGGCATTCCCCGACTGGATTGCGTTGCATGAAACGGTTGTGTGTTTTATCAAGGCGTGTTGCCTGGTGCAATTTTTTTCCCTATTTTTACGGTATTATACCAGATTTCCCCCGAAAACAAGAACAGTAGAAATGACGACATTTTGTATGGAAATTTTGCATAACCACCAATAATGGGGTGCCCTTAGTGACATTTGTCCATTTTCATCACTTTCATTTGGCAACCCCGAGAGCCATTGGTTGATAAATTTTCTGGTCAGACCCGACTTAGGCGAATTCTTTTGTTCTACCGAAGTCAACGTATAGCCACCGTTTTTTTACTGACATATAGCTTTTATCCTGGTATGTTTGGTAAAATTGTGACATTTCAGAAATTCAAGATGGCGGCCGTGCCATTTCCGGTTTCCGAAACCTTGTCCAATTGGGGTCGTTCAAACGGTGTTAGAGTTTTTTTCAAATTTTAAGATATTTAAGGGGTTTCGAGGGATCTTTACTGGTTTTAGGGCTTTGCCCCTACAGGAATATTTTGTACAGGAATATTTTGTAAAACGAAAAGAACGAATAGTAGTAGTAGTTTACGATTGGGTTCCTTCAAACGGTTTCGACCGAATGAGAATTGATTTTGTACATAGAGGGGTTTACTTATATGGTCGATGTAAGGTTTCTTTTGGTGGTGAAATTTGTGTATCCTTCCCACCTCTCCCCAACCTCCCCTCAAATAGAAAGGGCTGTAACTTCATTACGGTTAGAGATAGCCGATAGGTGTTTGAACAAATATTATATTAGGCGTTGAAACCCGTCCGGTGGTGGTGGGGAGGTGGCGAGGGAAGCGAGCCGGCGACCCCATTTCATAAGTATAAGGTCACGGTAGCATTCTGGTGGTACGCAGGTCCTGAGTGGAACGAAGTGAGGAGGTGGCGAGCGTAGCGAGCCGGCGACTATTACCGGTGGTGGTACCGGTAAAGTGAAGGGGGAGAGGTAGCGAGCGAAGCGAGCCGGTGACTCCGTAGCGTGGGGATAAAGGTCACGGTAGCTTTCCGGTGGTAGGCAGGTCTTGAGTGGAGCAAAGTGGGGAGGTGGCGAGCGTAGCGAGCCGTCGACTGAAAACCTATCCGGTGGTGGTACCGGTAAAGCGAAGGGGGGAGGTGGCGAGCGAAGCGAGCCGGTGACCCCATAGCGTGAGGATAAGGTCACGGTAGGTTTCCGGTGGTAGGCAGGACTTGAGTGGAGCAAAGTGGAGAGGTGGCGAGCGTAGCGAGCCGTCGACTGAAAACCTGTCCGGTGGTGGTACCGGTAAAGCGAATTGGCATGAAAAGACCACGGTAACTTTCCGGTGGTAGGCAGGTCTTGAGTGGAGCGAAGTGAGAGGTGGCGAGCGTAGCGAGCCGTCCACTGAAAACCTGTCCAATGGTGGTACCGGTAAAGCGAAGGGGGGAGGTGGCGAGCGAAGCGAGCCGGTGACCCCATAGCGTGAGGATTAGGTCACGGTAGCTTTCCGGTGGTAGGCAGGACTTGAGTGGAGCAAAGTGGGGAGGTGGCGAGCGTAGCGAGCCGTCGACTGAAAACCTGTCCAAAGCGAATGGGGGAGGTGGCGAGCGAAGCGAGTCGGCGACCCTGTAGCGTGTCGCTTTCCGGTGGTAGGCAGGTCTTGAGTGGAGCGAAGTCAGAGGTGGCGAGCGTAGCGAGCCGTCCACTGAAAACCTGTCCAATGGTGGTACCGGTAAAGCGAAGGGGGGAGGTGGCGAGCGAAGCGAGCCGGTGACCTCATAGCGTAAGGATAAGGTCACGGTAGCTTTCCCGTGGTAGGCAGGACTTGAGTGGAGCAAAGTGGGGAGGTGGCGAGCGTAGCGAGCCGTCGACTGAAAACCTGTCCGGTGGTGGTACCGGTAAAGCGAATGGGGGAGGTGGCGAGCGAAGCGAGTCGGCGACCCCGTCGCGTGTCGCTTTCCGGTGGTAGGCAGGTCTTGAGTGGAGCGAAGTGGACAGGTGGCGGGCGTAGCAAGCCGGCGACCAGGTCGGCGACCAGGACCGGTCCAAAGTTGGTTTGGCTATCAGACTATTGTACTGTCCTTGATCTGTTTGTTTTAGGTGTTAGTCTTCCATGTTATTTTAATAAATTAATAAAATCAATTTTCAAAACTCCCGTTCTCGCCCCCCCTCCCCCTCCCCCTCATCGTATCTCGGAAACTAAGAGATCCGTGCTCTGTTTTTTTTACGGATTCGTATAGAGGAAGCTCGACAAAGAAAAAAAAATTTCAAAGCTGCCCCCTTTGTCCCCCCCTTCTCCCCCTTTAGCCGGTTTTCAGAACTTGAGAGATTTGGAACATTTTTTTTCACATTCATAAACAGCGACCCCTTCTCCCTTCCCGTCAACCCGCCCCCCATGGTATCTCGGAAACTGGCACACATAGTGGTTGTTTTTAATTCTCACTTAATACTATTGAGGGGCGTTGAAATTCGTTTACCCTCTCCTCCCCCTCCAACCTCCCCTAAACTTGAAAGGACTGTAACTTCATAACGGTTTGGGATAGCCATTAGGTGTTTGAACAAATATTATCATAGGCGTCGAAACCAGTCTGGTGGTAGAGGACCTTTCCGGTAGCAGGTAGGTCGACAAGCAAATTGTAGGGTAATGGTTTTTAACGAGAGAAGGTCTGAGTTTTTAAATAAGTTTATAGATTATATTAGGATTTCTTATGGGGTTTCCAAATCTTTAAATTAATTCTCAAGTTTATTTTTATTTTAATAACTTATTTTTATTGAATTAGATGAAAACAATTTAAATATGGGTAGGTTTCGTTATTCGAATAAGAAGATGATTAAGAATGATTAGAGCCTAATCAAGTGGAAACCTTTAGTCCTTTTGGGCTTAATTTGGCAGTGCACTAGACTTTGAAAAGTTGAAAACTTCTTTTAGGGTCATTTTTGAGAATTAATATTACATTTAGGGGTTTTACAAGTGAACGAAAAACTACCACCACCACTAGCACGCGAGCTGCTTGCAGCTCGCGCAGCACGCAACAACTAGTTTATTTATATTATATAAAACTACAAAGCCACTCACTGATTGACATGCCGTTTCTCGGAATGGGTGAGAGATGGGTTAGGGGTTAGTTTTGGAAAAATGACAAGTACTTCCGGTCGAGTAGAGGAAAATTATAGAGGAGATTCAAATCCAAGATGGCGGCCGAGTCCATTTCCGGTTTCGGCGAGGAAAGGACTTGGGCCAATTTCGACTGGTAATTTTTGTAGAAGGGCTAAAGTGATTTGAAAAAAAAGCAAAAAAAAAAAAAAAAACAAGATGGCGGCCGCGCTGGGACGTTTTGAAATTTGCGACTTTTTTCACCCGACTTTGACGAATTGTTTTGTTCTACCGAGTTTAAAGTCGCAAGATAATGACCTAACCGATTTGTAGGTCATTTCAATGACAATTGAGAAAAATTATGACATTTCGAAAATCCAACATGGCGGACGCTGTGGCGGCCATTTTGTGAAATGGTGGAATTTACGACTTTTTTCAAATGGATTTTTCGTGTAGTTGGCAACATCTGACGGGTTCGAGTTGTACCAAGCGGTTGTGTGTTTTGTTGAGGAATGTTGCCTGGTGCAAAATTTTTCCCCATTTTTAGGGTATTTTCTCAGATTTTCCCCGAAAACATGAAAAGTAGAAATAACGACATTTTGAATGGAGACTTTGTCTAGCTGGCAACTTTGGGGAGCCCCGAATGACATTTGACCATTTTCATCCCTATCAACTGGCAACCCCAAAAAATATTGAACTTTTTCATTTTTGGGACTTTTTCACTTTGGCGAATTACTTTGTTCTACCAAACTCAAAAGTTGGCAACACCGAGCACACCGCTCGGTGGCCAGTATCCTTGAGATTTCCAGAAAATTATGACTTTTCAGAACAACAAAATGGCGGCTGGTGTGGCGGCCATCTTGTAAAAACGACTAAAAATCCGAATTTTCGACACGATTTTTCGGGTAGTTGGCAACATCTGATGGGTTCGAGTTGTACCGAGCAGTTGTGTGTTTTGTTGAGTAGTGTTGCCTGGTGCAAAATTTTTCCCGATTTTTGGGGTACTTTCCCTGATTTTCCCCGAAAACATGAAAAGTAGAAATAACGACATTTTGAATAAAAGTTTTACATAATCACCAAGAATGGGATGCCCCAAATGACATTTGACCATTTTGATCACTTTCAGCTGGCAACCCCGAAAGCCATTGGGGTTTGAATTTTCGGGTCAGACCTGACTTTGGCGAATTACTTTGTTCTACCAAACTCAAAAGTTGGCAACACCGAGTACACCTGTCGGTGGCCTGTATCCTTGAGATTTCAGGAAAATTATGACTTTACAGAAAAACAAAATGGCGGCTGGTGTGGCGGCCATCTTGTAAAAACGACGAAAAATCTCAATTTTCGACACGATTTTTCGGGTAGTTGGCAACATCCGACGGGTTCGAGTTGTACCGAGCGGTTGTGTGTTATGTTGAGTAGTGTTGCCTGGTGCAAAAATTTACCCCATTTTTAGGGTAATTTTCCAGATTTTCCCCAAAAACATGAAAAGTAGAAATAACGACATTTTGAATGGAAATTTTATATAATCACCAAGAATGGGACGCTCCAAATGACATTTGACTATTTTCATCACTTTCAGCTGGCAACCCCGGGCGCCATTGGGGCTTGAATTTTCGGGTCAGACCCTACTTTGGCGAATTGTTTGGTTCTACCAAACTCAAAAGTTGGCAGCACCAAGTACACCGGTTTGTAGCCTATATCCTTGACATTTTAGAAAAATTATGACTTTTAGAAAAACAAAATGGCGGACAGTGTGGCCATCTCATAAAAATTACGAAAATTTAAAATTTTCGATACGATAAATGGGTCAGTTAGTATCCCCCGACTGGATAATCTTGTACGAACCGGTTGTGTTTTGTGTTGACCAGTGTTGCGTGGTGCAAAGCATTTTCCCATTTTATAGCGTGAGGATAAGGTCACGGTAGCTTTCCGGTGGTAGGCAGGACTTGAGTGGAGCAAAGTGGGGAGGTGGCGAGCGTAGCGAGCCGTCGACTGAAAACCTGTCCGGTGGTGGTACCGGTAAAGCGAAGGGGGGAGGTGGCGAGCGAAGCGAGCCGGTGACCCCATAGCGTGAGGATAAGGTCACGGTAGCTTTCCGGTGGTAGGCAGGACTTGAGTGGATCAAAGTGGGGGGGTGGCGAGCGTACTGAGCCGTCGACTGAAAAACTGTCCGGTGGTGGTACCGGTGAAGCGAAGGGGGGAGGTGGCGAGCGAAGTGAGCCGGTGACCCCATAGCATGAGGATAAGGTCACGGTAGCTTTCCGGTGGTAGGCAGGACTTGAGTGGAGCAAAGTGGGGAGGTGGCGAGCGTAGCGAGCCGTCCACTGAAAACCTGTCCGGTGGTGGTACCGGTAAAGCGAAGGGGGGAGATGGCGAGCGAAGCGAGCCGGTGACCCCATAGCGTGAGGATAAGGTCACGGTAGCTTTCCGGTGGTAGGCAGGACTTGAGTGGAGCAAAGTGGGGAGGTGGCGAGCGTAGCGAGCCGTCCACTGAAAACCTGTCTGGTGGTGGTACCGGTAAAGCGAAGGGGGGAGGTGGCGAGCGAAGCGAGCCGGTGACACCATAGCGTGAGGATAAGGTCACGGTAGCTTTCCGGTGGTAGGCAGGACTTGAGTGGAGCAAAGTGGGGAGGTGGCGAGCGTAGCGAGCCGTCCACTGAAAACCTGTCCGGTGGTGGTACTGGTAAAGCGAAGGGGGGAGGTGGCGAGCGAAGCGAGCCGGTGACCCCATAGCGTGAGGATAAGGTCACGGTCACGGCGACCCCGTAGCGTGGGGATGAGGTTATGGTAGTTTTCCGGTGGTAGGCAGGTCCTGAGTGGATCGGAGTGGGGAGGTAGCGAGCCGGCGACCAGGTCGGCGACCAGGACCGGTCCAAAGTTGGTTTGGCTATCAGACTATTGTACTGTCCTTGATCTGTTTTTAGGTGTTAGTCTTCCATGTTATTTTAATAAATAATAAAACCAATTTTCAAAACTCCCGTTCTCCCCCCCCCCCCCCCCGCCCCTCCCCATCGTATCTCGGAGTAGTACTCACTAACTAAGAGATCCGTGTTCTGTTTTTTTTTTACGGATTCTAGAGGAAGCTCGACAAAGAAAAACAATTTTTAAAGCTGCCCCCTTTGCCCCCCCCCTCTCCCCCCTTAGCCGGTTTTTAGACCTTGAGAGATTTGGAATATTTTTTTTCACATACATAAACAGCGACCCCTTCTCCCTTCCCGTCACCCCGCCCCCCATCGTATCTTGGTAACTGGCACACATAGTGGTTGTTTTTAATTCTCACATAATACTATTGAGAGGCGTTGAAATTCGTATACCCTCTCCTCCCCCTCCAACCTCCCCTAAACTTGAAAGGACTGTAACTTCATAACGGTTAGGGATAGCCATTAGGTGTTTGAACAAATATTATCATAGGCGTCGAAAGTAAACCTGTCTGGTGGTAGAGGACCTTTCCGGTAGCAGGTAAGTCGACAAGCAAATTGTAGGGTAATGTTTTTTTTAATGAGAGAAGGTCTGAGTTTTTAAATAAGTTTATAGATTATATAAGGGGTTCTTATGGGGTTTCCAAATCTTTAAATTAATTATATAGTTTAATTTTATATTAATATCTTATATCTTATTTTTATTGAATTAGTTTTCAGAATGTGCTAGGGGTTCTTAAGTGTTTTCATACTGATTTAAGGATTCCTATTGGTTCACAAAATGTAAATGTAAAGGTATCGCTATTCGAGTGAATTGAAGATCCTGATTTAGAATGATTAGAGCTTAATCAAGTGGAAACCTTTAGTCCTTTTGGGCTTAATTTGGCAGTGCACTAGACTTTGAAAAGTAGAAAACTTCTTTTAGGGTCATTTTTGAGAATTAATATTACATTTAGGGGTTTTAAAAGTGAAAAAAAAAAACAAGCTACCACCACTAGCACGCGAGCTGCTTGCAGCTCGCGCAGCACGCAACAACTAGTTATATTATATAAAACTACAAAGCCACTGACTCACTCACTCATTGACATGCCGTTTCTCGGAATGGGTGAGAGATGGGTTAGGGGTATGTTTTGGAAAAATGACAAGCACTTCCGGTCGAGTAGAGGAAAATTATAGAGGAGATTCAAATCCAAGATGGCGGCCGAGTCCATTTCCGGTTTCGGCGAGGAAAGGACTTGGGCCAATTTCGACTCGTAGGTTTTGAAGAAGGTTTGAAGTCATTTGAAAAAAAAGTAAACAAAAAAAAAAAAACAAGATGGCGGCCGCGCTGGCACGTTTTGAAACTAGCGACTTTTTTCACTCCACTTTGACGAATTGTTTTCTTCTACCGATTTAAAAAATCGCAAACCTTAACGTTGCCAATTTGTAGGTCATTTCAATGGCAATTGAGAAAAATTATGACATTTTGAAAATCCAACATGGCGGACGCTGTGACGGCCATTTTGTAAAATGGTGGAATTTACGACTTTTTTCAAATCCATTTTTCGTGTAGTTGGCAACATCTGACGGGTTCGAGTTGTACCGAGCGGTTGTGTGTTTTGTTGAAGAGTGTTGCCTGGTGCAAAAATTTTCCCCATTTTTTGGGTATTTTTCCAGATTTCCCCCGAAAACATGAAAAGTAGAAATAACGACATTTTGAATAGAGACTTTGTCTAGCTGGCAACTTTGGGGAGCCCCAAATGACATTTGACCATTTTCATCCCTTTCAACTGGCAACCCCAAAAAATATTGAACTTTTTCATTTTTGGGACTTTTTCACTTTGGCGAATTACTTTGTTCTACCAAACTCAAAAGTTGGCAACACCGAGTACACCGGTCGGTGGCCTGTATCCTTGAGATTTACAGAAAATTATGACATTTGAGAAAAACAAAATGGCGGCTGGTGTGGCGGCCATCTTGTAAAAACGACAAAAAATCCGAATTTTCGACACGATTTTTCGGGTAGTTGGCAACATCTGACGGGTTCGAGCTGTACCGAGCGGTTGTGTGTTTTGTTGAGTAGTGTTGCCTGGTGCAAAAATTTACCCCATTTTTAGGGTGTTTTCCCAGATTTTTCCCAAAAACATGAAAAGTAGAAATAACGACATTTTGAATAAAATTGTTGCATAACCATCTTGAATCGGGTGCCCCAAATGACATTTGACCATTTTCATCACACTCAGCTGGCAACCCCGGGCGCCATTGGGGCTTGAATTTTCGGGTCAGACCCTACTTTGGCGAATTGTTTTGTTCTACCAAACTCAAAAGTTGGCAGCACCAAGTACACCGGTTTGTAGTTTATATCCTTGAAATTTCAGAAAAATTATGACTTTTTAGAAAAACAAAATGGCGGACTGTGTGGCCATCTTATAAAAAAGACAAAATTTCAAATTTTCGATACGATAAATGGGTCAGTTAGTATCCCCCGACTGGATCATTTTGTATGAAACGGTTGTGTTCTGTGTTGACGAGTGTTGCCGGGTGCAATTTTTTTTCCTATTTTTGGGGTATTATCCCAGATTTTCCCCAAAATCTTGAAAAGTAGAAATAATGACATTTTGAATATAAATGTTGCATAACAACTAAGAATGGGGTGCTTCAAATGACATTTGACCATTTTCATCACTTTCAGCTGGCAACCCCAAGAGCCACTGGGGCTTGAATTATCGGGTCATACCCTACTTTGGCGAATTGTTTTTTTCTACCAAATTCAAAAGATGGTAGCACCAAGTACACCGGTTTGTAGCCTATATCCTTGACATTTCAGAAAAATTACGACGAGTGATGAAAATGGTCAAATGTCATTTGAGGCATCTCAAATGACATTTGACCATTTTCATCACTTTCAGATGGCAACCCGAAAGCCATTGGGGTTTGAATTTTCAGGTCAGACCTTACTTTGGCGAATTACTTTGTTCTAGCAAATTCAAAAGTTGGTCACACCAAGTACACCGGTCGGTGGCCTGTGTCCTTGAGATTTCAGGAAAATTATGACTTTACAGAAAAACAAAATGGCGGCTGGTGTGGCGGCCATCTTGTAAAACTGACGAAAAATCCTTATTTTCAACACGATTTTTCGGGTCGTTGGCAACATCCGACGGGTTCGTGTTGTACCGAGCGGTTGTGTGTTTTGTTGAGTAGTGTTGCCTGGATTAAAACATTACCCCATTTTTAGGGTAATTTCCCAGATTTTCCCCAAAAACATGAAAAGTAGAAATAACGACATTTTGAATGGAAATTTTGCATAATCACCAAGAATAGAATGCCCTTAATGACATTTGACCGTTTTCGTCATTTTCAGCTGGCAACCCCGATAGCCATTGGGTTTCGAATATTTGGGTCAGACCTGACTTTGGCGAATTACTTTGTTCTACCAAACTCAAAAGTTGGCTACACCATGTACCTCCGTCTGTGGCTTGTATCCTTGAGATTTCCAAAAAATTATGATTTTTCAGAAAAACAAAATGGCGGCTGGTGTGGCGGCCATCTTGTAAAAACGACGAAAAATCTCAATTTTCGACATGATTTTTCGGGTAATTGGCAACATCTGACGGGTTCGAGTTGTACCAAGCGGTTGTGCGTTTTGTCAAGTAGTATTGCCTGGTACAAAACATTTCCCCATTTTGAGGGTATTTTCCCCAGAAACATGAAAAGTAGAAATAACGACATTTTGAATGGAAATTTTGCATAATCACCAAGAATAGAATGCCCTTAATGACATTTGACCGTTTTCGTCATTTTCAGCTGGCAACCCCGATAGCCATTGGGTTTCGAATATTTGGGTCAGACCTGACTTTGGCGAATTACTTTGTTCTACCAAACTCAAAAGTTGGCTACACCATGTACCTCCGTCTGTGGCTTGTATCCTTGAGATTTCCAAAAAATTATGATTTTTCAGAAAAACAAAATGGCGGCTGGTGTGGCGGCCATCTTGTAAAAACGACGAAAAATCTCAATTTTCGACATGATTTTTCGGGTAATTGGCAACATCTGACGGGTTCGAGTTGTACCAAGCGGTTGTGCGTTTTGTCAAGTAGTATTGCCTGGTACAAAACATTTCCCCATTTTGAGGGTATTTTCCCCAGAAACATGAAAAGTAGAAATAACGACATTTTGAATGAAATTGTTCCATAACCATCTAGAATCGGGTGCTCCAAATGACATTTGACCATTTTCATCACTTTCAACTGGTAACCCCGAGAGCCATTGGGGCTTGAATTTTCGGGTCAGACCTGATTTTGGCGAATTACTTTGTTCTACCAAACTCAAAAGTTGGCTACATCGAGTACACCGTTCAGTGGCCTGTATCCTTGAGATTTCACGAAAATTATGACTTTACAGAAAAACAAAATGGCGGACAGTGTGGCAGCCATCTTAATAAATACGAAAAATCCCACTTTTGGACACGATAAACGGGAAAGCTGGCATCCCCCGACTGGATTGCGTTGTATGAAACGGTTGTGTGTTTTGTTGAGGAGTATTGGTGCAAAAAATTTCCCCATTTTTTGGGTATTTTCTCAGATTTTCCCCAAAAACTTGAAAAGTAGAAATAATGATATTTTGAATATAAATGTTGCATAACTGCTAAGAATGCGGTGCGTCAAATGACATTTGACCATGTTAATCACTTTCAGCTGGCAACCCCGAGCGCCATTGGGGCTTGAATTTTCGGGTCAGACCCGACTTTGGCGAATTGTTTTGTTCTACCAAACTCAAAAGTTGGCAACATAAAGTACACCGGTTTGTAGCCTATATCCTTGACATTTCAGAAAAAATATGACTTTTAGAAAAACAAGATGGCGGACAATGTGGCGGCCATCTTAATAAATACGAAAAATCCCACTTTTAGACACGATAAATGGGACAGCTGGCATTCCCCGACTGGATTGCGTTGCATGAAACGGTTGTGTGTTTTATCAAGGCGTGTTGCCTGGTGCAATTTTTTTCCCTATTTTTACGGTATTATACCAGATTTCCCCCGAAAACAAGAACAGTAGAAATGACGACATTTTGTATGGAAATTTTGCATAACCACCAATAATGGGGTGCCCTTAGTGACATTTGTCCATTTTCATCACTTTCATTTGGCAACCCCGAGAGCCATTGGTTGATAAATTTTCTGGTCAGACCCGACTTAGGCGAATTCTTTTGTTCTACCGAAGTCAACGTATAGCCACCGTTTTTTTACTGACATATAGCTTTTATCCTGGTATGTTTGGTAAAATTGTGACATTTCAGAAATTCAAGATGGCGGCCGTGCCATTTCCGGTTTCCGAAACCTTGTCCAATTGGGGTCGTTCAAACGGTGTTAGAGTTTTTTTCAAATTTTAAGATATTTAAGGGGTTTCGAGGGATCTTTACTGGTTTTAGGGCTTTGCCCCTACAGGAATATTTTGTACAGGAATATTTTGTAAAACGAAAAGAACGAATAGTAGTAGTAGTTTACGATTGGGTTCCTTCAAACGGTTTCGACCGAATGAGAATTGATTTTGTACATAGAGGGGTTTACTTATATGGTCGATGTAAGGTTTCTTTTGGTGGTGAAATTTGTGTATCCTTCCCACCTCTCCCCAACCTCCCCTCAAATAGAAAGGGCTGTAACTTCATTACGGTTAGAGATAGCCGATAGGTGTTTGAACAAATATTATATTAGGCGTTGAAACCCGTCCGGTGGTGGTGGGGAGGTGGCGAGGGAAGCGAGCCGGCGACCCCATTTCATAAGTATAAGGTCACGGTAGCATTCTGGTGGTACGCAGGTCCTGAGTGGAACGAAGTGAGGAGGTGGCGAGCGTAGCGAGCCGGCGACTATTACCGGTGGTGGTACCGGTAAAGTGAAGGGGGAGAGGTAGCGAGCGAAGCGAGCCGGTGACTCCGTAGCGTGGGGATAAAGGTCACGGTAGCTTTCCGGTGGTAGGCAGGTCTTGAGTGGAGCAAAGTGGGGAGGTGGCGAGCGTAGCGAGCCGTCGACTGAAAACCTATCCGGTGGTGGTACCGGTAAAGCGAAGGGGGGAGGTGGCGAGCGAAGCGAGCCGGTGACCCCATAGCGTGAGGATAAGGTCACGGTAGGTTTCCGGTGGTAGGCAGGACTTGAGTGGAGCAAAGTGGAGAGGTGGCGAGCGTAGCGAGCCGTCGACTGAAAACCTGTCCGGTGGTGGTACCGGTAAAGCGAATTGGCATGAAAAGACCACGGTAACTTTCCGGTGGTAGGCAGGTCTTGAGTGGAGCGAAGTGAGAGGTGGCGAGCGTAGCGAGCCGTCCACTGAAAACCTGTCCAATGGTGGTACCGGTAAAGCGAAGGGGGGAGGTGGCGAGCGAAGCGAGCCGGTGACCCCATAGCGTGAGGATTAGGTCACGGTAGCTTTCCGGTGGTAGGCAGGACTTGAGTGGAGCAAAGTGGGGAGGTGGCGAGCGTAGCGAGCCGTCGACTGAAAACCTGTCCAAAGCGAATGGGGGAGGTGGCGAGCGAAGCGAGTCGGCGACCCTGTAGCGTGTCGCTTTCCGGTGGTAGGCAGGTCTTGAGTGGAGCGAAGTCAGAGGTGGCGAGCGTAGCGAGCCGTCCACTGAAAACCTGTCCAATGGTGGTACCGGTAAAGCGAAGGGGGGAGGTGGCGAGCGAAGCGAGCCGGTGACCTCATAGCGTAAGGATAAGGTCACGGTAGCTTTCCCGTGGTAGGCAGGACTTGAGTGGAGCAAAGTGGGGAGGTGGCGAGCGTAGCGAGCCGTCGACTGAAAACCTGTCCGGTGGTGGTACCGGTAAAGCGAATGGGGGAGGTGGCGAGCGAAGCGAGTCGGCGACCCCGTCGCGTGTCGCTTTCCGGTGGTAGGCAGGTCTTGAGTGGAGCGAAGTGGACAGGTGGCGGGCGTAGCAAGCCGGCGACCAGGTCGGCGACCAGGACCGGTCCAAAGTTGGTTTGGCTATCAGACTATTGTACTGTCCTTGATCTGTTTGTTTTAGGTGTTAGTCTTCCATGTTATTTTAATAAATTAATAAAATCAATTTTCAAAACTCCCGTTCTCGCCCCCCCTCCCCCTCCCCCTCATCGTATCTCGGAAACTAAGAGATCCGTGCTCTGTTTTTTTTACGGATTCGTATAGAGGAAGCTCGACAAAGAAAAAAAAATTTCAAAGCTGCCCCCTTTGTCCCCCCCTTCTCCCCCTTTAGCCGGTTTTCAGAACTTGAGAGATTTGGAACATTTTTTTTCACATTCATAAACAGCGACCCCTTCTCCCTTCCCGTCAACCCGCCCCCCATGGTATCTCGGAAACTGGCACACATAGTGGTTGTTTTTAATTCTCACTTAATACTATTGAGGGGCGTTGAAATTCGTTTACCCTCTCCTCCCCCTCCAACCTCCCCTAAACTTGAAAGGACTGTAACTTCATAACGGTTTGGGATAGCCATTAGGTGTTTGAACAAATATTATCATAGGCGTCGAAACCAGTCTGGTGGTAGAGGACCTTTCCGGTAGCAGGTAGGTCGACAAGCAAATTGTAGGGTAATGGTTTTTAACGAGAGAAGGTCTGAGTTTTTAAATAAGTTTATAGATTATATTAGGATTTCTTATGGGGTTTCCAAATCTTTAAATTAATTCTCAAGTTTATTTTTATTTTAATAACTTATTTTTATTGAATTAGATGAAAACAATTTAAATATGGGTAGGTTTCGTTATTCGAATAAGAAGATGATTAAGAATGATTAGAGCCTAATCAAGTGGAAACCTTTAGTCCTTTTGGGCTTAATTTGGCAGTGCACTAGACTTTGAAAAGTTGAAAACTTCTTTTAGGGTCATTTTTGAGAATTAATATTACATTTAGGGGTTTTACAAGTGAACGAAAAACTACCACCACCACTAGCACGCGAGCTGCTTGCAGCTCGCGCAGCACGCAACAACTAGTTTATATTATATAAAACTACAAGACCACTGACTCACTGACTCATTGACATGCCGTTTCTCGGAATGGGTGAGAGATGGGTTAGGGGTTAGTTTTGAACAAATTTAAAGTGCTTCCGGTCGACTAGAGGAAAATTATAGAGGAGATTCAAATCCAAGATGGCGGCCGAGTCCATTTCCGGTTTCGGCGAGGAAAGGACTTGGACACATTTCGACTCGTTGGTTTTGAAGAAGGTTTGAAGTCATTAGGAAAAAAAGTAAAAAAAAAAAAAAAACAAGATGGCGGCCGCGCTGGGACGTTTTGAAATTTGCGACTTTTTTCACTCGACTTTGACCAATTGTTTTCTTCTACCGATTTTTCAAGTCGCAAACCATAACATTGCCAATTTGTAGGTGATTTCAATGGCAATCGTGAAAAATTATGACATTTTGAAAATCCGACATGGCGGACGCTGTGGCGGCCATTTTGTTAAGAGTTGGAATTTACGACTTTTTTCAAATGGATTTTTCGTGTAGTTGGCAACATCTGACGGGTTCGAGTTGTACCGAGCGGTTGTGTGTTTTGTTGAGGAGTGTTGCCTGGTGCAAAACTTTTCCCCATTTTTAGGGTATTTTCTCAGATTTTCCCCGAAAACATGAAAAGTAGAAATAACGACATTTTGAATAGAGACTTTGTCTAGCTGGCAACTTTGGGGAGCCCCAAATGACATTTGACCATTTTCATCACTTTCAACTGGCAACCCCAAAAAATATTCAACTTTTTCATTTTTGGGACTTTTTCACTTTGGCGAATTACTTTGTTCTACCAAACTCAAAAGTTGGCAACACCGAGCACACCGGTCGGTGGCCTGTATCCTTGAGATTTCCAGAAAATTATGACTTTACAGAAAAACAAAATGGCGGCGTGTGTGGCGGCCATCTTGTAAAAACGACGAAAAATCCGAATTTTCGACACGATTTTTCGTGTAGTTGGCAACATCTGACGGGTTCGAGTTGTACCAAGCGGTTGTTCGTTTTATTGAGTAGTGTTGCCTGGTGCAAAAATTTACCCCATTTTTAGGGTAATTTTCCAGATTTTCCCCAAAAACATGAAAAGTAGAAATAACGACATTTTGAATGGAAATTTTATATAATCACTAAGAATGGGATGCCCCAAATGACATTTGACCATTTTGATCACTTTCAGCTGGCAACCCCGAAAGCCATTGGGGTTTGAATTTTCGGGTCAGACCTGACTTTGGCGAATTACTTTGTTCTACCAAACTCAAAAGTTGGCAACACCGAGTACACCGGTCGGTGGCCTGTATCCTTGAAATTTCCAGAAAATTATGACTTTTCAGAAAATCAAAATGGCGTCTGGTGTGGCGGCCATCTTGTAAAAACGACGAAAAATCTCAATTTTCGACACGATTTTTCGGGTAGTTGGCAACATCTGATGGGTTCGAGTTGTAGCGAGCGGTTGTGTGTTTTGTTGAGTAGTGTTGCCTGGTGCAAAAAAATTCCCCATTTTTAGGGTAATTTTCCAGATTTTCCCCAAAAACTTGAAAAGTAGAAATAACGACATTTTGAATGGAAATTTTATATAATCACTAAGAATGGGATGCCCCAAATGACATTTGACCATTTTGATCACTTTCAACTGGCAACCCCGAAAGCCATTGGGGTTTGAATTTTCGGGTCAGACCTGATTTTGGCGAATTACTTTGTTCTACCAAACTCAAAAGTTGGCAACACCGAGTACACCGATCGGTGGCCTGTATCCTTGAGATTTCCAGAAAATTATGACTTTTCAGAAAAACAAAATGGCGGCTGGTGTGGCGGCCATCTTGTAAAAACGACAAAAAATCCGAATTTTCGACACGATTTTTCGGGTAGTTGGCAACATCTGACGGGTTCGAGTTGTACTAAACGGTTGTGTGTTTTGTTGAGGAGTGTTGCCTGGTGCAAAAATTTTCCCCAGTTTTAGGGTAATTTTCCAGATTTTCCCCAAAAACATGAAAAGTAGAAATAACGACATTTTGAATGGAAATTTTATATAATCACTAAGAATGGG
Source organism: Xestia ashworthii (assembly GCA_950022955.1). Lineage (NCBI taxonomy): Eukaryota > Metazoa > Arthropoda > Insecta > Lepidoptera > Noctuidae > Xestia > Xestia ashworthii. Next base: position 5,900,755 of record OX465576.1, on the reverse strand, counting down.
ATGCCCCAAATGACATTTGACCATTTTGATCACTTTCAGCTGGCAACCCCGAAAGCCATTGGGGTTTGAATTTTCGGGTCAGACCTGACTTTGGCGAATTACTTTGTTCTACCAAACTCAAAAGTTGGCAACACCGAGTACACCGGTCGGTGGCCTGTATCCTTGAGATTTCCAGAAAATTATGACTTTTCAGAAAATCAAAATGGTGTCTGGTGTGGCGGCCATCTTGTAAAAACGACGAAAGATCTCAATTTTCGACACGATTTTTCGGGTAGTTGGCAACATCTGATGGGTTCGAGTTGTAGCGAGCGGTTGTGTGTTTTGTTGAGTAGTGTTGCCTGGTGCAAAAAAATTCCCCATTTTTAGGGTAATTTTCCAGATTTTCCCCAAAAACTTGAAAAGTAGAAATAACGACATTTTGAATGGAAATTTTATATAATCACTAAGAATGGGATGCCCCAAATGACATTTGACCATTTTGATCACTTTCAGCTGGCAACCCCGAAAGCCATTGGGGTTTGAATTTTCGGGTCAGACCTGACTTTGGCGAATTACTTTGTTCTACCAAACTCAAAAGTTGGCTACACCAAGTACGCCCGTCGGTGGCTTGTATCCTTGAGATTTACAGAAAATTATGACTTTTCAGAAAAACAAAATGGCGGCTGATGTGGCGGCCATCTTGTAAAACTGACGAAAAATCCTTATTTTCAATTTTCAACACGATTTTTCGGGTCGTTGGCAACATCCGACGGGTTTGAGTTGTACCAAGTGGTTGTGTGTTACGCTAAGGAGTATTGCCTGGTGCCAAAAATTTCCCCGTTTTTTGTGTATTTTCCCAGATTTTGCCTAAAATCATGAAAAGTAGAAACAACGACATTTGGAATAGAAATTGTGTATTGCCACCAAGAATGGGGTGCCACAAATGACATTTGACCATTTTTATCACTTTCAGCTGGCAACCCCGACACCCATCGGGGCTTGAATTTTCGAGTCAGACCCGACTTTGGCGAATTGTTTTGTTCCACCAAATTCAAAAGTTGGCAGCACCAAGTAGATCGCTTTGTAGCCTATATCCTTGACATTTTAGAAAAATTATGACTTTTTAGAAAAACAAAATGGCGAACAGTGTGGCCATCTTATAAAAATGACGAAAAATCTCAATTTTCGACACGATTTTTCGGGTAGTTGGCAACATCTGACGGGTTCGAGTTTTACCGAGCGGTTGTGTGTTTTGTTGAGTAGTGTTGCCTGGATTAAAACATTTCCCAATTTTTAGGGTAATTTCCCAGATTTTCCCCAAAAACATGAAAAGTAGAAATAACGACATTTTGAACGGAAATTTTACATAATCACCAATGATGGGATGCTCCAAATGACATTTGGTTATATTCATCACTTTCGACTGGCAACCCCGATAGCCATTGGGGTTTAAATTTTCTCGGCAGACCTGACTTTGGCGAATTACTTTGTTCTACCAAACTCAAAAATGGGCTACACCAAGTACACCTGTCGGTAGCGTGTATCCTTGGTATTTCCAGAAAATTATGACTTTTCAGAAAAACAAAATGGCGGCTGGTGTGGCGGCCATCTTGTAAAAACGACGAAAAATCTCAATTTTCGACACGATTTTTCGGATAGTTGGCAACATCTGACGGGTTTGAATTTTAGCAAGTGGTTGTGTGTTTAGCTAAGGAGTGTTGAGTGGTGCCAAAAATTTCCCCGTTTTTATTGTATTTTCCCAGATTTTGCCCACAATCATGAAAAGTAGAAATAACGACATTTTGAATAGAAATTGTGTATAACCACCAAGAATGGGGTGCCACAAATGATATTTGTCCATGTTCATCACTTTCAACTGGCAACCCTGACACCCATCGGGGCTTGAATGTTCGGGTCAGACCCGAATTTGGCGAATTGTTTTGTTCTACCAAACTCAAAAGTTGGCAGCACCAAGTACACCGGTTTGTAGCCTATATCCTTGACATTTCAGGAAAATTATGACTTTTTAGAAAAACAAGATGGCGGACAGTGTGGCGGCCATCTTCATAATACCAAAAATCCCACTTTTGGACACGATAAATGGGACAGCTGGCATCCCCCGACTGGATTGCGTTGTATGAAACGGTTGTGTGTTTTGTCAGGGCGTGTTGCCTGGTGCAATTTTTTTCCCCATTTTTAGGGTAATTTTCCAGATTTTCCCCGAAAACATGAAAAGTAGAAATAACGACATTTTGAATAAAAGTTTTACATAATCACCAAGAATGGGATGCTCCAAATGACATTTGACCATTTTCATCACTTTCAACTGGCAACCCCGAAAGCCATTGAGGTTTGAATTTTCGGGTCAGACCTGACTTTGGCGAATTACTTTGTTCTACCAAACTCAAAAGTTGGCAACACCGAGTACACTGGTTGGTGGCCTGTATCCTTGAGATTTCAGGAAAATTATGACTTTACAGAAAAACAAAATGGCGGCTGGTGTGGCGGCCATCTTGTAAAACTGACGAAAAATTCTTATTTTCAACACGATTTTTCGGGTAGTTGGCAACATCTGACGGGTTCGAGTTGTACCAAGCGGTTGTGTGTTTTGTTGAGAAGTATTGCCTGGATTAAAACATTTCCCCAGTTTTAGGGTAATTTCCCAGATTTTCCCCAAAAACATGAAAAGTAGAAATAACGACATTTTAAATGGAAATTTTGCATTATCACCAAGAATGGGATGCTCCAAATGACATTTGACCATTTTCATCACTTTCAACTGGCAACCCCGAAAGCCATTGTGGTTTGAATTTTCGGGTCAGACCTGACTTTGGCGAATTACTTTGTTCTACCAAACACAAAAATTGGCTACACCAAGTGCACTGATTTGTAGCCTATATCCTTGACATTTCAGAAAAATTATGACTTTTTAGAAAAACAAAATGGCGAACAGTGTGGCCATCTTATAAAAATGACGAAAAATCCAAAATTTCGATACGATAAATGGGTCAGTTAGCATCCCCCGACTGGATTATGTTATATGAACCGGTTATGTTCTGTGTTGACGAGTGTTGCCTGGTGCAAAAATTTACCCCAGTTTTAGGGTAATTTCCCAGATTTTCCCCAAAAACATGAAAAGTAGAAATAACGACATTTTAAATGGAAATTTTACATAATCACCAAGAATGGGATGCTCCAAATGACATTTGTGCATTTTCATCACTTTCAACTGGCAACCCCGAAAGCCATTGGGGTTTGAATTTTCGGGTCAGACCTGACTTTGGCGAATTACTTTGTTTTACCAAACACAAAAGTTGGCTACACCAAGTGCACTGATTTGTAGCCTATATCCTTGACATTTCAGAAAAATTATGACTTTTTAGAAAAACAAAATGACGAACAGTGTGGCCATCTTATAAAAATGACGAAAAATCCAAAATTTCGATACGATAAATGGGTCAGTTAGCATCCCCCGACTGGATTATGTTATATGAACCGGTTGTGTTCTGTGTTGACGTGTGTTGCCTGGTGCAAAATTTTCCCCATTTTTAAGGTATTTTCCCATGTTTTGCCCAAAAACATGAAAAGTAGAAATAACGACATTTTGAATGGAGAGTTTGTCTCACTGGCAACTTTGGGGAGCCCCAAATGACATTTGACCATTTTCATTACTTTCAACTGGCAACCCCAAAAAATATTGAACTTTTTCATTTTTGGGACTTTTTCACTTTGGCGAATTACTTTGTTCTACCAAACTCAAAAGTTGGCAACACCGAGTACATTGGTTGGTGGCCTGTATCCTTGAGATTTCCAGAAAATTATGACGTTTCAGAAAAACAAAATGGCGGCGTGTGTGGCGGCCATCTTGTAAAATTACCAAAAATCCCAACTTTCGACACGATAAATGGGATAGCTGGCATCCCCCGACTGGATTGTTATGTACGCACCGATTGTGCAGTTTATTAACGAGTGTTGCCTGGTGCAACATTTTTTCCCACTTTTGGGGTATTTTTCCCGATTTTCCCCAAAAACAAGAAAAGTAGAAATGACGACTTTTTAAATGAAAATTTTGCATAACCACCAAGAATGAGGTGCCCCAAATGACATTTGTCCATATTCATCACTTGCAGCTGGCAACCCCGAGAGCCATTGGTTCATGAATTTTCGGGTCTGATCCGACTTTGGCGAATTCTTTTGTTCTACCAAAGCCAACGTATAGCCACCGTTTTTTTACTGACAGGTAGCTTTCATTATGGTTAGTTTGGAAAAATTGTGACATTTCAGAAATTCAAGATGGCGGCCGTGTCATTTCCGGTTTCCGAAACCTTGTCCGATTGGGGTCGTTCAAGTGGTTCACATCCCACTGATGAGTTTTTTTAGGTTTTTCAAGGCTTTGAAGGATATCTACTTGACTGAAGACGGCTGTAATTCAAAATGGCGGCCGCGTTACTTCCGGTTTCCCAAAAATTTACCGATTGAGGTCGTTCAACCGATTCATCCAACTGAGGTGTAAGAGTTTTTTTTCAAATTTTAGGATATTTAAGGGGTTTCAAGGGATCTTCACTGATTTTAGGGCTGTGCCCCTACAGGAATATTTTATAGACGCGAGCTGCTCGCGAAACAATAGTTTACGATCCTTCAAACGGTTTCGACCGAATGAGGATTGATTTCGTACATTGAGGGGTTTATTTATTTGGTCGATTTTAGGGTTCCTTTGGAGGTGAAATTTGTGTACCCTTCCCACCTCTCCCCAACCTCCCCTAAAATAGAAAGGGCTGTAACTTCATTACGGTAAGAGATAGCCGTTAGGTGTTTGAACAAATTTTATAGTAGGCGTTGGAACCTGTCCGGTGATGGTGGTGGGGAGGTGGCGAGCGAAGCGAGCCGGCGACCTCGTAGCGTAGGCGGCGTAGCTTAGGCGGATAAGGTCACGATAGCATTCCGGTGGTAGGAAGGTCCTGAGTGGAGCAAAGTGAAGAGGTGGCGAGCGTAGCGAGCCGGTGACCAAAACCAGTCCGGTGGTGATACCGGTAAAGTGAAGGGGGGAGGTGGCGAGCGTAGCGAGCCAGTGACCCCGTAGCGTGGGGATAAGGTCACGATAGCTTTCCGTCGGTAGGCAGGTCCTGAGTGGAGCGAAGTGGGGAGGTGGCGAGCGTAGCGAGCCGTCGACTGAAAACCTGTCCGGTGGTGGTACCGGTAAAGCGAAGGGGGGAGGTGGCGAGCGAAGCGAGCCGGTGACCCCATAGCGTGAGGATAAGGTCACGGTAGCTTTCCGGTGGTAGGCAGGACTTGAGTGGAGCAAAGTGGGGAGGTGGCCAGTGTAGCGAGCCGTCGACTGAAAACCTGTCCGGCGGTGGTACCGGTTAAGCGAATGGGGGAGGTGGCGAGCGAAGCGAGTTGGCGACCCCGTAGCGTGGGGATAAGATCACGGTAGCTTTCCGGTGGTAGGCAGGTCTTGAGTGGCGCGAAGTGGGGAGGTGGCGAGCGTAGCGAGCTGAATACTGAAAACCTGTCCGGTGGTGGTACCGGTAAAGCGATGGGGGGAGGTGGCGAGCGAAGCGAGCCGGTGACCCCATAGCGTGGGGATAAGGTCACGGAAGCTTTCCGTCGGTAGACAGGTCCTGAGTGGAGCGAAGTAGGGAGGTGGCGAGCGTAGCGAGCCGTCGACTGAAAACCTGTCCGGTGGTGTTACCGGTAAAGCGAAGGGGGGAGGTGGCGAGCGAAGCGAGCCGGTGACCCCATAGCGTGAGGATAAAGTCATGGTAGCATTCCGGTGGTTGGCAGGTCCTGAGTGGAGTGAAAAAAGAAAGTCGCGAGCGTAGCGAGCCCTGGACCGAAAACCTGCCCGGTGGTGATATCGGTAAAGCGAAGCGGGAGGTGGCGAGCGAAGCGAGCTGGCGACCCCGTAGCGTGGGGGATGAGGTCATGGTAGTTTTCCGGTTGTAGGCAGGTCCTGAGTGGATCGGAGTGGGGAGGTGGCGAGTGTAGCGAGCCGGCGACCAGGACCGATCCAAAGTTGGTTTGGCTATCAGACTATTGTACTGTCCTTGATCTGTTTGTTTTAGGTGTTAGTCTTCCATGTTATTTTAATAAACAACAAAATCAATTTTCAAAACACCCGTTCTCCCCCCCCCCCCCGCCCTCTCCCCCTCCCACTCCCACTCATCGTATCTCGGAAACTGGCACACATAGTGGTTGTTTTTAATTCTCACTTAATACTATTGAGGGGCGTTGAAATTCGTATACCCTCTCCTCCCCCTCCAACCTCCCCTAAACTTGAAGGGACTGTAACTTCATAACGGTTAGGGATAGCCATTAGGTGTTTGAACAAATATTATCATAGGCGTCGAAACCAGTCTGGTGGTAGAGGACCTTTCCGGTAGCAGGTAGGTCGACAAGCAAATTGTAGGGTAATGGTTTTTAACGAGAGAAGGTCTGAGTTTAAATAAGTTTATAGATTATATTAGGATTTCTGGGGTTTCCAAATCTTTAAATTAATTCTCAAGTTAATTTTTTTTTTTATATCTTATTTTCGTTTCTTAAGTGTTAGGTTCTAAAGTGATTTCATACTGATTTAAGGATTCCTATTGGTTCTCAAAATGTCATAAGGGGAAGGAAAACAATTAAAATATGGGTAGGTTTCGTTATTCGAGTTAGTAGATGATTTCGAATGATTAGAGCCTAATCAAGTGGAAACCTTTAGTCCTTTTGGGCTTAATTTGGCAGTGCACTAGACTTTGAAAAGTTGAAAACTTCTTTTAGGGTCATTTTTGAGAATTAATATTACATTTAGGGGTTTTACAAGTGAACGAAAAACTACCACCACCACTAGCACGCGAGCTGCTTGCAGCTCGCGCAGCACGCAACAACTAGTTTATATTATATAAAACTACAAAGCCACTGACTCACTCACTCATTGACATGCCGTTTCTCGGAATGGGTGAGAGATGGGTTAGGGGTATGTTTTGGAAAAATGACAAGCACTTCCGGTCGAGTAGAGGAAAATTATAGAGGAGATTCAAATCCAAGATGGCGGCCGAGTCCATTTCCGGTTTCGGCGAGGAAAGGACTTGGGCCAATTTCGACTCGTAGGTTTTGAAGAAGGTTTGAAGTCATTTGAAAAAAAAGTAAACAAAAAAAAAAAAACAAGATGGCGGCCGCGCTGGCACGTTTTGAAACTAGCGACTTTTTTCACTCCACTTTGACGAATTGTTTTCTTCTACCGATTTAAAAAATCGCAAACCTTAACGTTGCCAATTTGTAGGTCATTTCAATGGCAATTGAGAAAAATTATGACATTTTGAAAATCCAACATGGCGGACGCTGTGACGGCCATTTTGTAAAATGGTGGAATTTACGACTTTTTTCAAATCCATTTTTCGTGTAGTTGGCAACATCTGACGGGTTCGAGTTGTACCGAGCGGTTGTGTGTTTTGTTGAAGAGTGTTGCCTGGTGCAAAAATTTTCCCCATTTTTTGGGTATTTTTCCAGATTTCCCCCGAAAACATGAAAAGTAGAAATAACGACATTTTGAATAGAGACTTTGTCTAGCTGGCAACTTTGGGGAGCCCCAAATGACATTTGACCATTTTCATCCCTTTCAACTGGCAACCCCAAAAAATATTGAACTTTTTCATTTTTGGGACTTTTTCACTTTGGCGAATTACTTTGTTCTACCAAACTCAAAAGTTGGCAACACCGAGTACACCGGTCGGTGGCCTGTATCCTTGAGATTTACAGAAAATTATGACATTTGAGAAAAACAAAATGGCGGCTGGTGTGGCGGCCATCTTGTAAAAACGACAAAAAATCCGAATTTTCGACACGATTTTTCGGGTAGTTGGCAACATCTGACGGGTTCGAGCTGTACCGAGCGGTTGTGTGTTTTGTTGAGTAGTGTTGCCTGGTGCAAAAATTTACCCCATTTTTAGGGTGTTTTCCCAGATTTTTCCCAAAAACATGAAAAGTAGAAATAACGACATTTTGAATAAAATTGTTGCATAACCATCTTGAATCGGGTGCCCCAAATGACATTTGACCATTTTCATCACACTCAGCTGGCAACCCCGGGCGCCATTGGGGCTTGAATTTTCGGGTCAGACCCTACTTTGGCGAATTGTTTTGTTCTACCAAACTCAAAAGTTGGCAGCACCAAGTACACCGGTTTGTAGTTTATATCCTTGAAATTTCAGAAAAATTATGACTTTTTAGAAAAACAAAATGGCGGACTGTGTGGCCATCTTATAAAAAAGACAAAATTTCAAATTTTCGATACGATAAATGGGTCAGTTAGTATCCCCCGACTGGATCATTTTGTATGAAACGGTTGTGTTCTGTGTTGACGAGTGTTGCCGGGTGCAATTTTTTTTCCTATTTTTGGGGTATTATCCCAGATTTTCCCCAAAATCTTGAAAAGTAGAAATAATGACATTTTGAATATAAATGTTGCATAACAACTAAGAATGGGGTGCTTCAAATGACATTTGACCATTTTCATCACTTTCAGCTGGCAACCCCAAGAGCCACTGGGGCTTGAATTATCGGGTCATACCCTACTTTGGCGAATTGTTTTTTTCTACCAAATTCAAAAGATGGTAGCACCAAGTACACCGGTTTGTAGCCTATATCCTTGACATTTCAGAAAAATTACGACGAGTGATGAAAATGGTCAAATGTCATTTGAGGCATCTCAAATGACATTTGACCATTTTCATCACTTTCAGATGGCAACCCGAAAGCCATTGGGGTTTGAATTTTCAGGTCAGACCTTACTTTGGCGAATTACTTTGTTCTAGCAAATTCAAAAGTTGGTCACACCAAGTACACCGGTCGGTGGCCTGTGTCCTTGAGATTTCAGGAAAATTATGACTTTACAGAAAAACAAAATGGCGGCTGGTGTGGCGGCCATCTTGTAAAACTGACGAAAAATCCTTATTTTCAACACGATTTTTCGGGTCGTTGGCAACATCCGACGGGTTCGTGTTGTACCGAGCGGTTGTGTGTTTTGTTGAGTAGTGTTGCCTGGATTAAAACATTACCCCATTTTTAGGGTAATTTCCCAGATTTTCCCCAAAAACATGAAAAGTAGAAATAACGACATTTTGAATGGAAATTTTGCATAATCACCAAGAATAGAATGCCCTTAATGACATTTGACCGTTTTCGTCATTTTCAGCTGGCAACCCCGATAGCCATTGGGTTTCGAATATTTGGGTCAGACCTGACTTTGGCGAATTACTTTGTTCTACCAAACTCAAAAGTTGGCTACACCATGTACCTCCGTCTGTGGCTTGTATCCTTGAGATTTCCAAAAAATTATGATTTTTCAGAAAAACAAAATGGCGGCTGGTGTGGCGGCCATCTTGTAAAAACGACGAAAAATCTCAATTTTCGACATGATTTTTCGGGTAATTGGCAACATCTGACGGGTTCGAGTTGTACCAAGCGGTTGTGCGTTTTGTCAAGTAGTATTGCCTGGTACAAAACATTTCCCCATTTTGAGGGTATTTTCCCCAGAAACATGAAAAGTAGAAATAACGACATTTTGAATGGAAATTTTGCATAATCACCAAGAATAGAATGCCCTTAATGACATTTGACCGTTTTCGTCATTTTCAGCTGGCAACCCCGATAGCCATTGGGTTTCGAATATTTGGGTCAGACCTGACTTTGGCGAATTACTTTGTTCTACCAAACTCAAAAGTTGGCTACACCATGTACCTCCGTCTGTGGCTTGTATCCTTGAGATTTCCAAAAAATTATGATTTTTCAGAAAAACAAAATGGCGGCTGGTGTGGCGGCCATCTTGTAAAAACGACGAAAAATCTCAATTTTCGACATGATTTTTCGGGTAATTGGCAACATCTGACGGGTTCGAGTTGTACCAAGCGGTTGTGCGTTTTGTCAAGTAGTATTGCCTGGTACAAAACATTTCCCCATTTTGAGGGTATTTTCCCCAGAAACATGAAAAGTAGAAATAACGACATTTTGAATGAAATTGTTCCATAACCATCTAGAATCGGGTGCTCCAAATGACATTTGACCATTTTCATCACTTTCAACTGGTAACCCCGAGAGCCATTGGGGCTTGAATTTTCGGGTCAGACCTGATTTTGGCGAATTACTTTGTTCTACCAAACTCAAAAGTTGGCTACATCGAGTACACCGTTCAGTGGCCTGTATCCTTGAGATTTCACGAAAATTATGACTTTACAGAAAAACAAAATGGCGGACAGTGTGGCAGCCATCTTAATAAATACGAAAAATCCCACTTTTGGACACGATAAACGGGAAAGCTGGCATCCCCCGACTGGATTGCGTTGTATGAAACGGTTGTGTGTTTTGTTGAGGAGTATTGGTGCAAAAAATTTCCCCATTTTTTGGGTATTTTCTCAGATTTTCCCCAAAAACTTGAAAAGTAGAAATAATGATATTTTGAATATAAATGTTGCATAACTGCTAAGAATGCGGTGCGTCAAATGACATTTGACCATGTTAATCACTTTCAGCTGGCAACCCCGAGCGCCATTGGGGCTTGAATTTTCGGGTCAGACCCGACTTTGGCGAATTGTTTTGTTCTACCAAACTCAAAAGTTGGCAACATAAAGTACACCGGTTTGTAGCCTATATCCTTGACATTTCAGAAAAAATATGACTTTTAGAAAAACAAGATGGCGGACAATGTGGCGGCCATCTTAATAAATACGAAAAATCCCACTTTTAGACACGATAAATGGGACAGCTGGCATTCCCCGACTGGATTGCGTTGCATGAAACGGTTGTGTGTTTTATCAAGGCGTGTTGCCTGGTGCAATTTTTTTCCCTATTTTTACGGTATTATACCAGATTTCCCCCGAAAACAAGAACAGTAGAAATGACGACATTTTGTATGGAAATTTTGCATAACCACCAATAATGGGGTGCCCTTAGTGACATTTGTCCATTTTCATCACTTTCATTTGGCAACCCCGAGAGCCATTGGTTGATAAATTTTCTGGTCAGACCCGACTTAGGCGAATTCTTTTGTTCTACCGAAGTCAACGTATAGCCACCGTTTTTTTACTGACATATAGCTTTTATCCTGGTATGTTTGGTAAAATTGTGACATTTCAGAAATTCAAGATGGCGGCCGTGCCATTTCCGGTTTCCGAAACCTTGTCCAATTGGGGTCGTTCAAACGGTGTTAGAGTTTTTTTCAAATTTTAAGATATTTAAGGGGTTTCGAGGGATCTTTACTGGTTTTAGGGCTTTGCCCCTACAGGAATATTTTGTACAGGAATATTTTGTAAAACGAAAAGAACGAATAGTAGTAGTAGTTTACGATTGGGTTCCTTCAAACGGTTTCGACCGAATGAGAATTGATTTTGTACATAGAGGGGTTTACTTATATGGTCGATGTAAGGTTTCTTTTGGTAGTGAAATTTGTGTATCCTTCCCACCTCTCCCCAACCTCCCCTCAAATAGAAAGGGCTGTAACTTCATTACGGTTAGAGATAGCCGATAGGTGTTTGAACAAATATTATATTAGGCGTTGAAACCCGTCCGGTGGTGGTGGGGAGGTGGCGAGGGAAGCGAGCCGGCGACCCCATTTCATAAGTATAAGGTCACGGTAGCATTCTGGTGGTACGCAGGTCCTGAGTGGAACGAAGTGAGGAGGTGGCGAGCGTAGCGAGCCGGCGACTATTACCGGTGGTGGTACCGGTAAAGTGAAGGGGGAGAGGTAGCGAGCGAAGCGAGCCGGTGACTCCGTAGCGTGGGGATAAAGGTCACGGTAGCTTTCCGGTGGTAGGCAGGTCTTGAGTGGAGCAAAGTGGGGAGGTGGCGAGCGTAGCGAGCCGTCGACTGAAAACCTATCCGGTGGTGGTACCGGTAAAGCGAAGGGGGGAGGTGGCGAGCGAAGCGAGCCGGTGACCCCATAGCGTGAGGATAAGGTCACGGTAGGTTTCCGGTGGTAGGCAGGACTTGAGTGGAGCAAAGTGGAGAGGTGGCGAGCGTAGCGAGCCGTCGACTGAAAACCTGTCCGGTGGTGGTACCGGTAAAGCGAATTGGCATGAAAAGACCACGGTAACTTTCCGGTGGTAGGCAGGTCTTGAGTGGAGCGAAGTGAGAGGTGGCGAGCGTAGCGAGCCGTCCACTGAAAACCTGTCCAATGGTGGTACCGGTAAAGCGAAGGGGGGAGGTGGCGAGCGAAGCGAGCCGGTGACCCCATAGCGTGAGGATTAGGTCACGGTAGCTTTCCGGTGGTAGGCAGGACTTGAGTGGAGCAAAGTGGGGAGGTGGCGAGCGTAGCGAGCCGTCGACTGAAAACCTGTCCAAAGCGAATGGGGGAGGTGGCGAGCGAAGCGAGTCGGCGACCCTGTAGCGTGTCGCTTTCCGGTGGTAGGCAGGTCTTGAGTGGAGCGAAGTCAGAGGTGGCGAGCGTAGCGAGCCGTCCACTGAAAACCTGTCCAATGGTGGTACCGGTAAAGCGAAGGGGGGAGGTGGCGAGCGAAGCGAGCCGGTGACCTCATAGCGTAAGGATAAGGTCACGGTAGCTTTCCCGTGGTAGGCAGGACTTGAGTGGAGCAAAGTGGGGAGGTGGCGAGCGTAGCGAGCCGTCGACTGAAAACCTGTCCGGTGGTGGTACCGGTAAAGCGAATGGGGGAGGTGGCGAGCGAAGCGAGTCGGCGACCCCGTCGCGTGTCGCTTTCCGGTGGTAGGCAGGTCTTGAGTGGAGCGAAGTGGACAGGTGGCGGGCGTAGCAAGCCGGCGACCAGGTCGGCGACCAGGACCGGTCCAAAGTTGGTTTGGCTATCAGACTATTGTACTGTCCTTGATCTGTTTGTTTTAGGTGTTAGTCTTCCATGTTATTTTAATAAATTAATAAAATCAATTTTCAAAACATTTCAGGGATCGCATCCAATTACCAAACACTTGGCTCAGCCGAAAGACGTCCACTGCTGGACATGGGCTTCCCCCAAGTGTCGCCACATTTACCGGTCCCGTGCGACTCGCATCCAGCGATCCCCGCAACCTTCACCAGGTCATCGGTCCACCTAGAGCATGTTGTTACATTAATATCAATACAGCCACACAACACGTGGATTCACAGTTTGAAATTATGATGCTCTAGCTAACACTATCCACTTCCTCTCAGATAGACCATCTGCCTGCTAGCTTTCCTACTGATTAAGTAACTAATACTTACTACTGGTCTCCACGGCTTTTCTTTTATTCTTGGATACTTTTTGTTCTTCTTCCACTTCAATTTTAAACGTCATTAAAGGTACTTCACTTTCTGAATCTGATTCAGAATCAGGTGGGTGGGGGTGTATATTTTCTGGTTTAACATCAGCTGTAAGTAAGCAAAATCTCAAATCAATACTTGTGTCATTTTCTGCCTAGCCTTTTCCCAACTATATTGGGGTCGGCTTCCAGTCTAACTAACCAGATGGAAGGAATCTTACTACAGGCATAAAAAGAATCCTATGTGTTAATCCAGGTTATAAACTATTTGTGTGCAAAATTTAATCCAAATCCGTTCAATGTATCTGTGGGAAAGAATAACAAACTTACACACATACTCACATAGGTACAAATCTTCGCATTTAATTTATAATATTATTGGTAGGATTAATTTGAAGACAACATTAGGTAAGCTAACCACTAGGTACCTGTTAGGTGGACCATTCGCTATCCTATTGATTATTACACTTACCACTAGTCTCTACGGCCTCATTCTTAAGTTCTTCTTCCATTTCAATTTTAAACCTCATTAAAGGTACATTACTTTCTGAATGTGATTCAGAATGAGGTGGGTGGGGGTGTATATTTTCTGGTTCATGACCTGTAAGTAAGTTAAAGACTCGATGAAGTTCTAACACCATCAAAAATAGCAACTCAAAATCAAAGCATTTATTTCAATTAGACCATTCCGTGAGTACACGGCGAGAGGAATTAATAAGCTAAGTAATTAATTATGGATTGTAAGTTGTCCACTATATCAATACTGTCCTACAATTGTAAATCGATTAAGCGATCAAAGCAATGTGTGCGTGAACTCACTAAAACTAGTGACATCGTTTTATTGCAGGAGACTTGGCTGCTACCTCACGATTTGGATTTTGTAAATGAAATAAATGAAGATTTTGGGTGTGTTGCCAAGTCTTCTGTAGATACTTCAGTAGGAATTTTAAGGGGTAGGCCGTATGGGGGCTTAGCCATTATGTGGAACAAAACTAAGTTTCCATATGTTTCACCTATTAGTTGTAGTAGTGACCGCCTAGCGGCTGTGAGAATAGCGACTGGTACGGGATGTGTTATTGTTATTAATGTGTATATGCCTGTTGATAACGTCGATAATCTGACAGAGTTTATTGATTGTTTGGGTGCAATAAACGCAATTATAGAAGAGGGTGATGCGCAATGTGTTTATGTGATGGGTGATTTCACAGAACATAAAAAACAGGTTCTGTGGGTGATTTTAATGCACATCCTACGGCTAAGTTTGGCCTTGAGTTGATAAAGTTTTGTATGGATATGGAGTGGGAATGTGTCGATTTTAATTTGCTTGGATTAGATTCCGAAACTTTTACGTTTATGAGTGAGTCAAATGGCAGTCGGCGGTGGCTGGATCACTGCATAGCAACGAAGGCTGCTTGGGATACTGTGATAGCTGCTGACGTCATACATGACGTCATGTGGTCTGATCACTACCCTTTGAGAATTGTTTGCGATATATCCTGTATGACTGTTGAGACAGCTGTCGCCGATTCTAGTATCCACCAAAAGGGAATCACATGGGGCAAGCGTACCAAAGAACAAATTAATGTATACCAAAAACATTGTTCTAATAAATTATGTGATGAGTTTAATATTTTTAAGTGTGACTGTGAAAACAATATTAATTGCGAACATTATGACAAGTATTGTAAATCGATTGACTTATATTATTCGTATATCGTTGAGACATTGCAGACTGCTGCTGTACTGAGTTCTCGTTTAGGTGAGCAGAGGCGGTGCAAAAAAGTGACTGGATGGAACTACCATGTGCAGGACTATCATCGAACTGCTAGGTTCCATTTCAAGATTTGGAAGGAGGCTGGTAGACCGTTACAAGGTTTGATTTTTGAAAACATGCGTAGTAGTCGTTCCATGTTTAAAAATAAAATCAAGTGGTGTCAGAAAAATGAGGAGTCTATTAAAATGAATATTTTGGCCTTGCATAGAAAAGAAAAGAATTTTTCTAAGTTTTGGAATGCGACTAAAAAGTTTAATTTTAAACAAAACCTTCCTGTCTCTGTCGATGGATTGCAGGAAACAAGTAAAATAGCTGATTTGTTTGCCAGTAAATTTAAAGTTAACCCCATGCAAGTCGATTGTAAGCTCAGCAATGATACCATCGTGACTGAGCCACTTCCACCATTTACGCTAGATGATGTGATCTCTGCGGTGAGGAATATGAAGCGTGGTAAGTCACCTGGGCACGATGGTCTCAGTGTAGAGCACCTTGTCTGGGGAAGTGCCGACTTGTTTCCGCATTTAAGCGCGCTATTTAATTTATGTATAAAACACGCCTACTTGCCGAAACTTTTAATGAGAACTGTGGTGGTTCCGATTGTTAAAAATAGAACGGGTGATTTGAGTGCATCTTGTAACTACCGACCTATCTCACTTGGGACGGTAATTGGCAAGGTGCTGGAGCGTCTCATTCAACCTGTACTGCAAAATAATATAAAAATTGACGATGCACAGTTTGGTTTCCGACCCGGACTATCAACGGACTCTGCGATAATTAGCCTTAAGAGTGCGGTAGCCTATTACACTCACCAGAAAACTTCCGTGTATGCTTGCTTCTTAGACCTGAGCAAAGCTTTTGACCTGGTTAATTATGAAATCCTTTGGGACAAACTAAAAAAGTCAAAAGTACCTCACCAAATCGTAGATCTGTTGAGAGTCTGGTATTTTTTTTTTTTTTTTTTTGTACTATAATATTAAGAACAAAAGTCTTAATAATTAATTACGATCTAGCCTAAAAGACTAATAAGCAATTTAACTCTAACTTAATATGTTACGTGATAGAATATGTTAAAACTAAGAATAGTGTTCATTTGCACTTTTACACAAGTCCGTAGCACTTTCTTAGAGTCTAATATAATTTATAAAACACTATGTTCATGTGTTATATGAATAGCACAACATTGTTACTATTACTCATTCACTTTGTACACTACACTAATTCAAAAGGTTTAGTTCTTTTTAGCCTACGCACTAAGTCTGTGTTGTCTAGCAGCTGAATTGCCTCAACATTCACGTGTCGATGAAGTCTGTGTTCGTGGGCTTCAGCAAATTTTTGGATAATAGTGGTGACGAATTCCATTTTAAGGTCACGATGAAGGTCGTCATTTCTTATGTACCAGGGTGCATTGACAGCATCCCTAAGTACTTTATTTTGGAATTGCTGGATTATTTTGACGTTGCTTTGTTTAGTACAGCCCCAAAGTTGGATGCCATACGTCCAAATTGGCATCAGAATATGCTTGTATAGGGTTATTTTATTATGTATTGATAGACAAGATTTCTTTCCGAGTAACCAATACATACTTTTATAACGTATATCGAGTTCCTGTCTTTTCTTTTTCACATGAGCTTTCCAACGCAACTTGGCGTCGAGAGTGATGCCAAGGTATTTGGCTGTATTAGCATAAGGTACTTGCGTACCATTTATGTAGATTGGGTGATAGTCCAAGTGTTTGTTTGTAAAGTCAATGTGAATTGATTTTGACTCATTCAGTTTGATCTTCCATTTTTGTGTCCAGTCATAAACTTTGTTCACAGCTAGTTGAACTTTTTCTACTGCTTCTCTGTGGCTTGATCCAGTAGCCATAATTGCAGTATCATCTGCAAAGGTCGCAATGGTGTTGTTTTCCAGTTCTGGGATGTCACATGTGTATAACAAGTACAAAATTGGGCCTAGCACACTTCCTTGAGGTACACCAGCTTTTATAGCTTTTAGCTCGGAATATGCGTCCTCCTGCCGTATTCTAAACATTCTGTTAGTAATGTACGACTCTAGGATATCTGCAAATTCTGGTAGCATGCGTCTGAGCTTGAATATTAGGCCCAGATTCACAGTCCTGACTTTACTTTACAGCAAAGGAGTCTTCACAAAGTAAGCTTTGTATTACCGAAGTATACTTTCTATTTATTCAATTTCAGAGACAGTTGCTTGACTTTCCTTAGAAAAGTACGGCTCCAAAGTAAAGTATAGGGAAAGATGTGTGGCTGTTACGTTTCACATACAAATGTTTTGGAGAACTTATTTTTAAATCAAGTTTTATTTCCTTAAAAAAATAGTTATTAACATATTATTCAAGACGAGTGTTTATATCGTGCTCTTACTTAGATTTATAATATTAATGTTATCATTTTACATGAAAAGTAAAGATTTTTGGAAAAAAAATATGTACTAAGTACGTGGAACGAAACGAAACATCGTTGACGTGTGGTTGACGTTCTGTTTGCTACTTGTACGTAAAAAATGTTTTTCATCTATATTATTTATTAACTTGATTCTATCTATGCATTACACGTTGACGTGCCAACTTTCGTGGCGAAGGAGCTACATAAGCAGCTGAAAGGGGGAAAGCAGAACCGTCGTCGTTGTGAAACCCTTCCGAGGAATCCGGTACAGTGCTGTCCAGCAAAGCAGGAGTGTGATGAGGACGGCTTCACCTTACTTCAGAAGAAGAAGAAGAAGCCTACTTGTCGCAATCAATGCGGTACTGGACTGTCAGGACCAAATATGCTGCTGCGTGCAGCGACACCAACGACGTTGCTGTATGTGTCTCGACTGCATCACTCCACGAAGGTTGAGGAGATCGTTGAACTCAAACTCAAAACTCAAAGCATTTATTTCAATTAGACCATTACGGCACTTTTGAATGTCAAAAATACAAAGAAAAATCAAAGCTACAGTCACAGTCACAAGGCATAATAACTTGAGAAAGTACTGTAGTTGCCCATTCCCTAGCGTAGATCTCTATGGAGAAGAACGGGCAAGAAACTCCATGGACACTCTTTTAAATCAAAATATTGTTACAAAATCTTGGTTACATCATTCATGTTGGATTAAACATATATGTGAGAACGATGTACAAAGACGTGCACATTAAGAGCGTCCAGAGAAAAGATTAAATCAACATCATAAAAATAAAGTAATTAAAATTAACCGTGGCAGCTAAGAGATGACCAGTCTCAACTGACAGCGCCCGTTCACGAACATGACGCATGTATCAGCACCATTCAGCTCAACCATATTGAAGGGAACTAAATGACCCGACACACCCGCCACCATCACCGAGACATTTGAGTGAGCATGACATTCTCTCAGCCGCCAAGGCTTATTCAAGTCAAAAAAAATAAAATTACTAGATGTAAATGGTGGCTTTACAGTGCATAGTACTCACACATGCGCTATGAAGTTATATAATACTAATATATGGAATCTATACAATGCAAGGATCTTTTTTACAATCTTCTGCAGCTTCCACAATAACTAAACTGGGAATCAATTGGTTTGCCCCTATGGTTGTGGAGCAGGACCAGCATTGAGCCAAGCATTTTTATCAGCAATGTAATCCCCCAACTTATAATATGCTTGCCTACATAGTGTGCGTTTTATACAAGATTTAAACTTTGTCTCATTCAGTTGAAGAATGTGGGGAGGGATTTTATTGTAACATTTTAAACAGTACCCCATGAAAGTTGAATCTACTTTAGCAAGCCTGAAACCTGGCTGAACTAGTTGATCCCTATTTCTAGTACTATAGTGATGTCTGTCACCTCTTTTACTGAATAAATGCAGGTTTTTCCTAACGTACATGATGTTTTCATAGATATATTGACAAGGTACTGTCATGATATTAATTTTCTTGAACAGCTCTCTTAGAGAATCACGTCGACGTAAGTCATATATGGCTCTGACGGCTCTTTTTTGCAGAATAAATATAGACTCGATGTCTGCAGCCCGTCCCCATAGTAAAATACCGTATGACATAATACTGTGGAAATAACTATAATAGACTAGCCTCGCGGTATCGACATCAGTAAATTGACGGATTTTTCTAACAGCATATGCTGCTGAGCTCAGCCGTCCTGCAAGAGATGTTAAATGAGGGCCCCATTGTAGCCTTGAATCGAGCGCGATTCCCAAGAAAACCGTTTTATCGACAAATTCTAGTTTCTCTTGATTCAATACTATGTCACAATCACTACTTTTGACATTTGGTAGAGCAAATCTAATGCACTTAGTTTTTTTCCCATTTAGAACTAAATTGTTTGCGGTAAACCAATCATGGACCTGCAGTAAGGCGTTATTTACGTCGTCAAGATTAGTGGCACGTCTGTTTATCTTAAATATTAAAGAAGTATCATCAGCAAACAACACCATTTGCGGGTGGTTGTTAAATAAATGGGGTAGGTCATTTATATAAACTAAAAAGAGGAAGGGACCCAATATGGAACCTTGTGGTACACCCATTTTTACTTTTAAACCCATTGAATTCACACCATTTATTTGTACCTGCTGCTGTCTATCACTCAAATACGATTTTATTAAACTGAGCGCAAGTTTACCTAAACCGTAATGCTCAAGTTTCAAGATCAGGGTTTCGTGATTCACGCAATCAAATGCCTTCGAAAGGTCACAGAAGATTCCTATGGCATCTTGTGCCTCTTCCCACGCAGTAAATATGTGTTTTAATAAAGTGACACCGGCGTCAGTTGTACAACGTCCTTTGGTGAAACCATACTGCTGCTCGTGCAATATTTTATTGATGTTAAAATGGTTAAGCATTTGATTGAGCATTATCTTTTCAAACACCTTGCTGAAAACCGGCAACACGGATACGGGCCTATAGTTATTAGTGTCCTTACTGTCCCCGGATTTAAAAAGCGGTATTACCTTACTGAATTTCATAAGATCCGGAAAGACCCCTTGATCCACGCACAAATTAAATATTAAGGCTAAATACGGTGCTACAGTCTCAATAATTGAGGTACACGCTTTGATAGACAAACCCCATAGATCTTCGGTTAATTTGATCTTGATTTGCTTAAAAGCTTTTACGACTGTTATGGGGTTAATATGCTGAAATTTAAATTCATTTGGACAGGCTGAAACGTTCGCTTTCAATAAATCAATAGAGAGCAAGGGAGAGGAATTTAAGGTTTCTGTAGTTTTAATTGGGATGCTGGTAAAGAAATTTACAAATTCTTGAGCAACTTCACTGTTGGAGCTGACGAGGCCACGTGAGGTCTCTAGTGTGAAGTCATTACTTTGTTTTTTATTTCTATTTGTTTCACTGTTGATTATTTTCCAAACCGTCTTTATTTTATTATCGGCTGATTTAATCTTGTTGCTAATGTATAAGGATTTGGCTACCTTGCAAGTGGTTTTAAAAATTTTCGAGTAAGTAGCAACATATTTATTAAAAGATTCTGTGTTGATATAAGGCTTAAGACCGTACAGCTCAAACAACCGTTCCCTACTTTTCCTAATACCCTGTGTTGCCCAGTCACTGAAAATAAACTTAGGGCCAATGGTTTTAGATTTCTTTTTTAAAGTATTATTGAACTCGGTGTGCACAACCGAAAAGAATTCTTCATAAAATTCATTTACATTCTCTAAATTAGGGCCCGGTATACTTAACTTCTTAATTAAATTATTATTAAATTTGTCTAAATTGCTTGGTGTCATTTGTCTAGTTTGTATCTGAATTCTTTGCAATTGTATATTGGACGCGAAAGCAACGGTCTGACCGCTGTGATCAGAAGGAAGGTAATTTACGATGGATTTATGTATGTAGTCGCAGCAACAAAAAACATTATCAATACATGTAGCAGTATTTGTAGTAATTCTAGTTGGTTCTGAAAACACGTTTGACAAATTAAATGATTTAAAAAGACTTAAAAATCTACTGCTATTTACATTATTTTCTAAGATATTAACATTGAAGTCACCACAGATAATTATTGGTTTATTACCAGTTACAAGTTTTGCCAAAGCATCTTCCATTACTGACTCAAAGATAGAGTAGTTCAAGTAATTAGGGGGTCTGTAAACGCACACTATTATATGCTTATCAAGCTCAACACAAGACAATTCAATGCTGTGTTCGACCGATAGATCGACTATATCATTCCGAGACTTAGATTTAATACAGTTTTTAACTAAGATTAATGAACCCCCACGCATCTTAGATTTTCGGTTAAAGCAACTTCCCACGTTGTAGTTATCATAATTTATTTGCATTGATTCATAATCTTTCATCCAATGTTCGGTAAAACAAATAATATCAAACTTGGTTTTTTCTAAAAACAATTCTATTTCTAATTGTTTGGATGAAAATCCCTGAATATTCTGATGAAATAATTTCAAAGAATTCTGCTCAGCCCCTTTTTTACAAATAGTTGATTGAGAGCTAGAAGATACCTTAAAGTTGACAGGTTTAACAAAATTGTCACTATTACCTTCTGTTGTCTTATTTACTAGTTTAAATCTAAGCTAAAATGTGTATAATTACAATTAGTATAATTACTAATTTCAGTAGAACTATTTACAGAAAACTGCGACATACCACATATGTCTGAGTTTAAATTAAAAGCTAATAGCCGAGCTATTTGACGTCTAAAACTAATAGGCAAGTACGCATTATTCCTAGTTGACTTCAGTTTCTGAACGAAACTGTTAGTGTCGAAAAATGTCAACCTGTCACTATAGTGACTAGCTAATAAACACATGCGATTGTTTAGGGTATGGATGTAATGATTTTGCCTGCTTGACAACTTTTTAAAATAAGGAAAGGCACACAGAATTATTTTCTTGCAATTTAGTTTTAACAGTTGAGTGACATTGTCAGTGATATCATCAATTTTTACGTTTAAACTGTTACCAACAAATACAGTAACAATGGCATTAGGATCTATTTCCTTCCTAGTTATGGATGACATTATGTGGTTGTAAGAAGCCTGAGGTGTACAATAATTTTGGGAAGAATGACTCAGATTGTTACTTATTAATTTTCCTAACCCTATTCCGATACTGTCTGTAAACATAATGGAGCAACCACACTGTGAACTACTAGAAAGGGGAGAACTATTTTCTGTTTGTCTTACAGGTGTAGAACCTTGTGTAATGAGTGGTGAATTTTCAATGGGGATACAGCCCGGAACACTGCCTAACCGGGTCCGGTCATCCGGGCTCGAATCTATTTGTGATGTACATTGAGTGCTGTTCAAGGTCATCATGTCTACATAGTCATTACCCCTATTAACTAACTCGTTTGCAGCAAGGATATGTTCTTTAATTTGTTTTTGAGAATTCACATACTTAGAATAACACAATTTTAGTTGACTCTCTAAAACTTGAATTTCGGACTGTAACTGTTGAGTGTCTGTTTCATAAAACTTCTTACTATCCTCTAATTTAATTTGATAATTATTTAACTTGGTAAGGAGAAAAACACGTTCCTTTCTTAGTTTAATGTTGATGGAACTATATTTTTGTTGTTTTTTGAACTTATTGCATTTCTTTATAATTCTATTTAGTTTTGCATATTTTTTTATTTTATTTTGGCTAACTTTATAACTGCTACAATTATATTTCAGAATAGAATCTTCAGTAAGATCTATTGTAGTTAAAGAATGTGGGTTGCAATTTGAAGAATGTGGGTTGCAATTTGAAGAATGTGGGTTGCAATTGAGTACATGAAGGTCAAGACCAGCTGGAACTTGAGGGTCGAGAGGTTGGAGCCGCGTCACAACACCAACTTCAAATCGTTTGTGGTGCGAGTTCCGACACAATATCTCGACATGTTTCTCAAGGAAGTTTTTGGCCGAAGGGTGTAATCTACCGTCGTTTTCGCGGCAGGCTACGTGACACCGCACAGCGTATCACGACGCCGCCACTTCGTGTGTGATGATAGTTCATAGCTTATAAGTTAGATTTTTTATGCGTTAGTATATTTTTATGTTGTTATTTTGTGTATTTTATCTATGGGCCTAAAAATGCCTGATAATAAAATTATTGATTGATTGATTACTTTTGGACTCCCGATACTGCCTCACCAGTTAACTTGTAGTTTTTGACCTGCTGCTCGATATGGATAACGTCGGTAAAATTTACCAACTTTTAAATTAAATTGAAAATATCAGAAACCAGTAGACACAGCAAAATTGAAAGAAAACGAACGACGCGACGCAACCACCAACAATTGTGTTGGTGGTTGCGTCGCGTCGTTCGCAAACAATAAAAAATCACTTCGACATGATTTTTCGAATTATAACCCAACCAAAATTAAATGTGTTTCTTTTCTAGGAAACTAGTTTGACATGAAGGGCTACATTATTTAAACGCATAGTAATGCAAAGTTTACTTTGAGGCCAAAGTCATGATTATCGACTACTTAGCCTTTACTAAGCAAAGTACAATTTTTGGAAAGTAAAGTAGAGCTTGACAGGACTTAGAAATATTTTTTTGGGTGAAAGTAGACTTTTACATCAAAGTAAAGTCAAAGTGCGGTCTGTGAATCTCAGCCTTAGGCCCAGATTCACAGTCCTGACTTTACTTTACAGCAAAGGAGTCTTTACAAAGTAAGCTTTGTATTACCGAAGTATACTTTCTATTTATTCAATTTCAGAGACAGTTGCTTGACTTTCCTTAGAAAAGTACGGCTCCAAAGTAAAGTATAGGGAAAGACGTGTGGCTGTTACGTTTCACATACAAATGTTTTGGAGAACATATTTTTAAATCAAGTTTTATTTCCTTAAAAAAATAGTTATTAACATATTATTCAAGACGAGTGTTTATATCGTGCTCTTACTTAGATTTATAATATTAATGTTATCATTTTACATGAAAAGTAAAGATTTTTGGAAAAAAAATATGTACTAAGTACGTGGAACGAAACGAAACATCGTTGACGTGTGGTTGACGTTCTGTTTGCTACTTGTACGTAAAAAATGTTTTTCATCTATATTATTTATTAACTTGATTCTATCTATGCATTACACGTTGACGTGCCAACTTTCGTGGCGAAGGAGCTACATAAGCAGCTGAAAGGGGGAAAGCAGAACCGTCGTCGTTGTGAAACCCTTCCGAGGAATCCGGTACAGTGCTGTCCAGCAAAGCAGGAGTGTGATGAGGACGGCTTCACCTTACTTCAGAAGAAGAAGAAGAAGCCTACTTGTCGCAATCAATGCGGTACTGGACTGTCAGGACCAAATATGCTGCTGCGTGCAGCGACACCAACGACATTGCTGTATGTGTCTCGACTGCATCACTCCACGAAGGTTGAGGAGATCGTTGAGTACATGAAGGTCAAGACCAGCTGGACCTTGAGGGTCGAGAGGTTGGAGCCGCGTCACAACACCAACTTCAAATCGTTTGTGGTGCGAGTTCCGACACAATATCTCGACATGTTTCTCAAGGAAGTTTTTGGCCGAAGGGTGTAATCTACCGTCGTTTTCGCGGCAGGCTACGTGACACCGCACAGCGTATCACGACGCCGCCACTTCGTGTGTGATGATAGTTCATAGCTTATAAGTTAGATTTTTTATGCGTTAGTATATTTTTATGTTGTTATTTTGTGTATTTTATCTATGGGCCTAAAAATGCCTGATAATAAAATTATTGATTGATTGATTAGGTACTTTTGGACTCCCGATACCTTGATTCACCAGTTAACTTGTAGTTTTTGACCTGCTGCTCGATATGGATAACGTCGGTAAAATTTACCAACTTTTAAATTAAATTGAAAATATCAGAAACCAGTAGACACAGCAAAATTGAAAGAAAACGAACGACGCGACGCAACCACCAACAATTGTGTTGGTGGTTGCGTCGCGTCGTTCGCAAACAATAAAAAATCACTTCGACATGATTTTTCGAATTATAACCCAACCAAAATTAAATGTGTTTCTTTTCTAGGAAACTAGTTTGACATGAAGGACTACATTATTTAAACGCATAGTAATGCAAAGTTTACTTTGAGGCCAAAGTCATGATTATCGACTACTTAGCCTTTACTAAGCAAAGTATAATTTTTGGAAAGTAAAGTAGAGCTTGACAGGACTTAGAAATATTTTTTTGGGTGAAAGTAGACTTTTCCATCAAAGTAAAGTCAAAGTGCGGTCTGTGAATCTCAGCCTTAGACCCTTATGCCAAACTTTATCAAAAGCTTGCGCGACATCTAAAAAGACGGTGGCGCAGACTTCCTTGTTTTCTAGTGTTTTTTCAATGATGTTAGTTATTCTATGTACCTGATCTATTGTTGAGTGTTTTTCCCTGAAGCCAAATTGATGATTTGGAATAAGGTCTTTTTCTTCTATTATTGGTTTTAACCGTTTCAATAACAGTTTTTCAAATAGTTTTGATAACACGGGCAACAGAGAAATAGGTCTATATGATGATGCTTCATGGGGTGGTTTCCCAGGCTTTGCAATCATAATGACTTCAGCAACCTTCCATGACTCAGGTACATGTTTTAAGATAAATGCAGCATTGATAAGCTTGGTCAGCTTTACTATAGCTTTGCGCGGGAGGTGTTTTAGAATTTCACCTGTAATGAGGTCGTAACCCGGAGACTTTTTCGAGCTTATGTTATTTTGAATTTCTCTCATTACTTCTGCTGGTGTCACAAGCTTAATTCTTTGGTTTTGTGATAAATTTTCACTCAAAAGTGTTTCGATCGAACTTTCATTGAGTTGAAAAGTTTCTTCTAAGTGTTGAGCAAACCTTAACGCTTTTTGGCCATTATTTATGGCCCATTTTCCGTCGCTTGTTCTGATGGGCGGTATTTGTGTTATCGGCCTTTTAAGATTTCTTGTCGCTTTCCAAAGGGAGTAGTCCGTTGATTTGTCATTGGTTAGCTGCAGAAGGTTGGCACTCAGAGATTCATCCTCAAATTGTAGAATTTTCCTCTTTAATCGTTTAGTTAAGTTATTTAATGATGTTTTATCTCGTGGGCACCTTGTTTGCTGCCACTGCTTCCTTTGTTTCCTTTTCTCAGATAGTAAATCCACAATTTCTTTAGGATAGATAAATCCCTTATATTTACGTTTTAATTGCGGTGTGTTGCTCCACGCACATTGTTGGATGTCAACAATATATTTGTTTACTTCTGATTCAAGCTGATCTTGCTTTTTTATAGAAGTGTTAAGGTCTATTATATTATCTAGATCAAGGGCAAAACTTTGCCAATCTGTTAATTTATTAACCAGTGTTAAGTGGCTTGGTTTGAATAGGATTTTTTGACTAAGCATTAGTATAATTGAAGAGTGGTCCGAATTCATATGAAAACCTTCCTCCAAACTGACGTAATTGGCGGATATATTTTTGCATATAAAAAAATCTATAAGATCCGGTATTTTCTGGTGGTCAGTGGGCCAGTACGTTGGTTTACCTGTGCTCATAACTTCAGAATGTGTATCTTTAACTGCGCTTAAGAGCTGCTTTCCCTTAGTTGTAGTAAGTCTTGATCCCCAATGCGTATGCTTAGCATTAAAATCGCCGCCTAGGATAAACCTCTGGCCTAATAGTTCAAAGAGATGTAAATATCGCTCTTTTCTTATCATGTGTCGTGGAGGACAGTATACGGCTGCAATGGATATGTGACAAAATTTGGTTTTAACAGATACTGCCACGGCTTGAATGTCTTGTTCTTCATATTTACACTGCACGTAGTGACTAATGTTCTCTTTGATTATAACCGCGCTACCTCCTCTGGCACAGTTGTCAGGGTGGAGCGAATTATATACCATGTATCCTCTAAATTTGACAAAAGATTGCTTAGTGAAGTGCGTTTCAGAGACCAAACACACGTCTATATTTTCTGTGTCCAGAACCGCTTGCAACTCATTTTGATGTTTGAGGAGCCCATTAGAGTTCCAAGCCATTATTTTAAGTGTGTTATTCATTTTTGATTATTTGAAACTGCTGTTTTAGTGCTGGATTCTAATTTCTCTAATCTCTTGAGAGTCTGGTATGAGGGTCAAACTAATCAAGTGAAATGGGGTGATACTCTATCCAGCAGTTACAGGTTGGCCTGCGGAGTGCGCCAAGGTGGGTTGACTTCCCCGGACCTTTTTAATCTGTATATCAACGGTCTGATCGAGGAACTCAGGAGAACCGGAGTCGGCTGTCACTTGGGCAATGTCTGTGTAAATAGCTTGAGCTATGCTGATGACATGGTTCTTTTGAGTCCCTCGATCAAAGGTTTGAGGAAGTTGTTGTCTGTTTGTGAGCATTATGCTGATGCTCATGGACTAAAATACAACGTTCTTAAGACCGAATCCATGGTATTCAGGTCTGGAACAGGTCCGGGGAACATACCCAGTTTGTTTTTGAATGGTGCGACCATAAAGGTCGTAAAGCAGTTTAAATACTTGGGGCACATTTTGACGGACAGACTCCAGGACGACTGCGATATTGAAAGAGAGCGTAGGGCTCTCTCAGTGAGGAGTAACATGCTCGCACGCAAATTTGTGAAGTGCACCAAAGACGTCAAGAACACTCTATTTAGAGCTTATTGTCTGTCAATGTACACCTGTCAACTATGGTGCAACTTCACAAAAAGGATGTACAACTCATTAAGGGTTCAGTACAATGACGCTTACCGAACCCTTATGAAACTGCCAAGGTACTGTAGTGCTTCGAGCATGTTTGCTGAAGCGAGGGTTCCTGATTTTTATGCCATTATGAGGTCGAGGGTCGCGTCCTTTTGGCAATGTTTGAGACGCTCCAGTAATAGCATTTTGAGGGTTGTCTCGTGCAACCTTGCAAGCCCTATATTTGTGCACTGGATTTCTGTTCACCTAAGCGGAAACAAAAAATGACGAAAAAATTAATGTTATTTTTGAAGACTATGGGTACCTATACATACCTCCATGTTTTTAATATTTTAAGGGTCTTATTGATGTTGTTTTTATTTTTAATGAATGTTTAATTAATTGAATAATATTTTATGATTTTTAATTAAGTAATTTGAGTGACATATTGATATGACTTGTAATGAATTTAATGAATTTTTTTATGATTTGTAATGAATTTAATGATATTTTTATGATTTTTGATTTCTTTGCTACTATTATTTTATCGGGTTCAATTGTATTTGTGGTCTACTTATGGGTATTCTTGCCTGCAATAAAACACTATTTATTTATTTATTTATTTTTATTTATTAAGGCACTAAAAAAAAGGAAAACTACAGTCACAGTCACAAGACATACTAACTTGAGAAAGTACTGTAGTTGCCCATTCCCTTGCGTAGATCTTTATGGAGAAGAACGGGCAAGAAACTCATAGTCACTCTTTTAAATCAAAATATTATATGCATTAAGGAGATCACCCAGCCTCCATATAATTTATCATACTTTAAAAAAAAAACTTTTTACTGGAATAGAGCATTACATAATAAACATTTATTATTATTACACCAAAGTCGTGAGTCAATTCACCGAGAAGTAATCCAACCACAAAATGTCTGATATGACCCAGATTGGGGTATTTTTTTTGCCGGTCAACTAAAATAAACGCAGTAATTAAATAGATCTTATGGATATAAACAGTTTTATTATGCCACCCAAGATCAAGTTCCCAAGTTTTAAATAGGGAGAATAAGGGAGATCTGCCGATCTCCTTGAGGCCCAAACTCATCGATGTGTTTTTCCTG
The DNA here is from genome assembly GCA_950022955.1 of Xestia ashworthii. NCBI lineage: Eukaryota > Metazoa > Arthropoda > Insecta > Lepidoptera > Noctuidae > Xestia > Xestia ashworthii. The sequence goes on along the minus strand of OX465576.1, from coordinate 5,872,067 downwards.
GGCGTGCTAACCACTCAGACCTAGTCACTCAACTAATTGCAAAAGTTCCGCCTTGGGATCTGGCGAAGCATCCAGAACGAGCCACCTCTTCCTAGCCTTGGCCACTGTACGCGTTAGGCATTAGTTTCCTGCGCCACTTTGAAACATTGCCTTCGTGATGCACGTTCTGATCATCACGTCACCTGTTTCTAGGCCGGCCTAGGCAGCGCCGTTTATCCTCAGGCACCCATCAAGTTGAGACCTTTGCCCAGTAGTAGTTACCATTTGAGCCTGGCAGCGTTTTTGCCTACGTTTGTTATTCCTGTTTTGAGCGCACCATTGCATTGTGTTCCGCATTTTATCAGTTCTCTTTACACCCAGAATGCTGTGCTCCGTGGTTCTTTGGCAGACCCCAAGGCGGAACTTTTTTTTTTGTTTTTTCTTTTGCTTTTGCTTTTAGGTCTGAGCGGTAGGGACGGGCAGGATAAACATATCGATGAGTTTGAGCTTAAAGGAGATCGGCAGGACTCCCTTGATTATCATCTTCATCGATCAGTAGCATTTTATAGTAATCATTATTATTTTGTTTAAAACTTTGGTGGCATAATAAAAAATGTTTCTATCCATAAGCTCTATTTAATTATTGCGCTTATTTTAGATGGCCGGCATAAAAAAAACCACCCCAATCTGGGTGATCTCAGATATTTTGTGGTTGAATAAATTCTCGGCGAATCGGCTTACAACTTAAGTGTAATAATAAAACAAGTTTATTATGCTATGCTTTAACCAAATATTAAGATAATTTTGGATGGCCGGCAATTTTAAAAATAGCCCAATATGGGTGATCTCCTTTATTTATATTATCATGATTGTTGTGAGTAGTGGTGGGCGTTGCGACGACGAACCGTTTTCAAAGACCGTTTTGTATTCTGCGACGATGAAACCGTTTTACGTCCTGGGTTCAAACGAAGACTTTCGTTGCACAAACCAGTCTTCGGATAACTTGGTGCGATTTTGTATTTTACGCCTATGAAAATACAGTCGAGCTCGAGAGCGCAATGATTCAACTATCTATCTCACTAGAGTCACTCGTCGCCGTCGCGTCGTCGTCCTTTACGTTTCGCGTTATATTGTAGTCTAATAGTCTTTGGTGCCGGTTTCGTTTACAAAACAGTCCTTAAAAACTGCAACTGTATCACTCGACGAAAACGTCCAAGTTGGATAAGTTTCTTCCTCGAAGCCGTTTTCAAACCAGTTGCAACGACGACCGTTTTCTGCAACCGTTTTCGTCGTCGCGAAAACGGTTGCGTTTCGTCCGTCAAAAATTCGACAACGACCCACCACCAGTTGTGAGTGTGTAATGAGTTTTGATTCAGATGCAACATAAACATTGCCGTAAAAATATAACTTTTTTTTAAACATACCACTTAGTTTTTCGTTCTTTGGCTCGATAATATCCTCACAATCGTCTGGTAATTCCTCCTTGATAGTAATATTTTCTATTTGAGGATTATAAACTATACTAGTGTGTTCTATTGATTCTAAGTGGTCATGGTTTACTAAAGGTTTAGACTGTAAAAAGAAGATTATAATATTAGGTTAAGTCATTCACAAGAGCCGCCACAGGTGAGGATATTAAGTGGGCCCAATGCCAACACACTCTGGAAAGTTGGCTGTGCTACCAACTGCACAAGCACTTGTTGCATAGCTTGTGCCAACATGAGAGTGGATCAATATCAAACTGCCACATACATAGAAATTATTCTCACACCAAACTACTATTTTTACTTGCAGCATCTGGCCTCTATAGAAGTGCTTATTTACGCTCATCAACCAAAAGAACCTTTTTTTACGGTTCATGAAATAACTCGTCCCACTCTGGGCTGAGCGAGAGGGAGTGTCAGACTTTTACTGACTAAAACCCATCCATGTTCTTTCCTCGCTCTTTATGTTCTGGGGCCGCATGTCTCTTTCGAACAGTCCCGCAGCAACCAATAGCATCACAGCATCTTTTTGCTGAGCCCCTTGTTTTCAATAACAAAAAAAGACTGCAAAAGAAAAAAAGCACAAGTGGTTTTTTACTACTCCAGTTGCACGGTCTGTGGCTATTGTTACTCAATATTTCAAAAGTATTGTGTGTGTTTGTGCGGACCAATAGTTCCATACTGAAGTATTGTAACCTGCCTCATTATTGTATCCTGCATATCTGACAAAAACACATACAACTCTCCATGGTATTGTTGGCATGGACTCCAGGTAGGTACCAATCACCTACACACTATAGGTACTGAAATCTTAAGTTATAAGCGTAATAAAATTAATGTCAGCTGATGAATAGGTACCTCACCTCATAACTCTCATGCTTCATATGAGCAAACACTTTATTGGCTTCCAAACAATTCTTCTGCAGACTGAAGCATTTCTTTAGTTTAGTGCAGCAAGAGAAACAAGCATGATGCGGTCTATTGTCTTCAGTTACAAACTGCAACAAAACTTGTCTTACTCCATTTTATCTGTGAGTGAATAAATAGGTACCTTTGAATAAGGCGGCCAACCGTCCCGTATTCTGCGGGACCGTCCCGTAATGCTAGATGTAATCCCGCTTTGAAATAATTAGTAAAATAGTCCCGCATGCGTTCTCTGATCTATTCTTTCTATCTGACAGAAAAAGTATTGATTACCATTTTTTAGAGGCAGATTGGTGACTTAAAATTCAGGTTTTACCAATGTCAATGATTTCTGTTTTTCCCTAAGACGACCCTTTGACCGAAGATTCATAGGAATTCTCATGTATGAGACGAGAGGCAGTTAAAAACAATCATGCAAAAAGTATTTATGTACTTACTGGTATATCAGTCAGCTTCTCGTATATTTCATGTAATTCCTCGTCGCGCACTAAATGCAAACGACCGTAATTGTCCGTTAAACATATTCTACACATTAAGAGTTTTTCCATGTTTTAACCCAAACTGATATCAATAGAATTTAAGTTGATCAATACAATGGTGTGGTTTTGGCCTTCGGATCAATAAATCAAATTTTGTTGACAATTGAATGTTGATGAATTTTTGATTGACATTGACAATGGATGATCAATGTTGCCACATTCGTTTTTGATAGAACCCACTGCTGTCTGAAAAAGTAAGGGAACACGTACAAAAAAATTATAATTCAGATTTTCCAATGAGGAATATGCTCTAGAGTTGCCATAGCTGAACATTATGAAACGTTTAAAGAAACAGCGTCAGGGTAGCCCGAAAAATTTAAATATTCTTACGTTTTTTGCAATTTGCAGGCCAATTTACTATAGTTGTCTAGAAACAACTTTTAAGTATTTTATACTTGCTTGTACCAGTGGTACGGAGAAATTGAGTTCTTAAAAACTTTTTAAGTACACACCGACTGAACCTGTAACTTGGCGACGCATAGCGACTAATTTTTTGGAACAAAACAGATCTTCGCTAGGTCCCCCAGTTTTTGAGATATAAATGTGGCCAAGCTGGGAAGACTCTCCAGATCGGCCACCTACAAACCCTTTTGTCTTTTGAACCAGTGACCGACAAATAAATTCTGATACTTAACGAGCGACTAAGTATTTTTTGTGTTTTCATAAATTAAAATCCTTAGGTTGATGGTGGCCAAGCCAGTGTCACTCACTTGTGGGTTTTGTCCGGAAACAATATTTATAGGAAGTAAAAGTGTCGGTAATATTATAATTACAAATAAAAAACAAAATTATTTTTCAAATATATTTCAGTAATCAAAATATAATAATAGGCTTATACGTTATTAGTTACAAATCGTATCCTGTGGCCAAATCGAAATCAACAGGGAGTCGCCACAAAACATCAATAAACGCTTATTTTATACACGAAAAAAACCATTTTGATATCACAAAAACCTTCAGCCAAAAAAAATATTTACACGCGAAAGTACATATCCAATAGAGTATTACATTATTTTTACATAAACAATCATGAATGTGCAGATTATTCACAACGTGAAGATTTTTTTCGCCTTAATTTAAAAATACAATAAATAAAAAGTTAAACAAAGCTCTTAAATCTAAGTGAATTTAATTTTTTAACATTTTAGTGCATTAACACGTTGTTTTATTAAATTATTCTTTAAAAAACCTTTTTTGTTGATAAAAAATGATCGTATGAAACTTTTTCGTTTATAATTTTCAATATAATTATTAACTATTTATTATCTTCAGTTATTTATATAAATTAATACTTTCGTCCTGTAATTTTCAACAAAAAAAAAAAAAATGCGTTTACACTTAGGTTATTAGCACACTGGCGACTGATTGCACGATTTCTTGGATAATGTTGGCTTATCCGTTTTCTAGAGCAGTATAGTACATTTTCTATTACAGAAACATTGGTTGTTTATCAAAATAAATATCCTTTTTAGAATACTTCGAGATGCGATCGAATCACCAGCATGCAACATTAATTTAATAAATTATCCAGCTAAAGTATATACAATAGTCTTCTGTGCTACATAATCTTTCTTTATAAAAACAAACTTTAGGCAAGCATTGACATTCTGAATCAGAATATTATCACAACTGATAAAATTTGAGTTCAACTAAAACCATACAGGAACTTGATTATATTTACAATGTTTTAGGCCTTTGCACACGGAATGAACTTGCGACAAAATAATTTTTAACTGATTTTTATGAAAATTTTGTCTTTTTGATTCTTTTTGTAATGTAAACAAGTAGTATCCGTGTACATAGGTTTTCAATACTTAATTTAAAATTTATCACATACAAAATAAAAAACAAACTATTTCGTATGAGCAAATGTATATTTATATAACTACTGTTGGTCATTATTGATTTTTAGCATTAAAAGCAAACTGAGTCAGAGGATATTATAATAGGAGAAGGGGGCCATCTTGAAATGCATACGTCAGAGAACTAAGAATTTCTTCTTTTCAGAACGATTAATTTTTAAGGATTCCGTACCCCATTACTAAGGTTCTGATTGTCGAATGACGCTTTTTGGTTTGGAAACAGTAAGATGTGGGGGGTTTTATTTAACCTGAGAACAATTACATCCTTTTTAATTACAACATTCCCGCCGTAGTAACGGGTTTTGTCAACGAAGAATCGTCAAAATGACAGATGAGCAAAAGAATCTGTCATTTTGTGGATTCCGTTTCTATGGTGGTCTTGCTACAAGGGCTGCATAAGAAAGAGGCAAGTATTAAACATTTAGCATTTTCTATATTTTGAACCGTAATAGTCAGAGAATATCAATTTACAGTATCTATTACTATGGCCGCTATATCAAAAAATAAATAAATGATGTCAGATGTTTAATATTGTACGGTGATACGGAACCCTTCGCGTGCGAGTTCGACTCGTACTTGGCCGCGTTTTTAAACGTTATTTTCACTTTTATAAAGACTAGTTAAGTAATGGCCCCCTAAATTATAATTATAATAATAATACAAATTACTGTTATGTTTAAAATAAGTTCATAAAGTAATTGTTACACTCAATTAGTACGGAATAAGAGCTCTTCTTATAAATTATATTAATTAAATAGCTGCTTCAAGTAATACTATTACTGTAATTATGTAATACTATCGCGCTAGTGTCCCTTAAAGGGGTAAGCGATGGTGAGAGATGTATGTATAGTCTACTTACATTTCGACAGATCTTATACAAACAAAGTGACAATCTGGATCCACCATAGCAAATTCGCATAAAGAGGTTATTTATTAATTGAACCTTACGTTCCGTAGTTTTATAGTTTGGCAGATATGTTTTCTTATACTTTACTGAGTTTTGTTTTGCATATTTTTTCCCTCGGAATTTCCCTCAAACTAGGGTTAAAAATAAGCTTAAAAAAAAAAAATCTTAAGTATAAAGTCTCAAGTCTACTATGTAATTAGCAAATGACCTCCTCTATATGCGAAATTGCTATAGCGGGTCCATCCAGTCACCCTGTATAGTCATAATTGTTTTACGATAGCTAACTTTGTTTTTAAGTATTTTTTTGGTCATGATAGCCTATTTGTTTTGTTAAACTGGGTATGATATTATTCAGTAACTGGGTTTTGGAGGTCAGAAGGGCAATAGCTCTAGTTGAAATACTGGTATTAGCCGGTAGCTGCATCCGGTTAGAGGGGAAGCCGACTCCAACATAGTTGGGTAAAAGGCTGGGTAGATTTTTTTATAACTAGTTTTTTTAGTTAGAAAGTAACCACAAAATACAATGACTAGCCTTAGCTCTTATTTCGCACTATTACAGTTGCTACCAGTTAAGATAACAATAGAGGTCATTGCTCTTTTCATCTTTTCGTACGAAACAAAACAAATGAACCATGTATCGTTTTTCATTGAAAAAAATGTTGAAGATCACGTTTGATGACGATTCAAAACTTGAACAGGATTTCAAAGTATACCTTTAATAAATGTAGGTGGGTCAATGACAGCTATTTTCATTGTAACTGGTAAAAACTATAGTTGCAATTCTTTCAAAGAAACACAAACAAATGAGCATAATAATAATAAGATGGACGTTTTCCGTAAACGAATCAAATCAGCTGAGCAGTTTTATCTACATTTAGTTCTATCTAAATTAGTCTTATTCATATATTCTGTATATTTCTCCGAAACCATTGCTGAACACAGAACAAACATCTTTTAAGTTTAACCGACTTTAAAAAAGGATGTAGGAGGAATGTAAAAGAATCGTTTGGACGATTGCAATCGTGGAATTGCAGCCAGGCTTATGATAAACTAGCTGCTGGGGAAATTTTGATGTGTTTTTAGGGATTAAAATAGCCCATGTCCTTTTTCAGGATTTAATCTATCTCCTTGCCAAATTTCATAACGATCCAATCAGCCGTTTAGTCGTGAAAATGTAACAAACAAACAGAGTTACCTCCGCATTTACATGGATAAATAATTTTTGTCTCAAATACAATTTCATTGACCATATTGTTCAGCACTGGTTTCGGCTATTTCTTTATGCTATGTATATTCTGCATACAATGTATACTTTGAAAGCGTTTTTTCTATAATATATCATCGTTATATTGTACAGAGTAAATCGATGCCATATTTGTGAAAAAAAGTTGCACATACGACAATTTTGTCGCGCGATTTTTGAGCAATTTTTTTAAAGTAGTAGCTGCAATTTGCCTACGCGCTGTACTTTGAAGCAGGTTTTAAAGAAAAATCGCAGCAATCACAATCGAGGCTTAACAACAGCGGAACACCTATGTAATTCAAACTAAGACTAATAATCGTGCGACTAACAGCTGCGACAAATCGTCAGTACGTAGAAAATTTAACAAATATGGCACCGATAACGTTCATATACTAACCTAAGTATGTTTAAAAAATAAAAATATCAAATATCTGTACGCCGTCAGAATGGGATAGAATTCTGTCGCAATGAAATCTGTTTTTTTTTTTTACATATTTTCAATGTTTGTGAAAAATATATTTCCATGATTTTATTGTGACTGTTCTATCCATCCTCCTCGATAGATTATGTTTATATGTACCATAATTAAATTACATAAGTAACAATTATTTAAAAATCGTCATATTCTCTTCAGTAATCCAACTTTATACCTTTTATTATTTACATTATCAATCACGTTGCTTCGTTTCTTTAAACATTGTTTCGTTCTCTTCTAACCTATAGCACACGAGAAAATTATTTCACAGAGTTCCTCTAAAAAAACAATTTTTTACAAAAAATAATAACCGAAAATTAAAATGCCAACTCTATAAAATAATTCACCGTTTAAATGGCAACATTTTAGCACTTTGACAGTTCAATTTCAGTGTTGCCATTTCGCATTCCTAAAAACTACTAAAAGCTGGCTCGCTCACAAAGGAGGTCGGTAGTGAGTTACTCAGTGTTGGCATGTTTGAAGTATTCGCTGTAGATAAGTAGCGGGGTCTGATCTCGTAGCGATGCGACATGGTGGGGTGTCGTAGAGGTGTGGTGCATCAGTGCGGGGTCGTGTATCACCTGGCGCCCAGCAGCAGTACACCGGCCAGCAGCGCCAGCGCGGGCGCCAGGCGCGCCGCCGGGCTGTTGTACTTACTGCTCTGCTCGCACGTACCTACAGAACAAACAACCTCATCACGAACCCGTCAACCAACCATTCTGTACATCGAACTAATTTACTTTCCGCTAAAATTATTGCTGGAAACTATTTTTTTTTGGGGTGAAATATCATGTTTTGTGGCAGAAGTGAATGTAACGCACTTAAAACATTGTGCTGGTGGATGGATTAAATAGTACGGAGGCCGTAGAGGTGGTTAAACTAAAAATTTTACAGTAAAAATTGTATTAAAAAAAACGAGTCAAAACAGACCCCAATATCTCCGTATGTTATATCAAAATGTACTTTTTGTGTGGGATATTATATGATAGTGTGATACCTACCGTTGATAGTGAGGTTGTAGGCCTTATCGCCGGCCACGCCGGGCAGCACAGTGCGGTCACACGAGCGCGACACACCCGACAGCGCTAGGAACTGTACCGGCACACCCGATTCTGTAGAACATTTAATACTCGTAAGAAATAAGTAACTTTTATTTTGTAATCATAAGAGTTACCACAGAACAGATAAGAGAGGTTAGAAGTGCCTTGTGGGCGGGGCAGCCGCGCCGCTCATATAAGTGAACGCTCATATGTCAATCGACCAACAGTAGCGCTCTTATTGTGTGCGTGTGTGAGTGCACGTCAAGCATAGTTTCTGAGTTAGTGTGACAAACAATAAGTGTGAGTAGTTTATTTGTGTGCGTAATGCACGTACGTGTGGGTCTCTTGCTTGTAGTGGAGTTAAAGAGTGGGAGACAACCGGTGACACGTGTTCTTATACAAATCAGAAACTATATCCTTTCTAAACTCTTTTATCTGTTCTGTAGCATAACACGGTGTGCAAGATGTTACAATACAGATTTTAGATTCTCTGTTTTTCCGTGTAAAAATATGAACGAACAAATTAATTGATTTAAAAACAATTTAGCCCAGCATTGGGACAGAACAGGCTGACATTTAAAAAAAAAAAACTCCTTATCCGTTAGTAATCCAATCATTAGTAATCAATCATAAAAAAGTAATGCAATCATTATCTTATGAAGTTTTCTTTATTGGATTCATACATTAAGAGACAGTTTAATTTGTTGCGGTGTTTCTTCCCAAAGTAATCGGAGAGGACCTACCGACCACACTTACATTTTGATTACAAATTGAAGTGTATTTTTGAAATTTCAAAATAACAGCTTTTTTATTTTTATGTGAAAATATACGATACTTCCAACAAAAAAAAACATTTTTGGTCTCTCTGTCTATTTGTTTCGGCTAAACTCCAAAACGGCAGGATTGATTTTAAATGGACTTTGACTAGCAGATAGCTGATGTTATAAGAAGTAACATAATTAAGCTACTTTTCAAAATCAAAATCAAAATCAAAATCCACTAGGCAACATTTGGCGCACGAAATGTTGTACAACATGTTGCTCAACGTGATGAAAGTCAGCGCGGAACTTATGTTTTGCAGGTTTTGTTTTGTTTTGACATGTTGCGCGCCAGCTGGCAACATCGCGCGACGTCGTGCAACGTTGCCGAATATGTTGCGCGTTAATTGTTGCTTAGTGCATACGAAGCTTTGTTTGTAAAAATCGATTTACAGAATATATATAATTATTTTACAATTTCTATCGTCAAATCGGCATGACACTGCCGATTGGATCAGTTAGAACTGACCGTGTGTGGCGCTGGCGCACTGGCATTGGCATGACAGTGGAGTGGATTGGTATGATATGCCAAATGATTGGTATGATCGAATTTCATTTATTTTGGCTTGATCATGCCGATTGGACCATGCCGATTGGGCCGTGTATGGCGGTCCACGATCGTCAGTTCAGACAGGTCAGGATTTTGTCGGTTATAGACGTCGTGCGCGCGCTCTCACAACATGTCGCCTCAATTCTTTTTTGTTTTATTTTCACGAGTAAAATGCCCAAAACGGCTAAAACATCGTCGTCTGTCACTGGTGACGATGGTGGCTTCAACTGAATGCCACTGCGTGGCGTGGCGTGACGTGCGTGGTGTATACTAACCAACTGCCGATTTGATCATGCTGATTTGACCATAGGAAGGATGATGTATGGTCAGTATAGGCCATAAGAGTATAAAAGTGTGGTACTGACCATTCCTGACGTAGGTGGTGTATATGAAGCAGAGCGCGTGTGGCCGGGTACCAGGTCGTGTGGCCCCCGCCACCACCAGCCCCAGGTGACCCTCGCGCCAGCTGCCGTAGCACGTGTACACTGGGGACAGGGGACACAGTTACCACCCAATTACATCATCGAACCCATAAAACAGGGTGTCACAACCTTTCTTGTTATTTATTTATTTACCACCAATTATAACACAGACTCACAATACGATGTTATAAGACATACAATATTGAAAATATACATTAAAACATATAAAATAGAAAAACACAGACTTTAAGTAAGACTACACAGTAAAAATAATACTAACTAGTGTCCGCAAAGCAAGAGCGGCAACAAGAAATAGTTTGATCCTAGACTGCTTCAATGTAGGTGGAAGTCATCTTTACTGGCCGAATCAACCTTAATTTCTAGAAATTCTTCATGAACTTTTGCATGCCACGCTCAATTTTTCAGTTAATATGTGTGGATGTGTTTAAGCATTGGGTAACCAACATTTTAAGTGTATTTTCGTTAGCTGATTTATTTTTCTAATGCGTTTTTCTTGTTATTTATTTTTACCATTGCCTTTATTATAGTGGTCTAAACCCACCTTCTTCTTCTGTCTTTTAGCTGAAAATTATGATGATGTAGCATACCTGTGCTAGTACAAGCAGACTGGAACTCGATAGTATCTTGTGAAGCGCCACATCCGATGCTAGCGCTGTCATACTGACCCATCACGCACTCTACTGGCTTTTCCGCTATCTCCGAGCCAGTCGACTCGTCTGGAAAATAAACGGTAAATTGGCATCACTTAAACTAAAAATGTATAAGGCGAATTTGTTTCTGGTTTATCGTTGGTGAACTTCGATCAGAGAGAGTGTATCTAAAGAGACAGACACATCGCTAAGTGGCCACGGTTACACAAACATAAACATTTGTATTCTTACACCGAAATATAGAAAAAAGGTTTTAAATTATAAACAACTTCGGTTTATTATAAACATTATCACTATGAACATAAAGTTCAATTAATAGGATGGTGATAAAATGTTACCTATAGTAAGTTGCTGTCGTCTCCGGCGCCTGTCCGCAAGTGAGTCCACCACTGTGTAGCGACCCAACATCGGACACCGGACCGGGACCAGAGATGTCGCTGGAAATATACATAAACACATCATTAAATATTGTACGGTCAGAAAACCACACGTTGGACTTTGGCATAGTTAAAATACTGTTCCTTACTTTTGCTAAACCGCTAATAAAGATTATCCAAAAATACAGAATTTTTAGCAAGAAACCTGACAAGTCTGAATCAATTAATTCATACCATTATCACCTCGTTACATCCAGGCCCAAGAATGTATGTAATCGTTTCCGTCTCCTTTAATCTATTTATCAGATGTAGTATCGTCACGTACGCAAGTACGTCAGTTTTCGGTTTAATAACGAGCTCGCGCAACATTCAACTTTTTATATGATTTTGGCAATTTCGTATTAAATAACTTTTTGAACATTTATTTAATTAAAATTCCACATTAAGTGTAAAGGCTCAAGCCCTTACATTTTGGTCCTTCGAGCCGGATACAAGCCCCCCCAGCTGCAGCTCCAGCAGACAACCCTCGCGCCGTGACAGTATCGGTATATACTCACTGATAAGCGTGACATGCGGCGTGTAGTCGTGCGCTGTGGATGCGCAGGCGTGGTGCGGCGCGTCGTGCAGCGCCCCCCCCAGCTGCAGCTCCAGCAGACAACCCTCGCGCCGTGACAGTATCGGTATATACTCACTGATAAGCGTGACATGCGGCGTGTAGTCGTGCGCTGTGGATGCGCAGGCGTGGTGCGGCGCGTCGTGCAGCGCCCCCCCCAGCTGCAGCTCCAGCAGGGAACCCTCGCGCCGTGACAGTATCGGTATATACTCACTGATAAGCGTGACATGCGGCGTGTAGTCGTGCGCTGTGGATGCGCAGGCGTGGTGCGGCGCGTCGTGCAGCGCCCCCCCCAGCTGCAGCTCCAGCAGGGAACCCTCGCGCCGTGACAGTATCGGTATATACTCACTGATAAGCGTGACATGCGGCGTGTAGTCGTGCGCTGTGGATGCGCAGGCGTGGTGCGGCGCGTCGTGCAGCGCCCCCCCCAGCTGCAGCTCCAGCAGGGAACCCTCGCGCCGTGACAGTATCGGTATATACTCACTGATAAGCGTGACATGCGGCGTGTAGTCGTGCGCTGTGGATGCGCAGGCGTGGTGCGGCGCGTCGTGCAGCGCCCCCCCCAGCTGCAGCTCCAGCAGGGAACCCTCGCGCCGTGACAGTATCGGTATATACTCACTGATAAGCGTGACATGCGGCGTGTAGTCGTGCGCTGTGGATGCGCAGGCGTGGTGCGGCGCGTCGTGCAGCGCCCCCCCCAGCTGCAGCTCCAGCAGGGAACCCTCGCGCCGTGACAGTATCGGTATATACTCACTGATAAGCGTGACATGCGGCGTGTAGTCGTGCGCTGTGGATGCGCAGGCGTGGTGCGGCGCGTCGTGCAGCGCCCCCCCCAGCTGCAGCTCCAGCAGGGAACCCTCGCGCCGTGACAGTATCGGTATATACTCACTGATAAGCGTGACATGCGGCGTGTAGTCGTGCGCTGTGGATGCGCAGGCGTGGTGCGGCGCGTCGTGCAGCGCCCCCCCCAGCTGCAGCTCCAGCAGGGAACCCTCGCGCCGTGACAGTATCGGTATATACTCACTGATAAGCGTGACATGCGGCGTGTAGTCGTGCGCTGTGGATGCGCAGGCGTGGTGCGGCGCGTCGTGCAGCGCCCCCCCCAGCTGCAGCTCCAGCAGGGAACCCTCGCGCCGTGACAGTATCGGTATATACTCACTGATAAGCGTGACATGCGGCGTGTAGTCGTGCGCTGTGGATGCGCAGGCGTGGTGCGGCGCGTCGTGCAGCGCCCCCCCCAGCTGCAGCTCCAGCAGGGAACCCTCGCGCCGTGACAGTATCGGTATATACTCACTGATAAGCGTGACATGCGGCGTGTAGTCGTGCGCTGTGGATGCGCAGGCGTGGTGCGGCGCGTCGTGCAGCGCCCCCCCCAGCTGCAGCTCCAGCAGGGAACCCTCGCGCCGTGACAGTATCGGTATATACTCACTGATAAGCGTGACATGCGGCGTGTAGTCGTGCGCTGTGGATGCGCAGGCGTGGTGCGGCGCGTCGTGCAGCGCCCCCCCCAGCTGCAGCTCCAGCAGGGAACCCTCGCGCCGTGACAGTATCGGTATATACTCACTGATAAGCGTGACATGCGGCGTGTAGTCGTGCGCTGTGGATGCGCAGGCGTGGTGCGGCGCGTCGTGCAGCGCCCCCCCCAGCTGCAGCTCCAGCAGGGAACCCTCGCGCCGTGACAGTATCGGTATATACTCACTGATAAGCGTGACATGCGGCGTGTAGTCGTGCGCTGTGGATGCGCAGGCGTGGTGCGGCGCGTCGTGCAGCGCCCCCCCCAGCTGCAGCTCCAGCAGACAACCCTCGCGCCGTGACAGTATCGGTATATACTCACTGATAAGCGTGACATGCGGCGTGTAGTCGTGCGCTGTGGATGCGCAGGCGTGGTGCGGCGCGTCGTGCAGCGCCCCCCCCAGCTGCAGCTCCAGCAGGGAACCCTCGCGCCGTGACAGTATCGGTATATACTCACTGATAAGCGTGACATGCGGCGTGTAGTCGTGCGCTGTGGATGCGCAGGCGTGGTGCGGCGCGTCGTGCAGCGCCCCCCCCAGCTGCAGCTCCAGCAGGGAACCCTCGCGCCGTGACAGTATCGGTATATACTCACTGATAAGCGTGACATGCGGCGTGTAGTCGTGCGCTGTGGATGCGCAGGCGTGGTGCGGCGCGTCGTGCAGCGCCCCCCCCAGCTGCAGCTCCAGCAGGGAACCCTCGCGCCGTGACAGTATCGGTATATACTCACTGATAAGCGTGACATGCGGCGTGTAGTCGTGCGCTGTGGATGCGCAGGCGTGGTGCGGCGCGTCGTGCAGCGCCCCCCCCAGCTGCAGCTCCAGCAGGGAACCCTCGCGCCGTGACAGTATCGGTATATACTCACTGATAAGCGTGACATGCGGCGTGTAGTCGTGCGCTGTGGATGCGCAGGCGTGGTGCGGCGCGTCGTGCAGCGCCCCCCCCAGCTGCAGCTCCAGCAGGGAACCCTCGCGCCGTGACAGTATCGGTATATACTCACTGATAAGCGTGACATGCGGCGTGTAGTCGTGCGCTGTGGATGCGCAGGCGTGGTGCGGCGCGTCGTGCAGCGCCCCCCCCAGCTGCAGCTCCAGCAGGGAACCCTCGCGCCGTGACAGTATCGGTATATACTCACTGATAAGCGTGACATGCGGCGTGTAGTCGTGCGCTGTGGATGCGCAGGCGTGGTGCGGCGCGTCGTGCAGCGCCCCCCCCAGCTGCAGCTCCAGCAGGGAACCCTCGCGCCGTGACAGTACCACGCACACGTGACCCGACTCGCTAAGGGTACACAATCAAACCATTTATATCAAGTAGGCCAGTTACAGGCAATCCTCAACTGCCTAAAACAAGACATCATCATCTACCTATTCTTTTCCGAACTATGTTGGGGTCGACTTCCAGTCTAACCAGATGCAGCCGATCCACCACTACTTAGTAGCACTCGTAGCCGATCCACCACTACTTAGTAGCACTCGTAGTCGATCCACCACTACTTAGTAGCACTCGTAGCCGATCCACCACTACTTAGTAGCACTCGTAGCCGATCCACCACTACTTAGTAGCACTCGTAGTCGATCCACCACTACTTAGTAGCAATCGTAGCCGATCCACCACTACTTAGTAGCACTCGTAGTCGATCCACCACTACTTAGTAGCACTCGTAGCCGATCCACCACTACTTAGTAGCACTCGTAGCCGATCCACCACTACTTAGTAGCACTCGTAGCCGATCCACCACTACCTACTTATTAGCACTCGTAGCCGATCACGGCATAGCACCACTAGGCGTGGGCGGGCCTCAACCCGTAGCAAATATAGATTACTTAGTTGCCCCGCATGGTTTTTTTTTGAGTTAGCTGACTCCAACATAGTTGTGAAGATGCTAGACAGACGGATAACACCAGACGGTCACTCACCATCCTCTAGTGAGATGCGCCACCAACTTGACTAGCTTGTTGTCCTTCTGTTCCAGTATCGAGTGGCACACTAGCCGCTTCTCCTCGAACGATCCGTCCTCGTTCATTATCTGCAATATTTCAGATAAAAAACATTTCAATCTTATAAAACGTTCATACATAAACTTCCCTCTCATAGAGAGGAGCCCTGTGTCCCAGCAGTGGGAACGTTAATATGCTGATTTTACACAAACTTACGCCTTATTCCCATAGGTAGACAGAACCACAGAGAGCGCCAAGTGCTAGGATCGTTACATTATTTTATACACGCACGCCGGTTTCGAGTACTACGAGCTGACATTTCTAAAGAAAACTATATATTTGCTGTAAAAAATGAAATCCACTTCTTTTTTCGTTTAAATTAAATGTGTTTAATCTTTAATTTTAGTCCGTTCTGGAACTGAAAGCCTTAAACTTGATCATCAAACTCAAAACGATTGAGTCTATTTAAAAAAACAACAACAAAAAGAAATATTATAATTTGTTTTCTTATTTTTTTTATTGTTATTTTTGATGATAAATTAATTTTGTTCGTGTTTTTTTTTTGTGCAGTGTTTCAAAGGGAATCCGATAACCGGAATCGAGTTATTTGGAATCTTCGCTACCGGTATTTAGTATAGAGTGGTATAAAGTGAGTGCCCTTTACCTTGAGCGTGGCGTTCTTGGTGGTGAAGTGGTACTGGTGCGTGTGGTCGAGACTGAACCACTTGTGGTGCTGAACCACCCAGCTGGGGAAGTGGCACCGGTTGTGCTCGTCGTCGACTGGAAGTAGAGTACAATATATGTTAGTTATGTTTAGTTGTTATATTCTGTGGATGAATGTGGATGGGTATTAGAGCAGAGGAATACCAAAGAAACGATGTATGGCCTGTGTGAAGTATGATATGGCAAGAATGGAGACCGACCGACGACGGAGGCTGACTGCACATCATAATGAATGTATAGTTTTCCCCACTGTGAATGAAATGAAAGTCTTCATTTTTTATTAAACTGCATACCATGTGCAAATAAAGGAAATGGAAATAAGTTTGGTAGAAAAATCTTTCGACCTGGTGTATGATGATATCCGTGAAATTTTTAAATAAAAGTACGTGGCACCCATGACGTATCTTTTGTAAAATACCCTAGATAGTATTAAATTTCATTCGAAAGCGAAAGCCCCGGATCTGAGGCATACATTCCTACTTAGACATGCGATTATTCAGACTAGTGATAATCAAGTGCAGGTCATTTCACCAGCTCCCTATTTTAAGCTGACCAATATTGTGGCAGTCGCAGTAACCCTGTATGTACTTATCTTTTTAATGTCGCTGCTCAGCATAGTAACAGAAGATTCATATATCATAGTCAAAAGAACTTCAAGTTGTCTCCATGTTTAGAGACAGCACAATATAAAACAGTATTGGACCCAATATAGAACCTTGAGGAACCCTTCCCTTGAAAGGACTATTCCAGATACTGGATAATACCATTGGCCTTTGTAATTTGCCTACTGATTTCTATAATTCATAAAGTTGTAAAAGCATCACATCATTTGTTTTTCAAAGTAAAAATGCCTGAAAAGCAAGCAGACCATCTACACAATCAAATGCCATAGACACATCGCGAACTAAACGAGTAGCCTTTCATCACGATTCTGACAATTGGTCAAGTTAATATTCACACGTCGCATCGTTTGCATTTCTAAGAGAGACTTAGATTAAAAAAAATAAACAATATTTTCCCAACACCACATTTATTATGTTATAAAAAAAACTAAATTAAGTGAGTACGATAGAAAGAAATATAGCATAACATAAGTCCCATGATAAAAAGT